>WTXI01000017.1:0-639742 GCA_022376515.1 Lactifluus volemus
ATGACGGCGAGTGCCCTTCACTGCAAGACTTGCATGGAACGGGTCGTCAATAGTAGCAGTGGAACCGCCGCTGATAGTGCCGCCGCCAGGATCACGCACACGCCCTATTGTGGTAGATGCAAGTGACGAAACCCCGGACACGTCTACGTCGACTGCCCCCTCCATCACTGGTGCGAATGGTGCGCCGACTATGGCCATCCGGGCCCTTCATGTCACGAACCCCACCAGCAATGCAAGTTCGGAGACTCTTGTAGAGTCCCCTTAGAACACCCTCACTGGCATTGGTCGTGCCCCTATACCGACGACAAGAAGGCTTACCTCTGGTATGGCCACGGTATTGACCGCTCCACGTCTGGCTGGATCAACGCAGAGATGACTGACTGGGACTACGCCGCTGACCGTGAGTAAACGCAGGTGGGACTGCGCCTTAGACGGGGGATGGTGTTATGGACTGACACGTGTTTGCTGACTCATACTATACATTTTCAGACTGCTGACTCATTCCTGCTGACTCTCTTGCTTATGTGGATGGACTGCCGATCACTTTGTTTCAGATCGCTTACTTACTTTTCTCACGTACAGCCTCGCACAGCACCGTACAGCCTCAAGCAACAGCCACATGCACAGGATGACTCGCTGATTCCTGGAACATGTTTCAAACCCTGAAAGCTGTACGAAGGTCACAGCCCTTATGGCTGTGTACATAGCCTCGACTTCTTATATATAAACCCTGTACTTTCTGCCCTAGAGACCTTAAGTCTCAGTTTTGTTTCGCAATCCAAGTCCTTCTATCTATTAGAACCTTGTCTTGCCTAGAAGCATCAGACCTGAGAGAACCCTCTTGACATTACGACCTTCGACTTCTTGACACTTTGGTCTCACCCTGAGCCCAAAGCCCTTGACCTCTGAAACGCTCTTGACTTAGTCGTTTACTAAGTCTCGTCTTTATCGAACCTTTGATCTTGACTTGCACGCCTTGCAAGTCTAGTTCTTGACTCCACGAACGAACGTACACTTCGTACAAAGGTCCCGCTTGGAACCTTAACATCAAGTCACCACTTGCCTTTTCATGCCCCCTCCAGCGTCCCTTTCTCCGTCCTTGCTTTCTGTCACCGCCATCGCATCGCATCACCATCGCCCCTCTCGCGCCCTTTCTGTCGTTGCCATCTCCTGCCCTCTGTCTTCGCCTCTCTCGCGTCCTCTTATTGCCACTACCGCTCGCCCTCGTCGCCGCCACCGCTCGTCCTCTGTCGTCGTCCCGCTCGCCCCATGTCGTCGCGACCGCTCTGTTAATTACATGGTACATGCCGGTGCATCATAACTTTTTCTTTGACATCTCACACTAATCTTTTTCTTTTCTTTCATTCCCCTTTTCGTCCCCCAGCCGCTGGCACTGAGGGGCGTTACGCGTGGACATTCGATGGCGTCACCGTCGCTCGGACGTCGCTTTTGCGACCGTCCGACGCTTGACGCCTGCGACTGGGACACTCGCGTGACGTCTCCCCAAAGTCTTGCCTGGGTTCCCCCACACTGCACCACCTGCCATCTCCCCTCGCCACCGCTGCCGTGGCCACTGCTACCCTGACCCCGCCGCCACCATCCAGACGCTGTCGCCCCTGCCCTGACGCCGCAGCCCTGCCGTCGCTGCTGCAGCCCCGATGCCGCCGCCACTGCCTCGCCGTCGCTGCTGCGTCCCCGCCATCGCTTTTGCTGCCCTGACGCTGCCGCCACTGCCCCGCCGCCCCTGCCGTCGCTGCTGCTGCTCCGACGCTGCCGTCACTGCACCGCCACCCCTGCCGCTGCCCCGACGCTGCCGTCACCGCTGCTGCTGCCCCGACGCCGCCGTTGCGGCGCCACCCTGCAGCCCCGCCCTCGCAGCCTCCCTATGGGTAGGGCCAGCAGGGCCGGCCCCGGGCCGACCCCTAAGGGCCGGTCATAAAGCTCTCCGGCCCTGGCCCTGGAAATAAGGGCCGGTCGTAAAGCTCTCCGGCCCTGGCCCTGGAAATAAGGGCAGGGCCACCCTGGTGCTGGCCCGGCCCCTCAAGGGCCAGCAAATTGCTGGCCCGGCCCTAGGGCCAACGAGGGCCGGCCCGGCCCCCGGACAGTCTATGAGTTACTGTAATCTAGTTAATGTAGTATAAATTAGTGGTAGCTAGAACTGTATTAAAGTGTACTAGTAGTAATTTGTTGCTGTGTCTAGTTAATGTAGTATAAATTAGTGGCAGCTATAACTGCATATAAGTGTACTAGTAGTAGATCTGTTGCTATAACCTAGTTAATGTGGTACAATTTACTAGCAGCTATAACTGTATGTAAGTGTACTAGTAGAAGTTCTGTTGCTGTGACCTAGTTAATGTGGCACAATTTACTAGCAGCTATAACTGTATGTAAGTGTACTAGTAGAACTTGAGTTACTGTAATCTAGTTAATGTAGTATAAATTAGTGGTAGCTATAACTGTATTAAAGTGTACTAGTAGTAATTTGTTGCTGTGTCTAGTTAATGTAGTATAAATTAGTGGCAGCTATAACTGCACATAAGTGTACTAGTAGTAGATCTGTTGCTGTGACCTAGTTAATGTGGTATAATTTACTAGCAGCTATAACTGCATGTAAGTGTACTAGTAGAACTTGAGTTACTGTAATCTAGTTAATGTGATGTAAATTTGTGATAGCTAGAACTGTATTAAAGTGTACTAGTAGTAATTTGTTGCTGTGTCTAGTTAATGTAGTATAAATTAGTGGCAGCTATAACTGCACATAAGTGTACTAGTAGTAGATCTGTTGCTATGACCTAGTTAATGTGGTACAATTTACTAGCAGCTATAACTGTATGTAAGTGTACTAGTAGAACTTGAGTTACTGTAATCTAGTTAATGTAGTATAAATTAGTGGTAGCTATAACTGTATGTAAGTGTACTAGTAGAACTTGATTTACTGTACTCTAGTTCATGTGATGTAAATTTGTAGCAGCTATAACTGCATGTAAGTGTACTAGTAGTAAATCTGTTGCTGTGTCTAGTTAATGTGGTATAAACTAGTAGCAGCTATAACTGTACTAAAGTGTACTAGTAGTAAATCAGTTGCTATATCTAATTAACTCATGGAAGTTTGGCATTAGCTATAGCCATACTAAAGTAAACTAGTAGTAAACATATTACTGTGTCTAGTTAATGGGTTATAATTTATAGTAGCTATAACTGTGCTAAAGTGTACTAAACAGTAAGCTGGTTTAGCTGTGTCTAGTTAATGTGACAGGAAAAATGAGTGGCACCAGCTATATAGAAGTATACTAGCTATAACAGATCATACTGGTCATAATTAACTAGCTACATCAGTAGGTACTGTAGAAAGTAGTATCAGTAATTGCTGGGCTGAATTCAAAGTACTTTCGTACTTTTGCTAAAGTTTAGTATACTAATTTAGCCAGGACTATTGCTATGTAAGGCTGTTATCGTGAGAAAAATAAGTAAGCGATCTGAAACAAAGCGATCGGCAGTCCATTCACATAAGCAAGGGAGTCAGCAGAAATGAGTCAGTAGTCCGAAAATGTATAGTATGAGTCAGCAAACACGTGTCAGTCCATAACACTGACTCAGGTCCTTAGTCAATGGTCTTGACTTCGCTACTGTACTGTGACCTTGTAGGATAGTTGGCTGGCCCTCTGTACGCATAAATAGGGCCCTGTGGATGAGCTAAAGCCCCAGCTTCAGCTTCGTCTAGAATCACAGTTCATTGTCTCCTGCTCACACTCACATCGCATCTTCTCCTCTCTTCTTGTGAATCCCCTCTTCGTACCTTGATCCAGGTACTTCGCGCCACTGATCAGACTTCTGTTCACTTGTTTCCACTACCAGAAACAAGCTCACAGATGCCTGAACCCTAATACGAACGCGCTGTGAGAAGTAGTTCCCACTTCTCACCCTGCGTCCGCCCTCGAACCTTAGTTCAACCTCACACTAACGTACTAGGGCTAGAAAGATCCTTTCTAACTATAGTACGCTCGCACCTGTGTTGTGGTTGAACCTACACACCATCATTAACCCATCTGCCACCGTCTATCCTTTTTAGGAATGGTAACTCCGACCATCGCGTGCACCAGCCCATACTACCTGTCTCACGCGATACAGAACCAAGAGTTCACACAGTCAAGTCTACTCCTTACGGGACCTTGCCTGCGCATGCTAGAATCAACTATTTGGTGTTGCTAGTCTTGTTCGACTCGCTGCAGCAAATAGCTAACCCGAACGACGCTCACTTTGAGCCACGGTCCCTGCGAACTGTGACACGCCCTCTACGCTCAATACATTTTCCCCCACTATGGAGTGCCCAAAACCATCATATCAGACCGCGATACAAGGTTTACCTCGAAGTTTACAATAGACCTCTGTAAACAACTTAACATAAAGCAAAACATCAGTATGGCACACCACCCCCAAACAGATGGCCAATCAGAAAGGACGAACCAATGGCTAGAACAATATCTCAGGATCTATGGCAACTTCCAGCAGAATGACTGGGCACAATGGCTCCCACTCGCCCAATTTGTACACAACTCTTGGCCCAGTTCCACCACCAGAAAGACCCCCTTCAAGTTACTCATTGGCTTTACCCCACAGGCTCAGGAACAACAAGTAACGGACTCAGCCCTACTGGCTCTAGACGAATGATCCACCTACCTCTGCGGACTGTGGGAACAAGCGCAAAAGGCCATTCATCAGGCACAAGACATGACGAGGAAGTACCACGAGTAAAAGAAGGGGCAACACCACTTCCGACCTTTCACCAAGGGACAGATGGTCCTACTTGAGGGGACAAACCTAAACCTACCCTATCTGACAAAGAAGCTTCGACCAAAGCGTTTCAGACCTTTCCATGTCGTCAAAGTGGTTTCGCCTTATGTGTACAAATTGGACTTGCCACCCCAATGGAAGATCCATAATGTCTTCCATGCGTCCCTTCTGACCTCACATTCGGAAACAGCCGAACATGGCCGAAATCACACCGAGCCACCCCCAGATCTGGTAGATGATCATCCAGAATACGAAGTCGAAGAGATTCTCAGATCAAGAAGGCGATACAGGAAACTCCAATATCTTCTAAAGTGAAAAGGATATTCCGCAGCACACAACACATGGGAACCGGTCAAGAACATTAATTCCCTGGAGTTAATCCGAGAATTCCACAAGGCAAATCCCGAAGCCGTGAGAACTCTCAAAGTCGAGGAGGATATAAACCCCACTCTTGACCTACAACAATCGCCATCCCCCTCTCCCATGGACTTTTCTCCCATCCGAGACTTCATCCTCGACCTTGACCTTGCTTCCATCGACATCCCTGACGATACCTACGCTGCCCTCCTCCTCACCAGCCTCACCCCAGAAGATTTTCAACCCGAGCACCTCGACATCAACAATGAATATGCCGCCTCACCATCACCCCTCCCAGTACCAGATCCGTCCACCAGGCCCCTCGCACCTGTACCTATACTCTGGGCCCCTTAGCCCACTTGACCTTCCGCTTACAGGGAATGGTCCCCCAAGCCCATCGATGACAACTACCCCTCGCCTGTCACTCCTCCTAATTTGGAAGAAGAGCCCCCTTCCCTCGCGCTTGACCTCTTCCACCGCGTCAACGAGTGGAGGACCCAGTCAGCCCCGCAACTGGAGGCAGCGGGCCAAGAAGTCCCTCCCTTTCCATCACCCTCCTCACGCTCTGAGCCGCACAACGCCTTCGAGCGCCCCTTCACGCGGGTCAACACCCCCGCCTCTGACAGCAACAGTCATCGATCTGACCAGTCCCTCTCCACCTCCGCTTCCAGCGAGGAGTCCCAGTTACCACGTCAGGACTCCTACCCCAGCTACCCCTCACCCACCAGCCCACATGTGTCAGCTACATTGGATGCCACCCACTCCCGACCTGCACGGGGCTATGTTGCCCAATCCCCTCAACACGCCATTTATACCGGCACAGAGTCCTACACCTCTGCCAAGAAGGGCAAGGCTCCTGCAGATGGTGGCACTCGTGGACTCCAATGGGAACATGCAGGCGTTTGGCACAGCGTTTGTGCCACCGAATACACACCTCCTTCACATGGCACGTGGTATTACCCTCAGTAGTTTTCCTCCCCTCTAGCCATCACCTGGGTCCTGACCTTTCCACCTCCACCTCCCATGTACCCGGCCTGTCACCGTTGCGGCGTCAGCCAGCCTGACCACCCCGCTGACCTCTGCCCCGTCGACATCTGCTGCCTCTATTGTGCAGGCAGGCACCTCTCGTGCCATTGCCCATGGCTGCACTTCCTGTGCACGGCTGACGACTGTTTTTGCCCCGACGACCACAACTTCGCGGAGCTGGAGGGCGTTCGCAACCCCGTCTGGCAGTGCCCCACATCCCTCATCTTGCATCGGCAGAACTACTGAGGCGCTGGTGGCACAGCGCCCTTGAGAAGGGAGGCACTGTTATGGTTTGGCACATGATTTGCTTATGTATTGATCTCATGTGACTGTGGGTATCTTTTCACTTTCTTACAAGACAATCTACGGTATGGATCTTTCCAAAGTATCTCCACAGATCTCCATAGTTTCTCCACCCAATCTACAATATATTATTTAGGAGGCATGTCACACCATGACACGCCTGAGACTCTATGACTCAGCATCACACCCTAGGAGTATATAAACCGGTCCATTGTAGCTTGTCTTCTTAGACTTCGCTTCATCTGCAATCAGACTAGTTGAACCCTCTTCCCTTCTCTGCCCTTCAAGTCAGACCTCCTGACCGTTGTCAATACAAGACTTAGTCTCGTCTTGTGATTGCCCTTGACCTCTTCTTTGACAATACAGTAGAGTGCATCCATCAGCACGACGCTCTCCTCTATAGTAAAGCCAAGGGAAGAACTCGAGTAATCCTTATCATACTGAGCCTGATTGCCACGCTCAGCCCTCCTCATATTACTTAAAGCACACGTCATGCGCCAAGGCCCCTCTGTGTCACAGTTCACAGGGACCGTGGCTCGGAGTGAGCTTCAATTAATCAGTGGAGGACGCACAGGCGAGTTCCGGTGAAGGATAGACTTGACTGTGCGAACTCTTGGTTCTGTATCGTGTGAGGCGGGTAGTATGGGCCGGCGCACGCGATGGTCGGAGTTACCATTCCCAAAGAGGATAGACGGTGGCAGATGGACGAAGGACGATCTGTAAGTTCAACTGCAATGCGGGCGCGAGTGTATTTGGAATGCAAGGGATGCTCGCCTTCCAAGGACACTCGTGGGAGGTTGAACTAAGGTTTGTGCGAAATAGAAGAGAAGGAATTAGACAATCCTTCACCCTCGATTTCATACAAGGTTCAGAGCGTCTGTGAGCTTATTTACAAGGCGTAAACAAGCAAACAGATGTTCTGATTGTGGCGCGAAGGTACCTTATTTTTTTTTTTTTTTTTTTTTTTTTTTGGAATTGGGGTTTAGAGTCCCCGCGTATATTGCGACAAGACTAATGCTAACTCGGTACCACACGAAATTCTGTGCGTAAAGGGAAAAGGAACAAAGACTAACTAGCTTGACCGGGAGTGCTGGGCTATTCGCCCGTCGGACCCCGCCGGCCCCGCAGAGGGGGTGACCCAATTACCCAAAGGGCCCCCCAAAACGGGCTGGCCTCGAACCAGACTCCTAGCCTTCCAGCAGTAGAGACCTCGCCCTAAACCCACAAAAATGAACAAGCGTATAGATACGGTAGCGGAAAAGGAGGTGTGAATAGAAGTAGTGAAAACAGGAGGAGTATGGAAAAAGGTGGGAGACATGCAACAAGTCCGAAAGAAGAGAGGAGGAAGGCGGACCGAACCCCACGGAAGGGTGAGACCTAGACCGGAGGCGGCAGTGGCGCCTGGGAAGGAGGGGGGGGAGCCTGGTTTGAGGGAGTCTTGGCAGGAGGGGGCTTCTGCTTCCACTTCTTCACGACAGCTCGAACCCCAAAGAGGAAGAGGTGACGATCAGAAAGCAGAGTCTTGAGGCTAGAACCATCTGGGTCCTCGAAGGCAAACACGAGGGAGGAGACAGCGCCGGTGGAGTAAGAGGAGGGAGAACGGACCCAAGAAGGGCCGAGGGTGATCGGGAGGGAGGCGTACGTAGGGTTAAGGGCAACAAGGGCCCGGTGACACTCGTCCGGTGATGCGGCACCAGAAGAGGGAGAGACTCCGGTCGGGACACCATTGACGGTGACCCGAGACCATTTGACGTTAGGGCGGGGGGTGGGGAGGGGAGAGGAGGCAGGGAGGGAAAGGTAGGAGGAGAGGATACGCGAGATGTGAGGGGAGGAGGCTTGAAGGGTGGCGAGGGACCCGTGGGGACCCCCAAAGACAACGAGGTTGCCTTTCGCCGTCCACTTAACGGCAGAGAGGGGAGGTTGGGGGGGGAGGAGGCAGCGAGGTCCGTGTTTAGAACTCCGCAAGTCGTGCTGGGGTCAGGGCGTGGGGCACCAGGCGGGAGGAAGGGAGCCAAGGAGACCACGAGGCTAGGGCACAAGGGCTTGGCAATGGCTTTCGCCGCGTAGGAGGGGGGGGAGGGCTTAGGGGAGGGGGCTTTAGGGGGGCCCTTGGCAGGAGTCTTAGCAGCAGCGGGGGCTTTTGTTGGAGGGGGGGGAGGGGCAGGCGTGTTGACCTTTTTCTGGAGGTCGGCCATCGCCACGGAGAGCAACTGGAGGGTTGATTGGATCACCGAGAGGTCCAAAGGCGGGGAGGCAGGGGGAGGGGGAGGAGGAGGAGGAGGAGGGGGCAAGTAAGGGCGAACTTCCGGTTGCAGAAGCCAGCTCATCATGAGGCCGGCCGCGTCGAAGCTGTTTTCAGCAGAGGCAGCAGTAAAAATAGCAGTGAAGCCATTGAGGTAAGCGGCCAGTGCATCAAGAGGGGAGGGGGGGTCTGGATCGCGAAGGATGAGTTCACGAAGGGCGGGAGGGGGGGTGGGGTGGGCAGAGTCCACAGGAGGGGACATTACACGTTTCTGGCGAGGCATGACTGAGATGATGGTGGTAAGAGGGAAAGGAGCGATGCGAAGGTACCTTAACCAAATGTTACGGTTATGCGGGCCGCCCGGCCCATTTCTTGCTATTTTCCGTCTGATTTTCGACTTGTGTTGTGACCTAGGATCCCTTTCCTTGGCCAGCCCCTTCTGTTCTGCTTCTAGGGGCTGTGCATCGCCATTTTGGATGTGTATTTGACTCAGGGATCATGACTCAAATCTTGAGTCAGCGTTCTTGACTCAGATCTTGAGTCAGACGCACTGAGTCAGTTCTTGAGTCATCAGAACTGACTCAGGTCCTTAGTCAATAGTTCTGACTTCGCTACTGTACTGTGACCTTTGTAGGATAGTTGGCTGGCCCTCTGTACGCATAAATAGGGCCCTGTAGACGAGCTAAAGCCCCAGCTTCAGCTTCGTCTAGAATCGCAGTTCATTGTCTCCTGCTCACACTCGCATCGCATCTTCCCCTCTCTTCTTGTGAATCCCCTCTTCGTACCTTGATCTAGGTACCTCGCGCCACGATCAGACATCTGTGAATTTGTTCCATTTCCGTGCAACAAGTCCCCAGACGCCTGAACCCTAATACGAACGCGCTGTGAGAAGTAGTCCCCACTTCTCACCCCGCGTCCGCCCTCGAACCTTAGTTCAACCTCTCACGAGTGTCCTTGGAAGGCGAGTATCTCTTGCGTTCCAATTACACTCGCGCCCGTGTTGCGGTTGAACCTACACATCGTCATTAACCCATCTGCCACCGTCTATCCCTTTTGGGAACGGTAACTCCGACCATCGCGTGCACCGGTCCGCTAGTCCGTCTCGCGCGATACAGACACCCAGAGTTCGCACAGTCAAGTCTACTCCACACAGGACCTTGCCTGCGCGTGCTAGAATCGACTATTTGGTGTTGCTAGTCTTGTCCGACTCGCCACAGCAAATAGCCAACCAGAACGATGCTCACTTCGAGCCACGGTCCCTGCGAACCGTGACACCAAAGGTACGAAGAGGGGATGCACAAGAAAAAGAGAGGGAGATTGAGTGTCAAGCAACAACTGTGATTCTCGACAAAGCTGAAGCTGGGGCTTTAGCTTGTCTATAGGGCCCTATTTATGCGTACAGAGGGCCAGTCAACTATCCTACAAAGGTTACAGTAAAGTAGCGAAGTCAAGACCATTGACTAAGGACCTGAGTCAGTTCTGATGACTCAAGAACTGACTCAGTGCGTCTGACTCAAGACCTGAGTCAAGAACGCTGACTCAAGATTTGAGTCATGATCCCTGAGTCAAATACACGTCCAAAATAGCGATGCACAGCCCCTGGAAGACCAACAGAGGGGGCTGGCCAAAGAAAGGGATCCTAGGTCGTAACACAAGTCGAAAAATAGATGGAAAACAGTAAGAAATGGGCCAGACGGCCCACATAACCGTAACACTCTGAGCCTTGACAGGTTGCAATGCGTTGCATGCATCAGGAAAATCCAGAAAAAACTTAGTCAGCTTAACCAGCTTATTTCATTTTTAAGCCTGTCAAGTTGCTCAAGCTGCTTATTTTTTACTTAGAAAATGAGTATGTACAACAAGTAAGCAAATCAAGGCCAAAGATAAGCACATTAAGTAATTAAGATGTGTAAGACACTTAAGACAAGCAAAACAGAAATAAAAAATTAATTTATGTAATTTAACTAAAGTCCGAAAAAAAATATGCTAAGTCGTGACTCACGAAATTTTCACTAAGTCGTTACAGTGGGTGTATTATTTACTACTATTTGCACAATGTTGATTTTCGTGCCTCTCGAGTCTGCCGCCCCTTTCCATCTCTCCCTTTTCTATCCCCCTCCGTCGTTGTCTGCCTCGCCCCAACACGTCCCACCGCTGCCTCCTCCGTGTCCCCTCCTTCTCTGCCCCTGCCTCTGCCTCCTTCTCTGCCTCCTTCTCTGTCTCCTTCTCTGCCTCCCTCTCTGCCTCCCTCTCTGGCTCTGGCTCTGGCTCTTGTTCTGGCTCTGCCTCTTCACGTCGTCATGCGCCTCCTGTGCCCACGCCTCCCCCACCGCTTTTGTTTCCTCTTGGATCCACTGCCTCTGTGAGGCAGTCTACGTTGTCGCGCTGCCTGCGCCAACGTCCTGGTACGTTATCACGCTCCCTGCCCCGCCTCAACGCGAACTGACTTTTTTTCTTTTTTTTCGTCGCCTCCTCCTCCTCCTTGACTACCTCCTCCTGCGCTGCCACCTCTGCTGCCCGGACCACCACCCCCTGTGCCTCCTCCTATGTCTTGCGCCTCCTCCCGTGCCTCCTCCTGCGCCTCTCGCGCCTCCTCCCGCGCCTCCCCTGCCTCCTCCCACGCCTCCTCCCATGTCCCGCACCTTCTCCTGCGCTTCCTCCTGCGCTTCCTCCCTCCCTCGTGCCCCGCGCCTCCTGTGCGTCCCATGCGTTCTCTCGCGCCTCCCGCGCGCCTCGCCTCCTCCCGCGTGTTCTCTCTCGCCTCCCATGCACCTCGCCTCCGCCCGCGCGTTCTCTCGTGCCTTCCACGCCCCTCACCTCCTCCCGCGCGTGCTCTCGCACCTCCCACGCCCCACGCCCCCTCCCACACCTCCTCCCGCGCCTCCCGCGTCTCCTCCCGCGCCTCCACCACCACCACCACCACCTCCTCCCTGTGGCCCTGCAACCCCCACCTCTGCCAGGGCTGTTCCACCAAGGCTGGTGGAACCATTGTCTCCTGTACATAGTCATGTTGTAGTTTAGCTCAATATATGATTTTTATTGCCCTAAATCTGTGTGCTTGATAACTTTTGGTAAGCACAGATCTAAGCTGCCATTTAAGTGAACTAAGCCCAAAATAAGCATCAATAAGCCCTGGCTAAGTCAAATTAAGGAGAAGACCTAGCTTAGCCTAAGCATGGCCAGCTTAGAGACATTTTGCTTAAAAGTGCTTAGAAGTGTTGTTAAGTCATATTAAGCATGCTCAAGTGCTGTTAAGAAAAACTCAGATTTTCCTGATGTGCATGGTGGGGGTCCAGAGCTTTACATTTTACGATGTACCTGTGGTTTCCAACACTGTGAGTGAGAAACATATACTCAACAAGGTGCAGTGGGACTACAAAGACAGTCAAAGGAAGAAATCATCCGATGGCATATACTGTCAAAATGGAAACATCGACATGTTGAAGCTTGAGTGGGTGACAGGTGAAAAACAAGTCAAAAGTTCAAGCTCACGAAAAATGAGACCATCTCACCTGAACGTGCAGGGCCGTAAATGAGAACACAACGGACTGTAATAGGTCACAACATCATCACATCAAGCAGCAAGTTGATTGTCAGTTGAGCTGATGCCGAGGCAGGTGCAGTGCCACCTGTGAGCAAGGTTAAGGCCAATGGCATTGGCATTTTCTCGTTTTGCTGATATAATCTTCATCTTAGGGTTGTTGCGGACGATCTCCACAATAGAAAATCCATTGGCAAAGATGATTAATAAGTGTGCGTCGGCAGAGGCCCAGACAGCACAGGCAGCAGGAGAGGAGTTATACAGGTCCATACTCTACCCTGCTCCTGCAAACCTTGGCCAGTAATAGTCTACAGAACTACTGCTTGAAACGAAGAGCAGAAGCAAGATTTAAATCAACATCTTCTACACCCACATGAATGACAGAATATTCATCGCAAACCATATTGCCAGATCGGAGCGTTTTGACCTGCTCAGGTTCGAAACGGATCGATGGTTGCTTTTGATCTATCCAAACAAAAGTTAAGTAAACCTCGAACCCAGCTGAGACTATCTTCTCTCTCCATCTCGGCCACAACAATGTATGGAAGTCCTTATCCGATTCCTTGTGGTCCTTGGATAACGTGAACTGGATAGGGAACATGGTGGCTCGCTTGGATTTACGATCCAAGGACAAAATAACTCCATCCACAGCTTTGAAATTGTAGGGGATGGGAATGTAAAGGCGGGTGGTGAGATCAGTTGAGAGGAACTCGCTGAAGTCTGGGTTAGACTGGAAGGTTGCAGTAGACATTTGTTTAAGATTGGGGTTGACGGTCATTAGGCCATGAGTAGCAATGTGGCTAAGGCAGATCTGCTCAGCCAGGAAACCTCGGACAATGCGGTTGCTGGATCGAGAAACAGCGTTATACCACGATTCGTCCCGGAACGGAGCGTCATCACGCGTTCGCAGCATTGACATCATCGTTTCAAAGGCGATTCCGCATGTAAATTGTCCAAATCCCTCTTCGTCGACGTAAAAGTGCTGCAAGTCATACAGAGTTCGATCATTGAGACTGACAGGATCACCCCGGACGCATGCTTTCATGATCTCAAGATACCTAGTACAAAAATTAGCTCAGATAAAAGGGGAAATAACGGTGGATTTACGTTTGCTGTCTCAACGGACCTAGGGAATCAAATTTGGTCGTAAAGAATTGACTGACATGGAGGCCGACATTACTCAGATCGGTAATTTTCCGAAACTTCACTTCATCAAACTCGGTCATGTCGAAAAGGCCGCGTAGCAGGAGCGGAATGCGACCAGTGAGATGTTCGACGCGTCGCCGTTGTTCTTCTGACAACCGCGGAATTTGACGGTCATGCAGGATAAACCACTGACGGGTTTCGTCCTACAGGGCATAAGCATTGTGGAATAATGAGAAGGTAGCAACGCACCGAGTTCATCCCTCCAAATATCGGCACAACCAAAATGCCGTTTTGCTTCCTATAAGCATCTCGATTGGAACGTTCATTAGCTGAAGCGCTAAATATGTAGCGACGGCGGAACCTCAAAGCACCAAGCCAACGTAATGCCTGGCCCTTCATTTCCTCCAAGTTGCGGCTATCATCCGATGTGGCCTCCAAAGCGTTCACTTGGTCGATGATGACGTAGACATCACGCGGCATCGAACTAATCAATGCGTCGACGTTGTGGCGATCTACGGTTTCGAAATCAGGCGAATCGTAGAACGCGAAGTGAAATGCAGCCCGCATAGTCTTTTCTGGCTCGAGAAGAAGGCTGAAGCAATTCGGAATGTAGAAGACGCGTTTTCCTTGACGAATGAGGTGATATACAAGCGCAGCAAGGAGATGCGATTTCCCTGAACCAGACGTCCCGTACAGGTATAGGCTTTCGGATCCCTTCAGAAAAGTCTTGTTCTCGAGACGCTTTTGGAATTCGTGAAACCGAGATCTCCCCATATATTCAAAGTAGTCGATGCCGTCGATTTGCTTGGATTGAAATCGCTGGTGAGGCATTGGGAGCGGCGAAGGGAAAGGAAGGGCTATAAATGTCGAAGGATTGGACAAGTCCAGAATATCTGGCATGGCTTTGATCGCTCCATAGATCGCGTCACAACAGGTACGTACATCTGCAAGTGAGGTGAGAAGTTCAACAATATCGTCAGTTCTGCTCATACATGAACAATGAGCCAGCAATGCTCACCACTCGGACCAGACGGTCGCTGAACCACAATGTGGAGATGCTTTTCGGATGGGGGTTCGGGAAATAGCTCCCCCACTAATTCTCCAGAACTCAACTTGTTCGAATACGTGTCGACGCCACCCAAAGTCCTTAATCGCTGCACGAGACTTTTATCTGGATCGACGGGAACCATCACATTGAGCTGAAAGAGAAATCAGAAGGCGCACGCCTTTGGTATTAAGGAAACAACCTTCCAAAGATTCAAATGGTGAGATTGTATGTTATTGAGACTTTCGATTGGCTTCGTTATCAATGCCTTCAATTGAGAGACGTTGGCACCAATCGGAATGTCGCAGACGTAGTATGGTATGGGATCGCCTTCCACTAAACACCAGAGAATTCGAGATTCCTGTGGGGACATGGTGGGGAACACTGAAGGGAAGTGGTATTGAACAAGAGGTGCGAGAGGGTTAAAGTTTGAAGTAGAAAGGGATCTATTAGACTGGAGTTCACTCATCGCGATAGGAGACTGAACGTCGTGTGGCGGAGATTCCGTGACAACGAATCGTCTATTGACGTCTGTGATGTGACGTCACTGACATCGCACGTCATTACCATTACTGTATCACATGTCTTATCCGTCCTGTACAGTACTTAAACAGAACACTTTAAGGTGTAATATAATTATTCTCTTTCCCCTTACTATCACGCCGTAACCGTGTCACATTTCCATTATCGTCACACACAACTAAACAGAGGTCACCAAATGCCAACTCCGGCTACAGAGCCTCCATTCTCAACCTAATACTATCAAAGTACTGCGGACCTCACAGAAGAGCAGGTAAGTACGAGAGCTTATCGTCGTCACAAATCGTACCTTTATTTTATTTTCGGACAGGTGTAAGAAGCAAAAGGCGGCAGGCAGTAAAGGAGGCCTCAAAAAAGCTAAGCGCGACCAGGTACGTTCTTTCCACTATGCACAAAGTATGCATAGGATTTCTCACATAATCAACGACCTCCTGAAGCACGTTTAACAGGAAAACAGGAACAGCGAGGACGGCGGCGATGGCATTGATGTGGATCCGGAGATGAGTCCCATGCCCGCATCAGGAGGTATCGAAGCCTTCCGCGAGAAGCTGCACGCTCGCATGGCTGCACTGTGCCGTGGGGGTGGGGGTGCAGAGCCGCGTGATAGGGACGAGCTCCTCGAGGAGCGTCGACACAGCATGCAGCTATGCGCGAACGACGGCGGAAAGAGACTAAGCAGAAGATAAAACGAGCGGAGGAGGCGAAGGGAAAGGAGGGCAAGGAGGAGGAGGAGGATAGGCGGGAGAACCGAGATAATGCGCATCTAACGAAGGTTCTTGCAACCTATTTTATTCTTTCGTAACTTCTAACGAGCTATTGTGTGTAGTGTACAGACCCAACTGCTCGTCCCTGATGAAACCCATGGTCTAAGCCCACGCCAGCCTCAAGCACTCACATCCATGGCCTTCTCCACCATAACAGATGTTTCCACCTCCACAAAATATCCCACCGCCGTCAAACCCCCTCAAACCCGCAACAAGCACTCTCGCAGCTCGCCGCCCGCAAGGACAAGCTCTCAGCGCGACGCGACCCAGGAACGGCAGAAATGGGGAAAGGCGGAGAGGGCATCAAGGTGCGTGATGACGAGAGTCGGCTGAGGAAAGCGGTGAAGAGGAAAGAGAAGGAGACAGGGAAGGGTAGGAAGGAGTGGCGAGTTTTTTTTTTTTCGTCGTCTGCACCGTTTGGCACGGGCTGATCTTCCTTAGGGATGAGAAGAAAGAGGAGCTCGCGCTGTCTATGGCTGCGAAGCAGGAAATACGCGCTGAAATATCGCTGTGCTCAATGAGAGGAGGAACGATAAGTGGAAAGAGGGAAGGCTAAGAAGACTAGGCCTGGCTTTGAAGGTAAGTCGTTTGGGAAGGGGAGGGGTAAGCCTACCAAGGGCAAATAGGTGTTTTGCTTTTTGTTGTCGAGTTTTCGAATGTAACAAGTCATTTCTGAATCACAACTGCTGACATGTTCTGTCAGTCACGATATATGCTAGCATGCTTTAACGATGATCTTTTTATAATACTTTACTCGCTCGAATCGGGGAATTCATAACACAAATGCTTCTGACGCTGCAACTACATTATCCCGCCGAAACCTGTCCAGCCAAATGAAGCTGCGAGAGCGATAACGAGAGCCTGAGGAAGGATACGTCACAAACTGAGCGCGTATCAAGTGTAGAAGTGGGGTCTGAGCAGCTTGAGGGTGTTTTGGAGCTGATCAATCTGAAGGCGTGGAATTGGGAGGATGAGGAAGCAGGATGGAGAGGCTTTGAGACTTGAGGTTTGAAGAGGAAGTAGACGAGGGCAGAGCGAGAGCGAGGGGGACAGGGACAGGGAGGGTGTGTGTGGTTCAGGGAGGAGTTGAGGCTTGGGAGCAGGAGCAGGAGCTTGGAGCGAGCGTGACGGAGGGAGGGACGTAGATGCAGACATGGCACGCAGCCATGGATGCGGTTACCGCCGCATTCGACGTCCATGTTCCTCGTGAGTGTATCTGAGAACCCGCTCTCCCTCTCATCCCGTCTATAGAACATCGAGCACCCGCCTATCCAACACCCGCCAGAATGCCAGGGGCACGCGGTGGAGATGATCTGGAGAAAACGAGAGCGATACGGAAGGAAGTTGGTTGGAGCGAAAGGTGACTATCACATCCTCGAGTATGGCATATTGTCCCTATGCACACCCTACGTCCTGCGCCTTTCCTAAGAACCCACCACGCTGGGGAGGATGCACTAACATGATGGGTTGGGGCGTGGGATGGTGAGCGAGTGAAGTGCATCGGCATGGGAAGCTACTAGAGTGACTAGCGGTCGAAGTTACCCCTGCCTTTCCCTAATACCCATACCCTTGTCCAACACTAAACTCCAATCAAAATGAGAGAAAGAACAATCGCCCCGAGAAGGCGTGCCTGGACAACCGCCACTCGGAATATCAATAGAGCTCATTAGTTTTGCGACAAGATGAGCTACTTGGCTTATCAGCACCATGACCATCATCTGAGTAGGTACACACGTAGCCAGATTTGCATCCAAATGAATCGTGCATCACCGTAGTGAATACGCGAGAGTTCGTTGATGTCGCCGTTGATTCAGAATGGCGGCGGGCGGTAACAATCATGATGACGTACTCTGTGTTCGCCCCCCCAAGTGGTAATAATCACGCCTTGTCCCAGTTTATCGTAGTTGTCGCTGTGCGAGAGCAGCGTTGTACGCTTCGTGTTGTTCGAGATGGTACAAGGCACATGCCCAGCTGTGTCGACTAGTAAACTTGAGTTTAACGGTCCTTAGTGTCGGGCTCGAAGAAGTGGGTAGAGGTGTGAGGGGGGGTGCATTCTTTTAGCAGTGGTGGGACTCAGGAACAAAGGGGCTGGCCAGCGCTCTAACGAGCCATAGACGGGGAGTACCGAGAAAAAAGGTAACTGGGAAGGAAGCTACGGCGGGAGTTGATGTGATCCGAAACAAGGCCGCGGTGTCACACAATTGAATGAATGTATCGGTATCAATGAGACACGCTCCCATTGGTAACTTCCCCCGCTGCGCCGCCAAATTTGTGGCCATGAACGCTCAGAACCTTGGACTGGGAGGGGAAACCCTAAGTCACTCACTTACTCGTACTTGCCAACAACAACAACAAGTTTCAAGTGCGGGTACGCGCTCGGACTCTTTTTCTGATCCTTCCGCGGTTTCTGCGGGCGCCGCTCCTTCCTACTGAGTTGGCTTCCCTCCATCACCATCAAACCGCCTCCTCTCTCGGACGGACAGCCATAACGATGCGGTAAGTCCTTATAACCTCCACGTTTGATCACAATTCTCTCTCCAGTTCTAGTTCTGTCCTCACCCTTTCCTTCACCCTTTCATTTCCCGCAGTTCACGTTCACCCTCCGACGAGTCACCGACCTTATCAACTCGTCGGCCACATAGCGCTCGTTCCTCTCCACCGCCCCCTATTCTAACCGATCTGGGATCTGGTGATCTTAAAGACGTATCTCACCCATTTCATCACGATCCTCATCCCGACGAATACACAGCATCTACTCACACAAAGGCATCTTCATTTACCATCCTGGTTCTTAAAATATTTAACTCCTTCCCGTAGCCCCCCTTGCTGGATATTGTATCAAAAGTTGACCACAGATTTTCCACGCACAAGTCCCCCATCCCATCAGAATCGCACGTTCCTCTCACCAGAGTTGACGCGATGTCTCGTCGCATCGACCCTCCCCCTTATGTCTCCAAGTAAGTTTTTATTCAACCTCCGCGACGCCCTTTCAACTCAGTCTACGTTATCAGCGATGGTCGTCTTGCAGATGTTGTACATGCACACCCATCCCCTCCCCCTCCGATCGCGACCTTGCCCCAGTCTCCTTCTCATTCCTCGTCTTCATTAGATCGCTCCTCTGTCTCTTCGCCTGCCCCAACTAGACGAGGATCTGCCCACACACCCGCCTATAATGGCGATGTCTGCTATCCTGGTCCCGAGTCTGAGCGCCCTCGCGCGTTTTACCCCCCGTCTGCGGGGTTGTCAGAGGCTTCATATCGTGTTCAGCCACGGACTGAACAGCGTTATTCTCTTACTCACGAAGGGACGGCCCGTACCGCACCATATCCTCCAGCAGCACACGTCGTTCCAACTCAGCTATCTAGCGGAACACATGAGATCGCTTATCACTACCCGGCTCAACAACAGCTCAATGCCATATACACGGATGATGCTACGACCAAACTAAACGACAGGATTCGCAGACGATGTTTTAATTGTTGCACCACCGACACATCTACGTGGAGGAGATCCAGCCTGAACCCAGGCAAGGTGGTCAGTATCCATCCTTCCCCTTCTGTAGCGTTATCTGATACCGTGCCAGCTATGCAACAAGTGCGGACTCTTTGAGCGTACACACAACCGTGCAAGACCAGAGCAGTTTCCTCACAAACGCGGCCCTCTCGCTACATCATCGCTCAAAGTACGCACAACACCACCTCAACATGGTCCAATCCCTCCTGTCAATGCGTTGCCACCCCACCAATACAATCACCCATCTATCGCCCCTCTGCTCTCGCGGACTGAAAATACACACCCACCTCGCGGAGAAGCCCTACCCCAAATACAATCGTGGCTTCCCCCCGCCACAACCCCGGCAGGCGAGTCCATCCCTGACCGGATCCCATGGTATTTCGTCAGATCCACTCACCCCTCCGCAGCGCCTGTCTCGTACCGTTCTCGTAGCCCATAATTTTGACGGCATCCCTTGTCCGCTGGATCATCCACCTTACCTCCCCTCCCTTTCTTCCTCTCCCCAATCAGCTGGGCTCACGTGAAATCACGTTTCACGATGCGTGTTGCTCGCTACGTCTCTCGTGCCGTATGTTACGAAACATTGGATTGTATTGTAGGGCTGTGCCCTTCTCACACGCGTCCGTATCATCCGTAGATTATCTTTGTCATGCTGCTCAGCACCCTCTGCCTCTTTTGCCTGCAACGGTGTTTACCGACTCTGTGATATACATATACTGTGACTCAATGGGCTACTCTTTGTCGACCTGCTGTATTGTTTGTGTACTTATCTGACCATGTTTGGCCGAGATTCCTGACCTAATGATTACATGTGGGACGGGGTCTTCTTCTTCCCTTGTAATGCGAAGTAAATTGCGACTGCATCAACTCGGATCCAGGCCTACATCCTAATTGGTCGTGCTTCGCTTGATGCTGATGGCTACTTGCTAGATTGGGCAGTGTCGCACGGAAATGACGGGACGCGGCGTGCGGCGTGCCAATTAATACCGACACCATAGCCTGAAGGGCTGTACTGGGTTAATGGAACGGGAACACGAAGTTTGAGCGACATATAAATGTATGTACCTAAAACATATGGCGCATACAAGCACCGTGTCAGCATACTAGTCAGTGCTTAAATTTCAAGTTAAATTTATACCGACTTTGCCTCCACGCTCAAAAAAAAGCGACCAACTGTCTGTTGTACTTAGGGCTTGAACTAGTACTACATCTAGAGGCTTTGAAAAATACCCACACTTCTGAGCGTTGGGGCCATAAAGACTTCTTACGACCGCGAACGCCGGTGCACTCCCGGCAAGACTCCCGGCGCCGATTCAGTTGTTCCGGGACCAACTTGAGCAACCTTTTCCCATCTACTAGTACGATTTACGCAGGTAAGAAAGTCGGCGTTCTGGAAATTTCAATTAACATGTACTGTAACTATCCAGACCGGCTCCTCAGAAATGTGTTGAACGAAATCTTGTCATAACGCATAACGAACGGAGATGCCGTGGCGGCTTCTCTCAGAGTAACTCATCATAGAGGAAATGCAACCCATCAACTGGACGCAAGCTTGCATCAAGTCTCCCACGCAAACGTCCTCGCAACAAGGTATCAAGATACGCAGGCGGCGGCGCGAAGTGATACATCATGCATGCCAAATTGAAGCAATGTCCCCCGCAATACAGAAGTAGAAACCACCGCATCGCCCCCGCCCCCTGGGCCCACGTGGACGTTTTTGGTTCAGAGTCCAGTGACATTTGAACCATGGATAAGCAATAAATATCAATAAATCCTACTAGACACTGACAACCAACATTTGTACCCACCATGTCGTTATAGGGAAGCCCGACTTGAAAACTATGTCCTTTTCGGTCGCTTACACTTCCACGCTGTCAACCATTCCACAGATACGCCCTTATGGATGGCATCAATTCGTCCGCCATCTCCGGTGGCCCAGAACTTCCTGCCTTTGCGTATGCCATGTCTCGCCAGAATTCGAACCATGACGTGATCCTCCCTGTGAAATCGCGTGTTTTATGTCCCATACGCAATTCTCAAACCGGCACTGCGGTACGGCCGGCGGCGTAACCAGAGTTCCAGTTGGGATTAGAAAGGGTACGTGATGATGTGCTAGGGTCGGGTCGTCAAGAAAGCAGGAATCAGAAGAGACTGTCACTACTAGTAGCATGTCCGACTCGGAGTCGTATGTACGGCACGTGCAGATCCCCTTGCTTCTGAATCGTTGTGGTACCCCACATGTGCTATGTCAGCCTAGTATGTGGCGTACCATGCTATTGGTTGTAGAGCAGGACATACAGCTGCTCTACAGCACAGCGCTAAATTGAAGGCGAAGCTGCAGCAAAGGGTTGTGATGCGATCAGAGAGAAGACGGGCTGGCTGATGATATGGGGGGCACTGGGAATTAGCCTTCCTGGATCAATCGAAGGACCTCGTCGGAGTTAGATAATCAGCAGTTTCATCCCGAAAGTGCTTCAGCATATCAAAGGGAGTAACTTGAAGATACAGTAACGCCGCGAGGAAATAGACCGCTCGAAGAACCTCGAGCTACCTGGAAAACAGCGAGCGCTGCCCTATATTGTCTAACAGGGAAGCTAAAGCAGTTTGACCCCAGCGCATCTGCGTACGAACCCTGGGGCGAGAAACTTGATTCGGTTCTGAATGTATACGTGCATGCGAAGAACTTGTGCCCAAAACACAACTGGTAGTTATCATCGCTTGTTTGCGCCGCTGGACATTCAAGTTGATCCCACTCAACAGGCGCGTTCCGATCAGAAACAAAGCAAGTAACCATTCCCGGAGCTCCTTCCCAAAACTGTATGTTCGCGTGGCTACGTCACGTTTTTCTTAAGGGCATATTACTAATGTTTTTGGCATGGTATGCCGTCACAAGAAAAATCTTCTACCCTCGCCGCGGACATTCAAAACGCAACATGGATTATCTACCTGCTAGTCTTACATGCAGGAGCATGTAGTAAACCGATTATCCAAAGATATGTAGCAAATGTACTTTAAATAGATGAGCATCGCGAGGCTCCGGTGCCTCACTTGATAAATCGGAAATCCGGTGGTTTTGCGGCTTAGAATGATTGACCGCCGCCGATACATTTACCGAACGGGGTATCATTGATTTACTACAGCCTGGACTTCTTTGACCCTCTTTTCGGGAATTATTGATAAGGTCAGTAAGGTTTCGTGACGGTCTTTTGTCGCACGGAACATGGAAATTCGTTTTTCCGGAATAGAAAACTGTCTGGAGATTTGTGGAAGCTTGCCTTGATGCTCGTGATGTGCAAATGCAGGTACATCATGGCATTGTTACGGAGAGTCGTGGACATATGACAGAACGCGCGGCATCAGTATGGGGTTCGGGACACCCTCCAATACGAGGGAGAAACCTCACATTTGGCGGAAGAAGTACTCTTAGACACACCTATAGCCTCTTTCCCAGACGTACGTTGTTATATGAGTAAATGAGGCCTCCGAGGACTCGGATAGGGATGACGGATGAGAAGGGGCCCAGTCGCGGAGCTCCGAGCGGAGCTAGTACAGCTGTCAAATACTATTGTCAGATTCTTTGGTTGTACTGTAGGATTGTACTGTAGTTTGTAACAAACGATGACAGCTTACTCTCATGGTAATTTCACAACCTTGGGTTTTATGCAAATCGAAATTGGGTTGAACTTCTGTAACGAAATCCTCCGACATGATTCAGTTCCTTTGCTACTGACTTACTAGCATCGTCCCCTGAGCATCCATTAGTGAGTGGAAATAGCACACCATTGCTTTAAACTTGAAAGCTTGAACGCCAGTCGGCCTAGAACATTGCAAACGTTGGGTGGGACAAGGCTTTAGAACGATTGAGGTCCACGTGACATTATCAGCGTCGGGCTGTCCGTTAATATACTGTATCCCTCTTCGTCTTCTGGTAGCACAACCGATGAGGTCGGTCAAGTCCCTTGAACTTTTTTAAAGTTGAAAGTTTAATTGTAAAATTAGACCTCGTTGTTTCAATTTCATGACTCTGAGTCTGAGACTTTGTCACACGGCATTCAACCTCGTTCGGAATGTCCCGGAATCTGCTGTTGTCGAGATTAACCTGTCATTAATTTTCAGGCAGTCAGTTGCGGAAATGTTGACTTATGCGCCGGTGCTGCATCTTTCAAATACAAAATGCCTGCTGTCGAAAATTGCAGTGTGTATCAACCCTCTCTTGTCAATTTCGTTACTACTAGTAAGAAAATCCCATGCAGCTTTTCCGTCCAAGTACTGTATCCGTCACTGATCCGATCCCCGAAAATATTACCACGCTACCAGAATACACTTACCTACTGCATACGTAGTCCATGACTCCACCCATGAATGTTCGTGAATGAACTCGTGGGTAGGCATGACAGTGGCATGGCTCAGTCTCTTCCCACGTTGTTGACTCGGATCCTGTCAGTCCCAGTGGGCAACTGGTTTTGATTGGCGCCGAATCAGTTTGTTTTACAGCTGTTTGCAATGTAATAGACCAGATTTTGTCACGCTCTCTTCAGAATTTTTGTTTACACTCAGCGCTGGTACAAACAAACTATGCCAAATATGGCATGTTGAACTACTAGTTATTTCTGCCCATAGCTTGGCCTGGCTGCACGACACACACTTCAGTATAAAAGTTTCTTTCTTTCTTTTATTAAGCCATTATATTCTTGTACATCAAGCTACAGTATATAGGTATACTGATGTACAGGAAAATTGGTAGTGAGGAGGCACAATAGCCACACAAGTCAGTCCCTCAGGCCTGAGCCAAGGCACGTTCTGTTGCCAAGGTGGACCAAACAAGTGGCAGCACGGCAATGGTACACCATATTTGGCATAGTTTGTTTGTACCAGCGCCGAATGTAAACAAAAATTCTGAAGAGAACGCGACAAAATCTGGTCTATTACATTGCAAACAGCTGTAATGTTGCCGGGAGCTTCTTATTCCCAAGCATCGCTTTACCTAACCTTGTCGCCTTTTCCTGCCTGAAGTACGTCCGTTGCAGCAAGGAGCTGTCATCGATGTTGATGGCGAACACGAAATTTTTCTCTTGGATTGCTCACGCTGTCCTTCCCGAGGGGCTTACACAGTAGTTTTGGGGGTCTAAATTTAATTTTCGGTGTCTTCTAGCGAAAGGTCTTCTCCAATTGGCGGCCCCCTGCACTGATTCAAGTTCACGGGCTTTTGAAAGTCGGCTAGACCTTACCAGGCTGAGGGCCAATTGTAACACCACTCGCCACCCTTGGGTTGTGTTTTTTCGGGTACGTGATCCAATGCCGCTTACTGACAATCTATGACTTTGTAGCGTTCTTGTAGCGTATAACTTTGCACTCGAATTAGCCTGTCAGTCCGGGTTCAAGTTCATCCTCACACTTATTTGACGTGCGCCTTGAGCTGTTCAGTTTCTAGAGATTATATACCTTGTTTCCCAGGTCTTGCCCGCAAAGTGGCAATACTACTGCAGCCATCACTATGCGACGTGTTTTGCCCAAATATATATATCATGACATTAACTCGTACCATCTTCATGAATACGGAATCTGTACTTATTCCTGAGAGACACTGACAAAACAGACGAGACTATACCTCACCTCACTGGTAGTGCTGGATCATCTCAGGCTAGCGCTACCAAACGGAGTTTCACAGGATTTTCTTAACCATAATAATCGGCGCCTGCAGTCTTGAATGAGAAATTGTGGATCTTGACAGTCGTTTACATTTGCGTATACCATACAGCGAATATACGCTTCGTGTGGCCCTCACAAGACATCACGCCACGGCCATAACTAACATACGTACTAATAACCGCCATGACAGCCCGCCATTCTATGCAACGCCGCCGAACGCACTAAACGTACTAATTCACAGGGCGTCGCTATCTTCCAAAATTTTCTGTGCCTTCTGCTTTGCCTCATCACCAACGTTAGGATCTGTAAGGTGAGGGAGATGAGCTCCACGCCCTACCAAATTCCAGAGAGGACAAACTCTTAAGTGTTGCTTTATAGCCACCAAGGACGCGGTTCTCATCCTTATTCGAGTTGTCGACGTCTGTGCGAGATGAGGGCTCGGTAGTGCCATCATCGTGCACAGCGCCTGAGCCCTGAATCTCTTGCACGACCTGGCGGGAGTGCTCTTTTGCCTCGGCAGAGACGTTCGGGTTATGCATTGCAGCCTGATGAAAGAACGGAAAATCAGCCATAGTGGGGTGGCTGCGGTGATAACAATACACACGCACCTTGTGGCCTCCAGCAACGCGATTCGGTTCTGACATGATGTAAAATATGAGAAGTAGCAGTAGCGACGGGTGAGAAGAAAGTTCGAGTCGATGGGTGAGAGTCGAGCGACATCTCGCCCTTTTTATGAGTCGACACACGCCACAGTGATCTCAGTTATGACGCATAGCAATCCACTTCCCGTGCGGGAAACTCAAACTAAAATGGAGCGAAGATATACAAAACAGGCAGCTTGCCGATTCGAAAGTATTCATTGCCGCAAGGCACCTCCTTATGATGTATTGAAACGCAACCGGGAACCTTTTTAGATCCGAACCCCTGGATCGATTTCCACTTTTCCTTCAAAATATGATTATTAAACCACGTTCATAGGACCAACAGTTTGGGTCATCTGGGGGGAAGTGGTCGCTACGATAAAGCTCGATCGTACAACGCTGGATCTCCTACTACTTGATGGCGATATGATTATGGGAAGAAAATGGAGGAGAGGGAGGACCCCGAATCCTGCAACGCACGATACTGTGATCTGCACGGAGAGGGTCTCTTCGATCCAGACGTAGATCAGGATCTGTGTGACCAGACATGCAATCGCGGCTATCAGCGAGAATAACCCTATTATACTCAGCACGTGGGATCGGGATGCAAGGCATGTATGACCTACAGTGCCACATTACCCAACGCCATGAACGACGAGCCCCGTACACTTCCAGCAAGCTCGCTGTGCTACTGTCAAATAGCCCTTGCTTTATGGGATCCGCCTTCCGTGAGGCACGTACTGGAATCTCCCCAAATTCATCCGTGAGGACCAGGGAGCTGATCGTGGCGCTGCTACTGAAGAACAGAGCGCAGTATGAGAATGTTAGCAACGCTTGCCGTGCGGCACGTGTGTGCGGATGTGTAAAATGGACGGGGTCTTTGATGAAGGTTAAGAGTACGACCTCAACGACGGCAAAAAGCCCAGACTAGCACAAATTTCAGTATCAATATGTTCCGCCACACGAAAATTCTTTTTGAAGACATACAGCAGTCGTCGCAGTCTGGCAAGTAGAGAGCCAACCATCGTTAAGAGACTTCACCGTAGAGGGTAACTCATCTGTAACACGGTCAACCTGTACAATACCCAGACTAACGGAAGAGGGACTTGCATGCAACATTTGTTCTAGGGGGAGGTCGCGCAGACATCATAAGTTTTTGGGATGCGGTAATTCAGAAGGTGCCAAGGTAGCGCTGCTCATGCTGCCCAACTGTCTTATATGAAAGAATTGGCGGCATGTCACAAGGCTCAGACGCTCGACCGCGACGCATGGATCATGATCATGATAATCGAACGTTCCGCACCGGACCGTGCTGCAGTCGGCTGGTTGCCTAACCGTCAGAAGAAGTGGAAACGTTCCCCTCCCCGCCCCCAAAACAGCCATCCTTCCGTCCAGCCCAACGTTATACCTCACCCACATTCCCCCCGCCGCCTGATCCATTCCTGTACCCATAGGGACCGCGTCTTTGTCACATGTTGCGGGATATAAATGCTGATTTAAAAAAAAAAAAAAAGAAGTGGAAACGTGCCATTTTTCTTTGAGGGAGCCGTTCAAAGAGTAAGAGCACTCTGAGAGAACCCCAAATACATATGGAGGAGGACACGTTGGAACATGGGTTTTGACGTACCCAGACACGAGGAAATTCTCAACGCAACGCGGCAGGGGGGCCGAAGAAATTTTCGTACGCGAAAACGTGGTTTTAACAGTACCTTTGCCTCGATTTTCCCCTGCAAGTGCGTAGTAGAATAGACAGTTTCACCCTGTCCATCTCTCTGGATGTCCAACAAGTTCAATACGCGCGCCACGTCGGCTGCATCATCCATCGACGTTCGTAAGTTGACATAATCAAGCACAATCAACAACACGCTCAGCATCCATACATGACGTACTGAATAATGAAGTTAATGAAGTGCCGCAAACGTTGTCTACACGTTTTGATATTGCCGCTAACTGACCTCACGTGTTCAGGTCTGTTGCCTTGTTTGGTCATAAAATCCATTTGGCTCCCTTGCCTGGCTGGGATAGCGTACACATGAAGACTGATCCAACAGACTTCCGTGCAGTCTAAAGGAGATGTGTGTAAGAGCTCACTGAGGGTCACGGTAGGAATTTCAGCGCGTTTTACGAAAACGATAAACCTAAATATTATAATTGCGAGGGCAATTGCGTGGGAAACAAGGTCCGGCTGAAAATGCCAAACATTACACGATAGCACTTTCTACAAATTCTATGCCGCCAAAGTCGTAAATAGCTATATAAACCATATGGGGCGACACTATGCAGGGGGGTCATATCCCAGGGTAGCCTTGACAGGGTCGATCACAATCCTTCGGAACCAGGATCTATGCGCCGCCTTTAGAGAAGGCGACGGTCCCCGTGAAGGAAGAAGGGAGAACGACGTGGCCGGTGTCACCAGTGTTTCTTGAGTGCACGTGGTGACAGAGACAGAATTTGACGTGGAAGAGGGCGTTGAAGGGCGAGGTGGCGTCGAGCATTCCAGCGGCGCCGTAGCAATCGTGCAATGGGACGCGGGCTGTGGTTTCCGATTGATAAAGGGTTCTCTGCGCCCCAGGGGCATAGTAACGGGAGGGTTTGTTGAAAACGATCCTGCGGTGACCTGCGGAGGCATCTGGAGTCCAGATAACGACGTTCGGGATTCTTTGAGACGTAGCGACCCACGGTCACGAGTAGGATTGCAATATCTATTTGCAGAGGCATTATGGCCACTCCTATCATCGTAAATATCCCCGCGGGATTCATAATCCCAAAGTTCTATGCCGCTGTCAACACGATTGGCGCCAGGCTTACTAGTCAAGGGAGAAATTTGTGCGGTTCCCGATGTCGAGGATCTGGACGGACTGTGGATTTGAAGAGGACGCCCATCACTCGCAATCTGCGGCTTATGACGGTTGATAAGATCTTTGGTCTTGATCCTCGAGGAGATGCGAGTAGTACCATTCCAAGCTGACGGGGCGGAAGGAGTGATAGTTGAATGCAGCGTGCGGCTTTTATAATCACTCCGAATATCTGCCGCAGTGACTGGAATCTCCATTTTAGACATCACCTCTGCGGTCCTGCCTTGGCGAACATTAGCGGTAGAATCAACATCTCTCTTTATTGATGCCGTGCTGGTGGCGTATTGCCCTGGTAGTCGTATCATCGACTGGGACCGTGATCGCACTTGCTCTGCCGGCGTCACAGTTGTCGACTGTCGCTGTTGTCCCGCAGCGTGTTTTGTCCGAGTCATTGAGGGCATGTGATGAACGTGACCCAACAATGGCGAAGGGATGGTAACACCACCACTGACATGCTCCGCAGCGGCCGCTGCTTGGGGAGAGGGGGCAGGGGTATGAGGTAACACGCCCGAAGTTTTCTTGTTAGACTCCAAGCTGGTCCGGGGTTGCTCGGTCAATCTTGTACGTTGATCCGACGGCTGCATGGCTAACTGTGGAGCCATGTGTCGCGATTGTCCTGAGGGCTCTTGGGTGGTCATCGGGGACCCGCGAGAGCTGCCACTCGACGCTACGGAAGTGGTGGTGTTGATGGCACCATTTATCAGTGCTGCAGGGGGCGCCTTCTGGGACGCCTTCGGCTGACTGCCGGAGAAGCTTTTGGATTCTTCGTCATCAATTTCCGGTATTGTCCCAGGGAGTGAGGAGTTCCCTATGGGACTATGATATGACGAATCGCTGGTCTTTTCTTGACGAACGACAGGTACAGCATTGCTGCTACCATGAGAGAAGCTGGTGGCAGAACGCTCTACTGGTCGTAAAATGGATTGACTCGCTTGCTGCATAGGAAGTGGTGGTACCATCTGCCCTGACAAGGCTGTGGGGCGCCGCTGCCCTACGGTAGTGACGATCTTTTTCGGGTGGCTCTTGATTCTGGCTTGGGGTGGCCTGAGTGCGCCATTTGTAGGACCCGATTCATTGCCCGACGAAGGATTGCGAGAATTAGGGGGAGCGCGGGCGAGTTGAACAACATTGTGAGGGGCTTCGATCTGGGAACGCATGCGTATAGAGGAATAATTCCTCTGCGAAGGAGGTACACCGCTTGCAATGACGGACAGAGTATGAGGCTCGAGAAGAGTGCGAGAAATCTGAACCAAAGGGCGGGTTGCTTCGACGTGAGGAATTGTGAGGGACTTAGGTGCAGGAACCAGGGGTTCTACAAGGGGGCGAACTGCCTTAACCTGGACATATGGACGTGCTGAGGAAGTTGACACCCTATCTGGTGCGGGTGTACCGCTCAAGAGAGCTGGGCTACTGTCCATGGGTGGAAGAGAAGGCACAGAAAGAGGAGGCGCGGGTCGGATAGGAGGACAAATTTCTTCGAGTTGAGGATGAGTGCCATCCGAATGGGGGTCGGAATTTGACATGCTGCCAGAGCCCCCAAGCGTAGCAGACTTGGAGATGGTGTGAGTGAGTTGAACTGGGCTGGGAACCTCTTCGGCTTGAGGAGCGCCGTCAAAAGAAGGGGTGGGCCTAATGGGAGAAGGCACGCAACCTAGATCATTGTCAATATGTGGCGCTCGACGCTCTGAAGGGGTACGAGCTACGTGTGCCGGAGCCCGAGTGGCTTCGGCATAAGGACGAGGGGTTGGGTCTGCATCTGGCCCTCGCGATGGCTCTAATTCCGGTCCGGGCTCTGGCTTTAGCGAGGTGAAAGGTTCAGGTGCACATGTAGATTGGTCCGAACGATCAACTTCAACCGGAACCCGAATATTGTTAGACGGCGATATATCCCCATGAGCAACATGTTCACTACTGCTTGTAGCAACCACATTACTTCCACCAAAGGGTGTCGCAACGGGTTCAGGCTCAGGAGACGAGCAGGCAAGCTGGACTGCAACGTGAACAGCCTCGATCTGAGGTATATTTGCCGTATCCATGGGAGTGATTATATCGGGGGACGCAGGGGCTGACCCATTTTCTGCAGGTAGAGTGATTGGTTCAGGGCAAGCGGGGACAAGTTGAACCGGAGGGTCAACGGCCGCCTCGAGTTGTGGAGTACTTTCCAGGGGAGGTAGGATGACGGAAGCTAAAGGGACTATGTCTTCGAATTCCTCTGCTTTACTGTGCTCTGTTTCAATGGCAATATCAATAGCGTCACCAGAAGGAGGGGCATCTTCAGAAGAGTGGAGCGACGCCAGATTTGAAGAATCAATCATCGGAACGAGGTCGGCAGGGCCAGACGCAAATTCCGGAAGATCATTCATCGGAACATGCTCGTGTGTAGGAGTTGTTGCGGGAGAATAGTCCTGCGCGAAGACAGGGGGATGATCAGGAGTCTTAATCGGAGAGCAGCGCTCCTAGAGTCAACGTAAATGACCGATCGGAGAAAACGAAGAGAAAGAGCTTCACCCAACCACCGGTAACTTCAATGTCGAACGCTTCGTCGAGAGAGGTCTCGGATCGAATGAGCCAGTCGACGTCTGGAAGGTCGAGCGCACGTTCCAAGACCTCTGTCCATTTCGTCAGATCCCCTTCAGGTCGATCGCCACCTCTTTGCCAGATACAAACTTCGCCACTAATCTTGGGGCTAATTCTACTTGCCGCTTCCAGTGTGCCTTGAAGGTCTAATCTCCAGATAAATACCAACGAGAAGGGCGAATGAAAGGTATATAATTGCCTTTTAATATGATGGTGTCGGAGGGTCTCCAGATGTTTCCAAATGTCTTGGAAAATTTTTGATAATCGAAGAAGATCTGACCCGCCCGATCCAGTAGTACCAGCACAACCAAGTCCTTCTGGGGTCTAAGATCTTTAAGGGGTTCGAGCCTAAACTCATCATCATAGGCAGGTGCACAATCGGAGAGATCCTTGCTAAAGTAGAAGTGAGGATTACGTTTGAGACTGATCCGCCGATCCTCAGGCATCCGGCTAAATATCCATAGCAATTCGGATATTGGTACTTCTGGGCCTAATTCACCTACAGTCTCTCGAAATCAGCTTTTGCTGGTCGATGCGCAGTGGGACAGACTCACAGGTAACGATCGGAGCTTCTCGACGGCTGGTGGGAGACTCGAGGATTTGAAAATGAACCTTGACCAGAGATTTCGGAGGAGGAGTTACGTCTGGTTTCTAAATGCACGTTACCGGCAAGACGACGACAAGATGCATAGGTCCTCACAGTAAGACCAAGACGCGTAGATAGTCGCTTATGAGTTTTCATGATATAACTGTCCTTCTGAGCAGCATCCTCTATGATATCCTGTACATCACCCAACACGCTTCTAGGGTATGTGAGCCTTACTATGTTGTGTAAGACGAGATGAAAGGACACGCACTCTTGCTCTGGATGAAACCATGCGGCATACCGGTCCAAGTGCTCTTCTGCAGCGGCAAAAGCGGTGTCTGCAGTCTCACTACGCTCCTTTCCTGCATCAACTGCAGATTTAAGGGCGTCCTCTACAGTGTCAAAGAGGCTAAGGATGAGGACGAGAATATTAAGTATAGATGAAGGGTAATTGCGAGGCCACCATCACCTTCTCAATGCATCGATTTGATCTGGATTACCCGGAGAGATCTCTAAGAATAACCTGCAAAGCTGAATCATGGCAAGAGAGCGTTTTTGATACGCTCTTCCGATATCTTTTACATATTTTCGAAAGCTGGAAATACTAGTATCGCGGATAGCAAGATTGACTGGCATGGGCGAGGAGAGTAAGAGACGGTGGGGATGGATAAGGGAAATGTTACCTTGCACATTGGAAACCCTACGGACCACGCAGACCACGCAGTCTTCTCGTGCCAAAGTGATTCCGTTGACCAGTACTCCACATCGATCACTGGCACGAAGCACAAACCCGGCCCGGGCGACTGGGTCATCTTGCTCAAATCCAGTCTCGTACTATATCCTCCTTCGTTCCAATCCGGTGGCAGGTTTTGATGTCCGCCTGAAGCGTGGCAGCGATAATGCGACCATGCTGGAAACACGCCTAGAGGCATCACAGCGGGCGTCTAATACAACGTGGCTTCCTGAGACTCGTTTTTGTCGCATTTCTTTCATACCCTATCCACATCAGCGTTGTTTCTGTTGACATGTCTTACACCCTCTTCCAAAGTCTCACCCAACTCGAGAACCATGTTTTCCCTGCAACAGAATCTATCAAGCAACTCATCCAGACCATTGCCCGTGATGTTGTTCGATTTCGTCGCAATACCCAAATATCATATCATTTCGTCGCCAGAGCGACACACGTCTGCGATGAGATTAATGATCTTATTCGAAAGGTCGACGAGAATGATGACTGGGATAGCTATGACAAATTTACCGAGGCGATTGATATCCTAGAAGAGTGCGTCGGCCCCTTTTTCCATATTCTTTACCTGCTAAGAATTTTGGCAGACTTTTGCTCGATTCGACCGTGACCATCCAAGATGAGGTGCAGCGGCACTTTGGCGGGGAAAGGGACATCGATGGATACATCGCATCTGCTACAAACTGGGAAAACAACCGAGAAAAGTTGCGAAGTTTTCTTACGAAATTGAGGCCCAACTCTGAAATTTGGGTGAGCATATGTCCTGTAACCCCTTGCTACTAATCCACCCTCCTCTAGAATCTATTACTGCTGGACGATGACGAAGATGCTGAGATTATCGAGGCTGGTAAACATGACGATGCATCCTTTCTTCTCGAGTTACATCAAGCCATCAAGGGGCACTCCTTCCGGAAAGCGGCAGAAGGGTGTGTTCTCTCTGTCCCTCCCACGTTGCCGTGAATAATGCTCATCTGTAGAACGGTTCCGCAATTGATCGAGTCTGTGAATGATCGGCTGGCGGATCTGTACGCTCTGGCCCAGGGCGAAGTGCTTGAGAATGTCCGTTTGTACATCTTCCAGGACTTTCAACGTCGATGACAACGCATCCAGGATCTAACTATCTTCACCACCCAAACGGCCATGCTTGTGTTTGGGATTATGGACCTCTCGATGAATCCAAGTGCGGACAAGAACAGCATTCATCACTTGAAACTTGGACCCGTTTGGGTGGAAGCACACAGGTCGGTTTGGCGTCAGCTTCAGCTCTTTGCATTGACCCAGAGCCTTGAAGGCTTCTTGACCATTTTTGTGATATCACGGAAGGGGCGCTACATTCTGATATTACCACAAATATGATGACTTCTGCAACGTTCTCAGAGTAAGGGCTCGCGATCCTTGTCCTCACTCGGTGACCCTCATAGCCGTGCTTCTAGATGATCCCCGATGCACCTCTTCCAGTGTCATACACTCAACTAATGAAGCAAGTAGGGAAGATCCGTCAGCCGTACCACGCCCAAGCTCTCGCGCTCATTTCTTTGTGTCGCTCCCTTGCAAGACATTACGAAGATTTAACGAAGGAGCAGAGGACTGCGACAAACGTTGAGCCACTTGAAGAGTGCGTCATTGAATCTATTTTTTTTGGAATGGCCGACCCAATTTTCTTTCTGACTAGCGCCTGCAAGAAAACCCTCGCTGCGCTGCAGCTCGCAGCGTCGTCCGTCTCTATGTTGAGAAGCTTTGACATGAATACGCCAGAGAATGCACGCGTGCACGAGGAATTCTCTGCAGCACGTGCGAAGATTCAGGATTGTTGCAGTCACTTCGGAGTATGCATTCTACTTTGCCCATGTAGTCCCTACTCACACGAGATTGATTGGACGTTGGCATACAGTTGACGTCGCACTGGGATCGATTTGAGAGAACATTCCAGCAAGCCGTGGAGAAGGATAGATCTCGCACGGCCCAGCTCCGCGAGATCCTTACAGCCGTCAGTCATCATGTTTCTTTCGTTCAGTGCCCGTTGGACTGAATCTGGACGCTCGGCCACTCGCAGCGCCCGCTCCGCTCCCCCAACGACACTTCTAACCTCGTGCGGGTGAACGTCAAAGTCCGCGACAGGGATCCCGCTGGCGACATCATAAGAAGTTTCTCACGTATGTAATCTCTTGTATAAACTAGTCACATGAACTAACTTGCGTGTGGAATCAGTTGATGTGGAGCCCGAGACCCGTCTCCGTGCACTGCGCTGGCACATCTCAAAGGCACTCGATCAACAAGAGTCTGCTCGTGTATTGCGCAATTCCACCTTCTTTATCACGAGGAGAGAGGCTCACAGGACGGCGAGAGCCTTGTTCAGTGCCGTGTGCACGTAGCCATCGAGGAGATAACCAGTTCGCGGGATTGCGAACTTGTTCTGGTCCTGGCCTAAATGAGCCACCTGATCCTCTGGTTCCCCGTTTAATGTCACTTTTAGCTCTCCAATGTCTGATGTGCCCCACACTCACGATTTGTATTCCCACCCACAATGTATAGTACCTCAGACCATGCTATCTTATACTTCAAGCTAGTATCTATCTTCCTTATACGGTTTGTTGGTCTGGGAAAACGTGCAACATTGTAGAATTCTATGTGAAAGCGCACGTTGCGAATAAGCCACTTGCAAAGAGTACAGTATCCGCACAAGAGGACGACGCCAAAACTCGGGCTTGACTGACGGGAGCGCGCATACAACTCACGATTAGATGACTCACAATTTATGGAGAAATCAGAATGGATAGAGCGAAGGGAATAAAAATCTCCGTCTTCTGCGAGTCAGTTCCGAGTCCGGGCTCAAGTCGTTGACTCCCCGGGCCGTCACGGTCACGCACTTGACGAAGCACAAACCACTTCTATCTCTGAATCAACGTCTGAACCTTACTGTAGAGATTCCTTCTCTATCATCCCACAAAGACAGATGCCACTCTGTGTCACTGCCCTTGTTGTCGCAAGTTGAATATAAATCGAAACGAGGTTTAAACTATGTATTTCCTTTATCGATAATATCATACATTGATCAAGACATTGCATTGACATCTCACACATGAGTGGTGCATTGGTTGGACATGACCCCGATGAACGGAGGACCCCCGGCACTCATCAAAGTCGTGTTTTCGTACTCTGGTATCATGCGTCACTTGCTCAAAATCTTTCCTTGTTTCAGCAAGTCGAACGCATGCACACAAAAACCACCGCTAATCAGCCACCATTGTGATATATCGCGAGCCCCTAGACCTTCCATGTCTAAGTGATTGACAGTTCCCAGCATGTTTGGAGATCAGGGACGGCAAGCTGGCGTTGCCGTGTTCCATTCAAGTCAGTTGCGATTCTATTGTTCCGCACTCTAGTGGTGTGTCCTTTCCTCGGAGCCCTATCCACAATTCAGCACTAATTAATAATCGCCAACCACAAAATAAAGGCGTCCGAGCTTATAATGCAATCTAAGCAACCCTCCCTTTCAGTGCCCGTTACCTCGATCCTGCACGTTCCTTGGACTTTTACGTCGTATACTTGAAACCAATCCCTCCCCTTCACAAGACCGAGCGAGGTTTCTCAGAAAACCGCCACTGCCAGCCCCAAGTCAAATTTCCCATGCGCTGTGGGATACTTCGAATTGGTTTCGCCAACACTTTCAAAGCAATGTCTCCGAAGAGTAATAGGGCAGGTAATATTCTACATCCTGAATCTCTTCATAGAGCCTTTACCGGAGCCAAACCTGGGTAAGCATGTGGTTCAAAGCGTTGATCCAGGCTCCTGTTCCGCTAACATGATTGACCAATTCTCCTTACCCCTCGTGCCAGTAGTAAACGGAATGTGTCGATTACACGAACTATAGTCATCATTTGGAACCGTGTCACACATTCTTTGCGCCGCGATTCACAGAATGGGATCCCAAGTGGGTTCACATTGATCATTCCGTCTTCACGCGGAGAGCCATGTAGCACTGGGAGTAGCGGGGAGATTCTACCCCCATCCACATACCGTGACGCCGATACTGGTTCCGAGTGGAGTCTCGTTCAAGTATGATGACATTCTGTATCCACGCTCTGGATCTCTGTTCGAGCCTAGCTGTTTGCAAGCCAGAAGCACGATAGGTACTGTATGACTGTAACCACGTTTTTATTTTTGTAACAACCGTATGCACTTCCACGCCAGCCAATGCTTATGCCCTCTTCTGTCTCCTTCAGCGTGCGGAGTAATTCGTGCGGATACAAATGCGCCCTGGTTCATATATTTTGCTAGCCCATGAGGCGCGCTCCTGTCAGTGAGAGTCGCTCCCTGCCCGGCACGACACATGTTGCCGCAGAAACGCAACGGAGCCTCGCCTCTGACTGGCCTGACGCTTTACAGAGCTACATTTAGTGACTAACAACGGATTATGAGAGTTTAAGAGAAACAAGTTCTGTCTCAGGAAATCCATCCGCGGATTGACAGTATCCACGATGCGGCACCCAAGAATGCGTTCTCGCTACAAATCACTTATCGCCACTCCTTCCGGCCGACTCGCGACATGCCACGACATGCCACGATCCGAGTATCTCGTCCTTGGTTCGAGTTACTGAACTGGCACCTCCAACTCCAAGGCAAACCTATCTCGGCGCAGAGGCTAGTACTCCGAACCCGGCGTGTTAATGGTTTTGCCACGGCAGACTTTGCAACGCGTCAGCGATCCTTTTGGGTCAGTCCTACTCCATATTACCAACGATACAGCTGTGGAGGCCTCGTTGCCGCTGTCTGAGTCTATAAACGGAGCATATCGATGGTGGCATGCTCTGAGTTTCCCCAGGAAAGCACGTCACCTGCTTCCTATGCCATGATTCGCAGCGTGGGAATCAAGCCGGGTTTGCCTTGATGGGCCCGTTGCGTTTTTACCAGAAGTCAAGAGAGCTAATCAGGGAAAGCGACACACGGCTTGGCATTGAACCACAGGTAGGAAACAACAACATTTTGTAATAATCATCGCATCGTGTTTCGGCTTGGACCCGGCCCCATTGTATTTTATTCACGAGCTGTCTCATCCCGCGGATCAGCCTGACCACGTATGGCGGGATCTGTACGATGTCATCATTAACCCGCGCACTCACATGATTTGAATATGGACGGACTCCCTAGACGCCTAGACAGTAGATATTGTTTTCTCATATACAAAAAACCTATGTACTCTCTACAGCATGAAAGGATTTTCTTGACGCGTTCACAATCCTAGAAAGACTGAATGAGTTTTTACGGCGTGTATCTTATCTAATCTAAGCGGCGTAACCTCTCTAGCCTCGATTTCAAACTCTCATGCTGGCGACAACGCATCCTTGTCCATACGCTCTGCAAGCTCGTCCAAGAGGCTCTGGAGTTCCTCTGCCTGGAGTACGAGTTGTTGCAACCCCTCGCTCTCCTGGAAAGAAGGGGCATTCTCACGTACCGCCTGATTTACAACGGCGCGCCAAGTTGTGCCACTACGTGCGAGTTCCTCTGTGAGTTCATCCTTTATGCGACGACATGCTCCTGCACCATCATAGCCAAAAACAGTGTATAGTTGGATGCATGATGCCCCAACGCGAGCAAACGCCAGGGCATCTACGCCAGATGAGATGCCCCCACAGCCGATGATAGGAACTTCGGCTGGAAGGCGTTTGCGTAGGCTGCGGACGGCGTCAAGCGCAAGGGGTCGGAGTGGCGCACCAGAAAGGCCACCTTGCTCCGAGCGATATCCTTGTTGAAAATCAGGTGAGCAAGCAAAGAACGAACGAGGATGCGAGATGCGCACCACTACAGAGATAGTCAGGACGCTGGACAGTTGTGTTGGTTACGATGACGCCATCGATGCCTTTGACAACATCAACTGCATAGGCGATATCATCTATTCCACGAGTGTCAAGGTCTGGTGATATCTTCAGGACAAGTTTGGGACAGCGGCTGGACAGCTCTATGGCTTCATCGCGAGCTTTGACTACACCGCGGAGGAGATGCACTAGTAGGTCTCGTTGTTGTAGGGCCCTGATATCCGAGGTCAGACTGTGAGAGGTAGAGCTTCACGAACGCACGAACCGCAGGCCAGGTGTATTCGGGCTGGAAACATTGACGACGAGCACATCGGCAAGGGAAGCGAATGTACGGACGCCTGCAATAAAGTCGTCTGGTGAGTCTTGCGGGCTTTCCTTGTTCTTCCCCAAGTTGATCGCAAGTAGGCGACCGCGACGCAAAGAGGCCAAGTCTTCATCTGAGGTTGAATGAAATGCGGGGAGGCGCGCACGTAGACGGGAAAGAACTGAGGCATGACCTTGCGATGGAAAACCATAACGATTGATCAGAGCGGAATCTTCGGGGAGATGGAAAACGCGCGGGCGCGGATTGCCAGGCTATGTATCGATTAATGGCGCTAAGGAGCAGTGCTAAGACCGGATGATACGCACCTGCGGTTTTGGCGTGACGCTCCCAACCTCTACCCAACCAAATCCAAGATCAAAAAGTCCTGAGTTGTCACGTCTCAGAGAAAGACTCTCAACATATGGGCGATGCATCCATACCATCGATTGCCCGTCCATCCTTATCAAACCCAGCTGCAATACCAATAGGGTTTGACAATGTCTGACCCCAGAGCTGACGATGAAGGTGTCAAATGGTGGGCTGTGTAGGCAGTATAAACACGTTTTACCTCTGTTTTTAGTCGTTCGTCGTCAGTAAGCATATCCCGCGGGCCCAAATTATTTTCAAGTACGCTTACTGCGAGCTTATGGCTTGATTCGGGATCTAACGCATGGCGAATGACGGGCGCAATCAAGTAGCGATGAATAGCAGCGCGGGAATCGAAATAGTAGACAGTGCCAAGACTGGCCGTAAGAGCAAAGAGAGTCAGACAGGCTGCTCTCCGATATGGAGAGGCGGATTCTATGGCAGAGGTGAAGCTGCGAGAATGAGGGGCGAGTTGTATACGACGCTGGCCTGCTGTCAGAGTAAGGCGGAGAGAAGCCATTGTTAGCCGTAGAGCTGGCCTGCCTTCATTCATTTCACACCACACCAGTTCTCACCTCTTTTCAAGAAACAGGCGAGCGTGATTAAAACCAGGTAGCTCGTCTCGTGTACCACCAACCCCGTCCTAGTCACCGCCTGCCCCTCACCGGCCTCACCCAACGAGTTGAGGATACATCATGGGTGACGCATCCTTTTCGTCGCCTCTGCCAGAACCTCTAGTCAAACATGCCGACCTCTGGTTCTGTGACGGCTCTGTCATTCTTCAAGCTGATTCCACTCTCTTTCGTGTCCACAAGTCCCAGCTTTCTCGTCGATCTGTTATCTTTTCCGATATGTTTACCCTCCCCCAACCTGTAACAACAACACATGCTACGCTCGCCGACGAAACTTACGAAGGTTGCCCGAATGTGAAGCTACACGATTCGGCAGAAGATGTGGCTAACCTACTTCTCGCATTGTATGATGGACCGTGCGTACTTGTTGCTTCTGCCTGTCGAGAGTAGTATGGTGTTTGCTGACTCCCTTTGTATGCAAATTAGAAAGTTCGGCAACAATGATCCTAATGATTTCGCTATTGTATCTGGCATTCTTCGGTTGTCCACGAAATATGCCATGGACTCGCTACGATCGAAAGCAATTGCTCACCTTAATATTGCATGGCCTACTACACTCAAGGGCTGGGATTTGCGTGAGGACAAGGCTCACGCGTATGAGCTTACCAGCTTGACAGAACATGCACGTCTTTACCCGTCCCCTATCGTACGCCCAGTTTCCCTCACAAGATTGCGTAACAAATGACGTATTTGTTCAGGACATCATCAACCTCGCACGCGAAACGGACGCCCCTAGCCTGCTTCCCGCCGCTTTTTATGACATCTCGCGTTACACTTTCGCACAAATCTTCGAACCGGTCGATGAGGAACCATCCCGTTTTCGCGGCGCCCTCGGCGGTGGAGTATTATCTGCAGATGACATGCGGCGTCTGGCGTTGGGGAAGGAGGCATCAGCGCACGCAGTAAGTGCTGTGATCCATGGTATGGGGCGTGGACCCCTCGTGCACTCGCGCAAGGGCGCCTTTTCATTACACCCACATGCCCCGGCACACCCACCGGTGACTGTATGCTCCACCCCCGGTGCGTGCCGCCGCGATTTCGCAGAGCTGGTGGTGCTCGCGACGCAACACTATGTTTGCGACCGCGAGCGTGGATACGCTGACCCGCTGTACGTTGCGGAGGAGCTTGGTGCTCTCAAGAGTGCGGATGTATCTGAGTGCCGTGCGTGTGCACGGGCACTTGAAATCTGGGCCGCGAAGGAGCGCGAACGCATGTGGAAGATGATCCCTCTATGGTTTCGCTTGGATTCTTAACGAAGGGTGATTTTTTTTTGGTTGAGTTTCTCATTGTGACTATATTGTGTGATTACAGAGCATTGTGGAGCCGGGCTCCTGCTGTGTGTTTCCTCTACCTAGATTACTGACTGGCATTGGACACTCTTGAACGCATGTAGTACATTGTAATCGTGCCCCTTGCCGTAATTAGTGTAATTTCCTAGTAAACTGTCCTTCCACTCCTTCCGTGCCCCATTGCTTCACTCATTCGATTGCCCCATGTTTTACCGGAAATCACATTAATCACGTTGAATGGATAGAGTAGGATGTGTGCAAAGGGTCCAAGATCGAACCAGATCCGAATCGCCGAAGAACACCTTGACTGGTTGTCAGGCCAACGAATCGAGACAAACGTCCTCCTCGTTGCGTCAGCTCTTTTGCAGAATCCTCGGGTGTTTGATTGCTGAGCACATTGTTCACTTGTGTCGCTCGGACCTCCAAAATGTACTCCATTACGTTTTCTATTATGAACAAAGCCACCCTTGTGCTCTGGGTCAAAACACACTTCTTTGGTTACAAACACACCTTTACTCACCCGCAGCAGCTTGTGGTTGACTATTGTCCTCTTTCCGCATTCCTCTGCCTTTCAGGGTATGACCACCGTGACCGATCTTCTTTGTTCGCATCACATGAGAGCCCTGTCTCAGTATAAAACTAAACCGATTCGCTTCTTTGCCCTGTCTTGTCTGACTATCTTTCCAGGCGCTTGACGTGCCTCGATTACTCTCACTACTTTCCCGAGCTGCGCTCATCCATCGCATTCTCTTCTACGTTCTAGAAAGCTTTACGTTTCCAGGAAGAAATATGTTTCAGTTATTCACGTTTCTTCTCGCTTTCTCTGCGGCTGGGTCTGTGACTGCCGCACCTTCACGTTTTAGCAAGCGCATTGCCCAGGTCATATCCCAGTCCACCTCCCAATGGCAAACTGCTTGTGTAAGATTATTGTTTATGCCGTAAATACGCACGAGTACTGATGCCTCTCCGCGACTAGGACGAGGCGGGAGGTGGCCCGAAATGTAACCAACTCGCGGTCACTGCCTTCAGTACCCTTCTCGCTGGTGCTGGTCCATGTGACCAGCAGGATAGTGCGGACAATATGATGACCCTCGCCAAACAGTTGAACTCCAGCCCCATGATCAGCTTGACTCAAATATTTGTACAGCAGGCCCGCAATTCTGTACGTCGCCTACTCTTGGGCTGTGGTGGGGGTGCCTTCATCTTGACATCTTGCAACAGCCCGACTCCCTCAGTGTCCCGTACTGCCAGAATGCACCGAAGAACTCCGAGCTCAATGGGCTCTTCCAGTGCCAATTTCAAGGTGTCAATCCCAAGATCTTTTTTGGCAATGCCCAAGTGGGTGCCCAAGGCACGATCCCATTGGGCCAAACGGCCCCCCTGAATCCTCCAGGAAGTTGCCCAGCCCACCCAAGTGGTCCAATCGCCGATGGAACACAGCTTGTCAACCAAGTATCATCTCCCGGTGTTCCCTCTGGTAGTGGCGGCAACGACGGCACACAGTCATCCGCGTCTTCCCAGGCGTCGAGCTCTCCTACTCCGGTCTCGTCTTGTACTACCTCATCTTCCCCGGCGTCTACTCCAATTGCATCACCAAGTTCGGGTGACTTCCACGCTCAGAACGGCAAAGATGCCCAGACGCTCAACCAGATGTTCCAGACCCTGACACCCAACAGTCCCTGCACTGGTAATCGGCCCTCATATGACACCCATTATTTCACTGATTTGATTTTCTCCCGTAGCTGGACAACAAGCATGTGTTCAAGGGCAATTTGCCCAGTGTGTCAATGCACAGTTTGTTCTCACCCAATGTGCTGGAGCCACCCAATGTATGGCGCTCCCTCTTGTAAACAAACGTGGAACCAGCATTGCTTGTGATTCGCAGAGCGACGCAAACGCTCGAATTTCTGCAGCTCTCAACTCATGAAGGGTAATTGCACGTTGGTTCACTTTGTACTGTTGTATAGCATTCCGCCATGTATTATTACTTGTAACTGAATTGAGTGACCGTTTCACGTGACTTGACGACATCCCTTAGACCCTGAGCCGAGTTGAGCGCTCGCTGTTACAGCTGTACAGCACAGCAGCACTCCCGCCGACATGGCACGAGTATGCAATCGCTTCTTTCGTTCTCTGCACTCTATTTTAGTTCCATCAATTACAATTATTGGGTTCTCGTGCCTACTCACCTTTTTTTTTGTCCTTTATCAGCCCACTCGTGGGCCCGGTGACACCCAACGACTCGGCTGGCAATCTTGGGATATTGTCTCCCTTCATCCGTCCGCAGACAATGTGAACAATATTGACCACGAAATTGGGAACCCGTCACAACCGACCACGGAAGACCATGACGCTGGTGTTGACTGGTGGAACGTTACCGCCCCTGACGCGAGTCCTATCGACAGCACGAGCCTTCCTCTAGATGTTTGGGCCCCATTGCTTCCCCACGATACTGGATGTATGTTACATTTTTTTCATCTCTTGGGAGACCCGAGATGATCCTCATGTCGATAGTGTCCGAGATCGCTGTCGTGAGGTGCATGTTCGACCTTACCGTGATAGACTTATGCACGCCATCTTCCCCCACTTCGGACGATGCAATTAAAGGGAAATGGGTCCGCGTTCCGCGCGATTTGAACCTCCAGTCTGGGATGTGGCACTTGGTGAGAAGGCTTGCTCTGCTTGTGCAACTGTACTAACGTCGGCGCGGGAAAGCTGTTGTATTACCGACGTACCCGCCGACGGGATGTACCCCTCATCTCGGATATCCGGCTCCTCCCTTCTGATGTGGCGCCATCTGGTAGTGGAGACTGGGTCAAAGCCCCACTCTCGCTGCGTGACGGCGTCGTGCGTGCACCGCCGCTCTTCTTATGGTATCGCAAAGACAAGACCCTCCAAGATTTATCGAATGACGAGCGGCAATCCCTGATCACAGAGGTGGATGTTATCTATGGAGATGGTGAACCTTGGTACGGTTTCGAGAGGCTTTCTCCACCAACAACAGAAAAGTCTGCACGCAGCGAGAATGTATCCATCACCATACGGCGAGGGGTGAAAGGTGTGTTGATTCATTTCGGGTATGGACCCCTTCTGACTTGATTGTCAGTGCCACCGCCCGCACCACCCCTGCACTTTTCGCGTGATGGACGCTTTAAGATCATGCAAATCGCCGACCTCCACTTTTCTGTTGGCGCTGCACCGTGCCTCGACCCGACTACCCCTTGTGATGGCGGCGCGTACGCATATACAGAGTCGCTTGTCGGGCGTGTCCTCGATGAGGAACGACCCGACATGGTTGTCTTCACTGGAGACCAGCTGAACGGACAAGGGACAACTTGGGATGCGGCATCAGTGCTTGCAAAGTTCGCCGCTCCAGTAATTTCCCGCCGCATTCCATGGGCTGCGGTGTTTGGGAACCACGACTCTGAAGATGCGCGTGAATCCGGATTTCGGGGCGACCAGATGAGACTCATGCAGGGATTGCCTTACAGCCTTGTACAGGCAGGACCCGAAGATGTTTATGGCGTTGGCAACTACGTCCTTAAAGTATGGAGCGCAGACGCGAGCAAGACCCACCTCCTTACGTTGTACTTCTTGGATTCAGGCTCATACGCCGCTGGGTTCCTTGACTGGTTCGGTTTTTTGCGGCCAGTGGAATACGACTACATCCACCAGAGTCAGATTGATTGGTTTCTTCAAGAATCGGGTATGTCTACTCTCGTCTTGTCTTGCCTTGCCTTGAACGTTTTGTGGGCCCCAGGATCGATAAATCCCATTGTGCGGCCATTTGTACCCGACGGTGGTCAGGATCTTGGTGACCTATGGAAGCGGCAGCAACAACCGCCGGTGCAACAAAAGCTAGCAAAACCGAATGCACTCATGTTCTTCCATATCCCTCTGTATGCTTCCTACAAAGTCCCACATGGTTTGGCTCACCTTAGCTGTGTCTTGCAGTCAGGAATCTTACTCGGCCCCTGACACTGACCCGCGCACGGGTCTCCCGCTCGATGTCGGCTCATCTGACTTGGAAGGGCAGAGTGCGGGAAAAAAGAACGGCGGCTTTTTTAAGAATGGTCTGCTGCGGGCTGTCGAGACTCCACACCGTGGAGCGGGTGGCATTCCAGAAGTAAAGGTCGTCGGTAACGGTCACTCTCACGGTAAGGGTGTCCGCAAAATCTGTGCCCCGCTTACCACACTGACTTGTATCCCGCATCCTGCTAGTGACGGACAACTGTAGACGAGTCAAGGGTGTGTGGCTTTGTTTTGGCGGCGGCGGGTGCGTAACCTACAACTTCACGTTACCCATGCTTAACGTTGGTTTTTTTCGTTAACATTCAGGTCATTTGCGGGGTACGGGAAGGTTGGGTGTGTATTCTTCTACAAAATCTTCTTTTATCACTACGTTAAACCCACAATGATAGGTTCGATCGGAGGTTTCGGATATACGACATCTCAGACTTTGGGGAGACAATTCGAACGTACAAGCGACTGCAAGATGACGAGATCCTGGATGAGATGGTGCTTTCTGGGCACGGAGCACCCGAACCGTACGTATGGTGATTTTATTAGTGATGCCGGTTGAGGATGGCACTGTACCGTTGTCGCCAAAATAAAGTAAATTATTGTTACAATAAAATGATCACGTAACTTACTGAGAGAGTGACTCGGACACAATTTGGGATGCCACGATTCTTAAAAAAGAAACTCCGACAAAATTTTGGGATTATCGGTCGGCGATTCGTTCGCCCTAATCCCTTGCTCCTTGCTCCTTGACATTCACCTCCTTTCTCTCGAGCGTTATGGATGTATGCGCTCAATATTCTGATTTTAATCGATATTTTTCTCACCGTCATTTTTTCTAGTCCAACTTCGTGCAGAACCTGCACAATCTCCTCCTTCAATCGACTACTAATGACACCATCCAACTCAAGGCTGTGAGAACCACCCTTAGCATTTCCAGATCTCATAGTTCAATTTTTACGCTCCTTTTAGGCCACTGCTCAACTCAACAAAGAGTTCTACAAAGACCCGGCATGCATACCAGCCCTTGCGAGCGTCACCGCAAACTCGCAAGAGACCCCTGTTCGTATACTACCTCGCAGCGTGTAGATCTCCCACTTACTCCTCTTATGTTAACAGGTGAGACAGCTCGCTGCCATCGAGATGCGCAAGCGTGTCTCTGCAAATAGTGGCAACCTCTGGCTGCAAGTCTCTCAACCAGACCGCGAACAACTCAAAACACAGCTACCGCAGATCGTCCTTCGCGAGTCAAAGTTTGTACATTCCTTTAATATCCCCGATAATGTCTGTAATCAGTTCCGGATTCATCTAGTGCCCTTGTCCGTCACTCTACTGCCCGCGTCATTGCTGCGATTGCAGGCATCGAGATACCCGCGGGTGGATGGCCCCAACTTCTGCCTTTCTTACACGAGACCGCGACATCCTCTCAAGCAGCGAACCGCGAAGTTGGCATCTACATTCTCTATACTGTATTGGAAACTATTGTCGAGGGTTTCCAAGAGCATCTACAGAGCTTCTTCAAGCTGTTCGAGAGTCTCCTTCGGGATCCTGAGAGTACTGAAGTTCGCGTTACTACTGTCAGGTGTGCAAATAATTCAAGTCATTCCTACACCATGTTGATCTGTTGCTAGATGCCTGGGTACTATTGCCCAGTACATCGACACAGACGAAAAGGCCGACATTGTGAGTACCTACAAGCGCGTCGTCTCCGGTTTTCTCTGAGTACGATATTAGAAATCATTCCAAAACCTACTGCCCCTTATGATTGAGGTTCTCGCGCAGACGCTCGAGGTGGGGGACGAGGCTAATGCACGCCATCTCTTTGACGTGTTTGAAACGCTTCTCATCCTTGTGCGTGATCAATCTACGCCGCTCGTTATCCGCGACTGATCCCCACTTAGGAGATCCCTCTACTAAGTCAGCACATCCCCCAGCTGGTTCAGTTCTTCATTCAAGCTGGCTCAAATCGTAATATTGATTCTGAGTTACGCATCCTTTCTCTCAACGCGCTTAACTGGACAGTCCAATAGTACGTGTCTCACAATGCCTCGTACCAGTAACCCTGCTGATCCAATGTTCCCAGCAAAAAGTCAAAAATCCAGAGCAATAACTTGGCTGCTGCTATTTTGAATGGCCTCATGCCCATTACTACTGAGGAGGAGCCTGAGGACATGGATGATGATGCTCCTGCCCGCGTAAGCTTATCAGTCTCAACGTATCTCTTATCACTGAGGAGTCTGCTCTCTCAGTCTGCCCTACGCATTATCGACACCCTTGCCACCTCTCTTCCACCAACTCAAGTTTTCCCAGCCCTTCGTGCTCAAATTCAACAGTACTTCTCATCCCCGGATGGTTCCCATCGCAGGGGTGCCATGCTCGCGCTTGGGGTATCTGTTGAGGGCTGCAGCGAGTATATGACGCCACTCATGAGTCAAGTGTGGCCAGTCGTTGAGGCTGGGCTTCAGGACAGCGACGCTGGTGTGCGAAGGGCAACGTGCGTTGCTGTGAGTTGCTTATGTGAATGGCTTGAGGACGAATGCGTCTCGCGTCATACTGTGTTGGTTCCTGTGCGTATTACCCCAGTCGTCCGACCTTGAATGACCTTTTTTTTTTTGCATAGGCGATCATGGCACTTGTCGCTGATCCTGCAACTCAACGATCGGCTTGTACTGCGCTTGATGCATTACTTGAAGTCCTGCACGATGTGATAGACCAATACCTTCCACTCATCATGGAGCGCCTCTCAGGTCTACTGGAGACTGCACCACTTACTGTCAAGGCAGTCGTAACAGGCGCAATCGGTAGCGCTGCCCATGCATCAAAAGATCAATTTACGCCATACTTCCAAGAGACTATGCACCGTATGCAGCATTTTCTCGTTCTTACTGGAGAAGGCGAAGAGACCGAGTTGCGGGGAATTACGATGGATACTGTGGGCACGTTCGCCGAGGCTGTCGGGAAAGACCTTTTCCGACCGTACTATGAACCACTTATGAAGCAGGCCTTCCAAGGTATCGAGCTCGGGAGTGCTCGCCTGCGGGAGTGCAGTTTTCTTTTCTTCGGTGTCATGGCTACCGTATTCGGAGAAGAATTTGCACCATCACTTTCAGCTGTGGTACCATCACTACTCACGAGTCTGACGCAGGAGGAGAATGGTGAAGAGACACAACCACGTAAGTTCATCTCCACCAATGACAAACCGCCGCGGATAACAGCTCATATGGCTCCTATGGCAGTGAGGGTAGGTGATGCAACGGCGTTTGCATCCGGCTCATCACCCGCAAATGCAATACCCGTGGAAGAAGGCACCGGCGGCGCAGAGGAGGTGGAGATTGACTTGGACAAGGCTCTCGAAGTTAATAGTGCAGTTGCTGTTGAAAAAGAGATCGCAGCGGACACCCTGGGCACGCTCTTCGCCGCTACGCGAGAACGCTTCCTTCCATTCGTCGAGCAGACAGCGCTCGAACTTATTGCGCTTCTGTCCCACTATTACGAGGGCATTCGCAAATCGGCGACTGACTCCTTACTCAAGATCATCCGCACGTTCTATGATCTCAGTGGGCAACCCGACTGGGTGCCTGGTGCCAATGTAGTACGTAAACCTCATCGCGAGGTCTGATCCAATCCTCAAGGCGTTGGCATTTCCAGCAACAACCCCTGAATCAAAATGTCAAGGACCTCATTGATCGCGCCCTTCCCGAGTTGTTGGAGATGTACGGTGGCGAGGACAACAAGTACGTGGCTGACATCCGGTGGTGATGTAAACATGAACGTTTGTTCTCAGGGGTGTAGTTTCCGCGCTTTGCGTCGGCCTTGCCGAAACTATCCACAAGATCGGGCCGGCTCTCATCGAAAAATGTAGGCCGTCTATGATGTCTGCTTTAGCAACCTGCTGACTGATTGCCATGTAGATTATCATAAACTCTGCTCGATCGCGAAGGAGATTCTTGAGCAGAAAGCGATTTGCCAACAAGATCCCGATCAGGATGCCGATGAGGAAGCGCCAGAGGATCAGGCTGAGTACGATTCGGTACTGATTTCCTCTGCTGGTGATCTCGTAGCGGCCATGGCCAATGCGCTTGGCGCAGATTTCGCACCAAGCTTCAACTCGTTCTACCCTCTCATAACAAAATACTACGTAGGTCCCTCATTATCACCAAATCTTATATAATTGCTAATGTCTGGTGCATCCCGTAGAAAAGGAGTCGCTCCCTCAGCGATCGCTCCTCAGCTATTGGGTGCTTGGCAGAGATAATCTCCGGCATGAAAGGGGCAATAACGCCATCGACCGAGCCCTTACTTGAATTGCTCTGGCGTGCTGTTGGTGATCCAGACGCGGAAGTGCAGAGCAACGCGGCATTCGCAACGGGCTTGCTGGTGGAGAATTCTAAACAAGACTTATCTCCTCAGTACATTGCTCTTCTGGGTGCTTTGCAACCGCTCTTCGACTTGCCCGCAGACGCACCTGCGCCGCGCCTGAATGCTCGTGACAATGCCTGTGGTGCAGTAGCACGGCTTATCTTACGAAATGCGAACGCGGTTCCACTCCCACAAGTGCTACCTGTATTGGTCGGTGCTCTTCCACTGCAGAACGACCTGCTGGAGAATCGGCCAGTGTTCCGTGCGGTGCTGTATCTGTTCCAGACACAGCCAGAGATACTCTCGCCGTACCTCGACGGGCTCCTGCGTGTATTCGCGCACGTGCTAGACCCGAGTGGGCCTGATCAGATTGGTGATGAAGTGAGGGGGGGCTTGATTGGGCTTATTGGTGCGCTCAACTCCCAGTCTCCAGAGAAGGTTCAGCAGGCAGGTTTGGGGCCATTCGTGCCAGGGGCTTGAAACCAGTTCTTTTCGTAGTCGTGCATACTGATGTCATTACATTCCTCGGCTCCACTTGTTACGATACCTTTCCACCCATCCTTCTCCTACCCTTGATCTGGTTTTTCATCCCGCTTGGACAAAGCTTGTACCCAGGAAATATAAATGAGCGTAGAATAACTGAGTAGATTCGGAAAGTGGAGTAAATGCAATGCAGCAGATAAAGTAAAACTATACGAATAAATATCGTGTTGTGAATTCTTCACTTCTGGATCTGATGAGGAGCATACGGATCAAGTGCGACCAGTTCGTGAATGAGCTGCTCAATGTAGGTCTCGTTTGCCGGGCCCATCACGCCAGCCGCGGGCGACCACTGCATATCATGAGCAGCCCAGCGCCACTTCTGATATCGGGGTGAGCCATCCGCCATGGTCCCATACATTTATTTATGCGCCGATCAGAGATATGATCGACTTCAGAACAGAAAGAAGACGCACGATATAACGGATAAGCTCCTTGTCTCTAGGAATGACGGTGCGCCACGTATCTGGGTCTCCGCAATATATGCGGTAAGAATCTTGCGCGTAGGGACCACTGCCTGGGAGATGAGAGATGGGGGTGAGGGGGTGCTCTGGTCTGTCCCGTTCCTCAATGTACGCAGAGGATAGGGCTATAAGGCGCTTTGCACGGGTGGACTGTAGGCCGAGGGAACGGATGCAGTCCTCAAGCTCGGCGTAGTCAGCTGTAAGGCCAGAGTAAGATAGCACCGGGGTGTAAGTCGCAGAGAAGGAAAAGGAAAAGAAAATAAACCTTTAGCCAGCGACTCGGGAGATGGCCAGCGCTCTATGAGCTTCCAGAATATTGGCACAGCGACGCGCCCCGCGGTCTTGTTGAGGAGCATCACGGCAACGAGGACCTTCCATGGATCGTCTGCTACGCATTCTGGTACATGGACAATACTGAGGTGGGATAGGAAAGACTGGGGGGAAAAGTTACCTTGTATGAGAACAGGCTTGGCGTCGAGCAACCGCTCATACCTGTCAAGGTATGTGAGGAAGAAGGCAGCGTACCCTGGAGAGTCGGTCAGTAGACAGAGTTGCTCGTGTAGTGTTGTGTATGAGAGGCTTGGGGAGAAAGAAAAAAGCTTTTTTTTGGCTTCATTTGACATAAGAATTGGCGGGCCATCGATGTCGGGCTGATACGGTCGAGGAAAGAACTTTGACTTTGAGAGACTTAATATGACGGGCATGTGGCAGTGTTTAGTCGTCCTTCCTTTTTTGAGCGAGTAATACTCGGACCCGCCACCGTCCGTTCATCGTCGTTCTCACCAACGTTCGTCGTTATACTCAACAGTGAGGTCGCTGGACGACACCGCACTCGTGCCCTTCAACGTCTCACCTTCATTCAGATCTCATCACTATGTCCATCCTTCTTTTCCTTTCTTGGCTCAAATCCACACTCGTGTGCTTGCCACCTCCTCCGTCTCCGTACTCATCCCGCTCGACTGTCAGCTGCCGCCTATCGCTCGTATCAACAACTCTTATACTTGGTCTTTTGCTGAGAACACTTTCTCGTCCAAGAATAACGCGTCTTTCATCTTCTCAGTCCCGTCTCTCTCGTCGTGGCTATCGTTCGACCCTGAGACTCGGACTTTCAGCGGAATACCCACTCCGGATGACGAAGGGACACTCCACTTCGAAGTTGTAGCATCAGACCCAACGACATCCGACTCTGCAGCCTCTCCTGTCTCGATCTGCGTTACGTCGTATCCTACCCCTGCCTTGACCATACCCATCTCCTCACAGTTTCGAACTAGTAATCCTTCGCTTTCCTCCGTTTTCTTACTGTCTAATTACTCGGCACTCAAAATGGCGGACAGACCGACGCTCAGGATTCCATCAGGCTGGTCTTTCAGCATTGGCTTTGAAGGCGACACGTTCACAAGCACAGATGACATTCGATACACTGTTTTGCAGGCTGATGGCTCCCCTCTGCCGCCTTGGATGGTGTTTAACACTAAAGGGATAACACTCGGCGGTTTTGTTCCCTCGTTGAGTCTGCTTCCTACCCCGTATTCCCTCTCCCTTGCTCTGCATGCGCTTGATAAGAATGGCTTCTCCGCTGCACATGCAGTCTTTGACGTAGTCATTGCATCTCAGGAGGTACATGCGGTGTTTGATAGCCTTCCCACGGTCAATACCACCTCGCCATCTCTCGATGTCTCGTTCAATTCGTCGATGGACTTCGCTGGTGTGCTTGTCGACGATGCTCCTATCGACCTTCAGGATGTGGACTCGGTGATAATCGATGTTTCGCAGTACAGTTGGCTTGACTACGATGCAGACTCACGTCGACTTACTGGGCAGCTTCCGGGTGACTTTGCCATGCGGAACGCCACTGTTCTCCCTGTGATCCTCTCGACAACGTCACGGTTTAACCAGACCTTGAACACCCGAGTCAAGCTTGCAGTCGTTCCCTCTTACTTTTCAAAAGATACGCTTCCTCCTATTCTAGCGGCCCCTGGCAGAGACGTACACTTCGACTTGACACCATTCTTCTCAAATGCGATTGAAGGAGAAAACGTTGACCTGACCGCCTCTTTTAGCCCATCGGACGCCAGTGCTTACTTGTCTTTCGACACAGCCTCTGCAATCTTATCCGGAAAGGTCCCCTCGTCGGGCGTAGATTATAGCCACATCACAGTCACATTCACTGCCTACTCTCGCTTAACGCACTCAACATCGCACACCAGTCTTCCTATCTCTCTCACTCCTGCGGATTATGGGCATACGCAACCGACTACGGACCACGGTTCCGTAAACCACACAAGAACCTTACTCTAGTGCTGGGGATAACCCTCGGGTTGCTTGGTGGTTTGCTTGTACTTGGCTGCTTCTCGCAGCACTCCGCTGTTGGGCACGCCCACCAGACTCTGCACTCACCGGCGAGGCTGCGATACGTGCGATGACAGAGAGTGATCGACAATGGTACGGCATCGAGAACGCCGCGGACGGTGGTGATAGTGCAGAGAAGGGATATAGCGTTCGCGCCAATGGTCAATGGGACGAGCTAGGGTTGGGGTGTCTCGCACGATAACTCGCGTGTCGTCTAGCGATGAGCGCACATTAGCCAGCCCAGGCCAGCTGAGCAAAGCCGAGTTTCTCGGCCGCCTCCGCGCAACGGTGCGTAACGTAAGTAATCGTTACCGCCGTGCCCGCAAGTCAGCGATTGGGCCGCCTGTGCTCGTCGAGGCGGGGGATCCGCGCGCGCTTAGCATACCAGCTACACCCACAATTCCCGCGCTCGAGGGGTACGAGCCGGCGGGCTATACTGGCACAACATCAAGCCTCCGTGGTTCGCCATCCTTGTCTACTGACGGGCGCTCCATCCCGCAGAGGCGCGCGGACTTTGCCCCGCCGCGCATGCCGGCGCCGGTCGCGGTTGCTGGTGCAAGGCACTCGCTGGATTCTGAAATGTCCTTGGCGTCGGACTCGTCGACGCACTCACATGCGGCCGAGGCCGTCGTGCAGCGTGCCACGCGGGCGCGCAGTGTACGCAGTGCACGAAGTGCCTTTGGACAATCGCAGGTGGACACACGCGCCCGGATCGTCCCGTTCACCGCCAGCCGAGTGCCTGCGCCTCGCGACGGAGCAGCGGGTGCAGGGACCTCCTTCTCCCCACCCAGGCGGGCGTCAAGCTTGAGCGCAAGTGTCGTACGGGTGGTCGCCCCGCCGCAGCGCCATGTGAGAGGCGGCGGCGGCTCTAGTGCGACAGAGACGGACGAGCTACACGTGGGACTGCACTACGTGCGGGCGCTTGGAGAGGACGCCCGGGAGGCCTCCGGCTCGTTCTCGTCGGTCGAGTCGTCTCACCCTGCCCGGTCAAGTGTGGGCAGCGGTGGTACAGGAGTGCGTGGCGAAGTCTTGCGGGTGCTCGTGCGCGTTGGAGAGCGCTTCCGGTTCAGGTTGCCCGTGCACGCAGGCGTTCGCGGGGCCGGCCTTACGGCACGGCGTGTCTCGGGAGAAGTGTTGCCCGCATTCCTGTACGCAGACTTGGACGTCGCACGCGGCGACAAGCACCAGAATACGGTCAAATTTTGGGGCGTGCCGCGGGCGGACGACATAGGGGAGGTGCACGTGGGAGTGTATGCAGTTGATGGGGCATGTGTGGCACAGGCAGTTATTGAAGTTCTCATGCGTAGTGGTTAAGCTTTTCCGAGGACAAGACAGACTAAGAATCGTTGTAATCCAGGTTGTAGTGATACTTTGCGTTGCGTTTATTGATAGATACGCGGATTCGGGAAAATGAACACGTTGCCTGGACATGTGCGACTCGGAATGAAGGCTACACAAGATTTAACCGAGACGAGACGAGCAGGATTGTTCAGTCAATCGATAGGGCGCATATGGCACAAAACAGGAGATAAACTTTGGGTGGATATGGCATGCCCGTTGCCCTGTCTATTCCCCGTGCAGGACCCTGCAATCACACCTTCCTCTTTCCCTCCCTCCTCTCCATATAGAGGTATCAGCAAATTATGACTTCCAGATCAGAATGGCCAGGTGGCCAAGGTAAAAGTAGATGAAATGCTTGGTTTCTGTAAAGGATGAAAGATAAGAACGGATTTCGGTTTAGGGGGTATAGCTGGCATATTATGGCGTCGTGGCAGAAACGCGTACCATGAGTAACGTAGCTCCCAAAGTTTTTGCCAACGACGACGTGCCAGGTGGGACCGTGGCACCTGTCAAACTCCTTCTTGATCTGCGCAGCGATATCCTTCTCGATATTGTACTTTTCGAGGGCGGCTGTAGCGATATCGACGCACTCCTGCTGCATCTCTTCTGTCATGTCGACGTTCTTGATGATCGCCTTGGGGCCCGTGCCACCAGCTGCACCGCCGATGCCGGCGTCGGTGGAAGTGGAGGTTGCATCGAGTTTTTCGGACATTGTTGATACTGAATTGATCTGGTGAGATGTGGGTTATTGGTGTTCAAGTACGAGAAACGAATATGATCTCTGTGAAGAACGGTGAGTGTTGGTGTGTCCTTTAAGTGCTCAAACCACGTGGCTGCACGCATAACTGTGTAACTACACGCTCAACCCGCACCATGCGCAAAAGAACTCCCTCCTTCTCTTCTCTATCATAAAATTGGTCCGCAACCAACCTTATGTTTTCCTACTTTTTTTGGCTCCCGTACCTTGAGTACTCGAACCTACTGTGCCCGTAGCCCTCCGTCAATGTCCCACTTAAACCTTTGACGAGTGTATCGGACTCGGTACGTGATACAGCAAGTCAGCGATCATGGTTCGTCTTTTTTTTTCTTGTTAGGATCCACGGATTCATGTGCATCGATTCCGCCAGAGTTGATGTATCTTCAATCTGACCTCGGCCAAACCTTCTCCGCCTGCACACACTGCGCGTGCTCGCATGCTGCATCATACACGTGCCGTTTATCGCACGTAAACCACTTGGTTTCCGTCAGCCTATAAGCAGGCAGGTCGACCAATTCAGTGCTCGGCCAGCCGGTGGTGCGATCGCCAATCCTAAAGCTCGGACGAACGCTTTCCTATCGGCCGCCTCATTCCACGCTAACTCCCTGATGATTTCATGTCCGGGATCATCTGCCCTAATCACCTCCACCCCCTCTCCGGAGCAAGCGTGTTAACCAGTTCTCGATCCTTCTTTTGCGCATTGGAACTCAAATAATACCACCACCATTCCTGGGACGCTCATTTCACGCGGCATCCCCAGTAGAAATTACTACATTATGTCCCATCCTCAGCGCTGGAAAAGTCCAGGAAAACCATGAACGGGGCGGTACAGCGTCATGCCTGTTTTATTATCTGCCTCCGCGCGTCAGTCCAGTCATATCTACCATTTTATGGGAATAAAACACTCTGCCCACACGCCTATGGTGAGACATTCAGTTTTTTGATCCCCATTGGGCACGTCACGAGGAAAACGGGGAAAGGAAGAGGCGGTAGTGGAGGGGAAATGTGGGGAACCTCATGTGGGAGTGGTGCTTCGAAGGTTGCCGTGACCCCGATGGCATTATTTTTTCTTACCGCCCCATTCAGAATGCGTCACTGTAGCACATGGCCGTGGGCGCAGACGTATGTGCCTTCCTTTAACCCTGAGGCCCTGGGGAAAGCTTAGTCAATCACGGCAACGGTCCTAGGACTTGAGCGCCACCGGTACCTGTTAAGGGTCCTAAGACTGAACTACTTTACATAGAGCGCTACTTGCTATTATACCTGCCCCACTCCGCACGGTGTATGCCGTTTCTTTAACCTCGTGGACAATTTACTCCAGCAATGCGTTAGCTGTGCTCTCGGATTGTGTTTCTCTTTCCCCCCGAGATGTAGATCTTCTACTCACTAGTAAGATCACCAAACCGTCGGACCCTATACTGACCCTTGAAAATCACAAAGCAAGGAAATCCGGACTTGACTCAGGAGTCAGGACAGCCGGGTGCTGGAGTGCTGATAAGTTAATTGTGATGCCGGCAGGTGGTCAGAAATATTACCGGGACGATGGGGCATCGTTACGGCACAAGCGCAAGATAATGCACAATCAGGTCAAGTTTGTGCGCTGGCGGCCGTGGTTGACAGTAGTATTACATCACGCGACGCACGCCATATACAATTGGTTGACAATACGGACATTAGGGCACGGAGTAACGGAAATACAGACCGACGGAGAATATATGTTTGTAAATTGAGGCCGAAGACATGGCATGGTACTATGGCATGATACGGTATAGTGGACAGACATATAACTACATGGGAGCATGGGCAGAGACATAAACTTCGGGGTAGGAGAATGGCAGACGGACAAGGCCGTGCCAGCACGCAGGCACTGATTGGATACACTTTGGAAATGATAGGAACCTGACCATAGTAAAGTAACGAAACGACTCGGATGACAGCGGTAAGGGGCCAAGTAAGGGTATCAAAAAAGGAGAGGTGTCATAATAGGGAGGGGCGTGAGTTTACGCACGTACTGTATGCTAGTAGTCTTCACGGATTAGATAGCCGTTTTGCAAACCTGAAACAAGGGACACAAGCGATTGACATCTTTGTTATGCGTAGCACTGCTACCGTTCTTGTTCTTCACGAACTGCACTCCGCAGTGCTATCGTCCGCGGAGGAGGGGATTGCAGTAGACGAGTGCAGTGAGGCGGCGTCGTCCCCGGGCTCCGCGCACTAATAGGCGGAGTCGGCGGTTGCTGCTGTTGCTGTTGGGGTGGTGAAGAAGGCGAGGGACGACCGCTGGGCCTTGGAGAGTGATGCAGTGGCGCAGGCGCTCGCCCAGCGGGGTGAGCGTCTGCGCGTGGTAGTTTTTTGTCTGCTGATGCAGTTGTTGCAGCGGCTGCTGCAGTGGAGGCTGAGGAGGAGACGCGTACGGCTGATGCTGTTGCTCACGGTGCTCGCGGTGTTCGCGGTGCAGACGAGATGGAGCCGTCGGCCCGTCGAACGGCGCCGGCCCGGTCGCGAGCGATGCGAGGGGCGGGAGTGCCGTTCTGAACGCGGGCGAATTCGGCGGGCGTAGCTGTCCCATCGCGCTGTAATTTTGCGCGCCAGCGCTTGGACGGGAGAAGCTTGCGGTACCAACAGGGAATGCTCCCGCTGCTGCTCCAGGGGCATGGCTGAGGCCTGGCGGCGAAATCGGGTGATACGGTAACAGCGGCACCTGCGCGGGAGCGCCCTGCTGGCCTTGGGCGGTTCCCGGTGGACGCGTGGTTGTGATTTGCTGCTGTGAGAGTTGAGACGACGACGATTCGTGCCCTGGCTGCGGCGTGAAGCTGGACAGTAGATGTGCACGCGAGAGCGTAGCTTCGAGGTGATCCACGCGCATCTTGAGCTCCTCGTATTCAGCGCGGCTCACATATTTGTCACTGCAGGTACAATTTTAAACGAGTTAAAGGCAGAAGAGCGGGCTACACATACACTGGCTCGATGACATGCCACTGACATTTGTTTTGATCGTTGCGGCGGATACATGGTGTGCAGGGGTGTGCCCTGGACAATCCCGCGCAGTTCAGAAGCCAAGTCCATGGGGTTAGGCTACCAGGACGTTACCTGTCGCACTTAATTTTACGTCGTTTGCATTCTGCAGGGCCACGTAATGCATAGCATTGGGAGCGGAAGTGGGGTTGCATCACGAGAGCCGAAGCGAGCGTGGAAGAATGATAGTATATCAGATGGCCGCCAGGTGAGAAGCGAGCGGGGGAAAAGCCGACTGACCCGTGCAGCTCAAGGCCTGCCGTCGCCTTTTCTGTTTCGGGCGGACTGCTTGTTCACTATCTCCGTCGCCATCCGAGTCTGCAATAATTCCTGACTGTGTACGCTCCGCGGGTGGTGGCGCTGGCGGAGGCAGAAAATCGAGACGAGGTATACCCGCGCTTGGCCCTGCGGAGAAAGCCGGACCCGTCTGTTGACGGTTCGGGTGGTAACGGTCACTGAGCTGCGCATCTGACTGGGGAGGGAGAAAGTGACGGATTGAAGGTAACGATGTTGGCGAAGGACGCGAACTGGACGTGTGACTGGGAGTCATCCGAGTGGGGGACAATGAACGCTCCTTGCGTTTCAGTGACTGAGTGACAATTGGAGGAGGCCTGGGAGTATCCATAGGAACTGCTAGAATAGCTGGAAGGCCGGGATCAGTATCATAAAGGTAGGCAATTGTTCAGGCAGGGGAAAAGGGAAGGTGCAACACTTGGGGAACTAGATATAAGGAGACGACCTGGGGTAGGGACTCATAATAGGTATGACAGGCAGATGAAGCGGAGGTTCGGACGAGTTTTTTTTTCGTGGTAGGAATGAAGGAGATTTGATCATTGACATCAACCGTCCATAAAAAGGCGCCAGAACGTCGGCCACAATTAACCAGCAGTGCAAACCTGTGCAGTTGCCCATACACGGAGAGAGCTGAAACGATCCTAGAGGAAATTATTTGACTTGGGTTACGGTCCAGTAATTTCTCTACCTCACAAGCATCAAAATGCATGCTAAAGCCTACGAGGCTCGTGATTCCCTAATGATTCTTTTTGAGCAGTTTCCTCGGAATCAACTCGATGAATGCCACAACAGAGAACATGCCGGCGCCAGCCTTGAAATCGATTCCGGGAATTTTATAGCGTAAACCCAAGCAGTGTTAATGTTCAGGTTCATTCCCCGTAAAGTAAGTTAGCAATTGAGATAAGATCAATGCACCGTCGGCTCTTGCCGGTGTACTGAAAAGGCTGATACACTCTAACAACGGCCAACGTGTCCGCACATCTCCGTCTTCTCCCCATACTATACCATACTATACCATAATGTATCATACCATACCCTGCCTACACGGATCATTATCCCCCGCTTTCCGCGTCGAGTCATTATTCATCCGACCTATGACATAACTTAGGCTCGTTTCACGTACCTCGAGTTCTTCATTCATCTCGCTTTCTCTACCCTCTCACTCTCATCTCCCTTCCACACAATACACGAATTCCTTTTTCGCTCACTGCGTGTTTCCTCTTTTCGGACCGCATCGCATCCAACCGTATGACAGCGATCATTTTGTAAAGGGATCGGATTAGCCACATTTCTGCTCTTGGCATATTTGAAGGATTACGAGAGTATTTGGAGCATGCCCCCACAGGGCAGAGCGGACATTTACAAACAGTTTCATTCATTGCCCATAACAGGGCCGTACGGGACCGCATCTCTATCATGGGTGTATCAGCTGAATGCATTCCGTACACCCGTGTAAACGCACTTACTACATTACTACGGCCTCTTGCGGACCTGCAGGCACTCATTCATAGTCATTGAGGCTACAGAGCGGAAGCAGTTGCAGCGCGGGGAACACGTTCTGCGCTAAATCCGCCTCCGCCGAGCAAGTGATCGGGACCACGGGACATATCGATTATCGGATGAAGAGTCACCAATTATCGCATTCTTGAGAGACAAGCGGTGCTCTCGGGAAACTTTTTACCACAGCTCCTGCACGCGGCCGGAACTGGAGAGGTGGCACATCTCCGCATCGCACACCTGACCAACTACCCCATTCTTTGGGCTCATGGATGCATAATGTCCGAGCGGGCGCGCTTTCTGCGGCGCTATCTGCGTGGGCTTATTCGGTGCCACTTAGTCCCGTATCATCCGTCGCGCGCCCGATGGCGTGCAGGACCGTCGCTTCGGTTACGGCACCGTGTTCCTGACCCTACAATACAGTCCTTGTCCAGGTATCAGGACACCTGAGTCATTGGACATTCCCGTCACTCACGCCTGAGCCCGCGGAGGGATAGCAATACTTATTGTTTCACTATCTTGGCGTCGCACAGTCGACGTCCCCGTCATGGCTATTTTCGGTGAGACCGCGCTGCTCCCTCATATCGGACACATGAGAGCAATTATCAGAGTGCGATCCTCGGCGTTGCGCCGTTGTCGCGTTTACTGCGCGATCACCGAGAGCGGTTCAACCAACTCGCCATGGAAACACGGGCCCACCCGCAGCAATACCGCAAATACTACAATGTGATAAGACTCGGAGCTCTTTTGCGAATTATTTCCCCGATGTCGCCTGGTTGGTGGCTCACAACTTGAATTGGCTATGTTTGCCTGTACGGGTAGGGGAGGGCGATCACCCTCGTAGGCGTACTAGAACTAAACAGGTCAGTGAGACCCTACCATACCCGATGGCAGAACGCATACGTGAATTGATGGCAATGCGTTTACCGGATGTTGAGGCTGATTTGATCAGTAGCCATGCGTCACGGTGTGGGAGCTAAACGCCCCAGATAAGCTCCGGATGTGGTCACCGATCGATAATGGGTCACGTACTAATGGGTTTGTGTTTGTGTTTGTATTTGTGTTTGAAACACGGGCCACAACTAACGAATACTACTATAGTATTCCAAAACGGTCCTGCCGAGCCGTGAGACGGGGTTAACGGCTTTTGGCATCTATCACGACGGTCAGATCATGGAATCGTTGGATTGCACCGGCCATTAATGGAAAAAGGAGTATCCCTATTTGAATAGAGCTTGATTGGACTGATTGCGGGGACTGCGCTGCCCTCGGGATTTGGGAATCATCCAATACGCAACCTTCAACCGTATATGCACAACTGGACTCCTGCAGTCCGTAAAACTCGCGAATAGAAGGAATCCCCAGACAGACAGCCCCAGAGGCGGTCGATCCCCCTCCAAGATCTGCGACTTATTTCAAGGAGATCGCATAGCGGCGCCCATCTGTAGCCGATCAACTTACCACGACTATTGGGGCAACAGTTTATGGGTTGCGGCGATTGATGGGTTTGGAGAAAAACTGCGCGACCGTTAGTGGCGTGTCAAACAAGGCAAGCAGAATCTTAAGGGGAGCGGAGGGGGGATGGGGACATCCCCACTCCGCACGTTAGCAAAACGAACATAAATTTCAAACTGCCACATACGTTACACGTGTACATAGCCTTAGCCCGCAGGTTACAGTTCCCTAAAGGCAAGGATGCTTGTATAAATCGGAAATCGCATTGTGCACTAGTATCTCAATCGTGTTTGAAACAGCAACGCTGCTGAGCAATTAAGAGCATAGCCAACGGTTATACCTTACCGCAGGTTCAACACGACCAAAAAAAAAACGCAGGTATAGCATTAAATCCAGCTAGCAAACAACACAAAGCATGCATGTATCGAGAACTGATTAGCCACATCACCTGGTGAATCAAACTATTAGGCGCACGGCATGCCCAGGTCCCGACAATATACTCTCCGCAGCCTTGAAGCCCCGCGTTTGCACATACTCAGGGGTACGTGTGCTCGACACCGGGTATGCATGTAATGCACAGCCAGGGGACATACCTGCGTACTGACTAGAGAGGAGAAATCGCGTGTCAAACTTGCTTTTTATGCTCGGATGGGAATATTCACGTGACTATGTCCAGGTCCGTGCGTGCGAAAGTTATCATCATTTCTCGACAAGTGGCACTGTTTTTCCTTTTAACCTGGTGTTTTTTGAGGGCCGTACAGTCTAATCCTCACCTGCGCGGCCTTTGAAGCCACTTTCAGGGAGAGCATGGTTCAAACCTTCTTATCAAGACCGCCCCGTTTGTATCGTTTCTTCCATGAAATATGTCCGGTGCGGTCCGTCAAGGAGGGACATAGTACGGGCCTAATTTTGTATTGCACACATGTTATACATGTTCTTTTTGTAGACCTCGAACATGATTTTTACCCTTTCGAACTTTTGGTCACTGCTTGCACTCTGCGTACTCGGCTCTGCAAGCGAGCTTCGATAAATTTGATACCCGAAACTGGAGGACTGGGTCACCAAGCACATGATGACAGCTATCCCGGTCTCTCACTGTAATCACATGTTACAGTAGGATTCAACGTCAGCGTCGGGCGTTGAACGTATAGGAAACATCGAACACTTGGGCGCCAGGGGGGATTTGACTTCAAGAAGTCTTGAAACTGGAGTTTCGGAGATACACGGGCATTTGTGTCATGTTGGAAATATAAAATTTGTTCGACTTCAATGTAAAGGACGGTACAGGGACGTGAGATAATAGATGTTCGAGAATTCATGAATAAGAATTAAAAATGCACCACTTTCCAGCTCAATGTTCGCTCACGAACACTGCAGCCATGCCCATGCCCGAACCGATGCACATGCTCGTGGCGAAAATTCGCTTATTTGTCTGCTTCGCAATGTTTAGACCTGTAGCGATCTGGCGGGCGCCGGCTGGAGAGATAATCAACACTCTACACACCGCATCAAAGGAAAAAAAAACTCACTCATGCCGAGGGGATGTCCAATGGCGATAGCACCACCGTGAAGATTGACTTTTTCGTAGGGTAAGCCGAGCTTCTCAATACAGTATACAGCTTGGGACGCAAACGCCTCATTAATCTCGAAGAAGTCGACGTCCCCAGCTGTGAGGCCAGTCTGGCTGAGCACCTTGGGGATGGCAAACGCGGGGCCAATGCCCATGACGCGTGGGGGAACGCCAACAGTAGCGGCGGCAACGAACTTGCCAACGATTGGGAGGCCAAGACGATTCGCGACCGAACGCCGTGCAAGGAGGACGGCAGCTGCGCCATCAGAAACCTGTGACGCATTCCCAGCGTGGGTCGACCCATCTTTCTTAAACGCCGGCTTGAGCTTTGAGAGACTCTCTGCAGTAACGCCGTCGCGTATCCCGTCGTCGGCCGCGACTGTAATCTCTTTTTCTTGCTCTGTCTTGGGATCCACCCAGCGGACCTTGAGTGGTACAATCTCATCACGAAAACGGCCAGCTTTAGCCGCAGCTGCAGCCTTTTTAAACGAGTTTGCGGCAAAAATGTCTTGCTGTGCACGAGTGATGCCATAGTCTGCTGCCACATTCTCGGAAGTGATGCCCATGGGAAGAAGACAGTCCTCCGCGTCCTGGTTGGAAAGAACAGCGTCAGACCAACCATCGGGTTGGGCGGTTGGGCCATAACCAAAGGTCATAGACTCGACACCAGCACCTATGCGAGATACGTTAAGAAGTAAACAGGGTAATACACGCCGATACGCACCAATACCGACATCAATCTGTCCAGATATAATCTGAGCCGCAATCTGATTGACGGCAGTCAGACCGGACGAGCATTGACGATTGACAGTCGCGATGGAGGTAGAAACCGGGATACCAGCATGGAGAGCGGCCATGCGAGCGGCGCTCGCACCACCGGCAGGAGGGAGAACGTTTCCAACATTGATGTCCTCGATGAGTGCGGGGTCAAGGTTGACCTTTGTATAGACTGCACGAAGGACACCTGAAAGAATCTCTTCTGGACGTGTGTCTTTGAATCCACCGCGTTTGCTCTATCAGGTAGAAAACATTAAAAAGAGAGGGGCGAGATAAATCGTTTGTTACGTACCTTGGTCATGGCCGAGCGAACGGCTGAGACAATGACTACATCATTGTCATTCTTTGCAGAAATTGCTGCCTTTCCAGACGCCGCACATTGGGTTCTTTGCATTACTGTACTTGTACTTGGTTGAGTGTAGAACGGGGGTTGGAAGAAAGACTGCTTTTTCAAGCTGAGGAATCGTTAAAAGTTCAACTTACATGTGATAACCGACCTGCGGTGACCCGGCTGACCCGGATGCATACAGTATGTAATAATAAATAAAATAAAAGGTCAAAAGAATGGGCTCAACCGGGAATTGAACCCGGGACCTCCTCCAATTCCGGGGAACCCGAAGAAGGAATCATACTACTAGACCATTGAGCCGTAGTTTTATGAAAATTGCAACTATTGAACTTGATAATGCGCACCACGCACACAAGCGTACTGTAACTGCCAGTGACCGAGGCGCCAACGTCGGCAAAGTGAGTGGCTGATTCATGGGACCCGCACAATATTTTCTTCAAACAATCACAGGGACGATTCGCATCGGGTGCGCCCCTCCATCTCTTAACTTCGATAAACGTGTCTCAGTATGGCAGTCTACCTAGATCGCAGACCTCCAACTCCAACTTGCCGCACATGATGCTCGCGCTACCAAGTTACATGCACGTCTCATCGCGACGCTTGACACCCTCGATTCGGAACGTCACGCATATGCCGAAGAGATTTCTCGTGAACGCCGCGAATCCGTCGCGCTTCATTCCCAGCTGCGTGTCGCAGGGTCCGAAAGGGCCGCTATGGAGGAGGAAAGAGACAGTCTACGCGAAGCTGTGCTCCATCTCATCGAGAAAGGCGCGTCGCCACATACGTAACAAGGCATCTGCGGCTTGCTGAACGTTTTACAGTCGAGGTCTGTAACGATTATAGCCTTTGGCCACACAGCGGCCTCGCGTCCACGAGCTTGGCCGGTACGTCTTTTGGCCCTCTGTGCAGTTTACCTTTCGCTCACACCTGCTTCATTTTGAGAAGACCCACCAAAGTCGCGTCATCCACTCGAACAAACGCAATCGACATGGACTGCGTCCGCCCGTGCGTATTCAGCTGCGCTAATCACTGCTTTGCGCGAGCAGTGTGAGCGTGAGCGCACAGCCCGTACAGAATCGCTGCGACGCATAGCAGAACTCGAGGCGCAACTCGCCCGACGCGAAGCCGAGCTCGAAGAGCGCTACCACACGGCACTTACCCCCCGTGCGGACTCCCCCTTACCGGGTCTTTCGCGCGATGGTGCCATTCGTGTGTTACAACAGTCCGCGGCGCGAAACGAGGCGCTGACACATGAAATAGCTGGCCTCGTATTGAAGGTAATGCGGAATTCGCGATAAATTGGCACACATTGGAAACCGACTCTCGTCTACAGCTCGAAGATGCACATGCGGCTCTAGAACCCAGTCCATCTCCGCCAATGACGCCGCCGCCGCTCCTTCGTCATGCATCGTCTCCGGAATTCCCGACACCCCAGCACCGCCGTTCTTCATCAGTACTATTCCATCCCCCCAGGAGCCCATCTCCAACTTCCAGTTTGCCCGATTCTACGAGATCACTGACCCTACCGTTGTCTTTGACGCGGGCGACATCGTCCCCAGACAATATCACACGGCAGATAGCGGCGGTGGTGCAGGACCTGGCAAGCCTGCGTGCAGAGGAGCAGCGCATCCTCCAGGTTCAAAGGCAGACGCGTACCGTACCACTTCCACAACGGGTGAGTCGCATCAGCACGATTGTGGCTGCATTGCGTATATATTACTACTTGACCACAGGATGCTTCATCGAGCGCTGCTGTCGCTACAGCTTCCAAGGCCGCGTTTCAGCGTGTATTGCTTGTCGAAGAAGAGTGCATCCGGTGACTTGTATCGTTTCCCCTATTTGATGTCCCCGACTGAAAGAAAGTTTTTGCATTATGTCGTAGGCTGCGAGCTGAGCTCGCCGCATCTACAGCGCGCGAGTCGGCTCTTCGTGAACTGCTGGGACTGACCCCGCAACCCGTGCCTACGGAGCAGGACGTATTCGGGAACGACGCGGATGAGGGCGAACCCATGGATCTCGCGACACCGTTGCAACCAACGGTGCTCCTCGAGCCGAAAGACCTATGGCCTGGATAGGACGCGTATGGGTATCTGGAAATTTATTCTTCTGTTATCACCTATCTATCTATCCATCTATCTATATTTACCTAAACCTTGCACTTGCTAGCTTTCGGATTCCTGTCTTGCTTTGTTGTGCGCTGTGCTTTGCATGTAACTATAACTATGCCCCGTCACTGCTTTGTCCTTGTTTTGGTTGTTTTGTTTGCACGTACTCTCGGGTTGACAACGGGGGCCTAATTACAGTCTCAAGTTCATCTAACATGGCTGACTCGTGTTCTCCCTGTTTCTGGCTTGTGCACAACCAAGCAGCAGTCCTGTACTGTTATGGAACTGTGTTCAAGAACGACTACAGCAACGAGCTGGTACTACGGCCGCGGTGCCGTGACTCTACTGCACTCTACGTACAGCGTCCGCTGGCAGTTATTGTACAGCTCGAAGCGGATTCGTTCGTCAAATTCTTCCGGGTTGATTGCTGTGTCGTGGTACTATTCTATCTCCCCACGTTCGAGTGATTTGGATCGCGTCGGCGTATGATAAGTTTGGAGGTTTCATCGACTTTATCCTGGGGACGTATATTAGATGAAATTAGGCTCTTAGGCAGGTACCATCTGGACCCTGGATACAGTATTTCAGCTCGATGTGAGTGACCTCGGCAAGCTTAATGTGTCAACGGTATAAATTACCGGGACACGGGCGGTGATATCTTTAGATCATCGTAACCTAGTCATCGGCCGCTATCTCGCCATCTCGGTCTCCATCCCGATACCATCTATTTCCTTCGTTGTCACCGCGGCTTTTGCGTATGATGGCCATGGACACGTACCTACTCACAGACTTTCCTTATTTCAGAATTTGAGAACGCATTCACGAACAAGCTCGGGAACCCGTGATCGTGCACCTGCCCGAGATATGACTTTGGCCGACGATTGCGGTCAACTCTGCGCGGGGTCGATTGTTCGGCATTCGGTAGTTTCATGACCGAACTATGCGACGTTTCATGGCGCACGTGGGACAACGGAGCGCCTTATCGAGATACAGGTCCCTTGGTGAAAGAATTTGTCAGTGAGCTGATGTGTGGCAGAGAGCGAGATCAAAGCGTGAGTGATGACATAATCCAACACCCTCTGCTGTCGATCCTCCTGGGTTTGGGTCGACACCTTCGACCAGGACAAGACAGACCACAGACGAGACCAGACCAGAGGAGAACGATGGCAGTCAAGCAGCCAGTACCGCCTCCATTCTCAACGCCATCTCCTCCCCCTAAAGTTGAACATAGAAGAACAACTTCCTCAAGTAAAGCACGTTCTAATGTGAGTCTCCTGATCGTTGTCCTTTGCCCTCAAATCTCCAGATTTACTCACAACTCCATCCAGCCTGTTGTCGAGTCTGCAGTTACACGTCTTCTCGTCTCTATTAAACAACTCTTAGAGGGTCTCACGCAATGGGCAAATTCTAATTCTTCTGAGGAAGACGTCAGTGATGTCTATGTCCGTCTGGGAAATGATTTCAACGCTGCGGTCGCCGCATTTGGTTTCTACGAGATTGACATGTCGTACGTCCTATGGTCCTGCATCATCCATTCTTATTTTTATGTCGCCACCCAGCGAACTCCTGACTTTCCCAGACGATCTCCGCGCAGTTCTAGAAGACTGCCTTTCCGAAGAAGCCTCTCAACCTACCCTTGACAAGTACCTTCCCCAGGTGCGCGCCATTATCACCAGCTTACTTCAAGGGCTTCGTGGAAAGCAAACTCTGTTCCGCCAAGTCGTTTCCACCAATCGCCCTAAATCTGATGCGTCGGGCCACAGTCGCAGCGATAGTGGCCAAACCTCTCGTTTCTCCCGGACACATTCTAGAAGTAAATCTTCCATCAACAGCACCGACGGTTCCTTGCGACGAGATACTCAGTCTTCCGTTGTGTCATCCAGAAGGAAGGGGCAAGGCTCCTATGATGCAGTACCCAACGGCGATGAACCCTTTGTCGGAGGGTTCTCTTTTCCACCCCCACCATCTTACCGTTCAAATGGATCTGGCCGTTCCTCTGCTGACCAAAGGCCCCCATCTGCACCAACAAATGGCTTATCTCCATCGGCCACACCACCTCCCCAGAATGCCCAACTACCAGAACCCGAAGTCGATCCCGAGGGGACGCCAGTTGCATCCAAAACCCTGCAAGTTCCCGCTAGTGTCAAGCGCTACTCACTTGTGGACAAGCCCATGCAACCCTCTTCGGTACAACCCCCTTCGGTGATCATCGACGATTCTTCAGTCCAGAGCCCGATAGAGCTTGATCGTGGCGACTCGCAATCTCCGCCTCCTGAATTGCCGTTGTCGATACCCTTACCGCTAACCCAGGTGTTGCAAGCTCTCTTGCCGCACTTAAACAGAGCGATGCTCTCGAGCGGCGCGCATCAAAGCGATTTTCAACATATAACATCTCTAAAATGACCGGCGCGCCGCGGGATCGCTCAGGCCTGGGCGGTGGGCACCCAAATCGTCGCTCTCTTGTCGCCGGTGGAGGAGGAGCCTTGACCGCCAAGGAGCTCGCTGCTCTTACTGAAGTAGATGAAGAGAGCGAGGAACCGCCCGCAATTCCGCCGGCGTCACCGCGACGTCAGCGAAGCCTGTCGCGTGGTCGGGGAGCTTCCATAGCAGAGGTTTCAGGAGAACGACCGCCCGTTCCTCCATTACCTCGCGCGCCATCCGTTACTTCACAACCTCCCCCCCGCACGCTTGGAGAGCCATCGAATACAACAGCTGCCGCTGAACCTACACCAAGTGTTCCTAGTAGCCCTGACGCTATCACAGTGTTCCTGCAAGTCGGACGGGAGGTGAAAAAGGCAAAGATGGAGCCTGGTCTAACATTTTCTTCCTTGCGAATGCTCTTCGTGGACAAGTTCGCGTATAACCCTGGCCAAGAAGATTTCCCTGCGATTTACATCCGTGACCCGTCAAGTGGGGTGCAGTACGAGTTGGAGGACACTGACGAGGTGAAGGAGAGATGCCTGTTATCTCTCAACATCGAGCGTGAGTACATCTCAAGCCACCTGAGTGTTGCCTGGTAATAATGTATTTGTCTCTTCAGCACTCGATCAGATAAAGCAGCATATCGATGTGCAGATCTCGAGCCTTGCCCAAGACCTCCGCGACCTTCGGAAAACAGTTGCAGAGAATCGCCGACCCTCTGTCCTGTTACACCCTGGACCTGTAATTGAGGATGATGGCATGTTGACCCCAGCACCAACAGATCGTCAACTACAGAAGGTCGCGCGGCGACTGTCGCGTCTTGTTCAGCGGGAGGGTATGTCAGCCCAGCCTGTGGCCAGCGCAACTCCTCTCGCACCACAAGAAACAGGCCAGTCATTGTTGCAACCCCAAGTGACAGGTTCATCAGTCATGTCCGACTACTCCGTTCGAATTGTACAAGACCTTCGGACGCAGTTCGACGAGGTGCAGAACCTTAGACGCGACCTCGGAATAATGCGACAGCTGTATACAGAATTCATGAAACAGACGAAGGACACGTTACTTGGGCTGCGTACACAGACACAGACGGTGCGACAGATGGCTTCGACACATGTACCTGGGGCGCGTGCGTATATCGACGCTGGAAAGACGAAGCTTGATGCGCGTAGCCAAAACGTGCTCACGAAGATGGAGGAACTACAAGACACTGTGGAGGGTGTCAAGGACGACGTCCTTAAGCGCCATGTATCACCGAAGCCGCAGGTGGTGCGCGCGGTCAAGGAGGGCCTCACGACCGTCGGGGCTGAACTGGAGAGTTTGAAGGAGCACATCAAGACGATCAAGCCGATGTGGAAGAAGACTTGGGAGGAGGAACTTCAGAGCATTGTCGAGGAGCAACAATTCCTCAACCATCAAGAAGAGTTCCTCGCCGATCTAATCGAGGACAGCAAAGCAGTCGCGGACGTCTACGGCCACGTAGAGAAGGTTATCTCGATACGCGGCGCATCGGGCGGACGCGGGGTTCGGGGACGCGGGTACAAACCGCCCCTGCCGGACAAGGACCACGGTGGGTTGAGTACGGTGATGCTCGAGATCCGGGGCGCGTCGGTGGATCCAGAGCGGCGACTAAAGGCGATCGAGGCTAGCCAGAAGAATCGGGAAAAGGAGCGTGCCGATCGGGCTGACGAGTTTGAAGAGGAACTGAAGGGTTTCGTCGGCGGGAAGAAGTTGAAGATGACCGGGGGCGCAGATGAGATAGAACGCGTGCGGCAGCACAAGAACGATCTCACTCTCAAAGCGATGTTTAGTGGTAATACCACTCCCACCGCTTCGTAGTAAGCGACCGGTCGCTTCCGTTGCTGTGTAGTTGAACATGGTGTGGGTTTCTCTTCATCATCTCAAGTGTCAATTGTTTGACATTTGTTTCGACCTCTGGATCACGCAAATCCTCGTTGCAATTCACGATTGCTTTATATGACACCTTGATGTTTCCTCCACTCTCAGCCATTCATCCCTTTCCTTTCTCTACCGTTTGGCGTTTTTTTTTTGTGGCAACTTTTGGTTTTAATGTATTTAGGGTGATTATGAGACCTCTCCCTCCCCATGCTCACAGCTTACAATAAACTATCAAACAACTATTTCAACATTTTTGTTTTTCCCTAACGCCTGCGGCCACTATTTTGGGATAATTTGTACGGGACATGACGCGCCGTATTCAGTCTTGCCCCAGTCGACTGTTAGTTGTTTGCCATCTTGAGACCTGTAACACAAGCACGGAGGTGAATCGAAAATCAGCCAACGGACGTGGTCTGTGCTGATGCGCTTTTCATACCACCGTGCTTGCCATCGCTGGTTCTTGAGAAGGTCTCTTTTGCATTGCGACTTACGGGATTCCCGTTCCTACCCGTTAACAAACTGACTGTGGGCCACCATAGGTAGCAATGTTTTGAAATGCAGCTTCGAGGACCCTCGTTCCCTCTTTAATGGTAAACGTGGCGGTCTCGGTATGATACATTGTGCACGTCTGGCGTCGCGTCTGTCGCTCACAGGTGCTTGTGTCCCCGCCCGACACTGAATGGGTTTATCATGCGAGGACTGATTTAAACATTAGCACCATCTTCTCTTCTGATATGTTATCGCGATCATTGAGTGCTTCAACCCGATTTTTAGTTCCGGATGTCACTAGAGAAAGAATAAGATTGTGGATATGGAGGTCTGCCTGAGTTGAGTCGGAAATTGCTGTGTTCCGCAGTAGGTTTTCATGCTAGTAAAGGCTGAGCGCTGAGCTTGATCACGGATTCACTTACCTGCCACCATGAGCCTCGACCGCAACCTCTTTACTCTTACTGTTGTCCCCAATCAAGGTGACCCCACTGTCCAGGACATTACCCTCCCCTCAGGGGCGGTATATTATCACAAGCAGAGGGAAGGGGGCGCATCCTATCGAATCAATTTATTTGGTGAGCTGAGCTACTGCAGCCACTCTGAATCAAAGTGACTGGATCCTTGTGCTAGACCCAATGTCTCAAAGTATGCTCTCCTCGGCAACTGCTCCTCATGCGTCAAGCAGGCACAAAACAATAGAGCTTTACAACCCTTCTCAAGCTATAGAATTCAAGTCGACGGGTACCCTGACCTTCCGGTGGTGCTTTGACTGGCACGAGTTAGTCAATGGACCGATTGCATTCTCAGCGCGTTGTATCTCACTTTTGCTTTGGGGTACAGACATATATTCGAGTGGAAGAAAGAGGAATGCTACCTTGTTCGGAAACCAGATCCAGCCGTTCTCGTTGCGATCACGAAAGACCTTCCTGGTAGATTGAAGACCTCGACGATTCAAATTTTAGACTACAATCTCAATCGGCACGTTTTCTCGCGTTGTGTAAGGAAGATGGACTTGTCAATCAACGTTTGGTCTTTTTCAGATTTGAGATTGCGGACCGCAAAGGCTTGGAGATCACCATCCTCACCACGCTTCTCACTTTCCAAGATCTGAATGCCTCGAACAACAACGCACCTTTGGAACCCGTAGTCCTATCACATCATATGGAGCACGAGACACCACCTACCCCACCACCCCGCCCGGCCCCGAAGACAGGTATCGATCGTATCGCCGAGATGCACGCGATGCGCTATGAACCAAATGAGGTCACCATCAACGAAGAGGGCTCTGTTGAGGACTACGGGGAGTATGCGGAGGGTCTCCTTGCAGTACGTATTACAGCCCTGTTGAACGATGACCTGCTAAACCATTTGCGATAGGATGATGCGATGTTGTTCATCACTGTTCGCTCCGCCTCGCCCGCGGATGTACCTAGAGTCCTGCAAGTGGTTGAGCACGTGAAGCGTTTACGACACAAACGCGGTAATGCCTCTCTAACCGTACATTTGTGGCGCCACTCATTTTGATAATTCAGAGGTCACAGCGGGGAAGCCATCCGAAGAACTTCACCAGTACGTCGTGTACGATACCCAGCCAACAGTGCCGCGGCGCATCAAACTTGACGGTCCCCCGTCAAACACGTATAGCCCACCGTCCAGTCTAAGTGTGCACCTGAGCAAGATTCCAATGCCCGAATTACGCCCGATGCCCAACCCACAAAAACCGCCGCTCATCCCACCAAAAGACCGCACCACCTCCTCAGGGTCTCCGCCGAGGAACATGTCTTCTTTCCCGCGGACACCACCCGCTCCTGCACCACCCCCCGGACGTCACTCGACACCCTCACCCCAACCGCAACAGGGAACGGCTGGTGCAAAGACCGGCAGCTTTTGGGGTCGGTCCCGGAAATGATAACTTACCTAGAAGTCTTTTTCCTTATTTATTTTATTTTTTCTTCTTTGCTCCGGTGGGACATTTTCGCCGAACCGCGCGCGACCCTTGTACGTACCCCCATATCGTCTGGCACGTGTTTTCACACGCGGAGGGACGTGACAAAACACGTTTTTGTTCGTTCGTTTGCATTTGACAGTGCGCGTCGCCCGGTGGAAGGTTTACCGGAAGTTTCAATATATAAGCAAATTAAAAAGTTACTTGCACATGCTATACGACAATTTAACATGTATCAGAAAAATCACATTTTTCCGAGCGGGGCCATGATCGGCTGAAGAGGAAAGGGGAAGAGGAAGCACTGACAAAAATGAATAAATTTGAAGTTTGATGCATGTGTACGCATTCACGTACCGATACCGAATTAACATGGCGTGCAGGGTGATCGGTTGATGGGTCAGCCATCTAAGAATTTTATTTAGAGTCATTGTACGCTGAGTGCGGGAAATGCGTGAAGGTGAAGCCTTCCTCGGTTCACCGTCCCGGTCCATCATCGATGCATCATCGATCATTGAGGGGCACCTCACCAGACCCAAAGCGCTTCGCTCGTCCATCACCCGTCGCATGGCGCATAACCCTACCCTACCACTCATCTAACCCCTCTCTTCTTTTCCCCATAGAAACTCACGGGTGCAGTTTACACACACACACATGCAGCAGTCAACTCGTGCTGGAGTTACACGCTTGCACAATGCACAGCCCCCCCATAAAAAACATGGTTTCCCCGGCTAAATTTTTGTGGTCGTGACGACAACGGTGATGGATGAGCAGCTCTGGCTGATCCTGACATTGGGCGCTGTGAACCCCTCGTCACATGTGAAAGGGTTGGTTTTCTTATATGGCAACAACCGTGGGGCAGTGGTCGTGAAATACTGTAGGTTATAATAGGGTCATGTAAGCGTGCTAGTCTAGAAACGAGCTAGGCTACTATATCTTTGAAAAGACAAATGGAGCATCATGGCCCCATAAAACTTGATCACGGTGGAAAGTATTGGATGAGTATTAGGACTAATGACAAAAGTTGAGATTGAAATGAGAGTGTATGATGATGAGATAGACAAGGGGGTGGGTAGGTAGACCTGCAGTGATAGATGAAAAGAAAACATAATGCAACGTATTGATGGGCTTTGCACTGGGGCCAAGGTATCGATAAGATATGCTATAAACAAATGATGAGCCGCCCTCACAGAGAAAGGGCTAAAGGAGGATCGGCACAACATGTGATACGTGTGATATGACAAACACCAACTCGAATTGACTGTAGTCATAGGCCATTCATAATCTCGACGACCCCATGCCAGCTCTGCAGTTCATCATCCTTCAATCGATAAAGTTCGCTATAGGGAACCAAGACTCGAGCGTACTGCGACGGGAGCGTGACCGAGATTTTGGCGAAGGTATTTGTGGCATCGCAGAGGTAGGGAGAACACATCCTCTTCTTCATCGACGGGGGAACGAGACACGATGACATGGCCGCAGTGGGTTCGGCAGGGATGTTCTGGAACTAGGACGGCAAGGGGGCTCGGGGAGGTCACCATCATCCTCCACGTCTGCATCACCCCCGTCGTCAATATCCTCTACAGCGTCGTCTTCATTTGGTCTTCATCTTCATCGTCCGTCATGCTCATAAAATTTCGCTGACGTATGCTTGTTCGAATACGACCAGGCGTATGGGAGCGTCCCTCGAGGCATGCAAGTGCATTAGAGCGCTCCGCCTTGCGCCTGCGAGCTGTACAAACCGAGGTACTCGTTGAAGAGAATGACATGAAAGATGTAGACGCATTTCTGGAGCTACGGGAACTTGAAAGCGAGCGAGGTGACACGATCGGGGCAAAGAAGCTGGAGGCAGTAGATGGTGAAGCAGGGATAGTTGGAGGAGCCGAAAGAGGTGGACAATGCGAGGTTGGAGAGGCACCCCCCACTGACCTCGCTGGGAAGATGACGAGGCGAGAGGGAATAAGGAAGGATTGGGGATGAGAATAGGAGGAGGAATCGGCAGCGCTGAAGATGGAGCGGGTCTCGGGGATGGAAGGGTACGAATAGAATCACGAGAGGGGCGCCGTACGGGGGAAAGCGAGTCTGAAGAATTCAACACAGGAAGGTGCCGCGTCGATGATGGCAAAGGTTGTTGTCTGCTGGTGCGAGGTCAAAAAAAAAAAAAAAACTGAGGAGTAAATAAACTCGCATTGGAAGGTTTGCGATATTTGTGTTGAGAAGTGACAAAGACTTGGTAGAACGACGTGCAACCGAAGCCTTGTCGGCTGCGAGGTCGAGAGAAAGGAATGAGCGGAGCTCGGTAGTAGCATTGGGCGAGTCCCCAAACGGGTTGGTGAACTGTGGAGGCGCATGGAGCCCCTCTGAAGATACTGATATGTCTGAAGGCTTTGAAAGGGCGCTGGTTGGAAGAGAGGACTTGCGAAAAGTGTAGAAGATATTGGATTTGGGTGAGGTAGGTGGAGAGGCCCGGTCTGACAGTAGGCCCATTGTAAAAAGGGAGGAGTAATGAGCCATGAGGGGTAAAAAGAAAAGTGAGAGAGGAGGGAGGGGTAACGAGTAGTGGTTCGGTTTGGTAGGTTATTTATGACGAGTGTGTGAGTAGGAGGTCGTACAGTACAATAGCCGTCTTTCTCAATCTAGATTCACTTTCATACTCCGACTTTCCAGTTATTTGGCTTTTATCCCTGTCCCTGACAACTCACTCCCCTCATATGTTACCACCCCGCAAACGTTCCGAAGACCGCATCGAGCAGTCCAACTCCACCCGCCCCCCCTCCTAATTAGGCCTAGGCGACTCGGCTTTGCAAACGACGATGGGGGTAGAGCACTGCTGTAGAGTACTTTGATCTCCCTCCACCCCGGTTTCATTCCGGCAAGCTGCTTCCAAATCATGCCAATGTCATGCTTCCTTCTCGATCCAGGCCTCCTTCCCCGAGTCATCCGTACTGTATCAACATACAGTGCCCACGCCCACAACGTCCACTTGTTCACTAAAACCTTTTTCGGTTTAACCCTCCCACCGTTGGCTCTACAATCTCACCCGGCCCGGATCTTTGAGCGCCTGAGCATTCGATGGCGCCACATGTTGGCATGACTGCTTTGATTTTTACTCTATGTTTTTCAAAAACATGGCCTAACGGTAATCCACAAGCGCCTGCTGTTCCGAATACAGCGGCGGAATATCCTTGGCCGGCTATCCCAGATGCTCCTACTACCGGTTGGCAGCCTCCCCAGTTCCGCAGGCTCGCATCCGCATCACATCATCCGGGTCTCCAGCTCCATATTATTTGACTCGCCGGCCGTATAGACGCAAGAGGGAATCACCAGACCCAGCGCGCTTAGTTTCCTATCGACCGCCACTTGATAAATGCCTTACAAACCCGCCCAACGGCCGCCACTAACTCTCTCTGGGCGGTGCCATCGCCCTTGGCGCGTGAATTCCCGATTGCGCCCTTCCTGAACAGGTTCCGCCCTACTATCGTCGCATTCACGATTTGTCGACATACGGCCCTTTTTATCGTACAGCCGGCCCAGCTCAATTGGTGCCCAACTGCGGTCGGTAATCTGCTTCTCGGTCCGTAAAATCCGACTTTTTGATTTTATTTTTACCGACAATTACAGATCGGCAACGGCACAGGATATTTCATTATGCTAGAGTGAGCGCAGACGATCTGGATTGAGTCGGCTCGCCACGTTGGAGGCGGCTGGGCGGTGGTGGAAAAGACGTCAGAGGAGGGTAGCGCCGTAGCGCTCTTAATGATCGATTTGATGGTTGATCGATAAAAAAGCGACGTAAAAGTTCATATTGTGTCACGAGGAAGCCGGACATGACTTTGCTTGATTAGGTGATGTCCTTGCTGAATCAGGCGATTCGGATGTTTCATGGCACAAATCGTTTCCGAATCAGCGAGAATCAGCAAAGTGACGGTGCTTCGGAGCCGAGACATTTTTTACAGTACAGTACGAATCTCAGTTCAGGGGACCACGGCCGTCTCGGTCTGGGGTCAGTTGACCCCCCACGTGGCCGAGTCAGGCACACACTCACGGCGGCATAACTCAACCAGTGGTTGTATATGATCAGATGCTAGGTTTCAGTCAACCTCACAATTTGTCCTCCCAGGTACAACCAGGAATACAGACTACAAATGTATTTGACTCCAGCTTCCAGCCCAGTGGGCACCACGGTCTGATAAATCCGACGTTTTGGGACGACGGGTGGCTTGATTGTTGAACCCACCCGAGCGTCCATCATACGATCGGACCCCACCACATGTTTTCTGAAGGGGGTACAGTATTGTACCCCGGGAGATACTGTGGATGTTTGCTTGGCATGCAACATGCAGTGTTTGACAGGTAGGCCTCGGACCTGTCTAACAACCACGAAGGATGTAAAAACTCTTGTTACACGACGATTGATGTCCTCGGTCTCTTGCAATATGATGAGGTCTTCTGTTCTTTGATGCAGACGTCAGGTTGATACGCCGTCCCAGGTTGGCGTAACCTCAAGTGGCCCCCCGAGGAAGCGAGCAGAAGAAATTGGAATAGCAAAGAGACAGCCCACCATCATTTTGGCTTTGGTCACTCCCCTTGTACTCTCTGGACTATTGCCACCACCAAGGATTCACATCTTACGTCCAGGGCGGCCACGGGCGCCGGGTGGTATGACATTCGTGGGGAGTGTGGAAATGCACAGACGGAGTTAGGACACGCCGGACGGTTCAAAAATAAATAGGGATGGCTCGAAAATCGGATGAAGTGACAGAATGAACCATAAGTTTTGCCAAGTCAATACAAATTTTTTGGTGTTAGTTCACCTTGTTAGCCGATCGCGCATTTCTGTAAGACGTTTGACTCTAGGTATGTTAAGAAACGTACCAAAGAACAAATGGTTAAAGCAGGTCGCTAGTACACAGCGGAACCACGTGACTGATACTACCAGGTCTGTAGAGTGAGAGATTGCAGCGAAGAGCGGCCATGAGTGCTGCTGCACCTCCACAAGGTCGTCGTACCGATGAATCGAATACTCCAACAACGAATAATCCTCGCCCTCAGCGTGGTTCAATAACCTCACTCCTCTTTCTCACCTTTGTCTTCTTTCTCATGTCCAACCATGACGGCGGCGATGACTTTACTGCAAGGAATCACTACAAGGACACCCTCTCTTCCCTTGAATGGCAACTGAGCAACTATTCTGCATGGCTCAACGGTTCACAACCTACCAATTTTACTTTGGTGCGCCCTCCATCTCACCCACAACCCTGCTCTTTTTCTAAAATGGCTCACTAAAATAGCCGCCTCGGCCATCCGGCGAGTATCGTGTGATCTCCGAAACTGTACCCCACCCTGGCATTCTCGACCCTCTCACTCGATCCTACTATCCTAATATCACCGGTTTTATCAGAGGAGATGCTTCTTTCCGAAATCTCACTTCAGAGCTGATGCCAGCGCTCGAGTGGAACGAGACAGAGGTAGCTCAAAAGCTTGGTCGCTGGAATTGGTCCGCGACCAACAAGGTGACCATCAGCTTCTTATCGAGACCCATGGACGAGAAGGAGAGGGAAGGGTTTGAGAGCGTGGCAATGTTAAATGTGAGTCGACAGACCTCCAACACTACGGATGCTCAACTTTTGCAACACGATAGGGTCACGTAGAAGCTATTGACGGAAATAATGCACGAGAGATCCATCTCGATTTTGTTGGCATACAGTTCTTGGATACTGGATCCGTATACGGCTTTGCCCAGGACTCCGGGTAAGGTTCTCTACCACCCGATATTGACCTATTTCTGATTTCCCTGTCAAGAATGTCCGTTGATATTCGCATGCTGCCATCCCTTGTTCCTCCAGACTTGGTTAATTTAACCGCCCACGCCGTTGTGCCTGTCCTTGAGGATAACATAGCCAAAGTCAAAACGCTTCTCGCTTCGAACGATCTTACTTCTGAAACGAATACTACACCGCCCGAATCGACCTGTCAATTCGCTCTATATGCACAGGTGCACCCGTCGAATGTATCCGCTGTGGACATGCGCGAGCTGGAAGATGAGCTCATGCATCCCACAGGCGTGACCACCGTCTCGCGACCACCTCTTCAACTCGACTTGGCCCTCGTCAGTCCCGAGTGTGGTGTTCTGATTGGGGCCAAAGAAGCGGATGGTATGCGATCTCGCATGTTCTTTAGAAAAGTGACTTCCTGTTCGTCGAATCCAACCGTCCTATTCTTTTCGTCCACTGATTTGCCGTAGATGCTGGATTTGCTGGGCTCGTTTACCTTGCCATGCTCTTGCTGCTCTCCAATCAAATGTCAGAGAGCAGAACACCAGCTTCTCTTTCCAGAATTTCTCGCTGGTCATTTATCGTGCAGGCATTAGCAGATTCGATAGCGTTCGCCGGTGTAGGCTTGCATATATCATGCGCACACTAGCACGAGACTTATTATGTCGCAGCATATCACTTTCGCCATCCTTGCCGATGGTCGACCTTCAATGGCGCTGGTCGCCCCGGCATTTCTCGCATGTGCACTCTTCTCATACGAAGTGGTACGCCAATCGTACATGTTCAATCTCGGGCCCTGTTAACCAAACTCATCTTTATCCAGCAATTCGTTCTTTTGATCCAACAGGTACAGGCACCTGAAGATTTGGCCGCGCTACCTCCTGTACCCTCTCCACAGTCAAGCGTAACTACACCATCCCCAAGCGGTGTGCCCACGTCCACCCAAGCGGATGCACCACCCATTTCTTCTCTGCAACCGCCTCCAAGGCCTCTTCTCTCCCTCTTCCGGATGATTTTCTGGTCCGTCTGGTATGACGAACATAACCGCATCTGTGCGCGACCTCCCCTTCTCCCTTTGATCGCCGGTTTATGCTGACGTATGAATGGCTACGCAGGGTACTTCGTATTCATCGTGTTTGCACTCGTCGTGCGTGTCGTTGTGGCGCCGGGCCTCGCAGTTGTCCTTCTCGCCGTCCTTTATTCGTCAATCTGGGTCCCTCAGATTGTGCGTGCCACTCGTCGTGGCAGGCCGTGCGCGCTGGGACGGAGGTATGTCATTGGGACGACGGTGGGACGGATGCTCATAGCTTTATGTACGCATCTTCATTGTACTGGTTCTGCTTCTTTGACTAACGCGACCCGCGCGTGCGGGCAAAGATTTCCTGGGATGCCCGAAAAATGTGATGGACGTGGAACCGCGCGGTACGTCGTACCGATATCCCCTTTAGTTCCCGCTGATAGTATTTCGACAGCCTGGGTCTACGTACTCTGCGCATTTGTATGCGTGCAAGCAACGGTCCTCGGTCTGCAAGCTTCATTTGGACCCGCCTTCTTCCTTCCTTCGCGCGTACGTTATCTGTTTTGAGCCTCGAATTGCGTGTACATCCGATATATCCCCTTGACAGCTGGCAGATTCGCAAGGGTATGATTACCACCCACCGCTTTCTGACACAGAAACGGGTCCATTAGGCGATTGCTCTATCTGTATGGATGCTATCGAGCGTCCGCCGCAGGACCTGTCAGGCAAGCCGAGTCGGCGCGGTATGCGCACGCGAGCGTCTTATAGCCTTGCGCCGTGTAGCCATCTATTTGTGGGTCATTTCTCTTTCTCTCATCGTGACGCAACGTTAAATATTCTGTTCGATAGCACACGGAGTGTCTTGAGCGGGTGAGTTTTTCTCTCTTACTACTGGCGATTGTAATGATGATTTTATCTTTCCAAAGTGGCTTGCAATCAAGGTATTTATTTGCACAGACCCTGGCTCCGAGTTTCGGTGTGGCTAAACCTTATTTTCAGAACATCTGTCCTCAGTGCCGACGGCCGTTACCTCCTCTGTAATTCTCCACTCATACATAGAGCAAGCATTTGGTGTCCTCACAGAGAGGGCCCTTGTCATTTTGTATTACCCCTATAGCAAGGTCAATAGAATGACTACTAATCGATGAACGTCAAGTTGGCGAATATTTGGAAGGCTATACATACGACTAGCGCGTAGGTCAAGACACTTTGATGGGCTAACACTTTAAACTGGAGAGACCATATCAATCCCGACCTTCATCCAACGCATGGTGAGAGGAGACGACGACTTGCTAGTTGGATGAACTCCTTCCCCTCCGCCCCGCGGGTCCGAACGATATTATTGCTTTTTTTTTAATGTGCCTTTGTGCTGTTTTTTTGCTTCTTTTTCCAGCCAAACATTACCCACCTACATATAAGCACCGAATTTAGCGAAGTAAAGCTGGTGAGAGGATGCCTTTGTGGTCTTCTGTTTTTGCCTTTGGGCTATCGGCTAGTTTTCTATTCACTGAATCCCCCCCCCCCCCCCTGGGGCACCTGGACAACCGCGTCACTCGCAGGTCGAGTATAGTCGGAATTGACAATGAAAGGGTTCGAGTGGGAATATTACACGCTGTGGTGTGTCGAATGCAGTGATATATTTAGTATTGGGCAAAATGTTCTTTGTGTACTACATATCTGAATCCTCACTTGCCCCACTTGTTGATACGACATGCAAGTTCCTCTTCAGCAGTCCCGTCGACGGCGCTCACGGGCATATGACGAATGAAGCGTGAGAAATAAGCATCCAGTCAACTTTCGGTTCCATTGGATGGCTTCTACAACTATAATACATTTCCTTGTGCCTGTAGATTGAACTTCTGAGGAAATTGCATTTTATTGCCGCCCCGCACTGGCCGTGTCTTCCGATTCCGAGTCGCGATCACTTGTTTCGCGGCGAGTCATACCACTGGTCTGACTCTCGGCGAAACAATTCAGAAAGGGCTACAAGTCACAGGTGAGACTAGAGCTGAAAAGTGGGGGGATCTTTGTGGGATGACTAGCAGGAAAGGATGGTATTTCATGATGGCCCCAGCGTTTGAGAGCAGCAAGCAATACCATAGTTTATACTGCACTAAATCGGTATTCCTTTTGAACGCGGCCGCATCGTTTCTGAGACCAGGACCGTGACTGTGCCGCCAGAATTTCCCATTTGATCTAGCTATCGTCAAGAACCTGGAGTGTGAAACATTCCGGGAGAACTCGTCGAGCTCCATATGGCACACATCTTCTTCCAAGCCTAGAACATGATTTGGTGTCTACAAAAAGTTTTAAGGTACTGGAGTAAGGAACTCACTCTAGATGGACCCGTAAGAATAGCTAGCTGCCCGTGAGTCGAGGAACGTATAGATGCCAGAAAATCCTACTAGTAAATGCCTGCGACATTCTCATCAGCGCATGAATGACGGCTCGAGACGTGGGACGATATCCATCAAGACCTCTAAAGTTAGTGCGAAATACCCATTGGTGCGTGGAAGCCTCAGAATTTGAGAATTGGGCACTGCTTTGCGAGAACATCGATAATAATTGCACGAGTCAGCGTATTACCTTGATGGAACATTAGAGAGTGTTGATGCCGCCGGGATGGCTAAGAATCCGGCCTTCGATGCCAATCGAAGACTCGGACGTGTCGAGGTACAGTATCGTGACTCTGACCGGACTTTCCCCTGTTCAGGTACGTTCTGCTCATGGTCGAAACGGGGAAAGGCCAACCCTGAGTTCCTTTCCGAAATCTCGCCAAGTTCTTGCTTCCGAGTCCGCCGTCCAATAGAATTAGATTCCGGGCTCCTTTTACCTTTTACCTTCCAATACTCTTGCTGCTTTCCGCTTCTCTCCAGAATTTCCTCACTCTGTCAGTCATTATTAATATGATCCAAAAACGTGTGATTGACCTTCGCTGGCTCCGGCACTGGTGCTGATCGCCTCGGATATGCACTCTTCTCAATTCCAAGTGGCACTACGCTATGTACTACAATTTTGGGTCCTACTTACCGACCCCATCATTCTCATCCAACAATTCGTTCTTCTGATCCGACACCCGACTACCTCCGGCACCCAACCCCTGTAGGCTCGGTCACCGTCTCCACGGGCAAAAGCGCATCCCCGAGTGGCGTGCCCACGACTGCTTCGGCGACTACACAGTAACCCTTATTCTGGTCTGTCTGGGTATGAAAAAAGCGTAAACCGGATTTTGCGCATGATCCTCTTCTCCCTTTGACCGTCCGACCTTGGGTTACTCTGTCCAACAACGAATGGACGCGCACTGGAAGGGTACTTCATATCATATATCCTCGTTACGTGTCGTGGTTTTGCTGTTGGCATTCCTCGCCTTGGCCAATTTGAGTCCTTTGTGCGGTCAGCCGTGGTGCCAGTGGGATGGGTGGTAGGTACTAGGTTATTAGGGACGACGGGTTGAACGCACGTTTCTTGTTGATGTCCCTTGATTGCCGCGGCCGAGCTTTGGGCATCAATCGGCCCATTCCGAAAAAAAACCACTTTTATTTTGATAAACAAACCTAAGCGACGGAGGTAAGGTGGTGTGGCGTTCTGTACCATTCACCGATTCCGCCCTGGGCACCACGTCGTTCGCTGGTCGCCGGGCGTAGTCAGAACGGACAACGATGGAAGACTTCCAGCTCCAAGCGTGGGGTGCGGTCCGAGTGGGACTGAGCCGTGGATGCACACGCTTTGTGTAAAAATAAGGAAGAGCGGGAACTGGGCCCAAAAAAGGTCTACGTCGCTTCACATCAGAACTAACGAGATACTGTAAAAGAAACTTCTCACCTTCCCACTGGAGTTGATAGTATTACTACTACATGCAGCCTTGAGCATATGCACTGCTGATTCATTTCAGAAATGGATCAACGATGTCTTGTGGTATTTTCAATACGTTCAATGTCTGGTGCCGAGTCGTATCTGTCTTATCAACCGAACATACCACGAATTATTCTCCCATTGGTAGAGTTAATAATACATCTAGTCAGCAGCATCTAAATTTTTTTTTCACCTCAAACCCTACAGTAGGGCCTTTTTCTGCTCACGATACTCCACAAGCATCGCAACGCTGATCATAGGCAAGCCAAACCGATCTGCAAAGGCGCGACATGCATCCCGGCGCATCATGGTCCCTGCCTCGTCGTCATTGACCAACTCACAGAGCAAGCCGGCGAGTGGCAGTTCCGCGAGCGCGCACAGATCGACGGCAGCCTCTGTGTGCCCGCGCCGTGTGAGCACGCCGCCAGGTCGCGCGCGCAAGGGTACCATGTGACCGGGACGGGTGAAATCATGCGATTTTACGCCAGTGGGCGCGGCGAGTGCGCGTGCTGTGAGTGCGCGATCATGCGCCGAAATACCAGTTGAGGTGCCTGTGACATTGGATATGTCCATCAGCAGGGAGAATAAGAGAAAATGACGAAGCGTACCATGCTTATAGTCGACGGTGACGGTGTAGGCGGTCCGATTCCGTTCTTCGTTTATTGGGACCATCATCGGGATGGACAATTCCTCGAGATGATCGCCTGGAAGTGAGATGCAGATGTATCCGCTAGGAAGGGGGTTCAACAAAGAGTCGATTTGAGCGACCGAGTCGGTAGCAGATAGTGGCGCGGGAGGTTCATCGTTACCTGGTATGCTTGATCATCCAAGCCATTTGCTCTGTGGAGCATCCGGCGGCAGGGATGATGAGATCGCCTTCGTTCTCGCGATTCTCATCATCCATGACGACTATAAATTCACCACGCGCCATGGCTGCGATGGCGCTCTCTACTGTATCGAATGCAAAGGTGGTGCGGGGGAGTGGAGTACGTTGCTTGGGTGCTCGCCTTGGAGGCGACGAGAGATCAACGGCATTATTATAAGTGTCCCGTATGGGCACTATTGGAGTAAAGGGTGGTGGAATGGAGAGAGAGCTTGGCAGGACAGCAACTGGAGACATGTTCACTAACTCGCTCGGGACTCGAAGGAAATGGGCAGGGCTCTGTCTTATGTAAAGGAAAAAGTAATGTCACGTGAATGAGAATTTCCAATGACTATTTTGGTCTTTGTCAAGACCGGAGAACTCCGGCAAGTTATTGTTATTTCAGATTCACAAACAAAGTACTATACAGTATTGAGGTGATGGCGACAGGGCTAGGTCGGTAGCAACCGTCTGCACAATAGGGTCTACTCGCCCTGGCAGGTGATCAAAGGGGTTGTCAGTTGACTAGGGAATCTGGCTCCGAAGGCAGTGTACTGGCAAGGCTAATGCCCTGATATCAAGTTGGAGGTCTCCGCGGGATTTGATTTGATTTCGACGTGGCACTGAATATAGCATCGTGGGAAATGACCCCACGTGTTGTCGTTGGAATTGTCAAACATACGTTTTGGTTTTTGATAGAAAGTAAATGTAGAGTAAGAGAGAGAAAGAGAGATTTAATTGCTGTGTGTGACTCTAAAATGAAGCGTGGATCTAGCCGGTCAAAAGTGCCGTCACGGATACGGGCAAACCAGGGTTAGCTGACTAGAGCCGCTCGTCGTTACCGGCGCAGAGTCGTCGGCCACCACTTCCATCCTTGTCCTTGTCGCTTTTGCCGCTCTTCTCTTTTTTTTTTATAATTTTATACCTTTCACGCTTTCTCTGTAGGATTCCTCTCCTCTCTTTTCATTCTATCCCACTCAACCTTGTTATATACCAGATGTCGGCAACCCTAATGCAGCCTTCTCACGATGAGATCCAGCGTGAGGTAGAGAACTTGCGCGATATCAAGCGACGCTCTACCCTTCAAGGCGGTCCTGGCGTTCTCATTCTCGATCCTGATCTTCCTACTCCAGGAGCCCAGGCAGCCGCAGCCCAGGCGACCTATTGGGGCACAACCGACGACTCGAGCAGCGACTCTCACTCAAACGAAGATGCCTCCAGTTTAGAATCCGATTCAGATGACCCCTTCCACCTCTTCTGGGTCCCAGCCAATAAGCACCCAGAGATTGACCCTGCCCAATTCCGCGCCTTTCTCAAAGAACACGCCTCCCCCGGAGAAGGTGTTCCGGAGCGGCCAGAAAGTTTCAGTGGCGCAACTCTCGGTCGCAAAAAGTCCATGCTGAGTAGGCAATATCGTCCATCAGAGGATGACGGCGTCGAGGACGAGCGCGTGGTACCGCTTCGAAAAAGTCGCTCCTCCTTGTACGCAAATTCGGGTCCTCAACTAACTATCAAAGACTTGGAGAAATTGGATGAACTTGCCGAAGAGGCCTCGCAAAGTAGTGACCCAACAAAACTACGTAGCGTCTTACGTCGATCACTCAGCATGAATATGTCTCCATCAGGTGCGTGGCTGATTCCTGCTGTACCTGCATGCATGCACTCGCGCTAATAAACATGTGCCCTATTCTTAGTTATCGATGCCATGCCTGACCCTGGAGATGATGCAGATGCACCCATTATCGTCCCCCGTCCTGGTCAGATCCTTCGTCGCGCAGCTCGCACCAAGATTCGCAAACCTGGCCAGACCGGCGAAGGTGCACATCGCTTCAACGCCACTCGACGAGGGGCAGGCGCAAAACGTGACACTCCACCCCCCGTCCCTGAATCACGTACTTCGAGCGATCTGTCCACCAGCGACCACAGCGATGCTGAGCCACCTCAACACCGCCGCATACTGAGTAATGATAGTCTTGGCGAGGATCAGCATTCGGTCCGTCCGGAATCATACAGCGCCGAAGCCTACATTTTTGACTCATACACACGGGACGACATAAAGGAGGATGAGATCAAGGCCATCTCTCCACCGTTATCAACACATCCTCTTCCACGCCGCCTGTCCCCCCCTCCACCACCGACTTCGAGGTTGGAGCCCGAGCCGATCCCCCCTCTACCACCCATGCCATCAATCCAGCCTGCACTGGCATCGCCTCCCTTGCAACACCCTTTACCTCAGCGTGCCGCTTCACTTGTCTCACCACCACCCTCTGTCGAGGCGCCGCCTTCCCGGTCACCTTCTCCAGTATCTGCAGCCCATTCTGATTTACCATCTCAAATGCGACCCGAATCCAGACCGGTCCAGACGCAGTCAATATCGCCGCATTCTGCGCCGCCGGCCCTACAAGGGTTCGACCCACGGCGCGAAAAAGAGAAGGACAAGAGAGGGCTTTTCAAGTGGGGCGGTAGCGAGAAGAAGGGAAAGAAGGACCAACGCGAGAAAGAGAAGGACCCAGGCTTCTTTGGTTCGCTGTTCGGTTCTAAAAAGAGGCCGGAAGAGCCACCTTCTTCGGGCCTTGTACACGGACGCGAAGCGGCGGCGGCGCTACTGGGCGAGAGCAAATCTTATGTTCCACCTGCCTCGCCGCAACCACCGAGCGTGAATAATTACTCGCGCTATCCGATCCACGTCGAACGCGCTATCTACCGCTTATCGCACATCAAGCTCGCAAACCCTCGCCGCGCGCTTTATGAGCAGGTCCTCATCAGCAACCTCATGTTCTGGTATCTCGGCGTCATCAACAAGACCCAGCAGCAGTCGCCGTCGTCGCCACAACAGGTGCAGCAGCGGCAGGCGCCTACGGGAGAGGCCCAGGCTGAAACAAGTGGTTCAGGACCCGGATCACAGAAGGAGTCTGACGAGGAGCGCGAAGAGAACCCATGGACAAGAATAGATCAGACGGAAAAAGAGCGGGATCCTAAATCAGGACTGCAACCAGGACAGGGCCAAATGCAGGCACAGGCACAAGGACTAGGACAAACACAGCAGCTACAGCAGGCACAGAGCAGACGTGGGAGCCTAACCAAAGGGGCTCCGTCCAACGTCAGCCCGCGACGCGCGGAGCAGCCTGTGCGGGGGCCACAGTACGACATGCAACACCGTGCGATGGAAGTGGAGTATGGTACCGCGTTCGTGGGTGCGCGACCACCTGCTGGCGCTGGTTACGCCGGATCACCAGGAGCTGCATCACCGACTGGACCGACTACTCCTTCCATACAAATGACCATGTTAGGAGGAACAGGACAGTCATCCTCGTCTCCACAGTTCCACGGCATCGGAAACACGATGACTTCCGCGGCGGCAGCAGCAGTACCATTATCGTCGAGCCCCTCAAACTCACCATCGCGGCGCTCGCGTTCTCCACCGCCTCCAGCTGGATCGGCGCTCCGTTACATCTCACCACCTCCACCCGTCCCCATGCCCGTACAAATACCCTCGCCAAACTCGATACCCGGACAATCATCGCCTGCGCCGCTGCCAATGTTGGCACAGCAACCACAACAACTAGGTTACGTGGACACTCGACCTCCCATGCGATCAATGTCGGCCAACGCAACGCAGCCACACGGTCCACGTGGGCCAGGGCGTAAGGTTCTCAGTGCGCACGCCGTGTTGCCGCCTGGTGCGCGGCGGCCACGGACGGCGGAGAACCTCGTGACACGTGATATGGGGGAGGATGTGCCGTTGGCGGTGTGGCAGCAACAACAGCAACAGCAGCAGCAGCAACAACAACAACAGCAACAGCACTCATTGATGAATCAGCAATCGCGTAGGCGATGATGATGGCGAGTGTTGCCCTTTTACATGGTTGTGGTTCTGGCACCTTCTATGCACATGTCATGCCGTTCCCATCATTTTATCTTACTTTCCCCCTTTATCTCTCTCTGTTTCTCATGGACGTTTGGCGTATGCATGAAGCACGTTCCACGGCGTCTGTGGTTACCAAGGACTCGTGTCTTAGCCCTTGGTGGTATGCTTTGCCTTTCTTCTTGGCCCTTCAAAATGTCTTTTTTTTTTCGATTCCACTTTCTCTGTATTTTTTTTCTCAGTGCCAATGCGCGCGCTCTCTCCTCTCTATACAAAGCATAACTCATAGCTGCGATTTTTGATGGACATGGAACAGTGGTAATGATAGAACGCATAACAGCAATTTTTAGACAAAGCGGGTGGGAAAAAATGCGAGTGAATGCAGGGATGAGATTGGGTGTTCGTCAATGGATGAAGGAGCGTCCGTGTGCGCTTATCGTAACATCGTGCTTGAAGAAAAAAAAGAAACCGAGAGGGTGGAGAGAATTGGTTTGATCAGACCGTTTTGGTGCGAGACGAGCCAAGATAGACAGCTTTGGGATAGGCGAGCGATGGGACGGGTCCTAGTCCACGATCACGATCGCTGTCGTCAGATGGGGCCAGTGGAGAGTCACTGTGCAAGACGGGAAGATAGGCAGCGGCAGGATGCTCTGGTAGGCTTTGTACCGCACCACCACCGACATTGGCATCGCGGTGTGTGGTACTATTACCAAGAGCTTTATCGTCGAGGGCGCCGGCGACTAAAGTGGGTTCTCCCTGACGAAAAGGTTCCTTGAACGAGCGATGACGAAAGAGCAAAAGAATGATCTGAATAAAAAGGACATAAGAAACCGTTTCGGGGTTTTTTTTAGATCTGTGTCTCTCACTGTGAGGAGAATGCATGTGGCTACTCCGCCGCAAGCTATGGAGAGCACGATGGTGAGTGCAGGAGGATTTGAAGGTGATTGGAGATAAGTGGAAGAAGAATTAGAGGAGGTCGTCATTTTTTTTGAGATAATGTAGCAGGCCAGGTTCACCCCTCCCCCTCTCAAAGAGAAGACGCGTATGAATGGAATTCATATCATGCCAAATTAGGATGACGTGTATAGATCACGTGCATGCATTCCTCGATGAATGAATGAGTCATCCTCATTTGCTGATAGCTTACCAAATCAATCGGTTTCGTAATTAATTGTTCGTCCGAGCGAGCGGCGCACAGGATTGAAAACCATACGACAGCCTTTGCATCGCACGCTCTCTTTCTCACTCTTTGACATCTTCTCTATCTTTCGCTTCCACACTCTGTAACACATCCCATCCAGGTTAATCGTTTTGTACTACTACTATTACTATCACCACCATCACAAAGAATATCTCCCCCATGTCTACCCTTTCTTCAGCTTTCTCTAGTCTCTGGTCTAAAGATACCCTCACGACCGGTTCGGGCAGGGTTGAGCTTCCCCTCATAAAAAATGAGCCTTTAGGCAACAACTTTACTACGGATTCGGAGAAATGCGAGTTGCGAATAGAGGGTATGACCTGCGGTTCTTGCGTAGAGGTGAGCATTCCCACACAAAAACTTTCTTCCCCCTTTAACCCCCTTTCTAGTCTATCGAGGGAATGCTCAGATCTCAACCCGGAATTCACTCTGTCAAAGTCGCTCTTTTGGCTGAACGCGGGTCTGTCGAGTTTGATCCCAAACGATGGGATGCAGACAAGATCATAAATGTCAGCCTTCCCCAATGTCCCCGTCCTGCAGTATTACTCATCCCCTCTCTTCCAGGAAATCTCAGACATCGGTTTCGACGCAACGCTCATTCCTGTCAGTCGTTCAGATCAACTAACCTTGCGCGTTTATGGCATGACCTGCGCGTCATGTACATCCACAATAGAGATAGAGCTCGGAAAGATGCCCGGCATCTCCACCGTCGCAGTGTCCCTCGCTGCCGAAACAACCAAAGTCACCTTCGATCCCGGTTTGATTGGCCCACGTGAAATGGTAGAGCGTATCGAGGAACTCGGTTTCGATGCCATGCTTTCAGACCAGCTGGACGCCACCCAGCTACGTTCACTTACACGTGCGAAAGAGATCCAAGAGTGGCGACTTCAGTTCCAGTGGAGTGTCGCGTTTGCTCTTCCCGTCTTCTTTATCAGCATGATCGCTCCTCGGATCCCATTCCTCCGCCCCATTCTCCATTTCAGTATCATTCCCGGCATCTCCCTTGGCCATCTACTCGTCGCTATTATCACCACGCCAGCACAGTTTTGGCTTGGTCAAAGGTTTTATCGCCATGCATTCAAGGCCCTCAAGCACAAGGTGGCAACCATGGACGTCCTTGTCATGTTGGGCACCTCTGCGGCATATTTTTATTCCATCTTCGCATTGATCGCCGCCATGATCCATCCTGATCCTGACTCGCCCCCATCCGTCTTCTTCGACACCAGCACCATGCTGATCATGTTTGTATCCCTCGGTCGCTACCTGGAGAACTCTGCAAAAGGGAAAACGAGTGCGGCGTTAACCGACCTCATGGCCCTTGCTCCTTCCATGGCCATTATCTACACAGACCCCGCTTGCACTTTGGAAAAGAAGATTCCGACAGAGCTCCTACAGATCGGGGACACCGTCAAGGTCGTCCCAGGTGAGAAAGTACCCGCCGACGGGACTGTTGTCCGAGGTACTTCCAGCATCGATGAGGGTGCGATTACCGGTGAGCCAGTCCCGGTCTTCAAGCAGGTTGGTGATGCCGTTATCGGTGGCACCGTCAACGGGCTCGGGGCGTTTGATATGGTGGTCACGCGGGCAGGGAAAGACACAGCACTCGCGCAAATCGTCAAGCTCGTAGAAGATGCCCAGACGTCCAAGGCTCCGATCCAAGCATTTGCTGACCGCGTCGCTGGCTACTTTGTCCCCACTGTCATCTCTCTCGCTACCGTCACGTTCATCGGTTGGATCTTCCTCTCCAGCGTACTCACGGAGGCTCAGCTCCCAGAGATGTTCCACCATCACGGCACAAGCAAGGTGGCCGTTTGTCTCCAACTTTGCATCTCGGTCATCGTCGTCGCGTGCCCGTGCGCACTCGGTCTTAGCACTCCCACTGCGGTCATGGTCGGCACCGGGGTGGGCGCAAAGAATGGGATTCTTATCAAGGGCGGACGTGCGCTCGAGGCGAGTCGGCAGCTTAAGCGTGTCGTGCTGGACAAGACGGGTACCGTGACCGAGGGCAAGCTTTCCGTTGCGGGCCTCGCGTGGGCACCAACCAGCGAGCTCGGCAATGTGGAGAGCTATTCCGCCGCGGAAGTTGACGCCGCCACACTGTCAACTACCATGGCTGCTGATGGCATTACCACCCGTGCAGCCGTCATAGCCGCCGTTGCTGTGACGGAGACACGTTCCGAGCATCCCCTCGCGAAAGCCATCGCAGTCTGGGGCAAGAGTCTCATATCTGCTAATGCGCCAGAAGCGACCGTCGAAGCGTTCGAGAGCGTCACAGGTCAAGGAGTGCGCGCGACCGTCGCCTTTTCAAATGGAGCCAAGTACATCGTTTGGGTCGGTTCGGCACGTTTCATCACACAGTCCGAAGCCGTCCGCCTCCCCTCTGGTCTCTCTACGTTCGAGTCGAGCGAGTCCCAACGCGGCTGCACGTTGATCTACGTCGCCATCGCTTCCTCTGCGCCGCGTCCGCTTCCCGTACTCGCAATCTCACTCTCGGATAAACCGAAACGCTCGTCGGCGCGCGCAATTCGTGCGTTACAGGACATGGGGATCGAAGTAAACTTGATGACCGGCGACGGCCGCTCGACCGCCCTCGTGGTTGCGCAACAGATGGGCATCAAGCCGGAAGGAGTGTGGGCGGATATGAGCCCGAAGGGCAAGGCTGCGGTTATCACAGAGCTGATGGAGAGGGGCGGCGGCGTGGCAATGGTGAGACTTTCTTTCTCTGCACAAACCTTTTATCTAACTTTCATGGACTCAGGTTGGCGACGGCATCAATGACTCGCCAGCGCTTGCCGCTGCGACGGTGGGCATCGCACTTTCTTCAGGGACATCCGTAGCGATCGAAGCCGCCGACATCGTGCTCATGCGATCCGACCTACTGGATGTAGTTGCCGCTCTCGACCTCTCACGCGCCATCTTCCGCACGATCCGACGCAACCTCATCTGGGCCTGTGTCTACAACGTGCTCGGCATCCCGCTCGCCATGGGACTCCTTTTACCCTTTGGCATTCACCTTCACCCGATGATGGCCGGCGCGATGATGGCGTTTAGCTCGGTCAGCGTCGTCACGAGTTCGTTGTTGCTTAGGCGATGGGTACGCCCCGAAGATAGCGTCATGCCAGACGAACGACGAGCGTTGCCAGAATCATTATGGGGTCTTGCAAATGTCGCGCTGAGTAACGTGTGGGACGCACTGCGCGGGCGGATATCCTCAGCCCCCACGCGTCGGGGCTACGCCCAGGTGGCCACAGATGATAATGCGTAAAACTGCGATTCCCTCAGTAGTACAGAAGTGCATTTGGGCTTTCTTTGTTTATTGGTAAGCCTTTTTTATCTAGAGGTTACGATCTGTCAATACAATATATTATTACCTTATGATATTTATTCATCTTATATCGTTGGTTGGAACGCTTTAGCCGTGGTTTGCAGGGGGATGTTGAAAGGTAACCTGCATTGCGCGCGAGTATTCCTTTGGCAAAGGCCAGAAGATATCTTCGTCATTGTTGTTGAGCATGCACATGTCGAGTCGTGACTGCATCCGAGAGTTTGCGAGAGAAACGAACGCGAAGTAGGGATCAAGTATATGGCAAGCCGAGCGCAATACACGAAAAATTATTACAAGTTTTACGTCCTCACGCGCACTTACACTGATGATTAACGAAACGTTATCCGACCCCTCAAACTTGCAGGTGTGTGGGTGGCCACGCAGGTTGCTTTGCTATGTAAAGATTCGTGGAGAGAAAGTCCGAAGTGATGGTTTTATAACTGTCCTGTACTGTACCTCACTAAAACAGCTCACAAACAGGCGAGCCAAAAAAAAAAAGGTAGGGGTCAACCCTGAGCCATTTGTGGCCCCATTTCCACGTGGTTCGGGTCATCGAGCTGCATAATACGAATCAATGCCCGGAACGGGGAACATCGTGATGGCATCGAAGTTCAATCGTGGTCGGATGGCTGATTAAATCTACAGGCCCACTTCCGTTATTGCTGTTTGCCTCTGCGGTGTCGCTATAAAAAGATGAGAGGTTGAAGTTCGACAAACTGGTAGGGTGATAATTGCCGGAGTTTGACAATTGATACGACCTGTAGCAGACGGGAATGTGACGCCAGGCGAATTCCGAGACCCCATCACTTTTCCTGCTCTTACTGTACAACTTCCTGAATGTGAATGCACTGTCCGCTCAGTCTCAATGGCGATGTAGACGCCCCAGATTAGTCAGCAGTCGGGAGTCACCGCAGTCAACACCATCACCTGTCAACACCATCAACACCATCACCTTACAGCTTTGACTCAGCTATCGGAAATTTATTAATGGGTTTCGTATACTATAGTGTGGGCTTCGCGGACTATTGATCTTGGCACTACTATTCCCTGACGAGGCGCCGAACGAAGGATGCGATTCCTCTCGGCAAACATACAAATAGGAATCTCTGGGGTATGACGATTAAAATCGCCGTTGTTGCCGGAAGCCCCGGTATATTCCGCCAAGTACGGGTCGGTTTTGTCGGATCCCCTGTTCCGCCCACAGTTCAGCACTACAGATTTCGCTGATGCCATTCGTATTTCATCCTGCTCCCAGGGTCGTCCATTAGACCTAGGGACTGATGTCCGTTCAACCAGGTAGTTTGGTCAGATCTGTGGTGGTCACGGCTATATAACCCCTTCAGTTTCACCGGACACCTGTCGTGCACAGTCCATCTTTTACTATGTCCGTCACAGTACAAGCCGTTAATATCGCTCTGGCAGTTCTTGCTCTCTGGCTTCTTAAGAAAGTAACCGAGAAGAAGCCTCTGGGGCGCCCAATTCCAGGCCCAAAGGGCTGGCCAATAATCGGCAATCTACTGGACGTCCCGACCGAGGTGGAGTATCAAGTCTTTTCCATGTGGAAGAAGAAATATGGTAAGTAGATCGACTACCGTGTCACCGTCAGACGGGTTCATAGTCAACATCGCAGGCGATCTCATCCAGTTGACGGTCCTCGGTCAACCGACGATCGTTATCAATTCGCCGCAACTTGCCAATGACATTCTCAGCAAAAAGAGTGCGATTTACTCAAGCCGACCCCATCTGACAATGGCTTGTGACCTTGTTGGATGGAAAGATGTCCTCGTCCTCCTCAAATACACCGACAAGTTCAAGGCGTGTCGGCGCATGTTCCAGTCCGTGATTGGTACGAGGGCTAGCGTCGACAAGTTCCGGGACACTTTGGAAGAAGAGTCATCCCTCATGCTTCGCCGGTTGTTGGACGAACCCGAAAACTTTGTCGGTCCTGTCCGGAAGTGCGTCCCTACTGAGACAGAGCCATTTCGTAATAATCTGACTGTTTCGATTGGGCTCTGATTTTAGGGCGGTCGGTGTCATTATTCTCAGGATATCCCACGGGTATAGGCCGAAATCTGAGGACGACAACTTGGTCCGGATTGCCGATGAGGCCACAGATCAGCTCAACGTCCTGCTTTCCCCGGGTCTCTTCGCTGTCGACTTCCTCCCGGTCCTCCGGTACATCCCAGAATGGTTCCCAGGTGGTGGCTTCCACAAAATCGCTCGCGAGTGGCGGCACACGCTATTCGACCTTACTGATAAATCATACGAGTTCGTTCTCGACCAGATGGTACGCTTTCAAGCTTTTGGTCAGTCTGTCATTTTCTGGTTCTTAGTGGGCCAAATCTCGTAGGCCAAAGGAACTGCGGTGCCCAACTTTGTCACGAATTTGCTCGAAGGACGCGAGGTTTCACCCGAGGAAGAAGAAGAGATCAAGTGGGCCGCCTCCAGTCTCTACTCTGGTGGTGCTGATACTGTAAGAGTCACTGTCTCGTGGATCAGTGGCAGACTGATAGTCATATTCTTCCCGTAGCCCGTCTCCGCAATGTCGTCCTTCCTCCTCGCTATGACGATGTACCCAGAAATTCAAAGGAAATGCCAGGCCGAGCTCGACTCTGTCGTCGGCAACGACAGACTACCGACGTTCGCCGACCGCGACTCGCTCCCGTATCTTGCTGCGATGCTCAAGGAGGTCATCCGTTGGGGCCCAACAACCCCACTCGGTGCTCCACACTGCGTCGAGCAGGACGACGTGCACAACGGGTATTTCATCCCAAAAGGCTCTATCATTATGGCAAACATTTGGTGAGCCGTAGCGCCGAGTCCCTCCTCCCTCACTTCGTTTCACACGCGCCCACACACAGGCATTTCCTGCACGATCCCGAGGTTTACAAGGATCCGATGACGTTTAACCCAGACCGCTTAATCACTCAACCCGGTAAACCCGCCGAACCCGATCCATTCGATGTTGCCTTTGGCTACGGACGCCGGTAAGTGCATTATCCATAAATTTTAAGAAAAAAAAGCATAAATGCTTACGGACTTAAAACACCAGTGCATGCCCCGGCGCGCAGCTCGCACAATCCATCATGTTCATCTTTGCAGCGACAGTGCTGTCCGTGTTCGACATTGGCAAGGTGACCATCAATGGCGTCGTCCAAGAGCCCAAGAATGAATTCAGCAGTGGAGTTCTCGTGTACGTCCTTACCACCGCTCTTTAAATAGTTTACCTGAAAGTGGGGGAATTTTGTGTAGGCGTCCGAAACCGTTCAAGAGCATACTCAAGCCACGCTCTTCCAAGGCGGAGGATCTGGTCAGATCCTTCGACCTGTCGAGTTACTAAAGCTAGATCTGTGATCCTTGTACCAGTAGAATCTTTTTTTAAACATTTTTTGTTGTTGGTTGGTCTTATTGTTTTACCTTCATATACAACTCTTTAATGCTCCTGTCATGGAAATGGCGACACATCATAATCAGTTCTCATCAGCCCTCATTAAAACAAGTCGGATTAGGGAAGGTGGCGTTAGAATTTCGTACCACAGGCAAAGCCGAAACGGTGTGAGGTTTGGTTATCACTGCATCTTTTGCCAGGGGGATGTCGGTGGCGAACGGCTTGGCTCAGCCTTGATGGCTTGAGCTTGAGCCTATAAATTGCTTTCGGAGGCAGCTTCTTGACTCATGTGTTCCAGCACCTTCAAACTGCCCATTGCTCTCTCACACATTCTGGCTGGGTTTTGCATTGGTCAAGGAGACTGCGGGGAGATACTAGTTGCTGCCTTCTTCACTTGGGCTCGTGACCTTTAAAGTCAAAACCTCACCAAGTTGCACAGCCTTGTCATTACTTCTCAGTTAAAGAGCTGTTCCAAAGTCTGTTTTCCGACACAACATTCGCTTCAATGTCAGATGACTTCTCATCGCTCTGTCCCTCAAACGCCACGCGACAAACATTGAAGTTTTCTCGATAATGCATTGATGCATTTCATCAAGCCATTTGAATTAGTTGTCCACTGCCATATTCCGTATCAGTGTCTGTGTTTTGAACAAACTCTGCATATTACTCAGGCCAATACAGCAGCGACGACCGCTCCAAGAACACCAGCCACACCATAAGAAATGTCACTAGCAATTGCCGCTGCATTTCCCGAAGAAGACTTCGCCCTGACTCATAAATTAGCTAGGAAGAACATCAGCTGGTCACCAAAACGTACGATGTGGTCGGGGTGGATGCAGATGCAGATGTTGTGATTTTGTTCCCATTCGTCGCCGAAGGCGTAGTTCCGGATGTCGCAGCTGCAGAGGATCCGGCAGCTGGTGAGGCAGCAGTGGTACCAGCTGCAGCAGAAGACCCTGATGCCCCTAGGCAGGCAGTACTAACTGTACCAACGTAAGAAGGCAATCATAATCATAAATCCTAACACGTACCGCCAGCCTGAACAGTAAACGGAGCAGACTGTCCAAGAGCACCAGTGGAATCACGACAAGAGAAGTCAAGCTGTGTATCTGGGGATATGAATGACGTCAGACGTCGCTATGCACGTGTTAAGTGGTATCCAAGAAAACTGACTGGCGGGAAATGTGACGGTCCAGGTAATGGGAGAGGAGTATGCTTCTGGAAAGGTAACGAGGGGGGGGCCATTAGGATTTGCACCTGAAGTGATGCTAGAGACAGAAGTACCACGAATGAGCAAGAGCAGGAACTAGGAAACGGGGATGACGAACGTCTACAAGGAGGGGAAAGATAGAGAGAAACGTAAACTCAAGTTTTACGTATAAAAGAAGGAGGGCCATGCGTACGCAGTCATAAGGCCCTAGAATCGTGTCACTAAGCAATTCGAGAAAGAGAGGAGAAATACAAACCAGTTCCCCCCGACCAGGACAGCTGAGCAGGCTCGCATGCAGCCACATTAGCTCTGGTTAACAAGTCAAGAACGAAATCTATCTTCAAACGGCTGCTGGAACTGACGGCGTATTGACAGTAAACCCAGCGACACCCTTGAGAGTGACGAAGAAAGTAACAGAAAGGACCAAGAAGAGCCTGGACTTCATTTATGAGTGTGAGTGAGACTGCGTGGGGAAAGGGAGGGACGAGGGGTGTAAGGAAGGGGATACGGTGGTGGCGTATACCCATTACCTCGCTTGCAAGGTATTCAGTGTGGTCGTAATTTGACCGTGCCTCAGCTTTGCTATCGGTGTGCCTTTTTGAATTCTGGTTCGTGATTGGATCGGATCTTTTCCAATATTTGAAATTGATTCCAATTAGAGGGTTGGGCGCAAGGTGCTAGCGAATGACAGACAGCACGTTGACTTTGTTTTTGATATTGACCCTCGTGTTATCGCGTGTTCTAGTACAGATGTTCCTTGCTCTATACAAGCAAGGTCCATGTCGACATTGTCGGCATTTCTAGTTTTTATATAACATCAAAAACCTCCAATGCTGGGGAACTTCAAATCGGAGGGGAGATGGGCTGGCAGCCGAGAACGCGCATGGGATGGCCAATTATGTCATACAGTAGTCCTGCTAGTTCGTTGTTACACAAAGCACATCATCGTTCAAACGGTTTTTTCCCAAATTGGAAGCGCTTTTCTATATGCGGGTGCCAGTGGCGTGCACTGTGTAGCGTGCACGGCACTTTGCCACAAACCCACGACGTCGTCACTTAGGGAAGACAATCCTCTTAACCTACTACAGCCCAGAACTCCGGAGTAAGGTGCATCAGTCAATTCCGTTTCATTTCGATATTTGTTCACACATCTATCCAAGCATCTATCGCTGAACGGCTGGCAGCGAAACACAACAGAGCTTGCTCCAGATAGAGATAACGGGTACGTCGTAGTGATACTGTTCTGATAAATACTATATCCTTTTCCTCTCTGTCCTCAGCGCGCACGATCTTCTTCGTCCGAGTTATCCCGAGACCCTCTTTGGAAAAAGCAGGCGATTTTATGCTACTGTGACGTACGGAGCGAGGACATGGCAAACATGATCTGTGCGAAGCGTCATGCAGCGCGTGGCATGAAAAGAGAACAGCGATTCCTTATGAGAATTGTCATATTTTTATTTTTATTTACAACCGAGTCTCCTGCAGTGCTATACGAATTCTCGGACCTTGCCCCTCATTACCGCCTCCTTTCGCCCAGCATTCCGCCTTGATGTACCCGCGCTTGTGGCAGTCGTGGCACTCAATTCCACGTCGCTTCTTCCCTTTCAAGTTTGGGTTCTGTTGGGATGCGACGAGCGCTTCGTATGCACCCTCCTTCGGCTTCATCAGCCTGCCGCGATCGTTTTCGTCTGTTGCCACACGGATGACGTTTGAAGGCATGATGGTTACCCCAATGAGTTCAGCGCAGGCATTTAGGTCATGGATGACGCCTTCACAGAACTGTGGGAGTGGGCGCAACAGAATGTAGGCATACTCAGCTTCTGGAATTGCGCTCCCCATGGATGCCAACTGCTCGCGTATTTCGGTGAGCTCTCGAAATGGGTGCGTAAATCCTCCTCCTCTCCACACTTGAAGCTTCCACGTTGCCACTTTAGGTCCAGCCTTGTTCGAGCATCGTAAATGTTCCCACACTCTCTTTGCAGTCCTCTCCCTTCTGACGTGGTTGAAGGCGGTGTCGGGGATCGATGAGGCGATGAGCTGCTTGACTCCGGCTTCATCATTGTCCCAGCGTTTTGGCGGCTTCATCCCGTCGATATCTCCGGCATCTACATACCCCGTTGTGATCTCATCGTTGGTGAGGTGGTCGCTTCACATTCTTGAGTTAATATCCCAAAACATCCGGCCGCGGTAGGTCACCCAGTTCGACCCATCTGCCGCTAACTTGGCGATGTGTAGCTCTGATTCATGTCGTAAGGGGAAGGGATGAAATGGTGTGAAGGGGGAGAAATGGGACTTTGAGTCGAGAACGGCAAGGGATCGAGTTCGCGCAAGGAGAGGAATGGAGCGGCGGCGAGAGCAGACAAGTTGGAGGAAATGAGAGGCTCGACAATTTGATACCTCTTTACAACGTCCACTTAGGTTATTAATAAGTTGTAGTCCAAAGTAACTACTCCTAGTCAGAATATTAACTCAATAAGATACGAAAAGGTGTAAGAGTCGAGAACGAGATGAGCTCGATCTGCAAGTGAGACTCCCGACGTTGCTTCGTTCACGCACTCGCCTGCCTTCGCCAAGCGTGCTCACCAATCGCAACTGACAGTATTCTACCCACTCAGACTTGGCTTCCTTCACACAATTGCCATTTCTGGCAACGTGCTCAATCAAGGCTACGTAACCACCTCAATTTCGACGCTCTCACGTTACGCATGAAGCGGCGAAACAGCTTCAGGCAGTTCCGGGTCGCCGCGATCACACCATTACTCACTTATGGGTCCATTTACCGGATGAATGATCATTTTAAACAACCCTTCCAGGTGTTCGGAATCTGTCCTGGGGTACATAGTGGTGTTTGCCTCTTTTCTTTCCGATCCCTTTTGCTCTACCGAACTCGCCCATTCGCTCCTGCGGCGCACGTATATGGAACAAAAGAAGGACAACGACTAGATACAGACCGTAGTTACTGTCACGAAGTACCTCATCCTTAGTTTGTGAGGAGAGCATGAGCGAGACCAGTGTTGCGAAGCGCTTATTCTATTTTTTTTTGTGAACAGAAAGAGCGAGGCGTGCGGAGAGAAAAAAAGACCATTCAAACGTTGAGCTCAGTAAATAAGGGAGAGATAGAACGCGCACTCGAGGACCCGTCTGTAAGATAGGGGGAAATAGATGTAAAACAAGTGGCTAGACTGGCAGAGAGACCTTAGTCTATCCTCCAAGTCGCGAGTACGGGTAGTTGAACTGAGGTACGATAGGTGAAGAGAATCATGAGTATCACGTAAGATTTAATGGCTGATCGACATCCTCTTCAAGGCCGAGCTCAACGCGGAAAATGGTACGGCTGAGCGTGAAGGTAGTGAGGACCCATCTAATCGCGGACACGCGATTCCCAGCCATCGGGAAGGCGTTCCTCGACCAAGGTGTACAGGTCGGGCGCACACCCACTGAAGACAATCAATAATGTTGACCCACTTCCCACCAAAAAAATGACGTGGAAAAGAGAAGGATATAGGAAACGAACTTGTTTGAGCCAATGACCTTGTATTTGTAGGCTTGCGAATACTGTCCGTTATCGCGCGGGAGACATCGCTTGGGGCCAAGATACGATTCATATCAAGGTCGGCCATTGCGTTCGTGGCTAGCACTGCGGCGCCAAAATGGGGCGAGTCGTTCGGGGGCAGAGGCGGCGGGTCCGATACTTTCGCCACAATCCGGGGCGGCGGGTCAGTGGCACACATGCGCAATGAGGCTTACCAACTGACCGTCCGGCAGACCCTAGTCGATTTGGTGGTGCGCGTCACGTCCTGTATTGTAGTTCAATAACGGGAGTTTCAAGTTAGGGGAGAGGCAGGGTTGAACAGGAGAGCTAGGGATTGAAAGAGGGGTTTTATGGACGACATACGGATGAAAGAGGCATCGTGCTCAACGCCATTGTGTACATTGATGTCTGAGAGATCGAAGCGCCCAGTGTTGTAAAAGCGGTTCAATATGCGCGCCGTGGCGCATGGCACGTAGAAGCAGAGCGAAGGAGCAAAGTTGTAAGTTGCGCGGGCCTTTTCAGACGCCACTCGGAAGGATATGCTGCGTTCGTCTCCGAGTCGTGAGATGATGCCTCAGGCTAGAGCACGTGGAGACATAACTTTGCAGAAAACTCGGACGAAAGGGGACGAACCGTGATAAACCATCGTTTTTAGCACAGGGCATGAATGCATGAACAGCGACTGTCATCAGGAATATATTCTGGCTAGATGCCACCTTCTCCTGCGTGTCCCTTAGGCGTCACCCTACTGACCTTGCTAATGAAAGCAAGCGCATTAACCAGCTGTTAATGCGCTTACTTTCATTAGCAAGGCACGCGCCGCACGCTTAGACGAAGATCCGGCAACTTCCCGAAGGCTGGGAAGCTTCAACCATGACTACGAGATCGGCCTCTACCCCAAAAAGTGGGCTAGCCTAGCAGGGAAACAACCTTTGGAACCTGAGGCGACATTTATTGATGTTCCTAAGTAGTTGCGGCGGCAGCAGCTCGACTGCAGCAAATGCACATGCCCCTGCATGGGGAGCTACTGCCTGAGCGCCCCTCCCTCTTCTGTTGGCATTTGAACGCGTGCCCCCGTTCCCTCATGCCGCTCTCCAGCAATTCCCTCCTTCCCAATTCCCCACCAGTTTCCTACGATTGAAAGGAACAACAGTAAGCGGAACCACGGCTGCCGAAGCGCTGAAAGATCCCTTGGTAATACTCGGCTGTGGTCCGGCTATGTAGTAGTGATGACAACTTGGGCTTATCCTAGTTGTACCTGAGGTGGCTATCTTATGGAGAACATCCAGGTAGAGACCTGTGACATCTGAACTGTACTCCCACTGGCACTGGGTACCGCGTAAGTTGGAGGAGAGGAATCTTGTCGGCAGATAGAGGCGATGCCTGAAATCTGAGGTCGCAAGAACTGGGAAAATGAACGATGGCGACGGGGGACATCGGGGCGCGGGCTTGTCAGATGCTTTACGCAGCGGACGGACAATATCATCACAAAGGGTCCGGAATCAATCAGCGGGCACATAGCAACATAAAAAGGGGTAAATCTCAGCTCGGGCCTGCATATCTCTTCCGATGAAACAACCTCGCCGAAATTCAATGTGGCGCCAGCCACCAGATAAATAAGATCGCCTGGTTTGGCTCAGCGGAGTCAATTATGTCAAATTACCTCGCTGGCGAGGCTATTATACAGACAGAAACGACAGGACTTTGGCCGAGAAACACATAAAACCATGTTTCAACAATTCAAAGGAACAGGACAGAACAACCCCGCCTACGCCCTAGTCGAGTAACCCTGCGCAACAGCAATATTATACTATTGGTCGACATCAGTCAGTAATGAATTGCATGTAGTGGGGTGTGAAGAACTCACTTGAAGGAGCATCGTGTTCGGCCACACGGTCGGTAGATGGTTCGCGCCGAGGTACTCATACCGGTGCATGTTCTCGACGGCGACCTTATAGCGCTTCAGCGTGCCAGAAGCGGAGGGCCCACGGCGCATCCCATCAAACTCGAACACTGCACGAAGCATTTGGCCCGTGATCTTCATTGCCAGCTCGACGCCAAGAGAGCGGGTGATGATGTCGTCGAACAGGTAACGGCTCTTGGGCTCCCGATTCACTTCCACGGTCATTGGATTAGTGAACACGCTGGACTAACAAGTCAAGAAGTCATCCAGGATGTATGAGTGCAAAGTAGCATGTATGAGGGGGAATGACTGACGTCAAGGCTAGCATGTGCGAGGTCCAGGAAAACACGCTGACCCTTGGAAAGGGTGAGGCTTCCTACTGTCTGATCGGCCAAGGATTCACCTGTGCAGATTGTCAGTGAATAGCACAAGTGCGGGAAGAAACGAAAACGACTTACGATAGACCCCGCGGAATGGTGGGTCAATGCCTACACGAGAGGGAAATATTAGCAATCAGCCCACTACACAGTAATGAACGGCGCACGCATGGCCTCGTATGCGTAACCCTCCAGTTTAGAGTTTCCCGCAACAGCGGCCTTGAGTTGAAGCACGGCATCAGGCAGATCGAGGTAAAAATTGACAATATTGATGATCGCTGTAATTAATCAGACTAAGTAAGCTCTTTAAGAGAGTGGCATACTGACATTGGGAAAGCTCGACCGATGCACCAACCAAAAGTGATAGCACATTGTTCGTGGTTCGGTCGATACTGGCACCGCTTTCATAACGGCTGTCAGCGAGAGAGAACTTTTCTTTGATCGACTTTCCAACGAATAATGATTGAATAGATTCCACGAGGCCCGAAATGCCAAGCTGGTACGTTGCGTGAACCCGAAAAGAACGTGTCAAAAAGGCCGAATTTCTCACCTTTCCCGCATCAAGCAAGAGGTTGGCCTTAATGCGGTGTTGCAGGTCCTTGATATGCTCCTTCACCCTTGCCTCTAAGTTCATTGCTTGGGACGGGTCAACGTCGAGGAATAAGAAGCTATGAGTAAATCAGTAACTGAAGTGACGAGCGCAAGAGGGAGCATACGAGTATATCTCGGTGATCATCTCATAGAGCTGTGACTCGGTGTAATCACCCAATGAGTCCTCATCCGCTTTCAGCGTCAGGCCAGCCTATTAATGCAGTACAGCCAACAGTTAGTGACATCAGGTCAAAGTCACATACCAGCTCTGTCGCGGCCCAATGCAGCGGGACGTAACGCAGCACATCACGAACAATGTCCACAAACCGGACGCTGTTATCAAAGAGCTTAAAAGACTTTTTAACGATCAGTTTGCGGGTCTTCTCATAGAAGTAGTGCGCAATATTGTCAGCCTGTTCTGGTGATGATAGTAACAGACGCAGAAGCTCTCGCTGGTCGCGCTGGCTATCGGCTGCATTTCTCGTCGCAAGGAAAAACCTGTCATGGGATGGAATCAGGGGCTTGCATAACACCACCCTGTCACGTTTACATACCCTTCACCTGAGACAACACACGCAGCCTTTTCGCCATATCGATGGACAAACCGATTATTGCCCAATATATTCTGGATGGTGTTATATTCCATCGCATTGACGACGACGGGTGCAGAGCCAGGACGGGTGAAGCTATAGCGATCAGAAGTGCCGAGTCTGTTCAGGAAAACCTCCATAGACTCGGGAGTCTGGAGAGGGAACCATGTGTAAGTGCTATTCTCCGTAAATTCCCTTGGCAGGGCACGAAGAATGAGCCGGCCAAGCATGCCTCCGTTTCCGGGACCTTTCCGGTCACGTTGGCTATCCGCGAGGCCCCAAGAAGTGAGATTATAGGGCGTGAGATCCGTCGTGAGGAAGCGATCGCCACGCGTGAGGGCAATGGCATCGCTGAGAATAGCACGACTTATGGTATATCCTACAAGGAAAGAATTAGTCTCAGCCCAGAGATAACGAGAGTTGAACATGCCAGGGCAAAGACCAGCACCATCAACGACGGGCTTAACCTGCTCAGCTTGTAAACCAACATAAAGCTCGAGGTTGTCAATGTGGGTGTAGAGACGCTCTGCCGCCTCGGCAATCTCCGGGTCATCATTCCATTCCAGGAAACTTGCATAAGCTTGGAGAGAAATGAGATTCAGGTTCAGATTTGATACACTTATTTATACTCACGTTTGAGGCCGATGAACTTTAGGAATGTTGAGGTTAACCTATACTGTATATGCGAAAAAATACATAACATACTTTGCGGAGCTCATTTAGCGAACAAACGCCCCAGCGACGGCTGGCTTCAATACCCATGACTTCAATCACCTTCAAACTATGAGGCGTTCCACGCGCTCCGAAAGTGGCTGCCGGATGTGTAATGCTGTAATGTTGTGGGTATATTTCCTGGAACAGTATAGAAGAGATACGCACGCATCCTTAATGAGAGCCGCAAGTTCGCTATCGTTGAATCTTCCGTCTGGACCGCGCTTCAAACTAAAATGAAATCAGTGACAATACCCAGAAAAAATAATCGGGTAACCCACCCGCCGAATGTCCATTGAGACAAATCCGATTTCTTAGGGAAAAGACGTCCAACAGTTTCCCTGAATTCATTGGGAGTGATCTGAAGGTCGCATAAGTTGGTCAGTAGACCTGATCCGTCAAGCCCGCCACCTACGTTTTCCAAATCTTTTCCAGGAAAGAGTTGGGACATGTGCGCCGATGTCCACTGATCATCTGCTTGGGACGTAGTCGCGTGCCATCTGTATATACAATTGAACTATAGGTGCAGTTCATGTTGGGATCTATGATACGGATAGAACGACAACTACATACCTCGACACTGCAAGCATTGCCACGACCGCGCTCGAAAAGCTTATGGTCCAATCCACGTAGGTCCTGTGCGCGCATAATCAGCTACGCTAGAGTGAGACAAACAGAGTAAATCACATACATTAAAGGGATTCAAGCTCCAGGTACTACCCTGCCGAACGAGGCCGAGAATGCTGCTAACGTAATCAGAAAAAATAATGCCCCCGAACCAGGTGCAGTTGATGAGCCGTGCAGTCTGGAAGATTTGTTGGTCTTGATCCTCAATCTTCTTTGCGCGCCCAGGATCACCCAGAGGGATACGGTCAGGATTGGTGAAGGATCCACGCTCGTTGATCTCAAGCAGCTTGCTGGCAATGTACTAAGGCAAGGCAATCAGAAAATTGAGAAGACATTGATTGGCCAAGCACGTACGTTGTGATTGCGATTGAACAGTACAAGCAGAGCGCAGACAGCAGGTGGTAACATAAGAAGGCGCTCTTCAGCGAAGGAATCGGGGTGGAGAAGTCCTCGGCCGTCATTCACACGAAGATCGCGCTGAGTGGCTTCATCATTGCCGTACAGCGGTGCGAGGTCGGCATACGACGACGTCTCATTGATATATACTTTACCAGGCTCGTGGGATGTGCGGAAAAGACTTTTCGAGATGTCAGTAAGTAGTGGACTTCACCAAAGCTGGTAGCTCACGAATGGACGACAAGTGCGGCCCATGAAAAAAACATGCTGGAAAATCCGGCAGGGTGTCTGACAAACTGAAACATACGGTGCACAGGTGAGGACGCTGGTACAAGTAAGGGCAACTTCAAATCGAACCTTCTCGCGCCTCAGTAAAGTATCAAAGACAAGACCAGGATCGGGGAGCATGTTGGCTGGTAGGGATTGCATCTGCTGTACGCTGCGCCCATAAGGCGTGCCAGCCTTTCCCGCGTCAGGATCGGCAGGATTGTTAAGGAGCCGTCTGGCTGTCGGTATTGATACTTAGGACCGAGATAAGTCGCTGGAGGATGGTAGAGGTCATCATAAACTGGATCGGGATTGCTTATCAGGTAATATAAAAGCGCATGTGTCAAGAACGACGAACGGAGTTCGATGACCAAATTCTGCAACTCGGTCATTTGGTTCTTGAAGGGCCCGTCTGCATTGCGCGAAATGAACGAGAGGAGATGTTCGAGCTACGGGCGTACGCATGTCAGACAAAGCGGACTAGAAAGAAAGGGGCTTACAGCCATCTTGCGGTCATCGATCGAGTTGCTATGTTTAATCACATCAATCACTGCTGCCTTGAGTGCACAATCCATTCATGAGGAGAATAGCTGGACTACACGATAGAATGACATACAAAGCTGGAGGGTTCATGGTACGAGGCGGTGTTCTTCTTTAACTAGAGGTACAATATAAACGAGAGGAACCCATAGTGAGTGATGGCGTGCTCACGGCGGCCTTGAACTCTTTCACTGCAGCCTGAAGCTCCTTCTCCGCGACCTCGTTATTGGTGGATTGGGTACCACTATTCGACTTGAACATCTGGTCCAAAGGGGTGAGGAGGTTTAGGACAGCAAGGCTAAAGAGGTAACCGACTGAGAATAACGGTCTGGAGGCCATATTAGTGGTCGGAATAAGAACAAAGAATTGGGAGTTGGAGAGTTGGAAACTGGGACGGAATAATAGGGACAGGATTCCATGCCCATGACCAAGGTAGTATTTAACAGATCCAGTCAGAAGGGAGCGAGCAGCTCAGTTGAGACCAACAGTGCAAACATGGGACCAATAGTGCAACATGGTATTGTATCCTTGAAGTTGTCACATTCACTAGTTGCCGAGTTGCGATGTGGTACACTGGCTGCGGCACCACCTTACCATACTGTATTTGACAAGGTTTGTTTGTACCTTGCTCGGCCTTCCATGACCGGTGACTGGTGACCGTGGCGCAACACTCGGACCGCCCGGGTGACATATCCGAGACAGGTGTCGGCGGCAACTGCGGCAAGACTGCGGCAAGCCTAATTGTCATTCTCAGGAGCGGGTCAATTGGGTGACAGTCGAAGCCCTCTTAACCCATACCCCTCAGTCACAGCTCCGAGCTATGGGAATAAAAAATTAATATGTGGTCTTCGGAGTATTGAATGTCTGTCTAAGGTTTGTGTGGAGGTCGTGATCATGTTGTAGAGCACTCGCGTCATCGACTCCAAGGACCGTTGTTCCTCTATTACATAAGCGGCCTAGTCACTTGCTTTCTCCTCCTCTCGCTGCGGCCTCAGAAATTATCTAAAAAGAGAGTAAGTCAGTCCGGGCTGCCCTCCCCGTGATCTTGCCTGTTCTCGAATGAAACCTCTGGTCCTCACTTGACATCCTTGGGAGTGTTACGACTCTCCGAGTGACCAGACGCCGTGTTTCCTTCACTTTCACGACGACTGGTCGGTCATAGAACTTCCGGGATACCTTACGAGCTACACTGCAGCCTTGACAAGTAGCCCAGTCATACGCTCATTTACTCGCGTTTATTTGGCCCTGACTCGGAGCCTCCGGCCTAACACTGGCAGTATCGCTTCCTCGGAATCGGGTCTTCAAGTTTTCGTGGATCTCTTCTTGCTCGTCAACCCAGCCAAGCTCCGCGCGTGGTGCACTTACAACATCGTCGCGGCGCGAAACTACGAGGGGTCCTACTACCCGCGTAGCACGAACGGGCATAACTAGAGAAGGGTTGGAATTTTTCTACCGCATAATAAGCAAAGGTAACGAGGCGATCCAACATGTCTTCAAATGAACGTAAGCGCTTGGGAAATTTCCGTAAGGTGAATGGACCGCGAGAGTGCTCAAATTACCTCAGGCTTTCTTGTTACCTTGCTGGCGATATTCGACCGTGCCTTGCAACCATCAGTAGTTCGCGGGATTGTACCAGTTTCCTTTCCTCCCAACTGCCCTGTTCCCTTTCACCCAGAATGACGACTTTGCTGAGACTTACCGCCTTTTCAATGCGGCACCTGTCTCGGAAATGCGGGCGGTCCAAGTGTCACGCCCGTACTTAGAGAACGATCAGGCAACTTCCCGAAGGCCAGGAAGCTTCTACATTGATCGCGAGGCTGGCCGATAATCAAACAAGAACAAGTGGGGTAGCCTTGACGTGTGGCGCCAGGAGGAAGAGCTCGCGTATTCAATTGAGCTCGGGCATCAGTTCGTTCGCCTCGTCGGCTTTCACCCCGAGCCTTCGCATTTGGGAAGGTGCGTGGACGGGTTTCGCCACCTTAATATTGTTCGTCTAGGTACATTATATACAATTGCCCAGTTCAGTTGAGGGAGGCTCATCCCCTGTCAGCCCATATCATCAATAAACATGCAGACAACGACTGCAGAACCAAACAGCTCGTCACCACGTCTCGACATTCCAATGATGCACTCCCATCCAATTAATCTCCTTCCTGTCGAGGTCCTTTCTGAAATAATGTGCTACCTGCCCTTCTTTCGAGGCCACAATGCCCCGTCTATTCACCCACTCGACCGCGACCTTGACCCCTCTGGTCATTTCACTACCAACAATCCTATTCGTACGCCACATTGGGTCGCAGTCAGCCACGTCTGCTATCGCTGGCGTGAAATAGCACTCAAGTGCAAAGCTCTCTGGACGTGTATCCCACTCGTGAGCGTCCGTTGGGCACAACGTGCTATCGAGCTCTCCGACCCTTATCCTATCACCCTTCACATTGATTCCAAAGAAGCTTCTCTTGATAGGGGCTACATGTCCGTCGATGCCTTATGTCACGCACTCCTCCATCTCCACCGGATTCGCAAAATCCACATGCATAGCCCTTGGGGCACGAAGTATGGCGATCGCATCATGGCCGTCGTATATGGTGCCCTATGCCAAGGAGCGCCGGCCCTCGAGGAGCTCGACCTTTCCTCCCAAATAGCACTTCGGGTAAAGCCCGGGCCTAACAACACGATTATGTCTGTCTTTGCGGAATTGCGCACGCTCCGCCTCGATCTGTGCTTTGTGCCGGCAGATTGCTTCTTATTTCTTCCAAGTTTGACACACGTTCAGCTGTCTGTGACAAGATCCATGTGGCCGACGCTGGAGTCGATGCTCAGCACCCTTGCACTCATACCCAAAGTCCAAGTCCTTGGGTTATGTGGCGCGCTTCCTACCGAATCCTACGCCACTTCCCCCCCTCCGGCTATCGACCTTCCACTCCTTGACGAGCTGCATCTCAGTGGCACGGGACAGGGGATTTCGGCGGTGTTACAGGCACTGATATTCCGGGACAATGTACAAGTTTATGTCAGGGTTGTCAGCATCAGCCTGACCCCTTATCAGCGAGGGTCGGCCATCACCTGACCCATCAAGCATCAGATGCGAATCCGAGTATCCCACATTTCCTGATGCATGAGTCGTGCATCAGGCGTTGATGTGATGGTTTTGGGCATCAGATACTGAGTTTCATCGGATGCCGGGTCCGACCCGGCCTCATGAGAACCCTGGTTTATGTCACCCTTCCTCATATTCTCACGGAACCGAGGCTGCTGCTGAAGGCTCCATGTGACGCAGAGCGTTGCACTCCAGCACGCCTACACGAGCTTTTAAGAATATACACTTCGAGCTAGGTGCCACTCACGTGCTCACAATTTGGGAGAATGCTCGGAGAGAGCAGTTGAAGCAGACGATTATGCATGGGTGACGTGCGATAGGCAAAAGGGGCACGATACACGGTCATCTAAGGTATTCTATTACTTAGGCTGGACAGTAGAAATATTTTTGGAAGGATACCTGCGCCAAGTCATGATAAGGTTTGGCCAAGTGGCGGAATCATGGGGCTGCACGCTTTGCACAGCCTGAGTTGTACTAGTACTTCTGCTTGTCCGAGTCTACTAAGCCCCTCCTGGGTACAAACACCAGTAATTGATGCTAACCTATCATATATCATGATCTAGTATGTTCGGATTCGGACCAGTCCCGTGAAACCCTCATCCATTACCGTATCCGACTTGGAGTAATCCGATATCTCTACATCGTGATAAGTATCAAGCCTCCAGATGTCTCTAGCACAGCCCTGTGTCATTCGCCTATTATCTGATTGACCCCATCACTGGTAGCCGTCCAAGCTGCAGCCGCTCTCTGGTTACCAATACTTTAGGTCCGACCGATTCTAACGTTCCTTACGCTCTGCCTCCCAACGTGTTATCTAGGCAGAGATTTTCGTGCGGTTCGCCGAGCTCTCAACGTTGACTGTCGCGATGATGCGTGCCCAGCTGAGGGAAAGTGCAAAGCACGTGAGTTCAAAGAACGAACTGTGTTCTGAATATGACACGGCGCGGAATGGCAGTCGGTGAGAGCCCCGCACAGGTTGCAGATGCGCGTATGTGAATTCACGGTGCGGTTGACGCGCAAGGATGGAGCTGATCGATAGAGCCGTGCTAGTGCCAGCGGGCGGCGAGTAGCTGCGAGGTGGTGGGTTTAACAGAACGACAGTCAGGCGGAGACAGGCGACTCACGTCCAACCAGTGGGACGGAAGGCAATTGCCTTGGTCCACTGGCCTTTCCAGCGCTTGATATACTCCTTCAGCCTTTTGGACGTGACGAGAGTGTTGATGCTCTTGGGGTCGCCTGTCACCTCTTGCTTAGGAGTGCAAGTGATCCAAATGTTCACATAACCCTTCTCATCCTCGGGAGCAATACCTTGACCAGAGACTAAGCGTTTTGCGAGCTCTGCGCATGCAGAAAATCCCTAGTCAGTGCAATTCGGCGAGCCGGGATGTCCCGAGGAGATGCGATCACTTCTGCAGGTAGAAACAGCGCGTGTCTGGGTATAGTGCCATGACCGTTGCGCCGGTAAGGAACTCTTGGTGTAGGCGCTTATGTTCCGAGTTCTATTTATAGAACGAGGTGTGCTGCGCTTCCTGGCGAGGGATCCTTTTCAGGAAGAGGCTCTGAGGCAGACCACGGACACCGTAACACGTTGCACGCTGCGGCGGTCGCGGACGGACAGGACGTTGCCAATGCGTTCTCATATGGAAACTACGCGCTGTACGGGACGCCTGTCGAGGGAGTATATGGTGCAAATTTGCCACGACTGGCTGAGATTCGGAAGGCGGTCGATCAGACCAACATCATGGGCATCGTGGCCCTCGCCGGAGGTTTTTGTACTTGCAAGGTTAAGTGCTCCATATGGCTCTTCCGACAAGCCCGTTCAGGAGCTTCCGACAGACGCCTAAGAATTTGATCAACGACAGAATGATCTGGAATTGGACAATTTCAATATCAACTATGCTGAGAAGGATATAGCTTGGTTGGGGCGTTGGTGTTACAGCCCCTTGCATAACGTTGGGCGGGTCCAAAAAAAAAAACACACACAGCGGAGCACTGCGGAGTGCTAATTTCAATCTCCGCATTCTTTGGTAATGTGAGTCATGTGACGCCCAGGTGCGAAGGAAAGATAACGCAGGGGAAGTAAGGAGCGTAGCAGTGTACTCGACGGTTTCGTGACTGTGTGGGTGGGTCGGGGAAGTGTATAGTAAAGTTTACAAGTACACTAATCAACATTTTCCGAGACGGGGAACTGTCCTGGATCGCAGATTTGTCTCGGGAGCATGCAAGTACTCGTTGTCTTGATGAAGAGGCTCCGCTTTGCCCCCTTGGGCTGTGCTTAGAAGGATAGGCAGCGAGAGGTTGCGATCAACTGGATGGAGGATATCGTGATGGGCGTCATTGTAGAGCGGGCAGGCTACAATGACGTGTTCGACGGTTTGTGTCGGAGCCCCGCATGGGCAATTCATGGGAACGGAACTTGACCATGTACAAGCCGATGAGGGCATGGCCTGTGATGAGACGGACGAGGGTGGAGAAGACCGCCCTCTCGTGACCTTTTGATCCTTGGATCACTGGTGGTATCTTGCCGTTGGGTGGGGTAGGGAGGGCAATGTAGGTGTGAGAGCGGCGATCGTTGCTCAGCCAGCGGTCGGCCCATGTGTCGATTGCCGAGGCTTTGGCCTCACGTCATTGGTAGCTGATGGTGTGTGGTTCGCGGTGGTTGGGCGGGAGCGGGCGTGGGGAAATCGTGTCCGGTTTTGTGGGGCCCAGACTACCTGGATCTTGAGGTACCTGTGCAGGGAGAGGAGGTTGTCAGCCATCTGTCTGAACGAGAGCGAGAAGGGCTGGCCTGGGTGGGGGCTAGGCTTGGTTATGCTAGATATCGTGGTGGGGTCCGGGGAGATGAGGAGGAGGTGGGTGACAGGGTGGTTAGTGAGTATAAGTTGAGCGGGTGAGATACCAGTGTCAAATGCCGCGGGCTCGGTGTCGAGTGCTGCGATAGTTGTCCCTAAGGGGCGTTCGGAATGGCGGAGTTCTCTGCCGTTTGCATAGCTACGGCGGCCACAATATCAATGGGGGTGTTATCATCTCTGTCAGCGTTAGTGAGAGCACCACGGCAGAAAATCACCAGCTTCTGGTTGTCGTTGGAGGCCATTTCAGATTTGAGGAAGGTGACCCAGGCTTTGCGATCGTCACCGCGTCTGACTTGGGGGTCTTGGGCGAGTCTGTCATCCCACCAATGCAGGCACCACGTGCAACGACAACGGTCACGTTATCTCAAAGTTGATACGACGGAGATTGAAATTAGCACTCCGCAGTGCTCCGCTGTGTGTGTTTTTTTTTTCGGACCCGCCCAACGTTATGCAAGGGGCTGTAACTAGTTTTGTGGCGTTGACACACGTGAATTTTGCTGGACGCCGTGACGTACGGCATCTGTCGTTCCTGGGCCTTTAATACGTTTATTCTATTCGGTACCTTCCCCTTTCATCAGCTTGTAACTGTGCCATATTCGACAGACATTCCAAATCTCCTGGCTTTTCGTCACCCTACTTTATGACCCTGCATACATATAATCTTCGTGCTCATTTAGAACTTCAAAAGTATATAGTCTTGCTGGCCACCACCGCTACACATTTTCGCATGTTTATTGTACTCACGCATATTCATTATCTAACCATCTACACCCCCCACTCAGTAGTACACTTTTTGCGCACCTTCCTCCATGTATCTTTCATGCCTAGGTTGTACTGGAGTTGAACAAGCTTGTGGTTTCAACAAAAGAGGGCTGCATACACCCATTGTGTAATACCTCAAACACAAGAAGCAGATAAGAGAAAAGTGGATGCAAACTGGTGAGGTTTCCTCGGGGGGAAATCACGTGACCAGAGTTTACGGCCGGCCGGGGCGGCGTCCAATATATTATACCCGTTAAGCACAGCTTACAAAGATCCCACACGTCGTAGATGGACTCGGACATGCGGCCCCAACAGATATATATTTCACATCTGAAACACAGAAACGACAGGTACGATACCGCAGCGTGTGAGCCCAAGCAGTAGCCACGTCAAACTGCACCCCCCAATGATATGTCGACCAGCGGAGCGACTGCCACACTTAAGGCGCGCATAATATAAGCGCACAATAAGTGAAGGACACAGCATTCCTCCGAGTTGTGGGCCGCGGATTGTGGGGAAATACGGCGACGCCATAGCTGATTAAGTTGTCACACTACTTCTGTACTTCAACCTTCCATCACACCCGGGCCCTATCGTTACTTCTCCCCCCTTCCCTTCGGTCCCTGACATGTCCAGTCGCTTATCTACCACTCGTGGTCTTAAGAAGCCCCGCGGTCGTGCATCAAGACGTGAGTCTCAAAATCCACTGTCCCTGTTCCATGTACTGACTTTTAGTTCAATAGGGCTCACGAGTAACAAACTCAACGACGATATCCTTCTCAACATATTCCATCTCTATCAACTCGATTATCTCTATACCAGAGATGAAGAAGACAGTAGTGGCAGGAATGTCCGATTACGGTGGGACCGCCAACGCTGGTGGTACAAGCTGGCTCAGGTCTGCCGAAAGTGGCGGTGCCTCATCCTTGCATCTCCAATTCGACTGGATATCCATCTTCTTTGCTCTTATGGTGTGCCTGTAGCAGACATGCTAGCACATTCACCACCCCTCCCACTCGCCATCTGGTACTCAAATGGCGACCGCGAGATGACAGCCAAAGACGAAGAAGATGCGCTACTGGCGCTATCGCACCATGATCGTGTGCACCGTATTTCCCTTTGTATGCCAGCCTCAAAGTTAGGCAAATTCATCAACGCTATGGATGACGAATTCCCAATTTTGGAGCACATCCGTATCAGCTCCGGTCCCGGAGGTTCCACAGGCCAAATGTTTCCTACGACATTCCATGCACCCAATCTACGCCACGCGTGGACGAGTTGCCGTCCTATTGGATCTCCCTTAGTCACAGCCACCGTAGGACTCGTCAGTCTTGAGCTTATGGATGTCCCATCGTCCCCCTGGTTCCCCCCAAGTTATATACTCGCACGGCTTTCACTCATGCCCCAGCTGACGACTCTTAGAATTCATTTTCATTCCCCTCACCCAAACCGTGATGTCGAGTCCCCAGCAGCGACGCATGTGATGCTTCCTAACTTACAAGTATTTTCATACCGAGGTGTCACTGCTTACTTGGAGGGTCTGGCTCGGATCAGAGCGCCTATCCTCAGCGTTCTAGATGTCCGGTTTTTCAACCAGCTCACTTTTACTGTCCCACGCCTCATGGAGTTCATGGAGACATCAGAGAGCCTCGTGTTCAACTCTGTCGACATCACTTTCAATGAGAATTCCCTTGAGTTAATGACAGGTCCTGATCCCAGTCAGCAGCAAAGGGCGTTGTGTTTGCAGATCACGTGCAAACACCTTGATTGGCAGGTAGCGTCCGCGGTGCAAATCTTCGATTCAATTTCGCCCGTACTCTCCGGTGTGGAGGAGCTCACGCTCAGCCACGTGGCACACGATCGGTCATCACACACGCACGACGAGGTCGACAGAACACAGTGGCGCAAACTTTTCAGGTTGTTCAGCAACGTGAAGTCACTTGGTGTACCAGAATCACTCTCTGGGGTACTCTCTCATTCACTACGTTCGGCGAATGGAGAAATGTCTCCGGAACTTTTGCCAAATCTGCTGGTACTTCAATACCTTGGCAGAAGCACTGTTGGGGACGTATTTACCTCTTTCATAAATGAGCGACAGGCAGCGGGCCATAGTGTCAATTTGGTGGCCTCCTCGTCATTGTATACATCGTGGCACCAGATGCAGCGACTGCAGAAGAAGGAACAGCGGCGACTGCAGAAACAGCAACGGCGACAGTTGCAGAAGGAGCAGCGGCGATTGCAACAGGGCCGAAAGGGACTGAAGCAAGTGCAGCAGAAGGAACAGCGGCGACTGCAACAGGAGGAACTGCAGCAACTGCAGCAAGAGGACCGGAAGGAATTGCAGCAACAGCTGCAGCTGTCTCTGCAAGTGTTGCAGCGTTGTCGGCAAGTGTTGCAGCGTTGTCTGAAACTGTACCCGCAGCAGCAATAGCTACAGCTGCTGCGATAGCGGTGGGTGTAGGAGTGGGTTTTTGAGCTGCAGCTGTGATGAAATAATTGGAGCAGCAGTGTCTCTGGACAGCCTGCAGTGGATTTAGGTCTGCACCACAACGTCACTTGAAGGTTCGTCTGTAGCTTTCACTTTCTTTTTATGCTTCCGTTCGTGTGCCAGTGGGTCCCACTGGCAGCATTGAAATTCTTGTATGATGGCACTGGCCCTGTAAGAGAATCTACTCTTGCACTCGCAGTCGTGTACTATCATCCGAGTCGTGTAGCAATGATATATGCCATTTGCGTGCGTCCCCATCGGACGGGGCCAGTAGTCGACATTATATATCATCTGGTCCTGGGCCTCTTATTATCAGTAACTGTGCGGCTACTGGAACGACTCACAAGGGGCGATGTCAGACCACGATCTTCACGGGCACCTGCTCAGCTGAAGTGAGGACTTCGGAGACCCTGTGACGTACTCAGCCGATCTCATGGCGGTATTCAGATTGTTTCACGGAAAGTAATGCATTATTCAAGGTCCCACATCTCGATGCAATAGCTTATATAACCTATGAGATTAGATAGCGTTCAGTCGTAGTCAACAAGACCGTACAGTATTGCATAGATCATAAGTACTTGTGAGATTAGATAGCGCTAAGACACAGGGAAGCTAAATATGGTAAGAGATCATGTAGGCGTTACTCACTTCAGTCGTAGGCAACAAGACTGAAGTGAACGCGTTGAAAACTACACCCTTTTATACTGTCCAAACCAGATAGAAATGTCCAGAATAATAGCATTTTTTATTCTACGCACAATCGTGTATCTCCGTGTCCAGGGAGCTACTCCAGTACATAAATGGTCCGTCATCATAACTAGCGCGTCCGCGCTGATCCGCGTGTTCCGGTCCACTAGATCCGCTAGATCCGGATCGCGTCTCAACACCACAGTGACAAACATTCAGGGAAGTTTTCGATAATCCATTGACGCATTTCAGTCATGTCATCAAGCCTTTTGAATTAGTCGTCCACTGCCACATTCCGTATCAGTGTCTGTGATTTGAACAAACTCTGCATATTACTCAGGCCAATACAGCCGCGACGACCGCTCCAAGAACACCCGCCACACCATAAGAAATGTCACTAGCAATTGCCGCTGCATTGCCCGAAGAAGACTTCGCCCTGACTCATAAATTAGCTAGGAAGGACATCAGCTGGTCACCAAAACGTACGATGTGGTCGGGGTGGATGCAGATGCAGATGTTGTGCTTTTGTTCCCATTCGTCGCCGAAGGCGTAGTTCCGGATGTCGCAGCTGCAGAGGATCCGGCAGCTGGTGAGGCAGCAGTGGTACCAGCTGCAGCAGAAGACCCTGATGCCCCTAGGCAGGCAGTACTAACTGTACCAACGTAAGCAGGCAATCATAATCATAAATCCTAACACGTACCGCCAGCCTGAACAGTAAACGGAGCAGACTGTCCAAGAGCACCAGTGGAATCACGACAAGAGAAGTCAAGCTGTGTATCTGGGGATATGAATCACGTCAGACGTCGCTATACACGTGTTAAGTGGTATCCAAGAAAACTGACTGGCGGGAAATGTGACGGTCCAGGTAATGGGAGAGGAGTATGCTTCTGGAAAGGTAACGAGGGGGGGGCCATTAGGATTTGCACCTGAAGTGATGCTGGAGATAGAAGTACCACGAATGAGCAAGAGCAAGAACTAGGAAACGTGGATGACGAACGTCTACAAGGAGGGGAGAGAAACGTAAACTCAAGTTTTACTTTACGTATAAAAGAATGAGGGCCATGCGTACGCAGTCGTAAGGCCCTAGAATCGTGTCACTAAGCAATTCGAGAAAGAGAGGAGAAATACAAACCAGTTCCTCCCGACCAGGACAGCTGAGCAGGCTCGCATGCAGCCACATTAGCTCTGGTTAACAAGTCAAGAACGAAATCTATCTTCAAATGGCTGCTGGAACTGACGGCGTATTGACAGTAAACCCAGTGACACCCTCGAGAGTGACGAAGAAAGTAACAGAAAGGACCAAGAAGAGCCTGGACTTCATTTATGAGTGTGAGTGAAACTGCGTGGGGAAAGGGAGGGACGAGGGGTGTAAGGTTGGAGGAAGGGGATACGGTGGTGGCGTATACCCATTACCTCGCTTGCAAGGTATTCAGTGTGGTCGTGCCTCAGCTTTGCTATCGGTGTGCCTTTTTGAATTCTGGTTCGTGATTGGATCGGATCTTTTCCAATATTTGAAATTGGTTCCAATTAGAGGGTTGGGCGCAAGGTGCTAGCGAATGACAGACTGCACGTTGACGATATTGACCCTTGTGTTATCGCGTGTTCTAGTACAGATGTTCCTTGCTCTATACAAGCAAGGTCCATGTCGACATTGTCGGCATTTCTAGTTTTTATGTAACATCAAAAACCTCCAATGCTGGGGAACTTCAAATCGGAGGGGAGATGGGCTGGCAGCCGAGAACGCGCATGAGGACCCGGAGATGGGATGGCCAATTATGTCATACAAAGTCCTACTAGTTCGTTGTTACACAAAGCACATCATTGTTCAAACGTTTTTTTCCCAAGCTTTCCTATATGCGGGTGGCGTGCACTGTTTAGTGTGCACGGCACTTTGCCACAAACCCACGACGTCGTCACTTAGGGAAGACAATCCTCTTAACCTACTACAGCCCAGAACTCCGGAGTAAGGTGCATCAGTCAATTCCGTTTCATTTCGACATTTGTTCACATATCTACCCAAGCATCTATCGCTGAACGGCTGGCAGCGAAACACAACAGAGCTTGCTCCAGATAGAGATAACGGGTACGTCGTAGTGATGCTGTTCTGATAAAACCTTTCCTCTCTCAGTCCTCAGCGCGCACGATCTTCTTCGTCCGAGTTATCCCGAGACCCTCTTTGGAAAAAGCAGGCGATTTTATGCTACTGTGACGTACGGAGCGAGGACATGGCAAACATGATCTGTGCGAAGCGTCATGCGGCGCGTGGCATGAAAAGAGAACAGCGATCCCTTATGAGAATTGTCATATTTTTATTTTTATTTACAACCGAGTCTCCTGCAGTGCTGTACGAATTCTCGGACCTTGCCCCTCATTACCGCCTCCTTTCGCCCAGCATTCCGTCTTGATGTACCCGCGCTTGTGGCAGTCGTGCACTCAATACCACGTCGCTTCTTCCCTTTCAAGTTTGGGTTCTGTTGGGATGCGACGAGCGCTTCGTATGCACCCTCCTTCGGCTTCATCAGCCTGCGGCGATCGTTTTCGTCTGTTGCCACACGGATGACGTTTGAAGGCATGATGGTTACCCCAATGAGTTCAGCGCAGGCATTTAGGCCATGGATGACGCCTTCACAGGACTGTGGGAGTGTGCGCAACAGAATGTAGGCATACTCAGCTTCTGGGATTGCGCTCCCCATGGATGCCAACTGCTCGCGTATTTCGATGAGCTCTCGAAATGGGTGCGTAAATCCTCCTCCTCTCCACACTTGAAGCTTCCACGTTGCCACTTTAGGTCCAGCCTTGTTCGAGCATCGTAAATGTTCCCACACTCTCTTTGCAGTCCTCTCCCTTCTGACGTGGTTGAAGGCGGTGTCGGGGGTCGATGAGGCGATGAGCTGCTTGACTCCGGCTTCATCATTGTCCCAGCGTTTTGGCGGCTTCATCCCGTCGATATCTCCGGCATCTACATACCCCGTTGTGATCTCATCGTTGGTGAGGTGGTCGCTCCACATTCTTGAGTCAATATCCCAAAACATCCGGCCGCGGTAGGTCACCCAGTTCGACCCATCTGCCGCTAACTTGGCGATGTGTAGCTCTGATTCTTCGTTCATGTCGTAAGGGGAATGGATGAATGGTGTGAAGGAGAAGAAATGGGACTTTGAGTCGAGAACGGGAAGATCGAGTTCGCGCAAGGAGAGGAATGGAGCGGCGGCGAGAGCAGACAAGTTGGAGGAAATGAGAGGCTCGACAATTTGATACCTCTTTACAACGTCCACTTAGGTTATTAATAAGTTGTAGTCCAAAGTAACTACTCCTAGTCAGAATATTAACTCAATAAGATACGAAAGGTGTAAGAGTCGAGAACGAGATGAGCTCGATCTGCAAGTGAGACTCCCGACGTTGCTTCGTTCACGCACTCGCCTGCCTTCGCCAAGCGTGCTCACCAGTCGCAACTGACAGTATTCTACCCACTCAGACTTGGCTTCCTTCACACAATTGCCATTTCTGGCAACGTGCTCAATCAAGGCTACGTAACCACCTCAATTTCGACGCTCTCATGTTACGCATGAAGCGGCGAAACAGCTTCAGGCCGCAGTGAAAGAGTTCCAGGCCGCCGTGATCACACCATTACTCACTTATGGGTCCATTGACCGGATGAATGATCATTTTAAACAACCCTTCCAGGTGTTCGGAATCTGTCCTGGGGTACATAGTGGTGTTTGCCTCTTTTCTTTCCGATCCCTTTTGCTCTACCGAACTCGCCCATTCGCTCCTGCGGCGCACGTATATGGAACAAAAGAAGGACAACGACTAAATACAGACCGTAGTTACTGTCACGAAGTACCTCATCCTTAGTTTGTGAGGAGAGCATGAGCGAGACCAGTGTTGCGAAGCGCTTATTCTATTTTTTTTTTGTGAACAGAAAGAGCGAGGCGTGCGGAGAGAAAAAAAGACCATTCAAACGTTGAGCTCAGTAAATAAGGGAGAGATAGAACGCGCACTCGAGGACCCGTCTGTAAGATAGGGGGAAATAGATGTAAAACAAGTGGCTAGACTGGCAGAGAGACCTTAGTCTATCCTCCAAGTCGCGAGTACGGGTAGTTGAACTGAGGTACGATAGGTGAAGAGAATCATGAGTATCACATAAGATTTAATGGCTGATCGACATCCTCTTCAAGGCCGAGCTCAACGCGGAAAATGGTACGGTTGAGCATGAAGGTAGTAAGGACCCATCTAATCGCGGACACGCGATTCCCAGCCATCGGGAAGGCGTTCCTCGACCAAGGTATACAGGTCGGGCACACACCCACTGAAGACAATCAATAATGTTGACCCACTTCCCACCAAAAAAAATGACGTGGAAAAGAGAAGGATATAGGAAACGAACTTGTTTGAGCCAATGACCTTGTATTTGTAGGCTTGCGAATACTGTCCGTTATCGCGGCCAAGACGCCGGGAGACATCGCTTGGGGCCAAGATGCGATTCATATCAAGGTCGGCCATTGCGTTCGTGGCTAGCACTGCGGCGCCAAAATGGGGCGAGTCGTTCGGGGGCAGAGGCGGCGGGTCAGTGGCACACATGCGCAATGAGGCTTACCAACTGACCGTCCGGCAGACCCTAGTCGATTTGGTGGTGCGCGTCACGTCCTGTATTGTCGTTCAATAACGGGAGTTTCAAGTTAGGGGAGAGGCAGGGTTGAATAGGGGAGCTAGGAATTGAAAGAGGGGTTTTATGGACGACATACGGATGAGAGAGGCATCGTGCTCAACGCCGTTGTGTACATTGATGTCTGAGAGATCGATGCGCCCAGTGTTGTAAAAGCGGTTCAATATGCGCGCCGTGGCGCATGGCACGTAGAAGCAGAGCGAAGGAGCAAAGTTGTAAGTTGCGCGGGCCTTTTCAGACGCCACTCGGAAGGATATGCTGCGTTCGTCTCCGAGTCGTGAGATGATACCTCAGGCTAGAGCACGTGGAGACATAACTTTGCAGAAAACTCGGACGAAAGGGGACGAACCGTGATTAACCATCGTTTTTAGCACGGGGCATGAATGCATGAACAGCGACTGTCATCAGGAAAATATTCTGGCTAGATGCCACCTTCTCCTGTGTCCCTTAGGCGTCACCCTACCGACCTTGCTAATGAAAGTAAGCACATTAACCAGCTTGTTAATGCGCTTACTTTCAACAGCAAGGCACGCTTAGACGAAGATCCAGCAACTTCCCGAAGGCTGGGGGAAGCTTCAACCATGACTACGACATGGACCTTAACCCAGAACTCCCACCACTCCCAACCCTAACCCCACTCTCAACTCAGTTAAACCCACCTGAGAAACCTCCTGACCCCTCAATTTCTCTGTTATTCCCGGAGTCTACCCAGTACAGGGTCCCGGTGAACCCCTTCAAAGGGGCGCTCCCCAAAATGCGAAACAAAGAACATAGGGAAGCGCTCAAAATAGCCCTCGAGAGCATAAGAGCACCTTTCCTCTTTGACACTGAGAAACCTCTGACATTCAACGGGGACTGCGTTGATGTAGACATGACCACAGAAACCTTTAACGCCGCAGTGACCACGGTCGTCGCGGCCCTAGAGCGAGGATACTTCTCAACATGTGACCCCACCCCTCTGGGCCCCACTGATTGGGCCCGCCTGTCATGTGCCCTTCTCGCAGCGGTCGGTAGGGGATACCACCGACAGTACAGTACCGAGAAAGAAAGCACTCTTGACAGAGTCAGGGCCGAAGTGATCGACCCAGACCCGCTCCCAAAAAACCCGACCCTGTTCCACCACCTGGCGGCCATAGCAGACGACCTAAATACGCACATCGGACCAGACCAGGACGGATACCAGGACTGGTATCTCACCCTGAAAAAGGACTTCGACACCAAAGCCACTAAAGCTGCGGCTGCGGAAGTAGACGAGAAATGGCTCCGCTGGAAGTCCGAGCAACTCGACATGCTCATACACCAACACGAAAACGAAATAGCAGCCCAAGCAAGGTGCCACGGCATAGACTATTTTATCGCGACTGGACAGAGGCTAGGTTTAGACATCACACGAGGCCCCTCCGCCGCAATCACTACCCCCACCCCCACTACAGGCAAGAAGCGCACGGTCTCGGGCTCTCGCCCCAGACAAAGCTCGGCCACCCCGGTAATGAGAAAAGCTGCCCCGATAGTAAATCAAGCAGCATTTTTTGACACCCCAGACACCCCACGCGGAAGACCGATCGCACTGCGCAGACTGCCTAGCGACGTAAGCATGCAAGTCGACCCCCCCTCTGGCCCCCAAACGGTGAGGCCCACCATGGCAAGGGAAGAGAAAGGTAGTACAGACCTAGACAGGATCGCAGCCGTAATAAAAGCAGCACTCGGCCCCGCTATCCAGGCGGCGATGGCCCCCTACGTCACGAAAATCTCTATGCTTGAAAGCAGAATGAACCCCACCCAGACAAGCAGCGAGGACACCCGACCCACGACGAAGCCTCCACCCGCCCCCAGGGGAACAGAAGGGAGTATCTGGGCCACGATGGAACCAGCCCAATACTCCACCACCGGTAATGATGGCTTCACACCCGTAACCCACAACGGAAAAGGTAAAAAGACAAAAAACAGGATGGGTACCGCCGCCCCCGCCCCACCGCCGACCACGGGTGAAACCCCCCTACCCACCTCGTATGCTGGCATAGCCGCTGCAGCAACCAACATCAGGCAACCCCCAGCCCCACCTAGACAGGCTCCCCGCATCCCGACTATCACTGAAGTCACAGTCATCAGATCCGGAGATCTCTTAGACAAAGAACTGGAGGAATCAATCCGGGCATGCGCAGCAGATGCAATAGTCCGAGAAGTCAACCTCAAAATGGCGAAAACGGTGGCACTACCGCTCCCCCTAAAGTCAGGCCGTTGGAGCATCCACCCGCGCAGCAAAGGGAACTTTGTCTATTCATTTGACGGCAACGTTCCCTTTGACTTAATCACCACTTATGAACACTTACTACTCTCGCCCTTCCAAGGCTCAGGTAAACTCAGCCCTTCAATGGGCTGGACGCGCCTACTGGCACATGGTGTTCCAACCTGGGACGACATCGAGTGGGAAATCTTTGGAACGGAGGCCCTGCTCAAGGAAGTAAAGGGACTACCAGGCCTGAAAAAAGCGCACCTGGCCATGCCTCCAAGGTGGCTGAAACCAGTCGAACGAATCGAATCAGATTACTCCACAATCACATTCGCCATCTCCGACCCGGACGGCACGATCACCAGTAAACTCCTGTCAGGCCGGACAGCACTCTTCGGAAAGGAAGTCACCATACAGAGATGGGTGGATAAACCTGCCCTAGTACAATGCTCACACTGCCACGCCTTAGGTCATACCAAATCGTCTAAGGGATGCACGCTCGGAAAAGACTCGGTAAAGTGCCACATTTGCGGGGGAGCGCATCCCTCCGACGAACACAGCCAAAAGTGCCCCAAGAAACACGAAGTCGCCGGCATCTGCGACTGCAGCCATTACAAGTGTCTCAACTGCCACAAAAGAGGCCACAACTGCAGAGACACATGATGCCCAGCACGGGAACTCTTCCGCCCCCGCCCAAACCGCAGAGCTAAAAAACACAACGACAAAAGGTAACGCACAGGAGGTACCTTATGCCAACGCCGCAGCGGGCCCCTCCAACGTAACCTTGGAGGAGATCCTTGATCCAGACGGCGACCTCTACGACCCCCCCCCCTGCCCCCGAACGCTACCGGCCCCCAGATCAGAACGGCGTTACATAGCATGGCAATAGCTGCCTTATGTAACCAACAGTCCATGGAGATAGATGGAACAGACCCCGGGGTACACCCCAATAACGAATACGACCCTAGGGAGTTCCCCGAGGCGATTAATGGCAGCACCTTCATCCCTGCGGAGGTAACCAGTGCTGCGGCACAAACTAAGGTCTACTCCCCCTCACGCCCCCTCCAAGGCACTGCCAAGCAGTACTTCGCTTAATGGCAGTACACCCACCCATACTAATATCGTCCGCTAATATGCGCAAACGCAACGCAACCACCCATGCCCTGCTAAACAGCAATATGAAAACCCACCTGCTACTAATTCAGGAACCTTGGTTCAACACAATCGGAACGGCAAGGAAAGACAACGCACGCGAGGGAATAGACGTGCTGGGAGGAGTAGCATCCCCAGCATGGGAGATACACTACCCCGGACACGCTGAAGGCAAACGACCCAAAGTTATGGCCTACTCACGCAAAAAGACACAGACAGACAACAGCACCCACTTTACAGTTGTGCCGCGATTCGACGTCTGTTCATACCCAACAATTCAAGTCCTCGACATCATCTTTGATAAGGAGCAGTGGCGAGTAATCAACTTCTACCACGATATTAGGGATAATACATTGCTCCAAAAGCTCTTAGAGATCGACATCGACGCAATCATACCAACCTTGGTGATAGGGGATTTCAACACCCACTCACGAGCTTGGTCCCCCCCCGACATCCCCCGCTCTCAATGGGCAGGCCGCCTTGAAGAATGGGCGGCCACAAACTTACTCACACTAGCTAACAACCCCGGAGAGATCACCCGGAGAGGCGCGGATCACGAACGAGACTCCGTTATCGACCTAGCCTGGTACAACGAAGCAGCCATCCAGGCGGCCAGCTTCACAGGTTTGACCATGGACTGGGAAGGTAGTCTAGCCTCAGACCACGCCATGCTGCACCTTCTGGGACACATGCGCAAAAGTCACCTAATCCTACCCCAGAAACTGACCTTGGCTTCGTAATGGACCCCGAAAGAAGGGAGGAATGGACCCACGCCTTTAAGGTAAGATCCATAAAACCCCTCTTTCAGGCCAGCCCAACGGCAGACGAAATCGAGGATGCGATGGAAAAATTGATGTCGGACATTACCCTGACCAACGAGTCAGTATTCAAACGACGGAAACCCCCGCACCCCAAGGCCTCCCCCTGGTGGAACGCAGCCTGCGCGATCGCCACCCAGAACCTACGCAGAGCCCAGACAACAAGGACATGAGGAACAGCTCAAGCGAGACTCAAAGGTACAGTGCGCGCAGCGAAGCGACAATGGGCCGACGAATACATCGAAAAGACCCAACTCTGGGAACTTGCCGCCTGGAGACATGGTCGTAAAGTAACCAAAGTACCATCACTGCAAGGACCTAATGGTCTGGTGCACACACACGAAGAGGTCGCTGGTATCCTCTGCCAGCGGTTCTTTCCTCAAACACCTCCAAGGGTGGCCTCTGTCTTCACCGACGACCCTCCCCCACGACCAACAAGAAACCTCCCACACATCGATAAAGAACTAGTTGGCTCTCTCATCGCGAAGACCACCAACAAATCTGCGCCGGGTCAGTCAGGCCAAACTTGGACTATCCTCAAATGGGTCTGGACCGCGGACCCAGAGTGTTAGGGACTAGCTGTTCCTAGTTCCTAAGATAGGATCAAGTTGGTTCAGGAGGGACCAACAGAGACGCGAGTCAAAGTTGGGTCTAGCTAAGTTATAGCACTTAGAGGGCTTCAAGAGAGAAAGGATCGCAAGGGGATTTGTGAGGAGGTTCAAGAGGCTAGTATTGGAGAGAAGTCCAAGCTGGAGAGCAAGGACACAAGTCGAGGGATCTTATATACTGTACAGGGCAAAGGGCGAGTGACATCAGTAATGATGTCATGAGCCTGGGTCTAACTACGACGTCATCGAAGTTCTAGGCTAATGATGTCATAGGAGTCACTGTGAGTCATGAACATGCTGCTCCGTGTCGTACAAGGTGAGGCTCTGTCCGTAAGCGAGAATGTAGACGGAAATGAAAAACATGAGGCAACAGGGAGGCAGAGGTCCAGATGAATCCGTAACATTACCTCCCGTCTTAGGTGATTGTCCCACCAATCACTCAGCACTCCCAGAAAGAGGGGTCCAGGTTGTGGACGTCGTCGTCGTAGTCATCGCTGTACCAGTTCTGCTCAGCCTCATAGTCGGCCTTCGCATCCTTGGCCCAGGCAGCGGGGCAGTGGTGACTTTTGTAATTTTCGTGCCCCGTACCGATGAGGCACTCCCCGCCTTTGCGCGGGCAGTTGACGTGTGGGGTCCAGCAGCGGGCGCCGACGTGCCCAAGTTTGCGACAGAGGTTGCAGCGGGTGTTAGGCGGCTGCCACTCTTTGGCCTTCCTCTTGCCCTTCATGTCACGTACGCTGGTGTAGGGCTTCTTAGTGGTGCGACGGGGGCGCTCTTCTTCGCTGCTTCCAGCTCCTCCGCGCATGCGCGAACCTCCCACCTGTTGTCTGGTTTCTTCATTGGGGAGGGGACGAGGAGGCGGCGGCGGGGCGCCTGGGACGACGACGGGCGGTGGGGAGTTGAAGTGACGAGGCGGTGGTCCTCGTATGTCTGTCCTGTCGCTGAGGATGAAGGGGAGGAGTCTGGTGGTCGTCCCAGTAGTCCCAAGGCGTCGGATACTGTCCTCGTGCTTCCTGCGGAGGACGCTGAGGTTCTGTCCTAGTTTCCTTCCTTCCAACTTCAGTCGCTCCTTCTCCTCCACCGTCCACCTGTAACGTTGCACCTCTGCCGTCAGTCCAGGGTCCCCTAGTTGTCTGAGCGCGTCGTCGACAGTGCGTCGGAAGACGTGGGTAGGATGGAATAGGACGAGGTCGTCATGGCCTGTCTGCTTGTCTGGATGGCTGCGGGCATTGAGGGGAGCTTCGAATGGTCCTTCTCCCGTCTTGGTGTATCCGGTGATATAGGAGTCGTCCCTCATAGCGAACTTGACGAACTCCATCTCTATGAATCCCCCGACTCTGCGTCTTTTATTGTGAAGGAGTAGTCGTGGGGGTCGTCCTCTTCGTAGTGGTGGAATCCCGCAGGGGTAGGGATGGTTCTCTCTGGTACAGGACTCAGAATCCTGGCGTGAGGAGGAGTAGGGAGACGCGGTATTTCTTGGATGTCATCGTCGTCATCCACCGCGGTCTCGGAGGGTGTGGCTGGCACATAGCGAGGGGAGGAAGGGGCTTCGGATACTGGGGAGGTGTCTCTACCCATTAAGAGGTCCTGAATGACCTGGACGTCAACCTGGGCGATTGCTGCGAGAAAGTCTCTGTCCTCGGGGCTATAGACCGCTACTGGGCGGCGAGGAGTAGTAGGGGAAGTGGGAGAGGAACTGTTGGGGAGGAAGGCATTGGAGAAGAGATTTGGATGGATCGAATGATGACTCGTCCTCTTCTCTTTGGCTTCTCTTTTATGTCTTCTGTGAGCACCTTCTTCGGATGCCTTCGGACGAACTCTTTGAGGCAGTCCGGGGCCCGTATGTTTCCTTCCGGTTCCCAAGTGTCGTGTGCTTCGCTGTAGCCCTTCCATCGAACCCTATATTGACGCTTTCTATTGTTCTTGCCTCCACTCCACCTCATGTCAAGGATTTGATCTACTTCATACTCCGTTTCACCTTCGATCAGGTCAGGTGGTGGTTCTTCAAAGTTCTCACCATACTCCTCCGTCTCCTTATATGGTGAGAGGAGGGAGGCATGGAAGACATCGTGTATCTTCCATGAGGCAGGGAGTCGCAGTTTGAAAACCACCGGCGACACGACTTTGGTCACAAGGAAGGGTCCATGCCGTTTGTTGCTTAGTTTAGCAGTGGGGTGCGTCGTCTTTAGGTTAGTCCCTTCCAGCCAGACCTTCTCGCCTTCATGGAAGGGTCTGTAGTTACGTTGTCCCTTCTTCCTCTGGGCATACCGTTGCAGCGTGTTTTGAGCGGCCCTGATTGATCGTTGAGCCTGCTCCCTTACACGTTCCAGGGTGCGTTGTCTGTCTTCCAAAAGGGGGACGTTGGTGGTGATCGGTTGATCAGGTAGTGAGGGCGTGTGTCCCATGAGGAGTTCAAACGGCATCTTGCCTGTGGTGGCGTTAGGCCATGACCTTTGCACGTACTGCGCCATCGGTAACCAGGTAGCCCAGTCGTCTTGTTCATAATTCCCATAGATCCTTAAGTATTGCTCCAGCCACTGGTTGGTACGTTCTGACTGCCCGTCTGTCTGTGGATGGTAAGCTGTACTGAGGTTCTGAGTTGACCCTAGTATTCGGCAGAGTTCCTTTGCAAAGTTAGCGGTGAAGCGAGGGTCTCGATCTGAGATAACTTTTCTAGGGGCTCCATAGTGAGGGAACACGTGTTCGGCATACAAGGAAGCCACTCCTGGTGCGTCTATGGTTTTGTTACAGGGAAGGAACACGGCTGCTTTGGTGCAGTTGTGGTCAGTGATCGTGAGGATGGAGTCGTATCCTTTTGACAGGGGTAGGTCGGTTATCAGGTCCAGGGCTATGGTTTCAAAGGGGGCGGTGTTCCGTTCCGTGGTGATGGGGAAGATGGGGATTTTGGGCTTGGTGGTGCGACTTTTTGTTGCTTGGCAGATGGCGCACCCTTGCACGTAGTTTTTGACGAACTGTTTAACGTCAGGCCACCAGTAATCGCGCGTGATGAGCAGGTAGGTGTAAAAAATTCCGGGGTGTCCTGCTGTCTGGTGGTCATGGTAGTGAGTGACTATCTCCCGTCTCAGGGGGTTGTCTTCCACGACAACCGGCTTGTTATCATAGAACCAGATATCGTCCCGCTTGTGCATGCGGGGGTGAAGCTCCGACCAGTGGAGGAGTTCGGCGGGGGCGCAGGTTTGCGCTTCAAAGACGCGTTCTTCGAGGGAGGAGAGGCTGATGGCGCGGACAAAGACTGAGTCAGGGAGAACTGTGACGTCCTGATTGTCCTCCTTCCCTTGGTCGTAATCTGGGCGGCGCGAGAGGTGGTCTGCTTTGTTGTACTTCCCAGGCTTGTGGATCAATTTGTAGTTGTACTCCGCAAGTCGGGGAATGTACCGCGCCACTCTTCTGTTGATTTTTTGTGGGTTGCGCCAGTGTTGTAGGTTAGCATGGTCCGTGAACACTAGGACTTCGTGCTGCACGCCCAGTAGGAGATGTCTCCAGTTCTCTAGGCCCTTGACCACCGCCATTAGTTCTCGATCGAAGATATCATAGCCGCGTTCCGCTTCGTTCAAGGTTTCTGAGTGGTAGGCCACTGGTCTCTGCTTCCCATCGTTGTCACGTTGGTAGAGGATGGCGCCGATCGCGTACTGGGAGGCATCTACCTCCATTCGAATTGCTTCGCCTCGTCTGGGCGGAAGAGTACGGGGTCGCTGGTGACTATGTCGATAAGTTTGTTCAAAGCGTCCGTGCATCTTGCGTCCATTTGAATGTTTGTCCCTTTTTGAGGAGGCTCGTGAGTGGTTTGGCGATGTGGGCGAATCCTCTGATGAATGGTCTCTGGTATCCCAAGACTCCTAAAGTGCTTCGTACTTGGGTTACAGTGGATAGTTGTCGTGGCCACGTTGCTAGACCGCTCGCTTGGTTGGGTCTATGCGGATGGTCCCATCCTTCACATAGATACCCAGGTATTCCACCGCGTCCTTCTCAAACTCGCACTTGGGGAGTTTGAGGAATAGGCTATGGTCGCGGAATACTTGCAAGACTTTCCGTGTTATTAGGCGATGGCGGGCTGGGTCTTTGTGCGTGGCTATTAGGAAGTCGTCCATGTATCCATGGCATTCTCCCGGGAATTCATCGTAGATGGGCTTAAAGACCCTGTCCGCCATTCGCTGGAAAGTGGCTGGGGAATTGTTTAGTCCAAACAGCATGACGTTGGGGTGGTATAATCCAAGGGGGTTTTGAAGGCCGCTTTCCAGCGATCCTCCTCCTTGATGCGTATGTTATGGTATCCCGATCGAATGTCGAATTTGGTGAATAGTTCCTTGCCGCTAAGTTCTTCCATGATCTGTTCTATCCTCGGCATAGGGTAGACATCCCTGACTGTCCATTTGTTGACCTCGCGGTAGTCCTGGATGGGGCGGAGACTACCATCTTTCTTTTTGATGAAGAACCAGGGCGTCGACCAAGGGGAGTTGGATTTTTCGATGTAGTTCTTTTGTTCGTGTTCGTCGATCCACTCCTTCGTCGCCTGCTTCTCCGCCGTGGTTAAGGGGTACACTTTGCAGTTGATGACGTCTGGTGCTTCAGGTTTTAGTTTGATTGCGTGGTCCTCTGGTCTGGATGGCGGGAATCGTTTTGCTCCTCTTCTGAGAAGACGTCGGCGAAGTCTCGGTATTGTGGGGGATCTCTACTTTTCTTTATCTTTGTTCGCTTTTTCCGCCCACTGCTGTGCCATGTTGACTTTGCTGACCAGGATGATTTCATCTCCTTCTTCCCAGGCAGGATCTACCCGTGCTTGTCGTACGATCATCCGCTCTTGTCTTTTCTTTACTCGGTCGTACCACTTGGCTTCTAGGTGTACGGGGTCCTTTGAGCTGACTGGTTTCCCAGTCAAACTTTGGTTGGAATGCTTTCAGCCAAGGGTACCCTAGAATGATCCTGTCCGAGCCTAGATTTGAGACATAGAAGTTCTGTACTTCTTCTTTGTCTCCTTGTCTGATTCTGAGCTCGCAGTAGTGGGTGAGGGCTCCTGCTGTGTTAGCAGAGCCGTCGGCGTTGGTGATGGTTCGGGGAGGGGGAGTTTCTGGAGGGCAACGTTCAGGAAGGAGGCGGTGGAGGTGTCCATGAGGTTTTCTGTGGCTCTGCTGTCCACAAGGGTTTTTACTTCGGCCATTCGCTGCATGGATCGGTAGGGCACATTCAAAATCATAGAATTCCGAGTCCTAATACCGATCCAATACAGTTCTATAGCTCTTTCCCAGGCCGGTGGGTTAGAGCCGCCTAAAAACCCTCGTCTTTCAGCATGCTATCCATGAGTTCTTTGCGTTGCTCCCTGGACATTCCTCTGACCTTTCCTAGAAAGGCTTCTTTGTCGTCATCGTCCTCCTCTGGCTGTTCGTTCGTCTCTGCTTTGACGGCGGTGACTTCCTTTGCTACTACTCGTTTCGGGGCGGTTTTCCAGGTGTTTGTCCTTCCCTTCTTTTTGGGACAGACTCTGGCCATGTGTCCGGTTTCCTTGCAGAAGAAACAAGCCCCTTTCTTCATGAGGCTGTCTTTTTCTGTGTCTGTCATGGCGTTGACTTGGATGTTGTCCACGTCCATGGCGTCCGATCGTCGGTCTTTTTGTCTGTTCTTGGCGCGTTCTTGCCAGGTGCGTCTGCCATCTTTGCTTTCTTTGTATTTTTTGATGCGCTCCTGGAATCCGTGTGCGCCCCATTCTGCCCATTTGGCCTGTTCGGCTCTAGCTGCCTCTGCCCATTGCTGGAAGGTGCACGGAGCCGGATTAATATGGTAGAGGGCGTTGTGTAATGCGGATTGGAGTCCCTGTCGAAACATGATGATGGTTCCCTTGTCTTGAAGGCTTCTGTTTGCCTTCCTGGCAAGTTCCGTGAAGTCACTGATGTAGGTGTCCAGTTCTCCTCCCTTCATTTGAAGATTGGAGAGGTTCCTCTCCGCGTTCTGTTCTGCTGCTGTGTCTTGGAATGCGCTTCTGAATTCATCCGCGAAAGTGTCCCACAGCCATTGGTTATCATAACCGACTGGGTTCACGTTTCGTGTCGTGACATTATGGAGCCATTGGACCTGGGTCCTGTTCCAGTTGGCTACTTTGGGTCCTTTGATGTATGACAGACAGTTGGCGACTCTTTGATAGGGGAGGGCGAAGGCATAGTTGAAGGTGTTGTTAAGGCAAAAGAGGTTCCATTCGTCCATGAAGTCATCCGCCTTCTGCCTGTCCCCATCGAAAATGGTGGGTGGTCGTCCAGTGGGCGCCCCCATAAGGTAGCCTGGTCCTGGCATTGGTCCTTGTGGCAGGCCACCTCCTGGGGGTCCTCCTCCTGGGGGCCCAGCCGGGGGCCAGCCCGGGGGTCCTCCTCCATGAGGTGGGCCTTGAGGTGGGCCTTGAGGCGGACCTTGAGGCGGGCCTGGGGGCGGTGCCCCTCCTTGGTTGAGTACCCAACCCTGGCCAGCAATCGGAGGAAGCGGTCCTCCTCCTCTTATTGCTAGGTTAGCTACCACTGCCGGTGCTTCGGTCATAGTTGCTCTGATTTGTATGGGTTCTGGTTCTATTGTGATGGCGTCTACTTGTTCCGCAAGGCGGGTCATCGGGGTGTTTGCTGGTGGTTCTTGGTAGGAGTGGGTGGACAGGGGAGTCGTTGGTTCTGGTTCCCCTGTACTCCCGTCGTCTTCGCTGTCCTCTCTTATTGCATTGAGAGCACGGTTGTTCGGGTGTTGGGCGTCGTCCTCGCGCCACCATCCTGCTCCTGCTGCTTCATTAAGCCTGAGTGCAGGGCAAGATTTGAGTATTTCGTGGTGGCGTAATACAGCGTGCCAGACGTCGTTGATGAATTCTACGCGGACCGATTCTCCTTCTTGTGCAACGCAGTAACACCGGTCCGTGGGGTTCCAGTATATCCCGCCTTTTACGTGCACAGGCAGGTCGTCGTTGTATCGGGTGGGTACTGGGATCAATGTTTCGTTATCGGGGAATTCTATTCTGAGGAGGGTCGCGCTCATATTGCAACTGCAAGTACGCTGACTTCTGAGGCAGTTCTGGCAAAGGGATGAGAATCTAGGCGCCGTCGTGTTCTAGTTCCGGGTCAAGCGTTTCCAACAGGATCGTTTCGCTTCTATAGTCTTCTAGACTGTCGCTCAGGATCTCGTCTGCTTGCTCAATGGTCTGGGCAAGTTCGTGGAGTTCCGTCTGGAGCCTTCGTTTCTTTTCACCTGTAGCTAGGTCGAGTAGGAGGAGTACCGTGTAGTATTCCTGCTCCGCGGAGATCCGGATGGCAAGCGCCTCTACCAGATGTTCAATGCGGTCGTTCGGGGGTTCTGCCACCTTTCAGTGGTGTGTGGGAGCTTGGACTTATGTTAGGGACTAGCTGTTCCTAGTTCCTAAGATAGGATCAAGTTGGTTCAGGAGGGACCAACAGAGACGCGAGTCAAAGTTGGGTCTAGCTAAGTTATAGCACTTAGAGGGCTTCAAGAGAGAAAGGATCGCAAGGGGATTTGTGAGGAGGTTCAAGAGGCTAGTATTGGAGAGAAGTCCAAGCTGGAGAGCAAGGACACAAGTCGAGGGATCTTATATACTGTACAGGGCAAAGGGCGAGTGACATCAGTAATGATGTCATGAGCCTGGGTCTAACTACGACGTCATCGAAGTTCTAGGCTAATGATGTCATAGGAGTCACTGTGAGTCATGAACATGCTGCTCCGTGTCGTACAAGGTGAGGCTCTGTCCGTAAGCGAGAATGTAGATGGAAATGAAAAACATGAGGCAACAGGGAGGCAGAGGTCCAGATGAATCCGTAACACAGAGCGCCTGGTAGACCTCTTCTCAGCATGCCTCAGAGCGGGATACCACCCCCGACCATGGAAAGAAGCAGTAGTATGTGTAATCCCCAAACCGAACAGAGCTGATTACACGCGCGCAAAAAACTTCAGGCCTATCTCGCTCCTGGAGTGTCTAGGCAAGCTACTCGAAAAAATCGTCGCCAAAATCATCTATAGAGAGATGACCAAACACGCACTAGTCCCCACCACTCAATTCGGAGGACGTAACGCCTCCTCCACCTTAGACGCAGGCCTCTCCCTACTCCACGATATCCAAGCCGCACATAAGTCAGGGTTACGAACAGGATTACTCCTGTTTGACATACAAGGCTATTTCGATAACATCAACCACGAGAGGCTGATACAGGTCTTCGCCAACCTCGGCTTCGCTCCCGAATTAGTGCAGTGGTGCCGCTCATTCTTAACAGAACGCTCAGTCCGCCTCCGCTTCAATGGCAAATCGTCGGACCCTATCGATTTCTCGGTGGGAACCCCACAAGGGTCACCCGTTTCGCCAGTCCTATCAACAATCTACACCTCCCCGCTCCTACACAAAATGAGAGACTGGACCCACACATCCCTGGGTATGTATGTAGACGATGGGGCAATCTTCGCATGCGGACGCAACTGGGAGGACGTCGAGACCTCCATACGCAAAGGGTATGCGACATGTTTGGACTGGCTAACAAGGGCCGGACTCAGTGCCGAACCCGATAAAACGGAACTGATCTTTTTCAAAAAACGCGGAGAGAGAACGGACCCACCCCAGCACATGTCCCTCCCCCTCCCGGCCCCCAACACACACTACAGAGTCACAGCTACGAACACCCTCAGGTACCTAGGCTTCTTCTTCGATAGCCGCCTTGCCTGGACGCACCACGTAGAGGTAATGTGCAACCGAGCACGAGCTTCGCTAAAAGCCCTATGGCTCCTAGGTAACTCAGTCCGAGGCCTCGACCAAGCGAGATGGAGACTAGCCTACAATGCCATCTGCCTCCCAGTCCTCACATACGGATGCCAGCTCTGGTACACAGGTAAACAAGTCACCCTGGTCAAAAAACTCCAAATAGTCCAGAATGACGCGGTCAGGCTGATCTCGGGCACCTTCCGGACCACCCCACGCGACCCTCTACACCACCTCCTGAACATCCTCCCGATGGACCTATGCCTCAAGAAGATACTCTTGAAAACAGCCCTCCGATTTTATAAGGCCCCGAAAGGGAGCCAACTACTCATCAGACTAGGCGGTGCGTGGCACGTGCCGACTGCTAACGACCTACCGCTCCCGGCAACAAACAGAGCCAGCCTCAAAACGACCCTGCGGTCACTCGCGGACAGAGTACCCGTGAACGGACCACGAGTAGACCCCTTCCCCGAACTTCCACCAGGAGCACCAGACTGGAATGGTAGAGTCAAGGTAACGCTCAAGCGGAATGGCTGGGACTACGAGCAAGTCGCCAGCACCCTCACATCAGCATGCCGCGAAGGTACAACCATCAACATCTTCTGCAACGGCATATGCTCGAACAAAGGACGCCCAGACGGAAAACAAATTGGAGCCATGTCCGCAGCACTATACCAAGAGGGAAAGGAGAAACACCATGCGGAGAGAACCCTTGGAGAATCGGTGACGGAGCAAGACATAATGCTACGTTCACTCCACTCTGGAATAGATACCCTCACGTCCCTCCTAGACACCCAACCGTCCCAACAACACAAACCCATAGTCATCGCCGTAACATCAGAATCCGCCCTTTCAAAGGCGCTGGACGCGTCCCCGCATGATGATCAAACAGAGTCCATCAGTTTACTGACAAGGCTGAACACCACTCTCGTTAAGTACCCCAGCGTTAAAATCACCCTCCTCTGGCTGCCCAAAAACACACGATTCGTAGGTTTCCGCAGGACGAGACAACTCGCCTTGGAGGCGGCCAGGACAGCAAACCTCGCTAGCCTCACCGAACCCCAAACGATAAGCAACCAACTAAAAAGGCCGAAGAAGCGACGATAACAGAATGGGCAGAGCAGTACAACCAGGGACCGCACACATCGATGGCCTACCGAACAGCGCTCACCTCCCCACCAAACGGGAAAACACACCACACTTTCCAGCCCAAGAAACACCCCCGCCCGCTAACGACGGGAAACGCGTCCGCCGGCCCTAACACAGAGAGGCCCAAAGCTACGTTCTCCAGATTAACACACTCCACTTTCTACCGTTTTATTACAGGACACGCGTTCACAGGAGAATACACACAAAGATTCTTCCCTCAACACACTCCAGAACAAGTCGCATGCCAATGTGGCGAAACGTTACAAACGATCGAGCACGTCATCATGCACTGCCCACTTTTCGACACCGCGCGCCGCCGACACTTGATGTCCAATGGCCGCACTTGGAGCTTCAAACAGCTCCTCGAAACTCCGAAGCGCGTCCAAGAGCTACTTCGGTTCTTAGAGGAGACGAGGGCCTGCAATAAGCCGCGGGCAGTCTGGGAACCAGACTGAGGCACAGGGTTTTTTCCTTTCTGCGACAGAGTCACCCCTGTTGCAAGTACGTATACACATACACACGACCGCCACATAACATATCACACCACTACACACCGACGGTTTACAACCATCACACACTTCTTCCCCCACCTGATAGTCATAACGCTTAGTTACCCTTTGCGACCGCCTCTGTGCCACGTTGTACACGCTGCGGAATACAAATTCGGATTCAAAAAAAAAAAAAAAAAAAAACCATGACTACGAGATCGGCCTCTACCCCAAAAAGTGGGCTAGCCTAGCAGGGAAACAACCTTTGGAACCTGAGGCGACATTTATTGATGTTCCTAAGTAGTTGCGGCGGCGGCAGCTCGACTGCAGCAAATGCACATGCCCCTGCATGGGGAGCTACTGCCTGAGCGCCCCTCCCTCTTCTGTTGGCATTTGAACGCGTGCCCCCGTTCCCTCATGCCGCTCTCCAGCAATTCCCTCCTTCCCAATTCCCCACCAGTTTCCTACGATTGAAAGGAACAACAGTAAGCGGAACCGCGGCTGCCGAAGCGCTGAAAGATCCCCTGGTAATACTCGGCTGTGGTCCGGCTATGCAGTAGCGATGACAACATGGGCTTATCCTAGAACGTTGTACCTGAGGTGGCTATCTTATGGAGAACATCCAGGTAGAGACTTGAGCTGTACTCTCACTGGCACTGGGTGCCGCGTAAGATGGAAGAGAGGAATCTTGTTGGCAGACAGGCGATGCCTAAAATTCGGGGCCGCAAGAACTGGGAAAATGAACGATGGCTACGGGGGACACCGGGGCGCGGGCTTGTCAGTTGCTTTGCGCAGCGAACGGACAATACCATACAAAGGGTCTGGAATCAATCAGCGGCCACATAGCAACATAAAAAGGGGTGAATCTCAGATCGCGCCTGCATATCTCGTCTGATGAGACAACCTCGCCGAAATTCAACAGGCGCCAGCCACCAGATAAATAAGATCGCCTGGTTTGGCTCAGCGGAGTCAATTATGTCAAATTACCTCGCTTGCGAGGCTATTATACAGACAGAAACAACAGGACTTTGGCTGAGAAACACATAAAACTACGTTTTAACAGTTCAAAGGAACAGGACAGAACAACCCCGCCTACGCCCCAGTCGAGTAACCCTGCGCAACAGCAATATTATACTATTGGTCGACATCAGTCAGTAATGGATTGAATGTAGTGAAGTATGAAGAACTCACTTGAAGGAGCATCGTGTTCGGCCACGCGGTCGGCAGATGGTTCGCGCCGAGGTACTCATACCGGTGCATGTTCTCGACGGCGACCTTATAGCGCTTTAGCGTGCCAGGAGCGGAGGGCCCACGGCGCATGCCATCAAACTCAAACACTGCACGAAGCATTTGGCCCGTGATCTTCATTGTCAGCTCGACGCCAAGAGAGCGGGTGATGATGTCGTCGAACAGGTAACGGCTTTTGGGCTCCCGATTCACTTCCACGGTCATTGGATTAGTGAACACGCTGGACTAACAAGTCAAGAAGTCATCCAGGATGTATGAGTGCGAAGTAGCATGTATGAGGAGGAATGACTGACGTCAAGGCTAGCATGCGCGAGGTCCAGGAAAACACGCTGACCCTTGGAAAGGGTGAGGCTGCCTACTCTCTGATCGGCCAAGGATTCACCTGTGCAGATTGTCAGTGAATAGTACAAGTGCGGGAAGAAACGAAAACGACTTACGATAGACTCCGCGGAATGGTGGGTCAATGCCTACACGAGAGGGAAATATGAGCAATCAGCCCGCTGCACAGTAATGAACGGCGCACGCATGGCCTCGTATGCGTAACCCTCCAGTTTAGAGTTTTCGGCATCAGCGGCCTTGAGTTGAAGCACGGCATCAGGCAGATCGAGGTAAAAATTGACAATATTGATGATCGCTGTAATTACTCAGACTAAGTAAGCTCTTTAAGAGAGTGGCATACTGACATTGGGAAAGCTCGACCGATGCACCAACCAAAAGTGATAGCACATTGTTCGTGGTTCGGTCGATACTGGCACCATTTTCATAACGGCTGTCAGCGAGAGAGAACTTTTCTTTGATCGACTTTCCAACGAATAATGATTGAATAGATTCCACGAGGCCCGAAATGCCAAGCTGGAACGTTGCGTGAACCCGAAAAGAACGTGTCAAAATGGCCGAATCTCTCACCTTTCCCGCATCAAGCAAGAGGTTGGCCTTAATGCGGCATTGCAGGTCCTTGATATGCTCCCTCACCCTTGCCTCTAAGTTCATTGCTTGGGACGGGTCAACGTCGAGGAATAAGAAGCTATGAGTAAATCAATAACTGAAGTGACGAGCGCAAGAGGGAGCATACGAGTATATCTCGGTGATCATCTCATAGAGCTGAGACTCGGTGTAATCACCCAATGAGTCCTCATCCGCTTTCAGCGTCAGGCCAGCCTATTAATCCAGTACAGCCAACAGTTAGTGAAATCAGGTCAAAGTCACATACCAGCTCTGTCGCGGCCCAATACAGCGGGACGTGACGCAGCACATCACGAACAATGTCCACAAACCGGACGCTGTTATCAAAGAGCTTAAAAGACTTTTTAACGATCAGTTTGCGGGTCTTCTCATAGAAGTAGTGCGCAATATTGTCAGCCTGTTCTGGTGATGATAGTAACAGACGCAGAAGCTCTCGCTGGTCGCGCTGGCTATCGGCTGCATTTCTCGTCGCAAGGAAAAACCTGTCATGAGATGGAATCAGGGACTTGCACAACACCACCCTGTCACGTTTACATACCCTTCACCTGAGACAACACACGCAGCCTTTTCGCCATATCGATGGACAAACCGATTATTGCCCAATATATCCTGGATGGTGTTATATTCCATCGCATTGACGACGACGGGTGCAGAGCCAGGACGGGTGAAGCTATAGCGATCAGAAGTGCCGAGTCTGTTCAGGAAAACCTCCATAGACTCGGGAGTCTGGAGAGGGAACCATGTGTAAGTGCTATTCTCCGTAAATTCCCCTGGCAGGGCACGAAGAATGAGCCGGCCAAGCATGCCTCCGTTTCCGGGACCTTTCCGGTCACGTTGGCTATCCGCGAGGCCCCAAGAAGTGAGATTATAGGGTGTGAGATCCGTCGTGAGAAAGCGATCGCCACGCGTGAGGGCAATGGCATCGCTGAGAATAGCACGACTTATGGTATATCCTACCAGGAAAGAATTAGTCTCAGCCCAGAGATAACGAGAGTTGAACATGCCAGGGCAAAGACCAGCACCATCAACAACGTGTTTAACCTGCTCAGCTTGTAAACCAACATAAAGCTCGAGGTTGTCAATGTGGGTGTAGAGACGCTCTGCCGCCTCGGCAATCTCCGGGTCATCATTCCATTCCAGGAAACTTGCATAAGCTTGGAGAGAAATGAGATTCAGGTCCAAACTTGATACACTTATTTATACTCACGTTTGAGGCCGATGAACTTTAGGAATGTTGAGGTTAACCTATACTGTAATGCGAAAAAAGACATAACATACTTTGCGGAGCTCATTTAGCGAACAAACGCCCCAGCGACGGCTAGCTTCAATACCCATAACTTCAATCACCTTCAAACTATGAGGCGTTCCACGCGCTCCGAAAGTGGCTGCCGGATGTGTGATGCTGTAATGTTGTGGGTATATTTCCAGGAACAGTATAGAAGAGACACGCACGCATCCTTAATGAGAGCCGCAAGTTCGCTATCGTTGAATCTTCCATCTGGACCGCGCTTCAAACTAAAATGAAATCAGTGACAGTACCCAGAAAAAATAATCGGGTAACGCACCCGCCGAATGTCCATTGAGACAAATCCGATTTCTTAGGGAAAATACGTCCAACAGTTTCCATGAATTCATTGGGAGTGATCTGAAGGCCGCATAAGTTGGTCAGTAGACCTGACCCGTCAAGCCCGCCACCTACGTTTTCCAAATCTTTTCCAGGAAAGAGTTGGGACATGCGCGTCAATGTCCACTGATCATCTGCTTGGGACGTAGTCGCGTGCCATCTGTATATACAATTGAACTACAGGTGCAGTTTATGTTGGGATCTATGATACGGATAGAACGACAACTGCATACCTCGACACTGCAAGCATTGCCACGACCGCGCTCGAAAAGCTTATGGTCCAATCCACGTAGGTCCTGTGCGCATAATCAGCCACGCTAGAGTGAGACGAACAGAGTAAATCACATACATTAAAGGGATTCAAGCTCCAGGTACTACCCTGCCGAACGAGGCCGAGAATGCTGCTAACGTAATCAGAAAAGATAATGCCCCCGAACCAGGTGCAGTTGATGAGCCGTGCAGTCTGGAAGAGATGTTCGTCTTGATCCTCAATCTTCTTTGCGCGCCCAGGATCACCCAGAGGGATATGGTCAGGATTGGTGAAGGATCCACGCTCGTTGATCGCAAGCAGCTTGCTGGCAATGTACTAAGGCAAGGCAATCAGAAAATTGACAAGACATTGATTGGCCAAGCACGTACGTTGTGATTGCGATTGAACAGCACAAGCAGAGCGCAGACAGCAGGTGGTAACATAAGAAGGCGCTCTTCAGCGAAGGAATCGGGGTGGAGAAGTCCTCGGCCGTCATTCACACGAAGATCGCGCTGAGTGGCTTCATCATTGCCGTACAGCGGTGCGAGGTCGGCATACGACGACGTCTCATTGATATATACTTTACCAGGCTCGTGTGATGTGCGGAAAAGACTTTTCGAGATGTCAGTAAGTAGTGAGTGGACTTCACCAAAGCGGCTGGTAGCTCACGAATGGACGACAAGTGTGGCCCATGAAAAAAACATGCTGGAAAATCCGGCAGGGTGTCTGACAAACTGAAACATACGGTGCACAGGTGAGGACGCTGGTACAAGTAAGGGCAACTTCAAATCGAACCTTCTCGCGCCTCAGTAAAGTATCAAAGACAAGACCAGGATCGGGGAGCATGTTGGCTGGTAGGGATTGCATCTGCTGTACGCTGCGCGCATAAGACGTGCCAGCCTTTCCCGTGTCAGGATCGGCAGGATTGTTACAGGAGCCGTCTGGCTGTCGGTATTGATACTTAGGACCGAGGTAAGTCGCTGGAGGATGGTAGAGGTCATCATAAACTGGATCGGGATTGCTTATCAGGTAATATAAAAGCGCATGTGTCAAGAACGACGAACGGAGTTCGATGACCAAATTCTGCAAATCGGTCATTTGGTTCTTGAAGGGCCCGTCTGCGTTGCGCGAAATGAACGAGAGGAGATGTTCGAGCTACGGGCGTACGCATGTCAGACAAAGCGGACTAGAAAAAGGGGGGCTTACAGCCATCTTGCGGTCATCGATCGAGTTGCTATGTTTAATCACATCAATAACTGCTGCCTTGAGTGCACGATCCATTCATGAGGAGAATAGCTGGACTACACGATAGAATGACGTACAAAGCTGGAGGGTTCATGGTACGAGGCGGTGTTCTTCTTTAACTAGGGTACAATATAAACGAGAGCATTCCATAGTGAGTAATGGCGTGCTCACGGCGGCCTTAAAATCTTTCACTGCAGCCTGAAGCTCTTTCTGCGCGACCTCATTATTGGTGGATTGGGTACCACTATTCGACTTGAACATCTGGTCCAGAGGGGTGATGAGGTTTAGGACAGCAAGGCTAAAGAGGTAACCGACTGAGAATAAACTGGATGACGGTCTGAAGGCCATATTAGTGGTCAGTATGAGAACAAAGAATTGGGAGTTGGAGAGTTGGAAACTGGGACGGAATAATAGGGACAGGAATCCATGCCCATGATCAAGCTAGTATTTAACAGATCCAGTCAGAAGGGAGCGAGCAGCTCAGTTGAGACCAACAGTGCAAACATGAGACCCATGAGACCAATAGTGCAACATGACATTGTAACCTTGAAGTTGTCACATTCACTAGTTGCCGAGTTGCGATGTGGTAACTTACTGGCTGTGGCAGCACCATTACATATTTGATAAGGTTTATTTGTACAGTACCTTGATCGGCCTTCCATGACCGGTGACTGGTGACTGTGGCGCAACACTCGGACCGCCCGGGTGACATTTCCGAGACAGGTGTCGGCGGCAAGACTGCGGCAAGCCAAATCGTCATTCTCAGGAGCAGGACAATTTGGGTGTACAGTACAGTCGAAGCCCTCTTAACCCATACCCCTCAGTCACAGCTCCGAGCTGGGTTATGAATAAAAAATTAATATGTGGTCTTTGGAGTATTGGATGTCTTTCTAAGGTTTGTGTGGAGGTCGTGATCATGTTGTGGAGCACTCGCGTCATCGACTCCAAGGACCTCTATTACCTAGTTACATGCTCACTTACTTTCTCCTCGTCTCGCTGCGGCCTCAGAAATTATCTAAAAAGAGAGTAAGTCAGTCCGGGCTGCCCTCCCCGTGATCTTGCCTGTTCTCGAATGAAACTTCTGGTCCTCACTTGACATCCTTGGGAGTGCTACGACTCTCCGAGTGACCAGACGCCGCGTTTCCTTCACTTTCACGACGACTGGTCGGCCATAGAACTTCCGGGATACCTCACGAGCTACACTGCAGCCTTGACAAGTAGCCCAGTCATACGCTCATTTGCTCGCGTTTATTTGGCCCTGACTCGGAGCCTCCGGCCTAACACTGGCAGTATCCGCTTCCTCGGAATCGGGTCTTCAAGTTTTTCGTGGATCTCTTCTTGCTCATCAACCCAGCCGAGCTCCGCGCGTGGTGCACTTACAGCATCGTCGCGGCGCGAAACTCCTACTACCCGCGTAGCACGAATGGGCATAGCTGGAGAAGGGTCGGAATTCTGTAAAGTAATAGAATGAACCGCGAGAGTGCTCAAATTCAAAATACCTCAGGCTTGCTTGTTACCTTGCTGGCGATATTCGACCGTGCCTTGCAACCATCAATAGTTCGCGGGATTGTACCAGTTTCCTTTCCTCCCAACTGCCCTGTTCCCTTTCACCCAGAATGACGACTTTGCTGAGACTTACCGCCTTTTCAATGCGGCACGTGTCTCGGAAATGCTGGTGGTCCAAGTGTCACGCCCATACTTAGAGGACGATCAGGCAACTTCCCGAAGGTCAGGAAGCTTCTACCTTGATCGCGAGGCTGGCCAATACTTAAACAAGGACAAGTGGGGTAGCCTTGACCTGTGGCGCCAGGAGGAAGAGCTCGCGTATTCAATTGAGCTCGGGCATCAGTTCGTTCGCCTCGTCGGACTGTCCTGTCTTTCACCCCGAGCCTTCGCATTTGGGAAGGTGCATGGACGGGTTTCGCCACCTTAATATCGTTTGTCTAGGTACATTATATATAATTGCCCAGTTCAGTTGAAGGAGGCTCATCCCCTGTCAGCCCATATCATTGATAAACATGCAGACAACGACTGCAGAACCAAACAGCTCGTCACCACGTCTCGACATTCCAATGAGGCACTCTCATCCAATTAATCTCCTTCCTGTCGAGGTCCTTTCTGAAATAATGTGTTACCTACCCTTCTTTCGAGGCCACAATGCCCCGTCTATTCACCCACTCGACCGCGACCTTGACCCCTCTGGTCATTTCACTACCAACAATCCTATTCGTACGCCACATTGGGTCGCAGTCAGCCACGTCTGCTATCGCTGGCGTGAAATAGCACTCAAGTCCAAAGCTCTCTGGACGTGTATCCCACTCGTGAGCGTCCGTTGGGCACAACGTGCTATCGAGCTCTCCGACCTTTATCCTATCACCCTTCACATTGATTTCAAAGAAGCTTCTCTTGATAGGGGCTCCGTCGATGCCTTATGTCACGCACTCCTCCATCTCCACCGGATTCGCAAAATCCACATGCATAACCCTTGGGGCACGAAGTATGGCGATCGTATCATGGCCGTCGTATATGGTGCCCTATGCCAAGGAGCGCCTGCCCTCGAGGAGCTCGACCTTTCCTCCCAAATAGCACTTCGGGTAAAGTCTGGGCCTAACAACACGATTATGTCTGTGTTTGCGGAATTGCGCACGCTCCGCCTCGATCTGTGCTTTGTGCCGGCAGATTGCTTCTTATTTCTTCCAAGTTTGACACACGTTCAGCTGTCTGTGACAAGATCCATGTGGCCGACGCTGGAGTCGATGCTCAGCACCCTCGCACTCATACCCAAAGTCCAAGTCCTTGGGTTATGTGGCGCGCTTCCTACCGAATCCTACGCCACTCCTCCCCTCTGGCTATCGACCTTCCATGCCTCGAGGAGCTGCATCTCAGTGGCACGGGACAGGGGATTTCGGCGGTGTTACAGGCACTGATATTCCGGGACAGTGTACAAGTTTATGTCACCCTTCCTCGTATTCTCACGGAACCGAGGCTGCTGCCGAAGGCTCCATATGACGCAGAGCGTTGCACCCCTGCACGCCTACACGAGCTTTCAAGAACTTATCCATCTATATACACTTCACGCTAGGTGCCACTCACGTGCTCACAAATTGGGAGAATGCTCGGAGAGAGGAGAGCAGTTGAAGCAGACGACCATGCACGGGTGACGTGCGATAGGAAAAAGGGGCACGATACAGGGTCTGAGGTATTCTATTACTTAGGCTGGACAGTAGAAATCTTTTTGGAAGGATACCTGCGCAAAGTCATGATAAGGTTTGACCAAGTGGCGGAATCATGGGGCTGCACGCTTTGCACAGCCTGAGTTGTATTAGTACAGTACTTCTGCTTGTCTGAGTCTACTAAGCCCCTCCTGGGTCTAAACAGCAGTAATTGATGCTAACCTATCATGATCTAGTATGTTCGGATTCGGACCATTCCCGTGAAACCTCATCCATTACAGTAATCCAACTCGGAGTAACCCGATATCTCTACATCGTGATAAGTATCAAGCCTCCAGACGTCTCTAGCACAGCCCTGCCTGTGTGCCATTCGCCTATTATCCGATTGACCCCACCACTGGCAGCCGTCCAAGCTGCGGCCGCTCTCTAATTACCAATACTCTAAGGTCCGACCGACTCTAACGTTTCTTACGCTCTGCCTCCCAACGTGTTATCTAGGCAGAGATTTTCGCGCGGCTCGCCGAGCTCTCAACGTTGACTGCCGCGATGATGCGTGCCCAGCCGAAGAACGAACTGAGTTGTGAATATGACACGGCGCGGAATGGCAGTCGGTGAGAGCCCCGCGCAGGTTGCAGATGGGCGAATGTGAATTCACGGTGCGAAGGGTGGAGCTGATCGATGGGGCCGTGCTAGTGCCAGCGGGCGGCGAGTAGCTGCGAGGTGGTGGGTTTGACAGAATGACAGTCAGGCAGAGACAGGCGACTCACGTCCAACCAGTGGGACGGAAGGCAAATTGCCTTGGTCCAGTGGGCTTTCCAGCGCTTGATATACTCCTTCAGCCTTTTGGACGTGACGACACCCAAAGGCACCAAATGAGCGTTAGCAGAGAACGGGTCTGCGGAGAACATTCCGTTCAGCTTTGGATCTGATTAATAACGAAGAGTCACAGGTTTTCGTGAATCGCAGTAGATTTTCGTATTCAAAGCTTTGGCGATAGCTGAGACATTCACGGTGGTGCACCCGACAAGGACGAGAGTGTTGATGCTCTTGGCGTCGCCTGTCACCTCTTGCTTAGGAGTGCAAGTGATTCAAATGTTCACAGAACCCTTATCATCCTCGGGAGCAATACCTTGACCAGAGACTAAGCGTTTTGCGAGCTCTGCGCAGGCAGAAAATCCCTAGTCAGTGCAATTCGGCGCGCCGAGATGTCCCGAGGAGATGTGATCACTTCCGCAGGTAGAAACAGCTCGTGTCTGGGTATAGTGCCATGACCGTTGCGCCGGTAAGGAACTCTTGGTAGGCGCTTATGTTCCGAGTTCTATTTATAGAACGAGGTGTGCTGCGCTTCCTGGCGAGGATCCTTGACAGGAAGAGGCTCTGAGGCAGACCACGGACACCGTAACACGTTGCGCGCTGCGGCGGTCGTGGACGGACAGGACGTTGCCAATGCGTTCTCGTATGGAAACTATGCGCTGTACGGGACGCCTGTCGAGGGAGTATATGGTGCAAATCTTCCACGACTGGCTGAAGGCGGTCGATCAGACCAACATCATGGGCATCGCCGCGCGGCCCTCGCCGGAGGTTTCAAGTTACCTTGCTTGTACTTGCAAGGTGAAGTACTCCATATGGCTCTTCCGACAAGGCTGTTCAGGAGCTTCCGACAGACGCCTAAGAATTTGATCAACGATAGAATGATCTGGAATTGGACAATTTCAATATCGACTATGCTGAGAAGGACAGATATAACTTAGCTTGGTTGGGGCGTTGGTGTTAAGACGTAAAGTAACTTATACATAATTGATAACGCTGAAGCAACACTAACCGCCTGACTCATTCATATCGCTGCAACGTTTCTGTGTCTGATCGTTCTAACCGTTCGTCTTCGAAGCTTCAAACATTGAGCATCCGAAACTTCGTGACAACACGACGTAAATGTGAAATAACGAGAGCCCGCCTGATGGGGGGTGGCTGTAGTAACGGGGTTTGCGAGTCGCCCGATTAGAGTTTCACTCATTTGGATTCGATGATTGGAACTTTCTTTAGCCTTTGAACCCGGACAGGCGTGTATACGACAGAAGGCGATCAACACTGACTACTATGTCAGATTGTCAACCGCCACTGCCAGAGAAGCTCGCTTTTATAGGCCCTGACTCGGAGCCTCCGGCCTAGCAGTATCCGCTTCAAGTTCCTCGGAATCTCTCCGGCTGAGCTCCGCGCGTGGTACATTTACAACATTGTCGCGGCCCGAAACTGCGAGGAGGAGCACGAATGAGTATAACTGGAGATTTTTCGACCGCATAACAAGCAAAGGTGACAACGTGATCCAACATGTTTTCGAACGAACGTAATGGGCTTAGAAATTCTCTATAAGGGAATGCCTTAGAATGATGTTTTTTAGACCCATTTGTAAACGCTTCATGCGCTGGCGCCGGCGCTTATTGTAGCCTGAGATTCGGAAAGAATCGGCTAGTAACTTGGCCGTCTTCTATTGCGATTGCCAGTAGCTTTGTATTTGCGACACCAATACAAAGAACCTAAGCACCAACTACTAGTAGAAACTCATTCTCTGGCCACTCCATGTCATTCTTCAGTGAAGCTTCAGGGCGCTTATATTCGTATATCCCCGTGTGGAAGCATGTCCGAGTCACCATATCACCATGCCAGTGACTATGTTAGCTCAGCGGGGCGCCCGCTTGGGCTAAGCTTATAACCCCTGGGCTGCTGCGGTTACACCCGTGAAGCAACCTTGACCCCTAACTGAACTGCACATGCCTGACGACTTTACTCTGAACGCATCGTTCCTCGCAGGAATTTTCATCTTGACCTCTCTCTTTGTCAGCTGGTACAGAAGAGATCCTTTGGTTTGTCCCTTACCGGCTAGTTCATCCCACCGCTCATCATAACCTTGGGGATCTCTAGCTCGATGGCATTCCTACCATAGGGTTTTCTGACCCAGTCCTCTCATACATCTCCGCTGCTCGATTTACTCTTGATGGCTTCCGTATGCTCAGAGAGGGATATGAGAAGGTACAGTAACGTGGTCACCTTTCTCTGTCTATCCCGCGCTGACATTGCCATCAGACAAGACCAGGCTTATTTAAAATTGCCTTCTTCCGCCGATGGGTGGTCCTGGCTTCTGGCCCTGAATTAACTGAAGATATGAGGAGGGCTCCAGATAATGTCTTGAGTATGATCGAGCCGGTCTACGAAGTACGCATATCTCGATGTCGATAGGGTTGACTCTTAGTTACCGGAACCCCTCAGGACCTTCAACCCGAATATACCTTCAAGTTACTGAATCTGGATGATACATACCATATAGATATCATACGCTCGAAATTGACACGAAACGTTGCAAATACTTTCAATCAAGTCCGTGAAGAGATTGTCATGACCTTCGATGATCTGATCCAGACATGTGACAACCATGGTGAGTTGAAGAATCCCAAAAACTGAAACGGCGATAATTTACCGAGGGCGTAGAATGGGTCAAGATCCCCATCGTTGAGACTATGCAGCGAGTGGTTTGTGCCGTCTCGAACCGTGTTTTCGTCGGTCCTCCTCTTTGTGCGATGCTCTGGTTCTTTTGTTCTGTCTGCGCCCTGTGTTGATGCTTTACAGGCCGGAACCGCGACTACCAGGAGTTGAATTTGACCTTTGCGGTTAATGTTGTAAAATTCGGACTGATCATCAGCATGTTCCCGAAGCCTCTCAGGCCGTGCGTTGCCATATTTGATTGCCTTCTCTTATCCTGAAATGCACCCAGTATTGTATCCCGTCTGCTATCCAACCTTCCGTCCCAGATTCAACAAGAGATCGAATTCATCAGACCTATGGTCGAAGAACGTTTCGCGAAAATGGAGGAATTTGGCGAGGATTGGGATAATAAACCCGTTCGTCAAATCGTTTACTGGGTGTTTCTGTTTCTCATACTGCACGGCGGAAGTACAGAATGACATGCTTATGTGGCTCATGAGCGAAGCCAAAGGAGTAGAGAAGTCCCTTGACGGCTTGGCACGCCGACTACTCCTCGTGAACTTTGCGTCCATTCACACAACCTCTCTCGTGGGTCATAATATTGTTCACCCAACACATCGCTAATCATCACATATGCGCAGACGTCAACACAAATACTGTACCGCCTTCTCTCTAACCCAGAATGTATCGAGCCGTTGCGCGAAGAGGTCGAAGCTGTGGTAGCGGAAGAAGGATGGACGAAAGCTGCAATGGACAAGATGTACAAGATTGACAGTTTCATACGGGAAACCCAGCGGTTAGATGGCCTAGGTTTATGTTCGTTATATATATCCTTTACCACGTTTCAAGTACTAATCTGCTACACTGTCTCAGTATCCGTCGCTCGTCTCACATTGCAGCCATTCACGTTTTCGAATGGTGTGACTGTCCCCCCAGGCGTACTCGTCGCTGCCCCAGCTTGCGCCACTCATACAGATGAGGAAGTGTACACCAACCCTGACAAATTTGAAGGCTTTCGGTTTTCGAAGCTTCGCGGGAGCCGAGTGATGGGGATGCCGTTACGAACAGACACCAAGTAGTATCTATATCACCTGAACACCTGCCTTTTGGTCTGGGACGACATGCGTGGTAAGGTTTCTTGTGTGTCTGTCGTTACGTCATACTCATGATCACCATCAGCCCCGGGCGGTTCTTCGCTGCCACCGAACTCAAGGCATTGCTTGCCCATATGGTTGTGACGTATGATATGAAGTTCGAAGACGGGAAAGGGGCACCGTCAGGGTTATGCATCGCAGGGATGCGTGTCCCAGGGCAGACAAATGTGATGTTTAGGAAGCGTCAGGCCTGAGTAACTTCCGTATCATTGACTTTACTATCTCAGGCTCTATATGATGTGCTAGTTACGTGCCCCCGCGATCCTGTTGCTCTTGAATGAAACTCATCCACTCCTCACTTGACATCTTTGGGAATATCATGACTCGATTTCTGACCAGACGGCGCCACAATGGTTCCTGTAGACGACTGGTCTATCATACAATGCCCGAGCTACCCTTCCAGTAGGCTGTAGCCCATCATAAGAAGCAGCCATATACACCGGCGCCAATGCCAAAGAAGCTCGCATTTTATTATCCTGTTGGCCCCGCGGCGAGCCCTCCGACCCTATCCACTCTCCCCCAGAAGGAAAATCTTGCCGAGCAAATTCTCTTCTCGCTCGTCAACCCGGCTGAGCTCCGTTCCTAATAGTACCCGCGTGATGCAGAGTGCCAGTGGGGCATAGTAGTACGTCAGAAGAGCCGAGAAAACGCTATTCGCACTTTGCCAAAAGTTGCCTCGCTCTGGGCTTACTATATCCATTTGTGCAATTGGGTGAAGGAGTCGACTTGCTGGTCATGTCTGATCGCCTGTTAGTGGATTAAGGCGATTCAGAAAAGGGCCGGTGAGTGCAAAAAAAGTTCCCACATATATATTAGTTGAGTTTTGAAGGGATGTTGATAGAAGCGGGGTCACGATTGTATGATCACATGACGTGTGTACGTGCGGGAAATATATGCCATTCAAGTATCTTTGTCCATAGTTCTTGACGCTGCAACCTCGTGTGTGGCTTAGTCGATCAAAGTTGCGTCCAAGGTATTTCCCGCGCAACCTATCTGGGACATCCACGTAACGTTTCATCTACAGCAAATCCCGCAGCATACATACTCAGCTTCGAGGTGACCCACAATGACTACTAGACTCAACCCAATGACACACCCCCTGGGCTCATTTTCAAATGTTGTAATGTCTGCTGCAAATATTGGCTTACGAACGGGTGTTTACAAACAATCCAATTTCTTAAATTTCTCAGGGGCAACTTTTCCTTCTTAGATTTCCCAATTTGGATGGAATCGCCTGAGGCAGTACCTCATCTTTGTCGGTAGATCTTCACATCAGCAAATAGACGTGGAATAGACGTGGCGCTGATAAGCGGCTCCTTAACCCACTACTTGGCGTCAAACTTGGAGATATTGCCAAAGCAGGTGGTGTCTCAGGGGTGGTTCGTGATGGGGTTAAATGGACAGAAAAGTCGGTGGGTGGAATACAAGGTCACTTGGTAGAGTCACCAGAGTTACTAGTATGGCTCTGCCGTGAAAGCTTTGTCGTCCGAGTCATCTAGAGAGAGACCTCCGCCATTGATATATTTTGATGTGGACTGGATTCCCGGGAGGTGGGCGAGCCGGCAGCTGACAGTAACAAGCTACCTTGACGGTAACTTGATTAACACATTTATCAGTCAGAGACAGACTTCAAGTTGGTCAACCTAACAAACGGAACAGTAAATGGTGTTGATATCCAGAAAACACGAAAAGTAAATGTCAACGCGGGATGGATTCGCGTGTCATACGACTATCAGCAGAAGTGAAACTTGAACATATCAGAAGGGATCAATGAGTATACAAATACAGGAGGTCCAGCGGACAACAAAATTGCGTTTGACATATCACCGGATCTGGTAGAGCGTAGCCAAGTACGTCAAACCACTTCACCATGGAGTGAGAGAGCACCCTCAAGCGAAGAAGCATATGAAACATAAACATAAAAAACGGACGAAATTTACCCCCTACTCGAGGAAGCCTGTGTTGGGGCAACTTTATACTATTCACATGTTAGCAATGGGTTGCGATCCGGCAAGGCGGAAGTACTCACCTGGAGGAGCATCGTGTTTGGCCACGCGGTCGGCAGGTATTTTTCATCGAGGTATTCATAGCGGAGCGTGTTCTCCACAGCGACCTTGTAGCGCTTCAGCTTACCCGAATCATGGGGCTCACGGCTCATGTCATCAAACTCGAACACCGCACGAAGCACTTGGCTCATGATCTTCGTCGTCAGCTCGACGCCGAGAGAACGGGTGACTCCGTCGCCGGTCAGATAACGGTTCTTCGGCCCCCGATTTGGTTCAACTTTTGTTGGGTTAAGGAACACGTGAGGCTATCAAGAGTAATCCGGTACGTATGAATGCAAAGAAGTATGTGTAAGGGAGGAATGACTTACGTCAAGGCTAGCCTGTGCAAAGTCAAGGAAGACGCGCTGGCCTTTGGAAACGCTGAGGCTGCCAATCCTCTGATCGGCCAACGATTTACCTGAACAGATGTCAGAGACTAGCCGAAACACAGGAGAAAAGAAAAGACTTACGATAGACTCCGCGGAAAGGGGGATCAATGCCTACGAGAGAAATGTCAGTAATCAGCCGGTGTAGTAGAGTGGTCAAAGCCGTACGCATGGCCTCGTAGATGTAACCCTCTAGTGCAGGGTTTTTCGCATCGGCGGCCTTGAGTTGGCGCCTGACATCGGGCTGATCGAGGTAAACATTGACAATATTGATTATAGCTATAATGAATCAGTCTATGATCTTTATAAGAGACGGTAGCATACTGACATTGGGAAAGCTCAACCGATGCACCAACCAAAAGAGATAGCACATTGTTCGTGGTTTGTTCAATACTAGCTCCGTTCAAATGCAGGCTTTCCGCGAGAGAGAACTTTTCTTTCTTTGGCTTGCCAGAAAATAGCGATTGAATGGATTCGACGAAGCCTGAGATGGCAAACTGGAACAGTACGTAAGTACCGAAGAAATGCGTTGAGGAAGCCAAGTCTCCTACCTTGCCAACGCCCAATAAAACATTCGTCCTGATGCGGTGTTGCAGGTCCTTGATATGGTCCTTCACCCTTGCCTCTAAGTTCATCGCCTGGGATGGGTCGACGTCGAGGAGTAAGAAGCTAGTGCAAATTAGTAGCTGAACTGATGAGTGCAACAAGTAGAAAGCATACGAGTATATGTCGGTGATCATCCCATAGAGCTGAGACTCGGCGTAATCGCCCGGTGAGTCCTTATCCACTTTTAACGTCAGGCCAGCCTATTGGTGAGGTACAGCAGATCGTTAGTGACATCAAATTGCATTACCTCAAAGTCACATACCAGCTCTGTCGCGGCCCAGTACAGCGGGACGTAACGCAGCACATCACGAACAATGTCCACATAGCGGGTGTTGGTATCGGAGAGCTTGAAAGACTTTGCAACGATCAGTTTGCGGGTCTTCTCATAAAATAGTGCGCAATCTTGTCAGCCTGTTCTGGCGATGATTGCAACAGACGCAGAACTTCTCGCTGGTCACGCTGGCTATTGGCTTCATTATTCGACGCAAGGAAAAACCTGTCATGAGATGGAATCAGGGACCGCACAATACCACCCCTGTCACATCTACATACCCTTCACCTGAGACAACACGCGCAGCCCTTTCGCCATACGGATGAACGAACTGTTTGCTGCCCAATATTTGCTGTACGTCGTTATATTCTCTCGCACAGACGACTACGGGTGCAGTGCCAGGACGGTCAAAGTTATAGCGATCAGCGGTACCGAGCCTGCTTAGGAAAACCTTCATCGACTCGGGAGTCTGGAGAGGGTACCATGCGTAAGTGCTATTCTCCGTAAATTCTCCTGGCAGGCCACGGAGAAGGAGCCGACCAAGCATGCTTCCGTTTCCGGGGCCATCCGAGTCCCGCTTGCTATCCGCGAAGCCCCACGCGGTGAGATTATAGGGGGTGTAGTCCGACGTAAAGAAGCGATCGCCACGCGTAAGGGCAATGGCATCGCTAAGAATTGCGCGACTTATGGTATACCCTACAAGGAAAGAATTAGTCTCAGCCCAGAGATAACGAGAGTTGAACATGCCAGGGCAAAGGCCAGCACCATCAACGACGGGCTTAGTTTGCTCAGCTTGTAAACCAACATAAAGCTCGAGGTTGTCAATGTGGGTGTAGAGACGCTCTGCCGCCTCGGCAATCTCCGGGTCATCATTCCATTCCAGGAAACTTTTATACTCTTGGAAAAAGTGAGATTCAGGTTCAGATTTGATACAACTCATTTATACTCACGTCTGAGGCCGAGGAACTAGAAAACCGTTGACGTTAACCTGCGTGCGTGAAGAAGAAAAGATATGGCATACCTTGCGGAAGTCATTTAGGGAACAAACACCCCAGTTACGGTTGGCTTCGATGCCCATGCATTCAATCACCTTCATAACCGGAGGCGTGCCACGCGCCCCAAAAGTGGCTGCCTCATGTGCAGTACTGTAATTTTGTGAGATGACCTCCCGAAGCCGTCTATAAGAGATACGCACGCATCTTTAATGACACGCGCAAGATCGCTATCCTTGAACCTTCCGTCAGGACCGCGCTCCAAACTGAGATGAAATCAGTAACAGTGCCCAGGGAAAAAGGCTCTATTGATCGGTTACCCACTCTCCAACTTTCCATTGAGACAAAGTGTCTTCCTTAGGTAGAATTTTCTCAATGTGTGTCTTGAAGTCTTTAGGTTTAAGCTGTAGGTCAGATAAGTCAGGCAGTTGCGACGCCAGCCTGAGGACAACCACTTACCTCTTGCAAATTCTCTCCCTTGAAGTATTCAGTCATGTGCCTCGTCACCCATGCCTCATCTGCCTGAGACGTAGTCGCATGCCACCTGTATAAACAATTGAACTTGCGCTCAAAGTTAGAGCTGATGATACAAATGGCATCACAGGTACATACTTCGACACTGCAGGCGTTACCACGACCACGCTCAAAAAGCTTATGGTCCAAGTCACGTATTTCCTGTTCGCACGTAATCAGCGACGTGCGAGGAACAGAGCATGTCACCTACACCAAAGGGATTCAAACTCCAAGTGCTACCCCCCCGAACGAGGCCGAGAATGCTGCTAAAGTAATCAGAAAAGATGATGCTTCCAAACCATGAACAGTTGATGAGTCGTGCAATCTGGAAGATTTTTTCATCTTGTTTCCGAATGATTTCTGGGCGATCGGATTTGTTCAAAGCGATACTGTCAGGGTTTTTGAGGTCACCGTGCTCGTTGATTTCAAGCAACTTGGTGGCAATGTACTAAGACGAGCCAATCAGCAAGTGAGAGGATATCGAAGGACCAAGAACATACGTTATGATTACGATTGAACAACACAAGCAAGACGCAGACAGCAGGTGGCAACAGAAGAAGGCGGCCTTCAGCAAAGCAATCCGGCTTGAGAAGTCCTCGGCCGTTAAACAGGCGGATATCATTCAGGGTCGCTTCATCATTGCCGTACAGGGGTGCCAGGTCGACATACGATGATGTCTCATTAATATGTTCTTTGTCAAGGTCATTGGACGTGCGGAAAACCCTTTCCGAAGATGTCAGCTGTAATTTACAACCAAGTCATTTCGATAACCGAATCGGGGGGCTTACGTGTGGATGACAAGCGCCGCAAATGAAAACATCATACTGGAAAGTCCGGCAGGGTGCCTGACGAACTGGAACACACGTGAGCATGCAGATAAGACCGCAAGGGCAGCTCCAAACCTTTCGGCGCTTCAGTAGGGCTTCAAACACTAGATCAGCACTGGGGAGCATGTTGCGGGGTAGGGGGTGCAATTGCTGTACACTGCGGGCATAAGGCCTGCCAGCCTTGCCCAGGTCAGGATCGCCAGGATTGTTACAGGCTCCGTCTATGCGTCTGTATGCAAAGTCGGGACCGATGTAGGTCGCGGGAGGATGGGACAAGTCATCATAAACTGGATCAGGATGTGCATTGTCAGGTAATGTTAAAAGCGCGTGCAACAAGAGGCGACGGACGGAGTTTGACGAGTATATTCTGAAGCTCGGCCACTTTGTCCTTGAAGGGACCGTTTGCGTGATGCGAAAGGAACGCGACGACATGCTCGAGCTATATGATATATAATCAAGGAAAGCAGACTGGAAAGAAAGAACCAAAGACTGACAGCCATCTTGCGGTCATTGATAGAGTTGAGGTGCGTGAACGTATCGATCACAGCCGCCTTGAAGAAAATAATCGATAATTGGTGCTTCAAGATGATGGAACGACTTACGAATGCGGAAGTTTCATGGGACGAATCAACGCTCTTCTTGAACTGGGACGATCTAAATAAAGTCGCAAAGAGGAAATGATGGCTTTGCTCACTGCAGCCTGGAATTCTCTCACTGCAGCCTCATTATCGGAAGAACTAGCCGACTTCAAGTTGAACGTCTTAGGCCAAACAGCACGGTGAGCAAGGACAATGGCAAGGATGGAAAACAGGACTGACTGTGAATAATTTGGATGATGGTCTGGAGGACATTGTCACCAAGAAGCAAAGTAGAGAGTGAGTGATGGAGCTTGGTGGGGGAAAGAAACGGCAAGGGAAGGTTCCTTTAAGGGGTTCTGTTCAATTACGGTTGGGTCCAACATAATCGTGACAGCAGATCGCGCCAGTTCTACGCCCGAGGCGAGAAACGTTCGGCATCACACAATAAATCATTCCTGTCCATTGACAACTTTTCCGAGTGTGACAAAATAGTTAATTGAGTTGAGTTGGTTGTCAGCAAGATATAATGGAGATGGTTTAAACCCGGAGGAAAAATAGTTTCAGATGAAGTCGGGCGTATGCGAATCACTAAAGAAAGGAAGAGGCCATGAATGACCTGTCAACATTGTCGCCAAATCTGGTCATTCGGACCCATGACACCGTGGATCAACCCCAAATCCAGTCAAACCCGTTAAATGCCATTTCTTTCATGGAATCTGTCATTTTTTATTTCAGTGTAATCGTATATTAGTCTCCCACTAGTCTGTCTTTGTCTTTTGCTCGGATCTATCAGGGAGCGCTGCTGCGACGTCCTCAATCTTCTTAAACTGCCACGGGAATCGCGATGGGTACAAGAATGGTCTCATATCAAAGCCTGTTTGAAGTTAGACAAATTTCTGGTCAAAGCGAGGACGTACGTACGATTATCATCTGGGCTATACGCCTCCTACCATATGGGTAAGTCAATAGGGGAGGGATTAGAAAGCGCGCATTGCATACCGCGTGGTACGACGGTGTGAGCGTCGTCATCTTGTGTCGGTTGCGTGCATACTCAAAATAAAATAACTTGACCTTCTCCGCGATCTGCCACGGTGACAATCGCGAGCCCCATTCATGCACCAATTTGGTAAAGATGCTGTACGGCCCACATTTCTCTACTTTACGCAACCGGCCAAGCACCGACAACTCTTCGTACGTCATCCCCATGTCAGCCTTGGCACGGCGCACGACAAATTGTGAGAAACTGGCGCCTGTTCAAACTGCGGAGCAAAAAAAAAACCCCACCTCGTCAGCTTGCACATATGTCTCTGTAAAAGGTTCCAGCTCGGCCGTAGGCACCGCGGTCAGAAACCTTTTAACGAGGCAAAACGTGAGATCGAACTGTACCATTAGAAAGGAAAGCGCGATTACCGTGAGAGGATCGGAAGTTGAAAGTTGTCCTGTGCCCACGAGATGAAACGTTTCAGATCCGCTTTACTAATACCCCCAATAGGATTTATATCCGCTGTTAGTCCGAATGCGGGTATTAACCAGTTGACCGGTCACGTTATCCGAATTGCCAACTGACCAGATGAACAATCGTACTTGGTCAAATACCCTCGCAAGCTGCCCTTGCATGAACGATCACGCCACATATCCCCCCACGGGGAGACTAACTGAGATACAAACTCACCTCTCGTCAACGTTCGCGCTACCCAGTACAAGCAGTCCGCCACTGCGTCCGCGGACCCATGGCAACAGTTGTGCGAAAAAGTACGCAAGCACCATTCGCAGACGCGCCTGTATATTCTGCAGCGCAAGATTCTCCGCATCGCTCCCGCCGTGCACGCGGAATCGCGGCCGCATGCCCGTCACGACCTGAAAGAGCGTCCGGAGCGCCGTCACGACAGAATCCATATTTAAATCCGTGTGGTAGCTGAAACTCAATCAAAAAATCGTTCATTACGCGGGCCGACAGAGAACAGACCTGCCGATAGCTTCCGCGAGTTCTTTTGCACGTGCGCGTGTGTCCGAGGTTGAATTTTCCGTGCCCATGTAACAGGTATGCATGATTCGCCCACACAGCTCTCGAGCGTCCGTAGGGAGGTAATCCGATCCATCCGGCTCACCTACAATGCGCCGCGTGTCCGCGATCACCTGCGTGTCTGGACATGCCACCAACCGTTAGTTAGATCCCGACGATGTCAGCAACTGGGGGAGGAAACGGAACGTACTTCCGCCACGAGCTGCTTCCACAACCAGGCGACACATAGAATAAACGATGATGGCGGTCGCGCAGCTATCTATGCCGCCGCTGAGCGGCAGGAAATAACCTTGGTGCGAGACCGACGGAGGTAATCCCATAACCAGCACGCGGGACCCAATCTGTTCCCCCACCAATAACATTCAATGACCAAAATCTGAAAAAAAAAAAACGAGGAAACAAACTCACGCGATCTCTTCCTCGGGCGTATGATATCTCACGTCGTTCGGCAGGTCCGCGGGCCGGTTGAGTTCATCGATCGCATTGAACTTGCCACTGGAAAGTGCGACGGGGGCCTCGATTCGGTGATAGCGCTCTGAGCCTGCGGCTTGCATGCTACGGCTACTCCTCACGCGATGGGCGCGCACATCCTCGATATCGATCGTCGCGGAGATAACTTCGACGTCCGCGAGGGAGAATTGTGAGCCCTGCGCGACGATACGCCCGTTGAGCGCGATCATCGCACAACCATCGTAGTACAGCCTGTCACCGTCACAGCCTTGTTGGTTCGCATAGAGGTACACGCCGCCCAGCTGCAATTTTTGCAAATCACATTCAACATTCACCCAAAGGACTACTTGTCCAAAATAAATAAATACAATTTTTTACCTTGAGAGTAGCCTCTTTGATGAGCTCGACCCGTGTGTTGAGCTTCCTGAGCTCGTGGTGACTCCCACTCGAATTGGTGAATATTTCAACGCCATCGAGTCCCATGAGGATGTGAGGGCTAACGGGCGGAGAAAATGATGATCCATGAATTCCAACACGGATACGAATCCACACCAGTTCTTTCTACCTCTCTGGCGTGAAAAGTTCTTCACATAGTTCGATGCCAATGCACGTATCCGCAGTACTGACGACGCAATCCCCAAAAGGAACTTTAATCTACTTGTCATAGCCCATTTAGTTTGTTTTTATTTTTATTTTTGCTCCGGCGGGCGTACCTGACCAGTGACGGCCTGAACGATACGGGGCAAGTAATGATCCTCCCATTGACGACGTTTGACCCACGGCGTGAAATATCGCAACTCGCGATAATTGCCATCATTCGCTAGCCACATCTTGGCCGGATGAGCAAGATCTTGCCGTCGTGCACGATCACCCGACAGTTGTATATCACATTCTTGTGCATCACCGGCCTGAGCTCAAAAAGAATTGAATTGAATAATTTAAAAAAAAAAAACAATGACAAGACAACCGATCAACCAATTACCAGTTGTGTGGTGGTGGTTGTGGAGGGGAAAAAAAAAGGTGAGGTTTTAAAAAACACTTACATCCCGATGTCGCAGAGGATGCCTCGCGTCTTTTCGGAAGAAAGTATGTTTGCGAGCACTTCCCACGAGTGCAACACCGTGTCGCCTTTAAAATATATATATAGGCCGTGATGATGGAAATGGGACAACGTTTTGGCTCACCCTCAAGAAAATGATCCAAACAACCATATCCTGGAATTTCGAGCTCAGGTCCGACGCGCACGGTCGCACCCCGAGCTTTGGCAACGACGATACTTTCAAGTATACGTTCTAAATTTCCCTTCACAAAAAAAAATGTTTTGAATGGTTGAGAGACAAACACAACAACAACAACAACGATAATACGGACAGACCTGGAAATCCATCGCCCATTGATTCAACGAGCTATTTTTATTTCATTTTGTGAGTTGTTTTTTTAAAATAGAAGAGGGGTATACCATCTAACAAAGCAAAAGTAAATTTAAAAAAGCGAGAAATTGGCGATGATGGGTATTACTCACGTCGCGAGTGTGATCAAATGACCCATTGGTTGAAAAATTTTCACTGCTTGTCACTCAAAAAAAAGGCCCGTTCCGTCCTGATCAATTCGTCGTGGTCACACGGATGGCAACCGTGTTAGCCAAGTGGTAAAGTTTCAACAAACAGTAATCAGTCTTAAAACTTAAAATGGGACGAGCGGATCTTCCGGGCCGAATTCCCGCCATGGGACCATCAACAAATTCTTTGTAAAGCAGAGAAAAAAAAACAAATTTGTAAATAACATATGAGAAAACGACATAAAAACATAAAGTAAGACAAAAAAAACTCAAAGCACTGCTGCAATATGAAAAAGCGAAAGAAGAAGTCATCACCTCCAGTATGGCTGCTGTTGCTGCTGTGCTTCCCGACGAACCGGTGACCCAGAAGAGCCACCCCTTCCACCCCCTCGCCCATTTCGCCCATTCCATCCTCCATCTGACGTACGCCTATTATACTCTCCTCTTGAATCTTCGCGTCCATCACCCACCACCACCACCTCTACGACCACCTCCCCCACGTCCTCGCGCGCGCGGTGCATCGTCATGTCCATAATACCCACCACGACGCGCCCCACCACCACCACCACGATGCTCGCGCTCATCATACCCGCCAAACGGTTTCTGCACGGATATCGGCGGGGGCGGTGCCTGCGCGGCCCAAGATAGCGCTTGCCCAGGTACAGGCAGAGGCGTTAACGTCGGCGGCTGGGATGATTGCGGTGGAGGAACGGAACCGATGCTGGAGGAGGCTGTGTTGGCTGCGCGGAGGTAGACGGTGGTTGTGCTTGTTGTTGCTGCAGTGTGTGCATGATCGCCTGAATCTGGTCTGGCGTGAGCGACGCGACCTGCGCTGCCAGGTCTGCTGTGGATGGTGGTGGCATAGTAGAGATGTTAGCGTAGGAACGTTTGGGACAGTTGGTGGTACGGTGGGGAGATGAGAGAGTGCGGCTGCAAGAGCCGCCGGTGCCGTGTTGGGCAGCATTGCGCCGGGCGGCATGATGCTCGCGAGAGCAGATGCCAAAGCAGGTGGCAGGACAGACGTTTGTTGACCTTGTGGTAACGTGAACAGGGGTGGCTGACCTGCAGGTGCGGATTGCGGGGGAGGGAAGATTGGCGTTGGCGCTGACGGTGGTGGGGGCTGCACAGAGAGTTTGCCGCGGTTGAGGACCCAGATACCAACGAGGCAGTCTGCATTCCGGGTCTTGGGAAGATGAAGGTCGTCGAGGAGTTCAATATATTCTGGAAGAGCGTGGGAACTGAGTAAAGGGATGACGTAGAGTTCTCGGCCCCAGTCTCGTCCTCTAGAGCCCCAAGGGAATATCAATCCATGTCGACTTTTTTTTAAAATTCGTTATTAAAAAAGCAAGGAAATGAAAAACAAGACTCACTCCTTGTGAATGAGAAAGCTCGAGATGGTTTTGAGTGCGGCCATATCGGGATCTGAAACGGGGGTCCAAGCGACAGCGATGAGTTCTTTGGCCGAGTTGAGCCTCGAAGAGAGCAGATACTGCGCCGAACTATTGACAGCTACCCGACCGTCGATTCTGAGGTGATCAAGTGGGAAAAGAGTTCGCCAGAGTGATGAATCGAACGGGAGACTACGACCGCCGATCTGACGGGCATCTACTCTCAGTTCTTGTTGTACCGACGAATCGATTGGCATGCTGATCTGCACAAGAAGGGTTAGGGAAGGCCAAAAGGGTTTAAAACCGGAAACTCACGATCCCATTCCAAACTCGAGGTAAAGATTGAAAGACGATCTGTGGATCTGGTTGAGAAGACGACTCCTCGATCAAGCCCTTCTCTTTCTCCTTTTCTTCCTCTTGACCCAAGAACATGGCAAAGTCGAGATCGTCCCCTTCTACACCCTGTTCAGGCTCCGTCGCAGATGTTGGTTCATCAGCGCCACCCAATCTATCCTCTTCATTAGGAGGTGTGCCCAGGTCCATCGCATCTCCGCCTTCGTTCCCCTCCGCCGAAGCACCACCACTTTCACTACTACCCTCTTGTTGCGGTTCAGGAGGCGGCTGCGGCTGCGGTGCAGACCACAGCGCGTTCAGATCGAAAGATGCACGCGGCGGCATATCCGGTTGGTTTGGAGCAAACGGTGAGATCCCTGTGATCGGCGTCGTCGATTGCCCTTTCTCTTGTTGTGGTTGTTGTTGTTGCCTTTGTCCCTGTCCAACCACCGACGGCTCTGAGGGCATAGACACATCAGGCGTCACAGAAGGAGCGTGTCCGGATTCTGGCGGCTCATCATCCATGTGGATAAAGTCACCCAGGTTGAGCTCCGGGTCGACCGCGTGCGCAAAGTCGGACGCTTGAACCGGTTGTACGGGAGGCGGCGGTGGACCCCAAGGCGCCGACGCGGCACCACCAGCAGAATTAGGTACGACGGGGGATTCAGGTGGGACAGATGCAGAGGGTGGATTGGAATGCGGTTGCGTCTGCAGCTGGACGGTGCGAAGCCGGGCAAGGCGCTCCCGCTCCCGCTCGCGTTCCTGATCGGCCATCTCAAGTTCACGCTCGCGCTGCTTGGCGACGGCAGAGTCCTCGTTGACATCCTCAATATCCTGCAGGCCCTTGTGCGTGATCTTGGCACGTGGGACGGTCGTCTTGGTCAGGATGGAATGTTCGAGGGCGTCCTGCTCGGCCTGCTTGATCGACTCTTGCTGTTCTTGCGACGCGAGTTCTGTCGAAGACATAGACGACAGGATGACAGGCACAACTTGTCCGGACGAGATACGCTTGTGTAGCGCGACCCGGTCGGACTGCTGCAAGTTGAAGGTAAGCGTACGGAATCGCTCCCTGTAAAATCAAATGTCATCAATACAGTGCGCAGTTAACTGAGAGGGAAGACGTACTTGTATTTCGCGCTTGCACTTGGTTTGCCGTACTTATCCGGCTCCGCATACGTATCAAACACCGCTTGCTCCACTTCCGCCGCGAATGCTGTGGCGCGCTCCCGTAGTTTTGCCTTCTCCTCCTCGGTCAGCTCCTCGGGTTTTCTTTCTATCGTCGGCTTTCGTTCCCCGGTCTCACCCTCCTCCGCGTGGTCTTCTTGTTGTACATATGGATACTGCATAAAGATGGCCGTGAACATCTCAGTATACTTGCCGAGACAGTACTTGCGCGCGGCATCCTCCGTCGCAGCTGCGTTCGACTCGGCACGCTTGCGCTTCGCCGCGCTCGGTGTAGCTGCGACGCTGGTGGATTGCTTGCGCTTGAGCGTGCCCAACTGCGGCGACAGAGATATCCTCTTGGCGACGCTCGCCCGCCTAGCACTCACACCAGTCGAAGCGGACTTTTTCTTATCGTCCTCTTCTTCAGAGTCGGAGGACGACAGCGCGGCGATGCGCCGGCTGCTTGGGTGCTGTCGCTAGAGTGTCTTTCGTGAGCAACGCGGTTGCCTCCGTGATTCACACAACACAGGATGGACGCACCTTACGTCTAAGCCTAATCCCCGAGTCCTCCTCAGCACGATCCACATACTCGTCGCCACTCCCGTCGTCACTGGATTCGGACACCTCCGCAGGCGGCGGCCGCTTCTTCAATTCCGTCTCCGACTCCTCCGACTCCTCCGCCTGAGCTGGCTTCTCCGCCCGTTCCGTCTGCGTCGTGATATCTTCTGTCGTCGTTGTTAGTGGTTCTTGTTTTGTAGCTTCCTCAATGGGTTCAAGCGCGTCGGACCCCTCCCATTCCACTATCAAACTTTGAGTCAGCACTACTCACTCTCACAACACAAGGAGCGAAAAAGAAAAAAAAGGACCGAGATGTAAAATAGGGGACGGGGGGAAAAATGGCCAGAACCGCCTGCGCCTGTAGGTCACGATGTGTGTAGTGTCTCACATTACATATGCATTTGTACGGGTGGGCGAGGCTTGTCCGACCATGCTGACATCGATTCAGACACGATATATGCAACTAGCGCCGGTGCGCAGCTCATGCGGGGACACGCTGACATGGCAGCGTACCGGTGCCAAGATGTATCGCGACGAACACGGGGTATGGGTTGTTACAAGACGAAAGAGTACAACAATACGGAAAAAGAAAGTGGGTGGCAATGCATCGGTCGTCGTCGTCATTGTCGAAAATGCGTTTGATACTTACTCACTGTACGCCGGCCGGTCTTCTCCTGACACGAAGGACACACATACACCTCTTTTATGAGTTTTAGTCAGATGAAAAATGAGAAAGGGACACTTTTTGTGAAACTCACTAATCTCACTCGCGTCGTCTTCACTGAGCTCGATACAGCGAAAGTGGTACCTACAAGGTGGGCATCAACACCAGGTGGAAAATGGGAGAAAGGGGGATAGTGGATGGGTGGGTGGGGAAGGGAGAGGAACGGGTGCTAACCAGTCATCACAAGTTCCGCATTGAACCATAGGGGTTCCATCATCGACACCACGACAGGAACAAAACAACTCTTCCTCCACCTTCTTCGCCTTTGACTTTACATTCCGAACAGCCTTTTTGGGGAGGACGGCTGCTTTCTCCTTACCCTTGGTGGAAGAAGGGAGGAGGGAAATCGTCCGTGTACCGTTCTCTTTACCTGATGATATCGTTGTTGATGATGATGACAGCTTGCTTGAGCGAGTGGTGCGCATGTTGGTAGAGGCGGCAGCCGCAGTTGCAGCACGAGTTGGCATGACAGCTTCTAAAAAAAAAACAAAAATAAATGTTTTTTTTTTTTTCCTGACACCGTTCGTATCGTTCGTTTCGTCGTTCGAAGAAGAAAAAAAAAAAAAGAAAATTAGTTGGTTATCGATCGACTCGTCAGCTGCCACTCCTCTCTCGCCGAACCCCGAAACAAGGTTGCAACTCAGTGATTTGCTCATTCATTCTCACGCCACAATACAACTTTCTATCACAGCGCTTCTCCTTGTTTTCCAAAAGAATTCTGTTTTTGCAACTTCTCTGTCATCGAGAAATGTGGCGCCTTGCGAACCCTCATTGAAGCGTGAGTACTTTCCCACGGATAGATGCCTTGTTATGTCCCTCGACCTAACCTACTAGTGCTGTTTTGGTGCGGCCGCAGCAAGGGACGGCGCAAAACACTCTAGTACATCCCAGTACCTGATCCAGAGCCAAAAAGACCGGAGGTTGGCCTCCGCAAGTAGCTCGGAAGGGTTTCACGTGATCGTGGCATGAAATGCACGTGACTATGACGCCAATCTTTTGGAGGCTCGTTTGCCGCTAGTGTGCAGTATTTGGGAGTTATAGGCGCCCGCTCGACGGAAGGACTTGCCGATCTGACCGCTAGTGAGATAAGGGATGGTTCTCGTGCCTCATGACGAACCACAACTGGCTTTGTCTCTTCTGGAAGCCGCTGGGCGGGCACAGTTATACTAGTTGTCGGTGGTGCGATGGTGAACGTGCGTGAAATGAAAAAAGGTAGCGGGTGGCGCATCTTTGCAAGTGTTGTGCGTTCTGGGGGGTTCCTATAAATGGGACCTGGCGGGGTGAACGGGGACACGAGGAGTGAGTGAACCTAATTTGAAAATGTGAGGTGATGGTGGAGAGGGAGGGTCAGCAGGGTAGAAAACGTCATTGATTTTGATTCGTAATTACCCTACTCGGATATTTTGTTGTGTTTCGTGTCAACGGGTAACTGAGTCAGAGTGGGAGGTGGGCTCGGGCATAGGGGTGGATAAAACGAGAGGATAGAAGGATATCCACGGATTTAAGTGAGGTAGATAAAGTACAATAGTGTAAGAGAAACGGTAACCGAGCGAGCGCCTTGGTGTCGGGGAAGGACTTATCGGGTGTTATGGACCTCTTGAACCGAGCTATCATTCGCTTTTCGGAGATAACCTTTCTACACTCAATTTGATTTGACTAACAGGGGCGACCTCATTTAGGCGTAAATCTTTGCTCTGACACGGACTAATGTATGCCGGGCGAGGAGGGGCAGCCACTACACGTTGCAGGTCAGATTGTTTTCCTTGTCCATTGACCCTCCTTGTCCGGTCCTGCCTTGTCATCGGCTCTTTTCTCAATTCATCACTGGCTTACTACTTTCCTCGTTTTATGACGGCCAGGTCATATCGTCTCATCGGACACTCTTCACCTCTCTCACGTCTTCCTCGCATGATTCTCACATGGCTGCCACCGCCGCCGTCTCAAACCCTTTACACCTAGTATCTTCTCGTACGCTCGTTAATTCCGACAACACTTCTCCTCCCGCCGTCTCTTCCCCTTCCTTCACATCATCACCTTCTTCGCCCGGTTCATCGTCCAAATTTCGGCCCATACACACAACTCGTCTTTCCGATCCATCAGCGTCACACGTCATGCCATCCTCGTCCACCTCTGCTCCAAAGACGTTGAAGCGTTTGCTTCGCTCTCCATTTGAGCAGACAATCCGATCGGCGCCGCGGTCGAAAGGAAAAGATACTGCTACATTGTCCACTGATGGGTTTGATACGATCACGACTAAATGTGATGGCCCTCAAGTCAAGTCCGATATGACCGAGTCGATGGCTAAGGAATCTACCAGACGGACCGGCATGTTGAAACGGTTCGAGACCAAGGTCTCCCTTCACCGTACAAGAAAGTCGACGAATGGTGCGCATACAGTCGGTGAAGATCTAGACGGACTCGCTTCGACCCGGTTTCGATTAGCTGGGTTCACCAGCTTTGTTCCTCCTTTGCAAACACAGGCCTCCCTATCGTCACCCGCCTTACATTTTCCCGACAACCACCAAAGCGCTTCATCTTCTTCATCCCGAGTCACCCCATTATAAGCTCTCCCGCCCCACTCACTCCAAAGCGACCCTCCATCCCGAATGTCAATTCCTCCGCCTCACCTCGTCCTAGAAAACCACGTCCTGAACCTCTTTTGCCTTCTTCCCCATCCACCCCCTCTCTTCACCACTACACTCTTTCTTCCTCCCCGGCGCCTACCATCCCGACTCGGCCTGCTGCTAGTCGGGAACCAATAAGCCCCCCTGGCACCCCCACTCCGACATCTTCTCGCATCGGAAAACGCTCTTCCTCTGGCCCACCCCGTTCCTCATTAGACCAATCACCACAATCGCATTCTAGCCGCAGCTCTTCACGCGCCCGCTCCCCGCCACCGTCTCGTATAGTCAACTCACGCGGCTTCACCTCGGCCTCAACCTCCAGTCTCAACTACCCGCCATCTTACTCCTCCGGCGCCATCCATCGATCATCTTCGCCTGTCCTTCCACCCGCTTCATCCCCACGTCCTCGCGCGCTTTCCCCGGCCTTCCAGCGTCAGCGCACGGTCTCACCGCCTACTCTGACGCGCCACATGAACGGCTCCGCCACGACTCTCTCACCTACAAGTCCAATGCACCGCGAAGCACTGCGTACAGCCACTTCCATCCTTTGCAAGGAAATGCTCCGACCAGGGCAGAGCACAGGTCTTGGTATACGCGAGTCGGAGGAAGTGGAGGCGCGCTTACGGGCCCTCGCCCGACTTGAGCGTGTCTGGGGGAAATCCGGCGCCTCTACGAACGGAAGTGCGACCCAAGTTGAAGTGGGAGTGAGTACGACAGGAGAAGAAAGAGAGAGGAGGCTGTTCACAGAGGCCATGCGAGATGGCTACGTTCTTTGCCAGTCAGTTTCTTTCTCCTTGGTTACCGCAGGTAAATGAAACGGAACACTGACGCCTCTCTGTGAAATCATCAATAGACTTATGAACAAGTTACGGCCAGGCTCTATTGCACGGATCGACCCGCGAGAAGACGGCAAGCTCCGCATGTCAAATGTGACAAAGTTCCTTGCATCTTGTTCTGCCAACGGTCTCCCACCCGAGGAGCTTTTTCTGCGAGACGATCTCATCGAAGGCACGTCAGACTGCCTCGCACGTGTGGCAAAGACTATTATTGCTCTTGTCAAGTGGGCAGAGACACCTTCCCAATCTACACATTCCCGCCAATTGCGGGGAAGGAGCAAGTCAAAGCCCATCAACGCACCCGTTTCGAGCGAACGCGCGAACGTATCCCTCAACACCCCATACCGCACTGGCTCATCTTCGCGCGCAGTCATGTCTTCCCCCAACTTGATTGCATCCTCATCACCGCGCTCCCCACAATCTCCTGCACGGAACAACACGAGGCGCTGGACGCCCCCATCTGCAGGCCTTCCCACGCTACGATCTGATAGTCCAGCCCTTGCCTCTTCGTCTAGCGACGCAGAGACCGCGCAAGCCACAGAACCGGATGGATGTGAGACGCCAACCGGGGCCAGTGAATGCGATGAGGTACCCCCGATCGTTGTGTCCCGCTCGCCCATGCGTTCCCGGCCGTCCTTTGGTGCTGGCGACTCACCGCCCCTCATGCTGCCTTTTGGGGAGTCTGCACGCGTGTCCATCGCCGATTCGACCACCAACCAGTCTGTCGCATCTAGCAGCATGACCGACACTAGCACATACTCGAGCTTATTCGATGCCGGCGGCGTTGGGAATGGTTATGGTCGCAACTCTGGTGCGTATGGCAAGTTTGGCACAATTCGGACTGTGACGACCGAGGCGACCTCGTTTGTGCCATCCGAATGGCCGAGCATGACTCGTACGGAGGGGAGCGCGATGGCCGCATCCATGATGGCCTGTGACGAAAACCTTGGCAGCGGTGATGGCGCACATGCTAATAATAGTCCGAGCACCGGCAGTGGTATCGTGCTTGGTCAGCGCAGACGCAGTCTCGAACCTCCCGTTCGTCCGCGTGAGCGAAAACCAAGCGAAACCGTACCTGTCGACTTGTCGCGAGTCGTTGAAGAGTCAGAGGAACCCTCGATTGGCAGTGCCGGTGGTGTGACGCAAGGAGGTAGAGAACGCGTAGAACGCATCAAGCTCGGTCAGGGGAAATGGCCGGATGACTTTCTGGACGCGCTCCAAGCGCAGAACTACGCACCTTCTCGCCCGATCGCGATCAGGAAGCCTTCTCCATCTTCGTTGGCATTATCCGCGGCCGATCCTGTCGGTTATGACGAATTCGCGATGGCAGATCTTGCCGCCACCATGAATGTGTCAGCTTCGCCACGCAGCAGCAACATCGAACCACCACCGCCACCACCACCACTACTACCGTCACAGATACAGCCCTCCGTCACGCGGCGGCCAACGCACCGTGCGCGGCATAGCGTCGATGCGCCCGTTCTCGCGCCTAGAGACTCCCTCTTGTTGCCGCGCGATTCGAGCCCGGACGCTGCTCTCGGCTCGGGGATTGCGCCTCCCGGGCGTCTGGCGGTGCGTCGGAATAGCGTGCGAGGTGGAATTTCCGGGCAGAGGAATGGAATTTACGTGCCGAGGCGGAGCAGCCCCGACAACGGGAGCGGGGGTGACAATGACTCGTTCACGGCCATCCCGTTCCCGCGCGCCGTGTCTGGAGAGTACGTTCCCTCACCCAGCTCACTGAACGCGCCTTTGCCCTCCATGTCCGACTCGTTTGAACGCACGTCCTCCAATGAGCGTCGTAGTACCGGCTCGGGTTCGGGTTCAAGTTTGGGGTCGGGTAAAGTCAATGGCGCCGCGCAGTCGCTACTACCTCCGCGCGGTCGGTTCCAAAGTGAGGTGGACGGAGCGAGCTCGCGCCGCCGACGTCCACGACCGAACTCTTACGATGAATTTGGGGCCAAGCCGCGCCGATCCCGCTTTGAGAGCATGGTCAATCTTGGCGTTGCATCTGGGGAGCACGCGATCGCCAGCGACCTGATGGCACGAGATGCTACAGAGGGTAGCGTGTCGCGGCAGACGTTGGTGGTGAGGGAGGAGGGCAAGGCACCGACGCACTTTGTGGGCATTTCCAACTGCTCTCTTTGGAGACCGGGGTCTGATTGGCGTCGCTTATCTTTAGCAACTTGGCAATTGCATTGGCCGCGGACAGTTCGGGTCTGTTTATCGTGCGCTCAACTTGAACACGGGGCAGATGGTGGCCGTTAAGCGAATCGGGCTCGACGGGTTGAAAGAGGAAGAGATCGCGCAACTTATGCGAGAAGTCGATTTGGTCAAGCGGCTGTCGCACCCGAGCATAGTCAAATATGAGGGCATGGCCCGAGACAAGAATACGCTTAGCATCATACTCGAGTGCGTGTTTCACTCACCCATTATTTATCCTTCGCTTAGCCTCCTTCTATTGCCGCTACTGCATCTTCGCGGCGCTCATCGTCACGTGTGCAGATATGCCGAGAATGGGTCGCTTGGGCAGACTCTCAAGGCGTTTGGCAAGTTGAACGAGAAGCTGGTGGCGAGTTACGTTGTCAAGATCCTCGAAGGTCTAGACTACCTCCACCGCAGCGACGTCGTGCACTGCGATCTCAAAGCGGCAAACATCCTGACGACCAAGACAGGGAACGTGAAGCTCACCGACTTTGGCGTCTCGCTTAACCTGCGTGCGATGGGGCGCGAGAACAAGGACGTGGCCGGCACGCCCAACTGGATGGCTCCGGAGGTCATCCAGCTCAAGGGTGCATCGACAAAATCCGACATATGGTCCCTTGGATGCACGGTCATCGAGCTGCTCACCGGACGCCCCCCGTATGGCGATATCGCAAACACCATGACTGGTGAGGGAATCCTTTTTTTATATATTTCTAATGATCAAGGATTTGATTATCGATGACAGTGATGTTCCGGATAGTGGAAGACGACTGCCCGCCTATTCCTGAACGCTTTGCGCAACCACTCGCCAGTTTTTTGAGGGAGTGTTTCCGTAAGGACCCGACTGAGCGACCGAGCGCGGAGGAACTGTTTGAGCATGAGTGGTTGAAAAACCATTGGGGCTTGAACAAGGTAAGTAAAAATGGAGCCATAATCTTATGGTCTTCGTTCCCTCCGCGGATAAGAGCTGATTGTCCGCGGGTTTTCACAGGACCTACGGCCACAAGATAGCATCCCGTTCCTCCGCCGGGTAAGCGCAGATCTACAAAAGAACGATGCCGCGCGCCACCTTATTGCCAATCTCGACTTGGTCGATCCACCGCTTCCTGAGTTTGTACGGGCGAGCGCTGATGACGTAGTCCTGTCGAGTTCACCAGGTTGTCGCTCGTTTGTCAGTGCCAGTGCATCGGCAGCTGTACCGGAACTCCCGCAAGCTGACCCAGACTGTTTTGATATGCGCGAGCATACCTTCGTAAAGACGACCTTCAGCAAACGTACGTACTTTCTCCCTTGCTCTGCGAAGCGGACCTGTAACTGATCATTGCGCCTTAAATAGCCGTCAGCTGTCGGGTATGCATGGAACCTGTCAAAAAGGGCGTTTTGTGCTCGCACTGCAGTCTTATAGCCCACGCGAAATGCTCCGGCCGGTCGCCGCCGACGTGCGACCTTCGATGGAAGCTGCTCATGCATGCTCAACTCGCAGAACGTAGCAGTCCTATCGATATCTTCAATCGCTTGCCAAACCCTGTTGCTTCCGCACCGGATGGGTTCTGTGCGAGTTCGTCGCGTGGCAGTCTCGATCGTGAGCGCGCAAGCTCGCCCCCGCTCTCTGCGTCGTCTCCTCCGCATCCACCCGTAGCGTATAAAGTCCTGTCCCCATTCAAACGTTCGCGCGCCTCACTCTCCCCTAATCCTACACACTCAAATTCATCCACTTCCCTCGCTGGCGCCACCCAACACCAACTGCATCAACAGCCTAGCAAGTCCCTGCTACCCGAAGTCAACGTGATCAGGCGCAAGTTGTCCCTCATCCTGATGCGCCAAAGAGAGCCGACCACGTTCAGGGATAGGGCGCGTCCGCTGTCCGTCTCCAGCATCAGTTCCGAACCGCCATCTCTACATTCGAACAGCATAAGGAGCTTGCAGACAGCCGCCGAGAGCATCTCGAGCCGTGCCGCACGCGCCGAATTGTCCGCGGCGGCGACCGACTCGTCCTTCATCACCGACGCACCGGTAACGCCCGCCACCGCACAAGGCGCTCTTTCGGGTGGTTCGACCGTGCCGGACGGCGGCAGGACGGACGACGATGCGTTGCCCTCTTCGACTTCTGCTCAGTTGGCGTCGTCCTTGAAATCTCCTGCTGTCGGATCTGCGCGGGATACGCACCGGACACGACGCGGGCGCTACGAGCCGAAAAATTTGAGTGGACACTGCTCCATTCAATAAAAAAATGCTACCCCCTTTCCACCAATCATCTCGTATTCTGTATTTTTTTTTTGGCATAACTTGCACGTCTCCTTTCTTCTCTTACTCTCTGTTGTATGCCCCGAATCATCACTTTTTTACCATCCAATTTTTGGAGTCTTGTTTGTACGACACAAGCGGTCGTCGATGATTCCCCATATCTCAAGTCACATACATAATACCTTACTTTCCCCGCGCCTTTTTGCTTCAATCTCATCCCACACATTTAAAACATGGACTTTTTGTTTTCTTTTTTCTCCACTCTCTGTCTCCGTACACGCCACGCGTATCGCAACATCACACGGTTACCTCCTCTTATACGCATCTATCATCATTCAACCTATTGACATCCCTTTCATCCCCCCCCCATACGTGACGTGCGTACTTATGCCCCTCCTCGAGCTCCGTACCGCTACCGTAAATTACGAACCAGTATTACGATTGTCGAACTTTCTGGGGAAATAAAAGCAAACCCAAAAACATCAAACATTTGGCTTGAGTGAATGATGTAAGGCAGCACAAAAAAGGACAAAGCGCCGTCGCATAGAACTTGAATGGATAGGCTCGTCCTTTGCACGTTATTCACTGCTCTTAGAGCTTTATATCACTGCGATCCCTGACTTCTGGTGCGATTGTGGTGCTCAGTAGAGTGAGATTGAACCACGGACTTTTGTTTTCTCTCCTCTGTATTACACATATGCACATCTATCCAAGGACCATGGTTGTAACGTTACGCGGGCTGCGGGCACCTCATTCCTAACAAATGCTCGTGAAAGCATGATGTGACTACTGCATACTCTTTTATATAGTTGATTAACTGGACGCGGCGACAGAGAGGGGAAAGCAAACACGTCACTGGCTCCGGCTTTCGGGCCGACTTTGAGACGGGCCGCCATAACACTAGCTACAAATGGTAATTGTAAGACATCACATGACTTTGTTTGGCTGTCGTCCGAGGGGACTCAGGGGAGAGGAAGGGCCAGCTTAGGGGAACACACTAATTTGGTCATATCAGGATCTGTGGCATTCTCGCCGGCAGTACCATGGTAGCGCTCAACAGCACCGTGACAGCACCCTCAACGCATGCGGTTCCCTTAGCACTTCAATGCCTCATTGGTGCGCAGGACATCGAACGTCCCTCCCGCAGGTGTCTCCTATTCGGTCGGTGTGCCATCGACGGCCTTTCGGTCTCAGCAAAGGCTCGTTGAGGGGATTCACTTTGGGGGGCATTTTGTCCATCCAGTGCAAGTAACCGTCTCGTTCTCGCGGATGACTAACAGCCGCTACCTTGAATCCGATTCTAACGGAGATCATTCACTATGGAGGTACGAGCCCCCATAAATACAGAGATTCTTTTCGACTGTCTACGGGGTCTTATGACATACATACACAGGGGACAAAACCAATCGACAAAGTAACGGGCGACGAGTCAGGGACATTTTCCGTTCTTCTTCCTCCAGGGCAGCCTACATTTCTTTCTTTGACTCAAGGTCAATAACGTTTCTGCGCTCTCGCTAGCCCGGTTTTCCTTAGGAGGTTTTTTCTTCCTCCAGGGTGGCCTCCAGTTCATGATCGAGGGCGAATCGCAGTTCCATTTCTTTTTCTTCCATTGAGCCAAGGTCAATAATGGCTCTGCGCTCTCGCTCTTGCTCTCGCTAGCCCCGTTTTCCTTAGGCAGTGAGTGAGCGGGATTCGACTGGATGGATTTGTCCAGTTTTCTGCGCGATACGACTTTGCGGACGTGATAGACGAGAGTTACGGCCATTATTCCTGCGTACGGCCCTGATGACGGAATTTGTATGCTCGATATCAATATTGATATCTGTGCGATGATGCATACAACGCAACCCGTCAGAGAGATAGTACCTGTTATAACTTTACTCAGCAAGTGAACAGGGGTGTACGAGCGTGAGTGACGTACGATACAATTTCACCCAGCGAACTGAGAGAGACCATGAGATAACAGTGGTCATTGGGACGGCGGCGGTGGTGACTGAGAAAAAGAGACCGATACGGGAGGATGTGGTTTTCGAGAAATTCGATATATGGTACGCGATCACAGCGACTTCAAAGGCGATGAAAACTCCAAGTGGAAAGGTAGCCATTGTAAGAGGGTAGGGCGATGAAGATGTAGCCGCTAGCACGAACCTGACGTCAAGGACGCCAACGTGGGGTGTTACTGAATATTTTTATGGTTGTTTCGCCCCAAATTTTGACTATGAACGGCTCCCCTCAGCCTAAGAAGGACGCAAGACCATCCTTTCCCAGCCTTCATCAAAAAGAACGCAAGGGAAACGAGGGGGAAGAAATCGAAGAAAAATATGAGTGGCAGGGAGCGAGAGGAAGAGCGAGGCAGCATACCTCCAATGCGGATGCATTCGCAAGAGAATCCCCTACTGGGGGAACGCAAGACCATTTTTTCCCAGACATCCTTCATCAAAAGGAACGCAAGGGGAACGAGGAGGAAGAAATCGAAGAAAAATATGAGTGGCAGGGAGCGAGAGGAAGAGTGAGGCAGCATACCTCCAATGCGGATGCATTCGCAAGAGAATCACCATTTCTTACTGGGGGAACAAATGACAAAGTCGACAGGATTTGTAGGTTTTTATCACTGGTAGCCCGTCGAGTCACCAGAAGTTTTCATTTTTCAAGATCCGCTGATCGCGATCTCCAATGTGGAAGACTTTTAAGCGCCACATCAGCCACGTTCTTAGCCTCGTGTAAACCGCACGCTCAAGACCAGAGCAGCGTGGCCCACGGCATTTAGCCATGGTCATGACCCTTTAGTGGGGTCCCTCCTCCTCGGCCAGAGCCACCCAGCCCTGGTCCGGTTCACCCTTTTTTCGTCCTCATTAAAAGCTACACTTCATGCCCCGATATAACAAAGTGTCTTGTACGTTTTATCACTGGACATAATTATATTGGCACTTGCTAGCACTTGTTTTCCACTGACCGATACTCGTGTTTTCACTCTTCAAGATCCGCTGATCGCGATCTCTAAGGTGCAAGACTTTGATTGGACTTGTATGACGCCACATCAGCCTACATGCATACATGCTGCAAAGGCGTTGTTAGCCCCGTGTAAATCGCACGCTCAAGGTACTAGTAGACGGGCAGGAGGCAACAACGGAGGCAACGTGTTTAATGCATGTTGTATCAACTTATTACAGTAGAATAGAAACCACCAGAGCAGCATAGCCCACGGCATTTAGCCATACGGCCATGGCCCTTTAGTGGGGTTCCACCTCATCTTTTTTTTTTTTTGGAAAGTGCTTTTTATTTGGGAGTTAACTAAGACGCTAACTACCTAAATAAAGTGCTAAGTGTCAGGAGATTTACCATCAGCTTATCTTAGCGCGCTGGAGCCGGGCCGGTGGACCGGGGAGAGGACGAAAATGCATTTACGCACATCCCTGGAAGGGGATAGTGTGGGACTCAGGCCACTTCACCTGGGGTCAGCTATCATGGCCTCCTACCCACTAAAACCTCACGATTGTAGAGCCAGTTGTATGGGGGATCCCCATGCTGTCTTAGGATGAGATCCCAGGTGTGGGATATTGTCATGGTGAACTTCTTATTTTGTTTGATTTTAGCCATGATTCTTCATGTTTTTAGTTCGGTGGTCGGTTTGGTGGCTTATGGTGCAGATAGGTGCACAGATTCTTCATTGTGGGCAGGTTGCTAGTGGTGCGGGTTGGTGCGTGTGGCTGGCCCGGGCTCCGGGCCGGGGATTGGGACGCGTCAGTTCTTTTGTTGGTGGCATTGAGATTTTAGGATGTCTTGTAGTTGCTTATGCTAGGTAGTGCTTTGTAGTAGGTAGTACAGTACTAGCAAGTGGTACTGTAGTGACATCTTGTGCTGTGATTGAGTGGCATGCAGGTTGGTGGGTATGGTTCATACATTATACCGTTTGTTGGGCTCTCCAAGTCTCAACACCTCATAGTTAACAGGGTTTATGGTATTATGGTGTGTGTGTTAGGGGGTCGTGGTGTGCGAGAGCGGTGTGTCGCTCACCCTTGCCTGGTGTAGGAAAAACCCGCCATGGTGGTGGTTCGGGTTCAAGGGCCCCCGGTTCCACCTCATCGGCCAGAGACATCCAGCCCCACGTCTGCTCGATCAACCCGGTTGAATGAGGCGGCGCTAAGGTGGGAATGACACAGCGCTCGGTAGCCGCTTTGCAGCAAAACGTGTCTCGTGGCGTCTGGGTGCTGGGTGCATTATCTGCTAGAAACAAATATGGTGTCCTTGTCCCTGCTAGCATTTTTAAGTGTTGCCAGTGTGGTGGATGTGGTCATGAAAGGCGAGGGTATCGTACGCGATGGGGATGAAATTCCAGAAATTTCAATAACACTTAGGACCCTTTCACGGGCGCCAAAGCAGCAGGTGTCCTGCTAGAAGCACATGCCGCCGACGAGATGCGCCTGTCACCATACCTGAGGCTGAGCTGCAGGAAGGCTCGGAAGTGCACTAATGGGCTCCTTGAGGGTCCTTTTTTCATCGATTGAATGAGCCCCATTCCGTCCTCCATTCCCGCTTGTCTGGCGTGTCCCTCCCATCTCCGTCACGATTCCTCACCGTCTGCCCACTTTACGACCTTCCCGCTAGTGTTCTACCACCGTCTCCCACACCTTCACCGATTCGCACATCGCTACCGTTTCCAACCGTCGTCCAGCTTCTGCCACAGCTTCTGCCACAGCTTCTGCCACAGCTTCCGCCACAGCCTCTGCCACAGCCTCTGCCACAGCTTCCATCTCCCCCCCGCACCTTCATTCACCCTCCACCCCTGCTTGCCTCTCTGTCTTCCGTTCCACCTACGACATCTGTACCTACTGCCGTCTCGCCTACTATGCCTTCTTTTACAACCACTAGACCCGCCGCTGTGGCGGGCCCGCTCAAACACGGTGGCTCAGCTTTCATTCGTTGATGCAGCCACCGTCCTTAAAAGCTCTCAGTCAATAATAGATGTCAATCAGTTTGCTGCTTGACGCGACAATGTCGTGATCTACTACGTGCCGCTGTGTTTCCATCTACGCCCACGCACGTTCGAGTTTCCAGATACTCTCATTTTTCGCGTTCTCAATGTTTCAATCAATCATGCACATGTTTTTCATCTCATTCCGATTCCATCTGCAATCGCGTGGATACGCACCTCACCAGTGACAATCAGCCCCCTTCTCAGAGACACGACAATGTCAATACCGTGTACATATCAATTAGCGGTCAATTGATGGGACGTACGTCATCCATTTCAAGCTTCTACTTCCGACGAGTTTTGTTCGTGTATCCACGCCGCAGCTCGACATTGGGGGGCTGGTCCAGCTGAGAATCTTCCACCACTTGGTGTGTACGCTATTTTGTCCCAATGACGATGTTACTCTTAAGACACGTCGTCTTCGACCTCAGGAAATTCTGCCCTTCGCTTTATGCTAGAGCTTCAAGCTTCACCTCCTTCGCCAGCTTCCACTGTCTCATCAGCTCCAACTGGCTCACAGTCGCAAAATGCACCTGTGGCCGAGAGTTCCTTTCATGCCACTCGAAAATGGGTCAAACTCGCGCTCTAACTCTGCCATACATGTCTACTGTGTCCTTCTTTATTCCAAGAGCTGTATTACTGTACCATAGTTTCCTCTTCGAATATGAATCATTCTGTGTCCTCTGCGCGAAAACTTCGTCGTCGTGATGACAACATGCCCCGTGCGAAGCACGGGTCAGCGCTAGTCTACTAGAAATGACGATCGGGAACCTTGCTTGCTGCCCTTTTTTGCTCCCACTGGCAGAAACTCACATGTACTCATACCCCATAGATATGATACTTTTTGTATAAATCTGCTTCTTGTTACGATCTAATTCAAAGTTTATACTAGTAGTGTAAACGGATGAGAACGAGCGAGATAAGGTCAAGTCGCTCATCTCAGCCGCTGCGCCGAAGTGGGCGCGCTCGATCCGAAAGTGAGGCTGCGGCCTCGTGAAAACTCGAGGGGGCACCTCTAAGTAATGCTATCTACTAGGAGTGTAAGTCAGTGAGAAGCACTATGTGGTATCGTAAAACATCCTGGGCGTCCACCCCCAATGGGAGCCATCCGACTCCGTGATTCAGCCTGGCATCACGTTCAATTCCAACAGATTGTAATCCAGAAAAACTGTGGGCGCCAGCGCCTTGTCACACTTGCAATAGTACAACCCTCTTGGTTGAACGGGTGTGCAAAAATAGCTGACCGAAAGCACATTGCATACTAGTAGTCACTGTTGTAGCGATTGGATCAATCTTCAATGCCTTCCGAGACGACTCGGAGCTTTACTCCCCTACACAAGAATCCCCCGATCCCTCCCCCCATGATCCCCCGTCTACCAGTGGGTACCTCTTTCTAAATCTGTGTGTGGCGGGACTATTACAAATCATATGGGTGTATTTGCGGATCAACTTGAATGTTAGCAGCCAGAGGTAAGGGTGAAGATGTCCGAGGGTGGTCAGATTCATTCATCAAGGGACCTGGGCCACCTGGCATGGTAGTCGATGATGGGGAGTCAGAGGCGATGATTATCCTGAGTGGCGGAGCCGTGCTAGCGCCATCTACATGCTGTGAGGGAACAGAAGTAATATTATTGTTTGGAGAGACAGTAGATGCCGGGGAGTTAGAGATGTGGCCAGGTGGGGGCACATTTGGGGGGTGTGAACTGGTATGGGTGGCCGGAGGAGGGGGGGTACCGGCTATCTCAGGCTCTGGAGTGGGTTGGTGTTGTCGGTTGTCGCAAGAATGATATGACATCATCTTGAACTTATTGAAGGGGGCTGGCGGGGCATCACCAGTCACGGTGCCTTGATGCAAGCCAATGAAATGATTGGAAATCATGTAGAGAATAAAGTGAGGAATGCTTGAATCCCCGCTCTGCTTCGCTGTTGGGACGATATCATTCCATAGGGCACAAAAGTCATGTTGGAGTTCAGGGAGTGTGTTTTGTATGTCAAAGTCAGAGGGTAATCGTAGAATGTATGATGCCGCATCGCCAGCCATATCTCGAGTTATGCCATAAGAGGAATTGAAGATCTGACGGGTGATGTGAATCAAGTTGGCAAGTAACACACTATCATTGGTATGTGAGCGGTATCGTCGAATGTCATCCTGCGATTTGCCCAATTGGTCTGCAGCAAGGTCAACCCAATTTTCATCTCTTTGCTGGCCTGGGACCTTCGCAATGATATCGGCAATGATAGTTTGTGAGCACAAACCAATCTCCTTGTCGGTATTATTCTGGGGTCTGAGCTTGCGCCCAACCTGGACGGTTTGTATCACGTCCCGGACCGTGGTTACATCCCCTAGAGCTGTAGCATGGGTCGCATCGGCAACCTTCACGCACTTTAAGAATCGATCTTCTTTGACCGAAGGGTCGACTGAATTAGATGACAATGTACGATTCAAAAATGCCACCATAGCCGAACCGAACTCCCCGGAGCGCAGTGTTGCGAGACTATGTCGGGGATCATGTACGATGTCACGGTTGTCTGAGCCAGTAAATGCACGGAGGCATTCAAAAAACTCGTCCAGCTGATCATCCGAGGCCAAGGAATGAGCATTGAATGTCCACTTCAGGATGAAGCCGTCTATGTCTTGTGATAGATTCCGGACATGCACTTCTGCCATCTTCTCCAAACCTTGTGATCGCCCTGCAAAATATTTGTCGGCTTGGCGATGAAGGTACGTCAAGGTATTGTCCCCAAACCTAAAAATACTGGGGAGGACTAAGAAGATCCAATATGATATGGCGGTACAGACCCAAAAGGCCAATGGAGAAATAGCTGCATGATATGGGCTATCCAACCGGAGAATTGGCATAAATGTGATCACCACGTATAGCATTGCAGAAGCCGCAATCCACCAGACTACGGCGCAGAACACAAAGTGACTGGTATTGAAGAGGTATAAGAGAAGGCCGGAAAAGAACAGGAAGAGGGAGATGTGTATCAGGGTGGGTATCGCTTCGACCATCCACGAAAAACGCATCAAATCGACGCCACGGGCAAAGAACGCACGAATCCGGGCCCCATCGTGCGGACTGTATTGAGGCCTCTGGGTAATCCGGAGGTATCGACGGGCACATTGTTGTAATATCGTCGCTAGCATAGCAGAGGTAAGACTGATACTCAAGCTCAAGAACCAGAGCGAGTTGACCCATTTTAAATAATTTGGGGGGGATAGAGGCGGTGGTTCAATGGGGACGACAGGGATAGACGGATGAGAACCGTTGGCGTCGGCGAGAAGCAAATAGATGTTCCCGAGATAGTATGCTGAGGTATCCTGGGAGTTTGGCCGCTTGAGGTCGGGGACGGTCACCGAGGCCAACACCGCAACGGCGGCAGAGAATAGACCAGTCTATCATTTTTGACATGACGTGTAAGGTGATTGAAAGTGATTTTAGTAGTAAGGACTTACGAAGATGAGAATGCCATCTGCATCTTTTTGCCAGCGTTCGGCTGTCTCCTTGTGTTCTTTCTCTGCCATCTGGGAATACAACGTGAAGAGGGATGCTGAGCTATCATCGAGTACAGGTTTTTTCGTATCCCGTTTCAGGGTGAAGCCGGAGCGGTCGTCTAAAGTCCACGTTGGTGACGAGGACAAGGACAAGGACAAGTACCATACCCGTGTAACTCGGTTGAGGCATGTCATCCCGGCGCGGGTTTGCCATGTTGAAGATGGATGCGCAGTCACAATCGTGAGAGTGAGTACAATCGGAGTGCGAGTGGGGTGGGGTACAATTACAAGGTTATGAGGGTGACTCGGATAATGATGGAATGGGGGGAAAAACGATTGATTTCTTCAGGGGCCATGAATACTTATACACGAAATGGAAGACCGGAGTTGACGTGAGTTAACGTTAATGCTGTTGCGCCGAGCTGCTGCAAGCCGCTCGTGAGCGGCTCAAAACCCAGATTGGTTGCCATGTATATGGTGCCAAGATATTACAACGTCAGGTGTGTTCCGAGTTCTCTTTAAGAGAACGAGGTTTTTATGTCGATTTTTCATAGGGAATTTTGGGTGACCACCGTGGGGGTGTCATCAATTTCATTGCGGCAATTGCCGAGAGCGTGTGCGCTGGAGCCGGGCCAGTGGACCGGGGAATTATCATCGATTTCGTTGCGGCCGTTGCCGGCTTTTGTTCGCTGCTGGTCAACTTAGGCAAAAAAAAAGAGAGGGCAACGCACCCGGTGACACTCAGACAGGAGGCATCTCCCGAGCACCCCTGCGTCCCTCGGACTCCCTCCAATGCTCACGTCGTCAAAACAGGCAGATCCAACGAAATCAGCGATGTGGAATTGCACCGCTTTGAAGGCATGCCAGAGTGTCAACAGTGTCTCGGCGGTTCCGTCGTTCGCACGCGAGTGGCAGCGCTGTGCTCACAACGCGACATTCTTGTCTGTTCCATGCCCTGCTGCGCGAACGCTTCTTTGAGCGATGTGCTGACTTTGCTCTCCCATTCAAGGTCGGCAGAATAGTGAAACTTCATCTCCCAGCCAATAGGTGAAAAAGGTGGGGTCAAGGCAGTCAGAAAGGTGAAGGGGGTGGAACTATGTTGTGTTGAATGATCTCGCAAACAGCATGTACGACATGAGAGTGCTTATTTCATGTCCTTGGCTTGTGCGTTGCTTTGCTCTGTATCATTGGCTGCGAAAGATACACAGCGAACTTGCCGATGAAGTTACACAGAAGGTGGGAATGCTTCCATCAGCGTCCGCCAGTGCATATACATGTCAGGTTCTCGGCTCTTCGGTCTCATACTGTACTCCCCCCCTTCAAGCAGGGTTAAGGCCAACAACGTTGGCATTTCTAGTAAGGAAAGAACCTGATAATCTTGTCACTCTCGAACAGATGTAGAAGAATTTTAGATGGCTATACCCATATAACTATTCCTGAAGAATGGCGGAGGTCCCTACGATGATCAGCTCACAAAGCTTTGGTTGGATGCTGGCCTGGTGCGTGATATTCACGTTATGTAAACGTGCTCATCGGTCGGTCAGAACATGTTGCTCTTGGATACATTTGATCTTCGTCCTGGGAACATCATGGTCAAGTTTTCTAGATCCACTACATTGCTTTTGCTCAAAATGCTGGACATTCCTCTTCACCAGCGACGTGGAGAACCTAGCTAATGACCCAACGAATTTAGAGTCAAATGTCATCGTTTCGGAGCTCAAATATCTTTCATCTTTCTCCCATCGCTTGGCAGGACAAGCTTCGTTGTCTTCATAATACCTTCCTGAGCTCGTCTTCATCGACGCTGGCCTTGTCACGACGTTGAATGCGAAGAATCGGCAGAACTTTCTTGAGCTTTTCCACGCTATCACCGAGTTCGACAGCTACTGTGCAGGTCGACTTAACCCTCAGAATGCAGCACCGTCACCTTCTCTCTTGGACAGATCAAAATTTCTGACATCCTCAAAGACGTCTTGAAGGCCGTAAGTCAACACCACGTCAAGATGGAAGCAACTTTATTAACACCGTAATCTCTCTTCCCTTAGCCCTAGGGGATTGGAAGGCAGCGGGACCCGAAACTAGACTTGTCTAAAAGCACATTAACCATATTACGGCAGCTTGGACGCACGCAAGAAAACCCAACTAATTTACCCAGCAGGCACTTTGCGTCCTTACTCAAGGTAAGCTTCGTCCTTGGTAGCATATATCCATTCGCGTATTAATATTTACACATTCACAGTTATGGGTTGTACTGGAAGCCCGCGACGTGGCGTCTGCCGCGCTAGTCAACGCGGATGACTTGATCCGCCTACTACGCGAAAAAAAATGGAGCTGACTTGCCCCCTAGGCCCACACATCGATATGATGCCTCCAGGTCCTGTTCGTGTGTGGCCAAGCCAAAGGAATGGAAACTGTGGGATTGGAGATTCGGGGAGTAGAAAATCACAGATAGAGCCTTCTCCAAGGCTCCAGTAGTAGACGAGAATGAGAATTTCCAGTACAAGATGTATTTGATGGACTGCGGCTAAATGACTCACTGGCTGGGTCGCACCCATGTTTGACTCGGATGAAGCGGAGTACGACCTTGCCACCTTGGGAGATGCCTAGTGAGACGGGTCAGGCCAGAACCTTGGTGAGTACGAGCAGACGGAAGGTGTGGCCTGTGAATATTCGGATGGGAGTGGAGAAGGCTGAGCTGTCGCAAAAAACATTCTTCACGCCTTGTATGACAAGTGGGAGCGGGCGGAGAAGGGAGTGCAACGTAGAATGGGGAGGGGTGGTCGTCAGGTGCCAGGCACGGGTTTGGAGGGGCTCATAGGACGAACGACGATTTTCAGTTCTCAGTTAGAGGGAGTGGGTCAGTGGTTTGTTGTGAATGAGGGAGAGAAAAGGTAAACCTACATTATGGGCCAGGATTCTAGATGGCAGCTGGATTGGGGGAGTGCAGGAGACTTTGTGTCTGGGGGTGGTCAACGAGAAGGTTTTGGGGATGGCAACTTTGAAGGACAGCGTCAGATTCTGTGATGATATAGCCTCGAAAGTCGCTCGGGGTGGCGCACCTCCTTAGCTTTGGAGTATGCTACTACCACCACCACCGCACCGAGCTGTCATCTTCCCTATTGTAGTTGGTGGAGGGGTGTCGCGGCAAAAACGATTGTGACCTTGACCTTGGTGCTTTACGCCCCTCTCGGAGTGTGATCCTCGTGTGTCGGCCATCGCCACGGCGAACTCATGGGTCTTGAATGGGGGCGCCGGCCCCTCACGCTTGTGCGTTTTCCATGAGTGTGGGAACCCCTGTGGTGGTAGCCAGAGTTGGGTCGTGAATGGCTCGGGAAATGGCCGGAGCATCTTCTCGCCCGATCGCGATCAGGAAGCCTTCTCCATCTTCGTTGGCATTATCCGCGGCCATCCTGTCGGTCATGACGGATTCGCGATGGGAGATCTGGTCGCAGCAACATCGAACCGCCACCACCACCATCGTCACAGATACAGCCCCTCCCCCACACGGCGGTCAACGCACCGTGCGCGGAATAGTGTCGATGCGCCTGTTCTCGCGCCTAGGGACTCCCTCTTGTTGCAGCGCGATTCGAGCCCGGACGCCGCTCTCGGCTCGGGCATTGCACCTCCCAGGCGTCTGACGGTGCGTCGGAACAGCGTGCGAAGCGGAATCTCCAGGCAGAGGAATGAGATTTACGTGCCGAGGCGGAGCAGCCCAGACAACGGGAGCGGGGGTGACAATGACTCGTTCGTGGCCATCCCGTTCCCGCGCGCCGTGTTTGGAGAGTACGTTCCCTCACCCAGCTCACTGAACGCGCCTTTGCCCACCATGTCCGACTCGTTTGAGCGCACGTCCTCCAATGAGCGTCGTAGTACCGGTTCGGGTTCGGGTTTAAGTTTGGGGCCGGGTAAGGTAAATGGCGCTGCGCAGTCGCTACTACCTCTGCGCTGTCGGTTCCAATCGCGCCGCCGATGTCCACGACCGAACTCTTAGGGGCCAAGCCGCGCCGATCCCGCTTTGAAAGCATGGTCAATCTCGGCGTTGCATTGGGGAGCACGCGATCGCCAGCGACCTGATGGCACGAGATGCTACAGAGGGCAAGGCACCGACGCACTTTGTGGGCATTGTCAACCGCTCTCTTTGGAGACCGGTGTTTGATCGGCGTCGCTTATTTTTAGCAAATTTGGCAATTGCATTGGCCGCGGACAGTTCGGGTCTGTTTATCGTGCGCTCAACTTGAACACGGGGCAGATATAGTGGCCGTTAAGCGAATCGGGCTCGACGGGTTGAAAGAGGAAGAGATCGCCCAACTTATGCGAGAGGTCGATTTGGTCACCCGAGCATAGTCATGTATGAGGGTATGGCCCGAGACAAGAATACGCTTAGCATCATACTCGAGTTCGTGTTTCACTCACGCTATTTATCCTTCGCTTAGCCTCCTTCTTGCCGCTACTGCACATTGTGCATCATCGCTGCATTCATCGCCACGTGTGCAGATATGCCGAGAATGGGTCGCTTGGGCAAACTCTCAAGGCATTTAGCAGGTTGAACGAGAAGCTGGTGGCGAGTTGCGTGGTCAAGATCCTCGAGGGTCTAGACTACCTCCACCGCAGCGATGTCGTGCACTGCGATCTCAAAGCGGCGAACATCATGACGACCAAGACCCTGCTACCCGAAGTCAACGTGATCAGGCGCAAGTTGTCCCTCGTCCTGATGCGCCAGCGAGAGCCGACCACGTTCAGGGATAGGGCGCGCCCGCTGTCGGTCTCCAGCATCAGTTCCGAACCGCCATCTCTACATTCAAACAGCATAAGGAGCTTGCAGACAGCCGCCGAGAGCATCTCGAGCCGCGCCGCACGCGCCGAATTGTCTGCGGCGGCAACCGACTCGACCTTCATCACCGACGCACCAGTAACGCCCGGCACCGCATAAGGCGCTCTTTCCGGTGGTTCGACCGTGCCGGACGGTGGCAGGACGGACGACGATGCGTTTCCCGCTTCGACTTCTGCTCAGTTGGCGTCGTCCTTGAAATCTCCTGCTGTCGGATCTGCGCGGGATACGCACCGGACACGACGCGGGCGCTATGTGCCGAAAAAATTTAAGTGATCATCAATGTGCTCCATTCAATAAAAAAAATGCTACCCCCTTTCCATTAATCATCTCGTATTCTGTAATTTTTTTTGGCATAACTTGCACGTCTCCTTTCTTCTCTTACTATCTGTTGTATGCCCCGAGCCATCACTTTTTTACCATCCAATTTTTGGAGTATTGTTTTGTACGATACAAGCGGTCGTCGATACCTCCCCATATCTCAACTTGAAGTCACATCACGAAAGATACATAATACCTTACTTTCCCCGCGCCTTTTCGCTTCATTCTCATCCCGCAGATTTAAACCATGGACTTTTTGTTTTCTTTTTTCTCCTCTCTGTCTTTGTACTACACGCCACGCATATCGCAACATCACACGGTTACCTCCTCTTATACGCATCTATCATCATTCAGCCTATTGACATCCCTTTCATCCCCCCCCCCTCCATACGTGACGTGCGTACTTATGCCCCCTCGAGCTCCGTACCGTTACCGTAAATAGCATTCTATAGTATCACGATTGTCGAACTTCTGAGGAAATAAAAACAAACCCAAAAACATCAAACATATGGCTTGAGTGAATGATGTAAGGCAGCACAAAATAGGACAAAGTCCATCGCATAGAACTTGAATGGATAGGCTCGTCCTTTGCACGTTATTCACTGCTCTTAGAGCTTTATATCACTGCGATCCCTGACTTCTGGTGCGATTGTGGTGTTCAGTAGAGTCGAGATTGAACCACGGACTTTTGTTTTCTTTTTTTCTCCTCTGTATTACACATATATATGAGGAGGACCATGGTTGTAACGTTACGCGGCCTGCGGGCACCTCATTGGTCGGAGCGTGATCGTGCACCTGACCTCATTCCTGACAAATGCTCGTGAAAGCATGATGTGACTACTGCATACTCTTATATATAGTAAATTAACTAGACAGGTACATCCAAATCCCAGTTCTTAGTGATGTCACAGAGGAATACAAGCTGCATATAACCCAATTTCCTTATCTACAGAGTCACTTGAAGCAGGACAATAAAATGAGACAAAATCATCTGGGACAACAAACACAAAACGCCAGTAGGTGTGCGGAGGTAGCCCACTACAAGATGTGAGAAACCTGACAAGGCCATCCTTAATGCTGCGATTACGGCCTCCAGTGCACAGAAACACATTAAGATATCCTCCATATAGTATAAAGGAGTCGAGAGTAACTTGTTGGCCACTTTGGGGTACATAGTAGACATCCGGTTGTATCTTCAGTGTCGAGGTGGAATCGTAGACGAATGTGCTGCAAACGTCAACATGAAGAGAAAAGTCTTGCTGTGCCACTCCAGAAACAGTGGCAGCGTAGGGCCGTTTGGTGCTGAATGAAGCATGCCAGCAGGAATTGACACAGTTCGACCGAACCATTGGTGCAGCATCCAGATCAATACGTGTTCTGAACTGGCGATGGATGAAAGCTTCAAATATCGAACCAGTCATCCCACGAGCATTGCCAATTCTCGAAAATTTGGCCCACATATCCAACAGCTGATCACCATTGAACTTCTCCAGCCTCTGTACAACTTGTTGCGCAACTGCAGCCGAGATGAACTCAATTGTAAAGCCCCCAAAACCCAGTCGAGATCCTCGCGGGCGCCGAATCAGGCAGATTTTATGCAAGAAGGTATCATATGACATTTTGACACCATTTGAGAAATGCTCTCTGAAGCGGTCGAGACAAGTGCTGGCAATCGAGGCATCCCGGTCAGCAATATAGGTTGCAACTTCATCAGGAGTCATTTCAAGGCAAAAACGTGCAGTAGGGCCTAAGAGATCATATCTCTGTAACGCGTCATCTATCCCATTATTTGGAGATAGGTTTTTCGCGCTGTGGTGGAAGAGAGGGCTCAGCATGAGTGGGTCATGAAAGGAACACACTCACGCATATTCAATCTCCGCCCTTGTCCAAGGATTCATTATCACCCGATGGGGCATCCATGACTGCGAAAGCCCTGACCAGCGAGCTGGCCGAGGGGGGGTGAGATAGATGGGGAAGACACCTGTTAGCAAAACGTTCAAGGCGCCCGGAATCCCGGAGGGTGATTGAGAGGAATCAATGATGGTCCATATGCGCGGCCTAAATTTGTTAAAGCCGGCGAATGTGGCAGGGACGACAAGGACCCCTTCGGAACAGAAGAGGTAGAACACGGATCCTCGAAGCCACAGGCAGACAGACTTGTCCCCAAGGCGTCGACGCAATGCGTAGTAGGCCCAGAACGATTTTCCTATGCCACGAAGGAGTATCAAAAAACCAACGTTCTCGTATCGATGATAGAGTACTGACCGATTCCGGGCTGACCTGTGACAATAACTGCAGACGGACGATCTGACTCGCCCACCTCGTACATTTGTTCAACCCAGTTATATATTCTAAGGTATTCAGCACGAATGAGAAGCCGCCTCCAACCGGTGTCAATAATTGGGGGGGGATTCGCAGGAAGGAGATCGTCATCATTCTCGTCGTCGTTCTCTTCATCGTTAGGATCATAGACTGAACCCTTAAGAGAAATGTGCCCCTGAGGTAGAGGATCGCCCCAAAACTGCTCGTAGAATCGCAGGATCGAATCTGTCGGGGATCCATCATATTGCAGTCGATTAAACCCTGAAAACATTTTCTAAGGCGGCAACGGAGTAACGAGCAACATAAAAGCCGTACCAAAATTAACGTAACAAGGGCCATCATCCACCATTGAAGAGTCTGCGAATAGATATCAGTGTTATAGGAATGAGAAGTTATCCAAAGGAGAGATGGCAATGAGTCATATGAAAACAAAAGAGATAATGTTTAGTGCTAACACAACGCCCACTTACCCGCTTTATGCCTTTTACCCCTCTCTTCATCGGAAGCAATGTCACCATGGCCACGCTTGCGGGCGGCTGTGGAGGAGGCATGGGCAAGCACAGAATCGTGGGGTGTGATAACGGTGGAGTGTGAATGTTGCAGAGCAAAGATACGAGATAAAACACGAGAGGTTGGTCAGTTGAAACGAGAAGCGAGGAAAAGCCGGAAACGACACGGAAGAACCGGAGACTCACCACGTTCACCAATAGACGAAACTGGATAGCAAGGTAATGAGCAGAACTTCAACGGGCATGACTGATATGATGAGGTGGCTGACCGTGAACGATGTTGGATGTGAAAGACGAACTTGGAGAGATTGCGGCTGTGAAATTGTGTCGAGGCAGTGCCGCCTGATAGACAAACGCTCACACTCACGGGTCGGGCTGCTTCCTCTAGTGGCGGAAACTTCGATAACAACGCGTAAAGGATCGAGAACTGGCACACCCAAAAAATTGGACGCCAAGCTGTGCCCTTGGAGTAGTTCGCCGTCACCGGTCTTGCCGAGACTCTCTCGGAGTTCGTTCTCATCTCCAGATATTCTGTATAACCGTATACGGTGGTTGGCTACTCTCCTCAGATCTGGTTGCGCGTCCTTTATGCGGGGTATAAGATCATCAATGTCTTCACCAGGGCAGATTGCCAGTCGAAAGCTGTCACTGAGAAGGGCCCCTCTCAAGAAACAGACAATTTTAGATGGCGCATCTAAAGAAACAGAAGATTCAAGGTGAAGACGAGCTTGGATCGCCTCTGCTACGTACCCACTATGACGTGGATGTCGTACTCAGGAGGCGGTTCAGGGAAAACATTTGATAACCGATAGGCTCCGTACAATAGCTCCCCATGCTCCGAGAGGATGAGCTTCCTGAGTCTTTCATAGGGTATGGATATGGAAGCCTTGGGCTTGTAAAGAGCAATGGCTTTTGGATCCACATCACGAAAAGTCACTGATGTCTCATTCTTGATTGCCTTTTGAAGGCCATAGACAGTGTCTGTATTTGAAAGTTTGACCTGAAAGATTGCTTCAGGATCTTCAGAACGGACCCAACAATTGAGTGTGAGTTCATTCATATAGTGGCACGGACGAATGATTGAATTTCTGTCTGAGGATTGGTTGTTCACGGAAGCCAACCCCTAACCCCTCTATGAATGGAATAGAACTGCGACACTGATCACGAGGTGGAAAAAGAAAGAAAGAGAATAACGACATTCCCCGAAATTTTGTCTTTAAGTACCGTACAAGGCTGGAATCCATAACTGATACACGTGATAAGAACATGCAAGTGACGTCACATTACAAACGTCATTACCGAACTGTGACATTGGGTCCAAGTGGTGCCATGCGGAAATACGAGTGACTTGGAGATTGCCAACCCGAGAGTTCTTATCGAGTTAGCCCGAGATGGGGGGGGCGGGGGTGTACCGGGCCAAGTCGCCCTTTTCACTGCCTGTTTTGGGCCGGCCCTTCCCAGTAAAGAATGCTTACCTAACTGATCTCCCAGCCTCCTAGCTCCTCCTACCCCTCCCAAATGGATATGCTTTTGGGCGCATTGTCCGCCACTGGGCTTTCATGTGCGCCCGATCCTGTCGATCATGACGAATTCGCGATGGCAGATCTTGCCGCCACCATGAATGTGTCAGCTTCGCTATGCAGCAGCAACATCGAACCGCCACCACCACCACCATCGTCACAGATACAGCCCTCCCTCATGCGGCGGCCAACGCACAGTGCGCGGCATAGCGTCGATGTGCCCGTTCTCGCGCCTAGGGACCCCCTCTTGTTACCGCGCGATTCGAGTCCGGACGCTGCTCTCGGCTCGGGGATTGCGCCTCCCGGGCGTCTGGCGGTGCGTCGGAACAGCGTGCGAAGCGAAATTTCTGGGCAGAGGAATGGAATTTACGTGTTGAAGCGGAGCAGCCCCGACAACAGGAGCGGGGGTGACAATGACTCGTTTGTGGTTACCCGTTCCCGCGCGCCGTGTCTGGAGAGTACGTTCCCTCGCCCAGCTCACTGAACGCGCATTCGCCCTCCATGTCCGACTCATTTGAGCGCACATCCTCCAATGAGTGTCCCGACCCACATGGCTGCCAATGTGGCCTTACCACGCTGCAGACCGCGCACCATGTCCTCACGTGATGCCCTCATTTCAAAGAGGCCCGAGATTCGTTCCTCATCCCAGCGTCCTCAACGCTATCCATGAATATCCTTTTTAGGACAAAAGCAGGCGGAGAGGCTTTAGCTAAATTCATCGAGATGACCCAGATCCGCCTGTGCCTGTGTGAGGCCCAGAAGAAGAGACCCTCCCCCAGAAGATCACGGCTGAGCATGTCGCTCTCGCCTTCGCACACCCCCACCCACCCTTCCACCCCCTATGAAAAGTTCCTCACATTACACCCAACCCACCAGATTCGTTATTCAGTCATTTAGATTATAAAGTAGTTGAGCGCATCTCAGTCTCTTGTGGACTCACAGCGCTATATAAATATGGATCAAAAAAAAACAAAGTAATGGTAGAATTAATGGCCTAAGAACAATCTACAGTTGCTGAGAAACTACTGTTTGATATTAAGGGCAGAAGCAAGTTTTGAATCAACCTTTTCCACACCCACATGAATGACAGAATGTTTGGGGCTAATAACCTTATTGTGAGATCGGAGCACTTTGACCTGTTCCGATGGTTGCTTTTTGTCTATCCAGACAAAGGTTGATTGAACCTTGAACCCAGCTGAGATTATCTGCTCACTCCATTTCGGCCACAACATCGTATGGAATTGCTTATCCGAGTCTTCATGACTCTGGGATAACGTGAATTGAAGGGGGAACATTACAGCATCCCTGGATTGACGATCCAATAGGAGGATCACTCCATCCACAGCCACGAAATTGTAGCGAATGGGAATATAAAGACAGGTTGTGTGATCAGTTGAGAGGAACTCGCCGAAGTCTGGGTCTCCCTCGAAGTTCGCAGTAGACATTTGACCAAGCCGTTGGTCAACAGCCGTTAGTCCATTGCTGGCGATGTTGCTCAGGCAAATTTGTTCGGCCAAGAATCCTTTAATGACGGGATTGTTGAATTGGGAAACAGCATCGTACCACGATTGCCCCAGGAACGGAGGAACATCGCCATACATTCGCAGCATCAACGTCATCGCTTCAAAAGCGAACCCGCAAGTAAAATGACCGATTCCCTCTTGGTCGACGAAAAAGTGTCGCAAATCATAAAGACTTCGATCATTGTCCCAGACATGACCACCCCGGACACATGCCTTCATGATCCCGAGATACGTTTTCTGACTCAACGGACCTAGGGATTCATATTTGGTCCTAAAGAATTGACTGACTTGGAGACCGACATTACGCAGATCGGTAATTTCCCGAAATTTCTGTTCATCAAAGTTGGCCATGTTGAAAAGGTGGCGTAGCAGGAGCGGAATGCGACCGGTGAGATGTTCGACGAGTCGCCGTTGTTCATCCGACAACCACGGAATTTGACGGTCATGCAGGATAAACCACTGTTCAGTTTCGGCCTACAGGGCGTGAGTATTGTGGAATAATGAGAAGGTATCAGCGCACCTCGCTCATCCCTCCAAATATCGGGATAACTGAAATCCCACTTTGCTTCCTATAGGCTTCTCGATTGGAGATTTCGTTAGCTGGAGCACTAAATATGTAGCGATGGTTTCCCCTCAAGATGCCAAGCCAACGTAATGCCTGGACCTTCATTTCCTTGAGGCTATCATCCGGTGTGGTCTCCAAAGCGTTCACTTGGTCGACGATGACGTAGAGATTAGTCCCCATTGAACGAATCCATGCGTCGACGTTGTGGCGATCTATTATGGTTCCAAGGACAGGCGAGTCGTAGAACGCGAAGTGATATGCAGCCCACATCGTGCTTGTTGGATCCTGAAGCAACCTGGAGCAATCCGGAATGTAGAAGACGCGATTTCTTGCACGAACGAGTTGAAATACAAGCGCAGCAAGGAGATGTGATTTCCCTGAACCAGACGTCCCGTACAGGTATAGGCTTTCGGATCGCTCCAGAAAAGGCTCGCTCTCGAGACGCTTTTGCAATTGGTGAAACTGAGATCTCCCCATATATTCAAAGTGCTTGATGCCCTTGATTTCCTTGGATTGAAATCGCTGGAAAGGCATTGAGAACGGCGAAGGGAAAGGAAGGGCTGTAATTTTCGAAGGATCGGACAAGTCCAGATTATCCGGCATGGCTTTGATTGCTCCATGGATCGCTTCACAACGGGTCTTTACATCCAGTACATCTCCCTCAATCTCCTTGCGCTTCACTGCCTGACCATCTTCTTCTGTTGCAGACCGTAAGCGCTTCCGAGAGGCTGAGAAAGAGACAACGGTGGGAAACAGATGCGACAAGCACGTAAGTCATGTGTTGAGTTGAGATAGGAGTGATGAGGACGATCGAAACAAAGTTGTGCAAGTGAGGTGAGAAGTTCAACGATATCGTCAGTTCTGCTCATACATGAACAATGAGCCAGCAATACTCACCACTTGGACTAGACGGTCGCTGAACCACAATGTGGAGATGCTTATGGGATGGCGGTTCGGGAAATAGCTCCCCCACTATTTCTCCAGAACTCAAGTTACTCGAATACGCGTCGATGTCACCCAAGGCCTCTAATCGCTGCACGAGACTTTTATCTGGATCGATAGGAACCATCTCATTGAGCTGAAAGAAAATGTCAGAAGGCGCACGCCCTTGGTATTAAGGAAACCACCTTCCAAAGATCCAAATGGTGAGATTTTATGTTATTGGGACTTTCGATTGACTTCGTTATCAATCCCTTCAATTGAGTGACGTTGGCACCAATCGGAATGTCGTAGACGTGGTATGGTGTTGGATCGCCTTCCACTAAACACCAGAGAATTCGGGATTCCTGTGGGGACATGGTGGGGAATATTGAAGGACAGCGGTATTGAACAAGAGGTGGGCGAGGGTTAAAGTTTGAAGTAGGAAAGGATCTGTTAGACTGGAATTCACTCATCGCAATAGGACACTGAACATCGTGTGGCGGAGATTCCGTGACAACGAATCGTCATGCATCATGACGTCACGCACAACCAAACAGATGCTACGCTCAGAGCATCCATGAAAAAACATAACGATTCTGTGATGATATAGCCTCGAAAGTCGCTCGGGGTGGCGCACCTCCTTAGCTTTAGAGTATGTTACTACCACCACCACCGCACTGAGCTGTCATCCTCTCTATTGTGGTTGGTGGAGGGGTGTCGCGGCAAAAACGATTGTGACCTTGACCTTGGTGCTTTACGCCTCTCGGAGTGTGATCTTCGTGTGTCGGGCAAACTCGTGCATCTTGAGTGGGGGCGCCGGCCCCTCACGTTCGTGCGTTTTCTATGAGTGGGAGCCCCTGTGGTGGTAGCCAGAGTCGGGTTGAGAATGGCTCGGGAAATGGCTGAATGACTTTCTGGACGCACCCAAGCGCAGAATTACGCATCTTCTCGCCCGATCGCGATCAGGAAGCCTTCTCCATCTTCGTTGGCATTATCCGCGGCCGATCCTGTCGATCATGACGAATTCGCGATGGGAGATCTGGCCGCAGCAGCATCGAACCGCCACCACCACCACCATCGTCACAGATACAGCCCTCCCCCACGCGGCGGCCAACCCACCGTGCGCGGCATAGCGTCGATGCGCCCGTTCTCGCGCCTAGGGACACCCTCTTGTTGCCGCGCGATTCGAGCCCGGACGCCGCTCTCGGCTCGGGAATTGCGCCTGATTGCGCCTCCCGGGCGTCTGGCGGTGCGTCGGAATAGCGTGCGAAGCGGAATCTCTGGGCAGAGGAATGAGATTTACGTGCCGAGGCGGAGCAGCCCCGACAACGGGAGCGGGGGTGACAACGACTCGTTCGTGGCCACCCCGTTCCCGCGCGCCGTGTCTGGAGAGTACATTCCCTCACCCAGCTCACTGAACGCGCCTTTGCCCTCCATGTCCGACTCGTTTGAGCGCACGTCCTCCAATGAGCGTCGTAGTACCGGCTCGGGTTCGGGTTCAAGTTTGGGGCCGGGTAAGGTAAATGGCGCTGCGCAGTCGCTACTACCTCCGCGCGGTCGGTTCCAAAGTGAGGTGGACGGAGCGAGCTCACGCCGCCGACGTCCACGACCGAACTCTTACGATGAATTTGGGGCCAAGCCGCGCCGATCCCGCTTTGAGAGCATGGTCAATCTCGGCGTTGCATTGGGGAGCACGCGATCTCCAGCGACCTGATGAGATACTACAGAGGGTAGCGTGTCGCGGCAGACGTTGGTGGTGAGGGAGGAGGGCAAGGCACCGACGCACTTTGTAGGCATTTCCAACTGCTCTCTTTGGAGACCGGTGTTTGATTGGCGTCGCTTATTTTTAGCAACTTGACAATTGCATTGGCCGCGGACAGTTCGGGTGTTTATCGTGCGCTCAACTTGAACACGGGGCAGATATACAGTATGGTACTGTACATGCTAGAAATCAAAGCTGGTGTTGACTGAGATTGTGGATGCTGAGATATTCCAAGATTACGAACCTCTGGTGGGCGATAGTAGTACATTTGTACATTTAGCGGACTTTGAATCAACTTGGGTATAGCTGTTCAGCCTGTGTGTGACATTGTGTGACTTGACGATCGAGTGGTCCTGACGATGATATAGTCCCGAGACAAGAATACGCTTAGCATCATACTCGAGTGCGTGTTCCACTCACCGCTATTTATCGTTCGCTTAGCCTCCTTCTTGCCACTACTGCACATTGTGCATCGTCGCGGCGCTCATCACCACGTGTGCAGATATACCGAGGATGGGTCAACTCTCAAGGCGTTTAGCAAGTTGAACGCTGGTGGTGAGTTACGTGGTCAAGATCCTCTAGGGTCTGGACTACCTCCACCGCAGCGACGTCGTGCACTGCGATCTCAAAGCGGCGAGCATCCTGACGACCAAGACAGGGAATTGAACATGAAGCTCACCAACTTTGGCGTCTCGCTCAACCTGTGTGCGATGGGACGCGAGAACAAGGACGTGGCACGCCCAACTGGATGTCACCGGACGTCATCCAGCTCAAGGGCGCATCGACAAAATCCGACATATGGTCTCTTGGATGCACGGTCATCGAGTTGCTCACCGGACGGCCCCCGTATGGCGATATCGCAAACGCCATGACTGGTGAGGGAATCCTTTTTTTATATATCCTTGATGATCAAGGACTTGATTATCGATGACAGTGATGTTCCGGATAGTGGAAGACAACTGCCCGCCTATTCCTGAACGCTTTGCGCAGCCACTCGCCAGTCTTTTGAGGGAGTGTTTCCGCAAGGACCTGACTGAGCGACCAAGCGCGGAAGAACTGTTTGAGCATGAGTGGTTGAAAAACCATTGGGGCTTGAACAAGGTAAGTAAAAAAGGAGCCATAATCTTATGGCCTTCGTTCCCCCGCGGATGAGAGCTGATTGTCCGCAGGACCTGCGACCGCAAGACAACATCCCGTTCCTCCGCCGGGTAAGCGCAGATCTACAAAAGAACGATGCCGCGGGCCACCTTATTGCGAACCTCGACTTGGTCGATCCGTCGCTTCCTGAGTTTGTACGGGCGAGCGTTGATGACGACGTCTTGTCGAGTTCACCAGTTGTCGCTCGTTTGTCAGCGCCAATGCATCCCCAGCTGTACCGGAACTCCCGCAAAGCTGACCCAGACTGGTTTTTATATGCGCGAGCATACCTTCGTAAAGACGACCTTCAGCAAGCGTACGTACTTTCTCTCTTGCTCTGCAACGGGGCGTGGGGGCGCCTGTAACTGATCATCGCGCCTTAAATAGCCGTCAGCTGTCAGGTGCGCATATGATGGAACTTGTCAAAAAGGGCGTTTTGTGCTCGCACTGCAGTCTTATAGCCCACGCGAAATGCTCCGGCCTGTCGCCGCCGACGTGCGACCTTCGATGGAAGCTGCTCATGTATGCTCAGCTCGCAGAACGTAGCAGTCCTATCGACAGCATCGGATGGGTTCTGTGCGAGTTCGTCGCGTGGCAGTCTCGATCGTGAGCGCGCAAGCTCGCCCCCGCTCTCTGCGTCGTCTCCTCCGCATCCACCCGTAGCGTATAAAGTCCTGTCCCCATTCAAACGTTCGCACGCCTCAGTCTCCCCCAATTCTACACACTCAAATTCATCCATCTCCCTCGCTGGCGCCACCCAACACCAACTGCATCAATAGTTCCTGCTACCCGAAGTCAACGTGATCACGCGCAAGTTGTCCCTCATCCTGATGCGCCAACGAGAGCCGACCACGTTCAAGGATAGGGCGCGTCCTCTGTCGATCTCCAGCATCAGTTCCGAACCGCAATCTCTACATTCGAACAGCATAAAGAGCTTGCGGACAGCCGCCGAGAGCATCTCGAGCCGCGCCGCACACGCCGAATTGTCCGCGGCGGCGACCGACTCGTCCTTCATCATCGACGCACCAGTAACGTCCGCCACCGCACAAAGCGCTCTTTCCGGTGGTTCGACCGTGCCAGACGGTGGCAGGACGATGCGTTGCCCGCTTCGACCTCTGCTCAGTTGGGGTCGTCCTTGAAATCTCCTGCTGTCGGATCTGCGCGGGATACGCACCGGACACGACGCGGGCGCTACGAGCCGAAAAATTTAAGTGGACATTGCTCCATTCAATAAAAAAAATGTTACTCCCTTCCCACCCACCATCTCGTATTCTGTATTTTCCTTTTAGCATATCTTGCACATCTCTTACTCTCTGTTATATGGCCGAGTTTTTTACCATCCAACTTTTTTGTATGATATGAGTGGTTGTCGATACCTTCCTTGGACATCACGTAATACTTTTTCCGCGCCTTTTCGCTTCAACCTCATCCCCCACATTTCAACCACGGACTTTTCTTTTCTTTTTTTATTACACGTACGCGCATCTTACATCACATGGTTACCTTTCCTTAACGCCCAGACATACGCATCTATCATCATCAACCTATTGACACCCCCTCGAGCACCATACCGCTACCGTAAATTACGAACTAGCATTCTACAGTATTACGATTTGTCGAAGAACTTTCTGGGGGAAATAAAACATACAACCCAAAACTCCATTCAAATTTGGTGTGGTTGGGAGAACTTGACCTGGCAGAAGCCTCCCCTGACAAAAGTGGATCCGCGTGCACGACCTGATCAATCCTTTGCACCGCCTTCCCGTTTTCCATGGCCGTAATGTCATACACACTCCTGCAAACCAAGTGGCTTTCACCTGTGTTTCCGAGTTCCCAATGTCAAAGGGCCCGGCAAGACAAGGCATATCAAGAGACACAGAACTGACCAACTGACGACTACTACGTGTGCTAAGATCGAATGAACGAACCGTACAGTGTCACATGAACACGCCACAGTCTGGGGGTCAACTGGCGGGGGCTTGGCTAGGTCCTCGTTTGCATTCAGGTCCCATCACCACGCATGCACACTCCCGTGATGTGCCCCCCCTCCACACGTCTAGCACGTTCATGCAGCGCTACCCTCGTTCGGGCTGCACGCCTCTTCGGCGTTGGGACGTGACGTCTAACCTTTTTTCGCAACGAAACTGGCTAGATCTCAATGCATTGCATTGCCATGCGTGCACATTGTGTGATGTGTTCCCCCTCCACGTGTCTGACACTTTCACGGATCTGCACGCTGCCATTTGATTCCCCTGCCATTATAATCTGGTTTGAGGCGCGTCTAGTAACCTTTTCCTCAACACACCAGACTACTGGCAATATCAAAGGTGGGGCATCTCTCTTTAGCTAGGACTCGAATAGCACGAATAGACCATCAGCGTCATAGATCCTAAACCCTTCAACGTCTCCAACAATGATTGCCTGGCTACTTCGATTTCTCATCGTCTTCGAGTCCGCCGTACTCGCGTACCAATACTCGGATTCCACATATCCGCAGACATATGCCACAGGGCACGCGATGTTGGCATTGGCCTGTATCAGTCTCTTCTTCTCAGTCACCGCCATCGTCGCGCCAATGTTACCCGTTATCTCAAGGCCTCGTTCAGATCGCTGGGTAAAATGGCATCGTACGTCGCTTGCGCTCGTACACCCAATTCACTACTGAGTATAACAGGCACTATCTCTCTGATAGTTTGCGCTGTATGCTTCATCGCACAGTCGTCGATATTGGTATCTGGAATACAATATCCGTCATCCGAATCGTATCAAGCAGGAATCATGGTCGTACCTCTCATCCGTTTCATCTGCAGTGTCATATCGCGCAGAAAACCAGACGAAGCCCATGGACAAGCTCACACACAGCCCATGGAAAACCAGGCTAGCAAGCGCATGAATGGAGAGAGGGCTAAACCGAAAAGGCACGAGTCCAAACGACTCGAAAGGACCCGGAGCGGCGGCTGGATTCGAAGGCTGCTGCCCTGAAGGCAGAAGATCTTACCTTGCCGATTAGTTTTATTCCGTCGTCCTCTTCATACTCATGTATATATAGTCGGCCCGGGCACGTCGAGAAGGGCGGAGGTGTGTCGAGGGTGGTGGAGGGCCTTCTCAACAACTTACCTAAAAATTTCCCGGGTCGTACGTCTGCCACCTAAAACTTTGTCAGAACCTTGTCGACTCTCCACCGCAACAAGCCACCCGGTGAAACCAGAATAGAGTGATTCCTTATAAGCACGAATTGTCTAATTATACTCACCTTGTTGTCTCATCTGGGTGCGGTCCCGTCTCCATGATAAAAGCGAAATCAGGATAAAGTGTGACCCACAACAACTGGGCTCGTACATGTGAGGTCATCGTGAACGATCTTTGCATTTTCAAAGACTAGGAATTAGAATTTGATTCGAGGTAGCGGTGGTTAGTTGTCAGCGAGAACTTACTGGCAAGCCACCCAAAGTGAAGACTCCGCCGAGCCTTTATTGAGGCCGAAAAACCATCGACGGCACATCGAGACATCTGCGGGAGGGAAGTTCGATGTCTTGCGCACAAATGGGCATCCAAGTGATAGGGGAAACCGCAGGCGTTGAGGATGCTGTGCGGAGTTGTGATCGCCACTGGGTGGCCAGGGGTTGACATTGCCGGAGAGAATACAGATTCAACCGAACCTGTGTGATCCGTTTATCCCACTCGTCGTAACCATCCCACATAGATCCGTCCACTCGCGCTCGAGGACAACTTTGAGGGACGCCACGCGACGTGCTTCAGACGGTCGCAACAAGCGCCGCCAGCGCGAACATATAATGACGTCAACGTGGTACGGACGGCTCCCCTCAGCTGAAGAGCGACGCGAGGCCATCCCAGATACCAGATATCCTTCAAAGGGAATGCAGGGGGACTGGGGGGGAAGAAATCGAAGAAAACTATGAATGGCAGGGAACGATAGGGTGGAAGAGCGAGGCGGCAGACCAACAATGACAGGAAAGGGTATCCTTCATCAGCATCAGTTCCAAGTCTGAGCGGGAACAAATGAAAAGGGGGAATGTCCGTGCGCACTGTCGCATTATATGCGCGAAATGGCACTGGGCGCCAAATGACACTGGGTGCCAAACGACACTGGGTGCCAAACGGCAACTGGTGCTTCAGGTGGGGCGCTGGCACTTCATACTTATAGGTGCCAGTGCCTGGCGCTTCGTATGGGCAGGTGCCACCACCTCAGGTGCCACCGATTGGCACCAGATGCCAATGGCACTACCTCGTTTCTATCATTCTAGACCCGATCGCGATCGGTCAGTTGTTCACACAGTACGCCTTCTGATCACGCGAGGTCACACGCCAAATTTCAGACTCCGTTTGGCGTGCTGTCAGGCCACCCATGAGCGCTAGTGTGATTTCCGTTTGTCATTTTTGTAACATTGTAAACTCCGACACAGGCAGGCGTGACAAACATGCTATTTGTTATTTCACTACACACCACGATTTCTATCAAAAAAAATGCATGGAATATATTCAGATATGGCACTAGATACTGTAGGCTAAAGCTTGTGGTGGTTGAGTGAGAATTGAGCGAGAAAAATGGAGTGATCAGAAAGGGGGTGGGTAGGGATGGAACACGTGTCGACCTCGAGGTCCGCCGGTTTTCCTTCCTCAAGATCCGCCGATCACGATCAAGGTATTTGATTGGACTCGTAAGCGCTACATCAGCCATACTGCAAACGCGTGCTTAGCCCCGTGCAAAACGCTCGCTCAAGGTAGACAGGGAGGAGGCAACAAGGGCGGCAACGTGTTTAATGCATGTTGTGCTGGGGTTCCACCTCGGCTAGACACAGCCTGCCCTCGATGATGGTAATTGATAAGGCGGCGCTAAGGTGGGAATGACTCAGCGCTATGTTGCCCCGGTCCGGAAGCCGCTTTGTAGCAAGTCGCGTGGCGTCGTGAGTGCTTTATGTGTTCTCTCAATATTTTCCTTTTCTCCAGTGAGAGTAAAAAGCATTTTTGTATTTGTATACTAGTAGAAATGTAAATTTATAATCACCAAATTCAAGTTGTCATGCGTGGACGTCTAATGCTTGTGCTACTACCCAAGCACGCCACAGAGTGCAGAGGTCGCATGGAGTGGAGGACTGAGGCAAAGGTTTGATGAGTGAGAACCTGAGCCCATGCACGTACGGCGATGTTTCTGCCATAAACGCCCACTGGCACGGGTATGGGACGCTCCCTTAAGCATGAGTCCCGCACGGCACCTGGTCATGATGGTATCATTATCCCTGCTAGCGCTGTCAAGTGTTGCCAGTGGTATATGTGGTCATTAAAGGCAACGGTATCGTACACGGTGGGGTTGAAATCCCATAAATTCCAATAAACCCAGTCATCTGGGTGGCCGCACTTAGGACCCTTGCACGGGCACGAAGGCAGCAAGATAACGTTGAGACACGTTGTCACGGTGGAACAGGCCCCCCCCCCATCGGTTGTCCAACACAAGCGGACTTGGAACAGTATTGTTAGAATGCAGCAGCGCACAAGGTGCTCTGCTTCAAGCATATGCTTGCCGACGAGAAGCGCCTGTGCGGTGATGGCATCATCATACGTGAGGCTGGTGCAGTAGTTGAATTGCAGATGGGTCGGAAGTGCGCCAATCAACTCCTTGAGGGTCCTTGTTATCTCTGAGTCTGAGGGCGAGGGGGCGAGTAGTGTCCAGCCAAGGGCCACGCAATCGAGGTCTGTGCCTATATTGTTGTCCTAGTCCTAGAGACGGGCAAGTCGAGAACGAGGTCACGGTGATGACGAGAGGGAAACCGAGCTCACGTGAAAAGGAAGAAAAAACGAAAGGGGTAAATCGAATGTCCTTACAATTCAACCAGTACATCTGTAACTCAGGTACCTCACTAATTATAAGATCAAGATGAGTAAAAGTAATGACGAAACCAGAGTCCTCGACTCTGTTGCAGCCCGAGACAGCCACTCGATCTGCACATGTCAATGAGGTGAGACTTTACCAATGTTAAACATGAAGTCGTAGTTGACAGCTGTGGGTAATCACTCCCAACGGGGAGCGGTAATTATCCACGCCGGGTCACCCTGGACCTCGGGGTACCTGTGACGATGGTTGTCCCGCGTGTCGCAGGCTCAGAGCGCTTCCATCATGATCTCATCGAGGCGCCCGTCGTCACGCTTTCCAGCGGCAAATTCAACGCGATCGAGGAATTCAACCGGCCCGCGGAGTCGCGGACCTACCGAATGATGTGTCACGTGAGATATCACACGCCTGAGGAGGAGATCGCCTGGTTTTTTTTCTTTCTGTTCGTTCCTCATTTTTAGATGCACGCAGGGTTATTCCTGCCGCTCACTGCCAGCGGCGGTATAGGTAATTGCGCATCCGCCATCATCGTAAACTGTCCAAACATTTCATCCTCTTTCCCACACTCGTCTAGCATGTTGCCGTGGCCCAGAGCGTTCCCAGTTTTCGCGTCACTTCACGCCCTTGAAGCACCCCCACATTGACACCACGTCCTTCCAACGAATCCCCAACAACACCCGCCGAGTCCTTGATTCTATCACCCTCAGAGCACAACCTCTCAATATCAGAGTGTATATGCTCTCTGTTTGTCCGTCATATATGAGAGCCCATCCTCACGGCCGGACGATTCCTTCACTTGTTCTTTCACTTTCTTCCCGTCGTCCTCTCATCTCCAATGCCACTGGTGGGACCTCCAGAAGATAGTCTACAAGCGGATAGGTTGGGTGCTGTTTGGTGGTACGGTTATTTCGTCGCCCAAATGGACCATGCATGATCTACCTTCATCAAAGGTTCGTAACGCCATATATCTATTTAGCATCTGACTTATGCACGTTCCATCAACAGCTTGGCTCAGTGGGCGACCTCACGGGGCAGACTTGTTTCCTGCTCTGTTATGTGAACGAATGGGAAAAGGTGCGTTCTCAGGGACGGCCACATTTCTCTTGCGCACACAAACCGAGTCGTAGAGCATGTCTTCGACCACTTTGACCCAAGTTTTCGAAGGGTTTGATGAGACAGACACCTATAGGAAGTGGGGCGATTGCACAAGTATGTTGCACATCATCCTTTATCGGCGTTGATCTACAAATCTCATGCCATTTTTGAGGTGTGCAGAGTCATATTGAAGGTGGATTTACTTCCGCCGTCCTATTTCGACCCAAAGCGGACTCGTAGAAAGGGCACAGGGGCCCTCGCACCTGTCATTCTCCCAGAATCCAAGCCGTCAGTCTCCGCCGCCACAGTCGCGATCAAGGTTCTGCATCCTCGTGTACTCAACCTCATAAGGCGTGACCTCACGGTCATGTCATTATTTTGCTCATCTCATTACCCTCTTTCCTGGTATGCAAAGGGTTTCGGGCGCATGATGTACGGTCAACTCGGTCTAAGTCAGAATCCGATAATCTCGTCACTCTCGTACAGATTTCAGACGGCTATACCCCTAGAACTACTCCTGAAGAATGGCGGAGGTCCCTACGATGATCAGCTCGCAGAGCTCGGCTTGGATGCTTTCCTGGTACGTGAACGTGCTCATCGGTCAGTCAGAACATGTTGCTCTTGGATAATTTTGTTCACTCGGATCTTCATCCTGGGAACATCATGGTCAAACTCTCCAGACCCACTACGTCGCTTTTGCTCAAAACGCTTTGGACACTCTTCACCGGCGACGTGGAGAACCTAGCTAATGACCCAACGAATTTGGAGTCAAACGCCGTCGTTTTCGGAGCTCAAATCTCTTTCGTCTTCCCCCATCGCACAAGCTTTCGTTGTCTTCATAACGAGGGTTACCTTCCGGACCTCGTCTTCATCGACGCTAGCCTTGTCACGACGTTGAATGCGAAGAATCGGCAGAACTTTTCCGCGCCATCGCCGAGTTTGACGGCTATCGCGTAGGTTGACTTATGGTCGAGCGTTGCCGTCCTTCCCACCTGGCAGTCGATACGGAGACACCTGCGCTCAAAACGCAGCACATTGTCCTCAACGTCAAAAGAAGGATCTTCTCTCTTAGAGCTGGACCCGAAACTTGCTTGCTTGAAAGCGCATTATCCATATTACGGCGGCCTGGACGGGAAATGACCACGCAAGAAAACCTGACCAATTTACCCAGCAGGCACTTTGCGTCCTTACTCAAGGTAAGCTTCGTCATTGGTAGCATGTATCCATTTGCATACTGATATCTACCTATTCACACTTATGGGTTGTACTAGAAGCCCGCGAATCGGCGTCTGCCGCGTTAGTCAACGCGGATGACTTGATCTCCTACGACTTGTAAGCCTACCACTTCGCGAAAAAAACGGAGCTGACATGTTCCCTAGGCTCACACCATCGATATGATGCCTCTAGATCCTGTTCGGGTGTGGCCAAACCAAAAGGACGGAACCAGAGATTCGGGGGAGTAGTAAGTCATAGAAAGTGCCTTCTCTAACGCTCCGGTGGTAGACGAGAACGAGCATTTCCAGTGCAAGAAGGATCTGATGGACTGCGGGACTAAACGACCCACTGGCTGGGTCGCACGCATGTTTGAATGGCTTTGATGAAGCGGACCATGGCCCTTGCCACTTGGGAGGTGCCTAGTGAGACGGGTCAGGCCAGACAGAGCCTTGCTGAGTACGAGCAAACGGAAGGTGTGGCCTGTGATTATTCAAATGGGAGTGGAGAAGGCTGAAGCCGTCGCAAAAAAAATTCTTCACGCCTTGTATGATGAGCGTGCCGGTGGGCGAAGAGGGGAGTGCAACGTATGGATTGGGAGGGGTAATCGTTCCATCTCCAGCGGAAGTTGAATGGGGCTCGCGGTGGTTTGGGGTCGAGGGGGCTAAGATCCTCAGGTGCCAGGCACGGCTCATGGGACGAACGACGATTTTTAGTTCCCTGTTTGGAGTGAGGAGGTTTGTTGTGAATGAGAGAGAGAAAGGTTAACCTGGATATGGGCCAGGTTTCAAGATGGTAGCTGGATTGGGGCAGTGCAGGAGAGTTTGTGTCTGGGGTTGGTCAACGAGAAGGTTCTGGGGGTGGAAACTTGAAGGACAGCGTCAAATTCTGTGATGGATAGGGCCTCGAAACTCGCTCGTCGGCGGAGTGGCGCACCTCCTTACCTTTAGAGAATGCTGCTACCACCACCACCGCACCGAGCTGTCATCCTCTTAATTGTGGTTGGTGGAGGGGTGTCGTGGCAAAAAAGATAGTGACCTTGACGTTGGTGCTTGATGCCCCTCTCGGTTTTGGATAGTGTGATCATTTCCTTGTATGCAAGCCATCGCCATGGCGAGCTCATGCATCTTGGGTAGAGATAATGATGCCAGCATACACGACTTGAACCTTGAACAGTCTTGAACCAATGTACACCAAAATTGTTGGTGTAAAACATGGCAAGCTGTAGAACAGGTCCAGCTCACAAGCCCTTTCATTCTGATGTCAGTTGTAATAATCAAAAAACAGCAGTCACTCAGGCTTTGTACATAGAATCTCCATATTCTTCTCCTGAAGTTCAGTATAAATCCCACCCTCTTCATCTCCCACCCGTGACGATATGGTGTTATTCAAGTCCAAGAAACCCAGGTCAAACTCAACTGTCGTTCCTACCGCAACCTGTACCTGAGGCTGTACGTCTCGTCCATTCCATGGTACTACACCCACAGGTAGGGAATTACTCCTGAGACGTGGTGGATGTGAGGACTGGCCACTATTACCATCACGGTGATCAGTTGGTATCATGCTGTGATTGCGAAAAGTGGCAAGCAGCCTTACTCTGCCTTGTGTTGAATGAGTTCTCGATAGGACCGGGAAGATGCGACAGCCCTGTACAGACAAGGATGAGCATTTCAAGAAAGCGGAGAATCGAGATGAGCCTACACCACGATAACTATGAACAAGCCGGCAAGATGTCAAGTCAGTCACGCTAACAGAACCTTGACCTGGACATACGGTGAGGGTATTGAAACATCTACATTCAGAATGCATTCAGTGAACATCGACTGCGAAAATATATATTCCACTAACCAGATTCCAAGGATCTGTTGACGTGATTCGAGACATAAGTAATGGCATTTCGAGTGGGCCCAAATTTGCGCACCATTGATGTTCATAAAAGGCATTATCTGGCATCATGGTTCAATCCGGTGAGCCAGTCAACGCTATAAATAAGATCGACATACCACATCTGGCACCTCCGACAAGAGAGCGGCAGAAATCCAGAACAAGCCCTGGAAATACAGCATGTCCCATAGACGGGTCGGATCCCGTTTCCGAAGCACACCAAGAATCATGGTTCCCAATAAAACAAAATCCGCAATAAGCCTCATCAAAAGACTCCACTTGTACTCATCCGTGGAAGTCACGACACACGACCGTAGAAGCGGTGACCATTCACTGTGACCCTGAGCAATTCGCAACATTAATACTGGACATATGCCGACATCTTAAAAAAAACCAACCCTAGTTATGGCTGGAAATAAAGAGATCAGAGACTCGACAATGAAACCGATGCATTATAAAACGCCTACCATAGAATGACGCAGCCAAATCGACCAGCCAAAAAAACCCATTAAGTATCACGACCCTACGGTCCCGTCCCCATATTGCAATTCTAATCGACGATGATGGTCTTATCAGATGAACACTAGATACTAGCAGTACCACTCACCCCCGAAGCATGAGAAGAAATGATCCACTAGATACCCCAAGCCAAGCCGTGACCTGGGAGATTTTGATCAACATGTATGTCGAAGAAAAGGTCGTAGACAAGCTGTACTAAGAGAGAACGAAGCATGGCCTGCACAGGGTAAGGGTGAGCATGTGCATGTCGTTAACGGCAGAGTTAGCAGATGTACCTCACAATCTACTTCACTTGTAACGTCGAGTCCCACAAGGGCGATAATGATGGACGTGAGGGACAAGGTCCTTGTGGCGAAATACATGAAATACGGCCATTTCCATGGTCGCCTTCCGGTGTACACTTGCCACTCGAAATCAAGAGTAGTGAGAAATTCCCATCTATCCCGGAAGTGAACCAAAGGCTAGCCTCTCGAGATACATAGACTCACATATACAGCCCCGCAAAAGTGTGCAGCACTTTCACCAAATTGGCTAGGCGGGGATAGTTTAATCGACGGCGTTACCAGAAGGAAACAGAGACTGTACGAACCATAGGTCTTCAATTCATATTCAGTGGAAGATACCATTGTTTATGATGAGAGACTACGACAACTCCCGGAGTTGAGAGTGGTGCTGTACGGAAAGGTGTTTGTGAAGTCATGAGCTTTTATAAGCCGGTAACTGAAGAAGTTGATGAGTTCGAGTTGGACAAAGCTGGCGAGCGGAACCGGCGGGCGCTCTATGTATAGCCCGTCAGATCAGAATTCAGCGATTCGTTTTTGATGCTTTGATCCATCATGGTATCTATTTGAGAAAAAATTGCGATCATTCACGCGGTACACATTTAGAGTGGCTCGGAGTTAGATGATGTGATGGACCGAGTCACCTAAGTGGCATTGTCAGGCTTAAGTGAAAAAAGTCTCCCTTCTTGAGTCTCGTCCATGTCCAGAATGAGACCTCGATGATGTGAGGCCTGAGCTTACTACGTGCCATGCCCATACGCCCCTTCCTGGAAAAGCTCGCCTATAGCCCCGGCAAAAAATCAATTCCCCGAGATCAAAGGGAGAGGCCTGGTGAGGGCCGATTCCGCGGAGAATCAGCATTCCCGTGGCCTTGAAAGGCAGCACAACAGTAACTTGAAGGCAAGGAGGCTGCGGCGTATCAAATTCTCAACAAGCGTTCACATCACGTGGGCTCGTATCCCCTCGCGTGTTGATAGTCCTAAGAGCTGGACCTACAGTGGAGCATCAAAGGACAGTTCTGGCATCTGATTCAGATAGGAACCATCACGATGGCGGCTACGAGCTCCACCTCATCCCCACCCACACCGTTCACGAAACATCATCTTCCCACCTCCACCTTGGGCTTACGTACCACACGGAGCTGCCGTGAGCGCTTACCGCATGGAACAGGTTCTTCGCTATGGAACAGTAGCGGCCCAAAATCTCATAGATACGCCAATGCGCCCCTCATCTTCGATTTTATGAAGTGCGATTGTACACGTTCACCTGGAACGCACTTATCCCGGTCACCTCGATTGTCTGACGGAAGTACGATGCCCCAAGCACTGCACAGCATAAATGTTGGAGCCCCAAAAAACCCTAATAGAAGAGCCACCCATTATATCTGATGTGGTGTGTTCCGGCCTCTATAAGAAGGATAAAGGGTGCTAAATTAATTTGTATGGTAAGTTGGGTTCGATATTTTGATGCCAGGCCCCTTCACGAGAAGTGGATGCTGAGCGCATTTTGCCGTCTAGAGCCACATCAGCCGATGCTCTGTGTATTTGCTTACAACCTATTCCAGCTATGTACAAAACAAGACGGCATTGAGTACATCAATCAACACGGGGATCAGAGAATGAATTGTCTCTCTCACTGTCACTACTAGAGTCCTACTAGTAACGGCACGTCTGAATACGTCCGCCCCTCCAAGTTCTGGCCCCTACTTTTTTCGGAGTCGGGATATCCTATTCCATTTGCTCTTCCCCGCTGTCGGCCCTGAGCTCCTTGTTCATCGGAACTTGAAATCCTGGTTTCCGCAGAGACGGACTAGGAGACTGCTCCTGGCCCGTCACGGCTGACTCCGGAATGAAGAGATGCGAGCCTCTGCTCAGCTAACTAGTACATACTACTAATAACCAAGTCATCACATGGATACGCCGTTATTGGTAGGACTGTCAATGAGACCGTTTCGGATGTTCGATGCGTCTATCACTATCACCCGGATACTCGCGGAGACGCACTTTCGCCGCTCCGAAAGTGGAATCGCTGCATCACCACTCACGACGTGGGCGATGATGTCGGGATCTTCGATGCTGGTCCCCCTCCTACTCTTTCAAGGACGGCGTAGGGATTCTCTCCCACGTCTCCTGGCTTCGTTATCTCAATAAAGATTTTTAAGTGCCATTTTAAGTGGGCTATCGTCATTGGTCTCGGCTTGACAGAAATTTTTCTTTCGCTGGGTCAAAATTCCTAGTTTTTGACGTCCATAGCTTTGGATGTGCATCTCAAGGCACAAGCCTGAGGAACTGAAGGCGCTCATAACTGTGGACTTTCATAACGGAAGGATCGTCGTCAAGACAAGACCGGACCCAACTCACCAAACCACCAAAGTACAGACGGTGTCCCAATACGTAGGTCTGTATCTCGAGTGCCAATGGAACGGAGGGATTTCCGAGTCGATTGGGGGCAGTGAGTCACCGATATAACGGCGTGTGTAAAACTAGTTCGAGATGGGAAACTGGAAACCATGTAAGGTCCCGTGCGCAGTCTCAAATTTAAGAAAAGCAGGGGACAACATGGACGAAATTCCTGGCTTTTCACTGAAAGCTGCTTGCGGGTGCGCCTCCAATACACAGGGTGGCCCGGGGTGGGTAGTAAGTCACTGTATCTCCAATTTGTGCTAGAACAGGGAAAGCGGTTTGATTTTGGGTTTGCTCGATAGATATGATAACAACAATATAGAAAGCAAGAACTGAAAGGTCTAGCACGAAAACAGGATATTTTCCACTCAAGTTTCACTCTGATGTTTGCGTCGTCGTCTCTACTGTTTTGTTCTTGTTCGCCATGGCGTACAAGAGGTCCCTGTCGCCGCTCTCGTCGACCAACGAACGGAACCTACCGTTCTCATTTTTGAGGAGCTCGCTCGGTTTGTCAAACTCGACCTGGATCGAAGAAATGGGGAAGAAGCACGATGGTGAGTCGAAGGTTCGGTCGTCTTTGTTAAGACATAACACTCACGATACGACCTGCGTCCAAAACCATCTGGGCACGAGTAGCCATTTCAGTAATATCCCAACACATCGAATAACGAGATTACATACGACTTTATCAGCGTCGATGATCGTTTGTAGACGATGTGCGACCGTAATTAGAGTCACGTCGTTCTGGAGCTCATTCCGAAGGGATGTTTGGATGATGGTATCGGTCTTGTAATCTGCAGTCAGCATTAGCCCACACGTTGGAAGTCAAGAAAAATCAAGGTGTGTGATACCAATAGCAGATGTTGCTGAAATCGTCAATCAGCCTAACGTAATTTAAACGTAGAAAGCGGTGCGAGAAGTCACCTTCATCGAGGATAAGCAGCTTGCTCCCACGCACGATTGCTCGTGCCAACGCCAAAATTTGACGTTGGCCCACGGAGAGGTTGCCGCCTCCGCTCGCGATCTGGCTATCTAATGTGAGGCGTACCTCGTCATCATCACTCTGCAAGGAGAATAGCCCCGAGGCGCGCAGCGCTCCGTTCAGCATTGCATCGTCGTATTGCGAGAATGGGTCCAGATTTTCTCTCAGTGTGCCGCTTAGCAATTCGGGCTGTAACAATTTTAGTGGGACGAAAGAAGACTGAAGAGGGAGGTGAAGTCGTTCTCACCGTTTGGGGAATGATGGTGATCTGTGAGCGGAGTGCATCCAAGTTGATCGAGCTCGTGAGTAGGCGGTCATAATACACATTGCCTTCAGTAAATATGCAGCGAAGCAGTGACAACGTCAAAGAGCTCTGTGAGGCGCTTAGGCATCAACTCGGCAAAAGGAGAGGCAGAGTGAATTACCTTGCCACTTCCGGTACGACCGACTAGCCAGCCAGGGTGTTAAAACAAGCCGCCTATCACATTTCATCAAAACTCACCAACACCAACACGTTCTCCGGATTTGATATGGAAGGATACGTCATGGAGGACTTTTGGTCCATCCTAATTATGGCGCATGAGAATTCCAAGGCGAAGATATGATAATGGAGATAGTCCCATACGAGAGAATAGCGTGCAGAAAGCTGCTCAACCCTGAGGTCCCCGCTTGCCGGCCAGTACGCAGGTGGAATGCCATCTTTAGTTGGCTTCGGCTCTTGCTCGATGTTGATATACGAGTGCATGCGCTCCAAGCTATAATACCAGTAAGATTACGTCCACGTTCTCCAAGACGAGACATTTACCTGTTACCTGGGATGGAATGAGAAATCGTAGTCAGAAAAGCAGGATAGCGATGGCGTGGATGTACATACAGTTGACCTCAAAGTCGTTAAAGATGCGTACCCACCAGAGGATCAGGCCACTGAACCCAACTTGGGACAGAAATTAGCAACGAAATAAAGGGGGGGAATCAAAGGGCGTACTGGCCATGGTAAGCGAGAAGCCGGTATCTGAGGGAAGGATACGTTTGTCGGGCACATATACCAAGTATGCCGCAAGAGCAGCGGCAAACAGTCCACCTAAGAAATCGATGCGCAAGCTGATCCATCTGCGGGAAGGCGACGGAGTTGGGAGGGGTCTTCACACTGAATTTGGACGTAGCTTACCTGTTCATGTTGTAAAAGGACCGGCCAGCTCTCGAGTATCTATCAATTCGCTTATACGACTCTTGGCGGAATGCTACCTGCGCTCCATATGCCCGAATCGATGCTAAGAAAGCACGTCAGATCAGCCTCATGAGGATAAAAAGGTAGACCGACCGAGTCCAGAGACAGCAGCGCCGAAATGCCCCAAGACTGGAGCCTTAGCATTGCTCATCTCCCGCTTGATAGCGATCTGTGCCTTCATGTACACCTGACCAAGCCAAGCTCCGAAAACCGCGACGATGACGCCCGGAATGGTGAACACGGGAGTGAGGTACATGATGGCGATAAGCTTGATCAACATAGAGATAGAAATTTCAATGAACCACATGAATAATTGTGACACAGGACCATCCACTGGAAAGAGTATCACGACATGGACTCCCGGAATGGAAACAAGCACTTACACGCGCGGATGTCTTGAGTAACACGAGTGATCACCCGAGACGTAGGGGTGATGTCCAGCCATCTGAGAGTATATGACATCATTCTTCACTGCCCACGACCAGACACCTTGCGACGTACCTCAAAGTTGTGCCCAAAACGGATTCTAGGAGTTCTCGATGAATTACTCTCGAGGCTCTCAAGGCACCGAAGACGTATACCACAGAGCTGCCGCTGTAACCGATCAACGCGAATAGCAGGAGGAGCCCATAGATGGTGAGATAGCTGGAAAGACATCAGACGAAGTGGGAGTCCTAAGACATGTTCACCTACAAAGTAATGCTGATGGCTTCTGGTGGGTAGATGTCATACTGCTCAGCCCAATATCCCATGAACCACGTCTGCCCGGCTAATAACGCGTCGCAGAGCGTTATTCCGCCTGCGAATAAGATCCAGAATGTGGTACTATGGGGTCCTCCTAGAGCATTGAAGAATAGCTTAACTTTGCGAACAGGGTGAGCATGATGGGGTCTCTGAGGGGTAAAAAGCAATTACATGCATCCCAGCTGACATGTCCCTCTGCGACTTCTTCGGCCACGATCAGTTTACCATCACCCGGCTTCACTGCTGCATCAGGCTCTTCCTGGTCGATCTTCTTCTCATCTTCTTCGAGTTCACGGGTCCCTTTGACTATTTTTGCAGCAAGTCTCTTGTTTTTTTTGAGCGCATCCGACACGGAGCCACGGCTAGCTATCCGGCCATCCAGGCCAAGGGACACAACGTAGTCTGCAAGAGGGCTAGCCATTGCGACGTTGTGGGTCTATAGTGGGATGAAAAACAATCGCCGAAACGACCATGAATTTGACTTACGACGAGCAAGACCGTCCTTCCTTGAATAAGGTCACCTTTGAAGCATTTGTCCACGATCCATCGAGCGGTATGAACATCCAAGGCCGCCAGGACCTTGTACGTACGATATAAACGCTCGGAACCACGAGAACAAGGAATAGAAGCACTCACGTCATCCAAAATAACGACCTCAGCCGAAGAATAAACTGCACGGGCGAGGGTGATACGAGCCTTCTGACCACCGCTGTGAGGGAGACGAACCAGTCAGTGCCCGAATCTCAGACGTTTGGCTCTTTACGCTACCTCAAAGTCAGACCTTTTTCTCCAACTTCAGTCTGGTCTCCCGCATCGAACAAGCCAAGGTCACGCTGCAAGGCACACTGGTAAATGACTGGCAGAACGTCAGCTGGAGACAGTGCATGATCGTGGGAAGGCAATACCTTTTTGGTATCGCTCCTCATCATATGGGGCGCCAAACAAGATGTTGTCCTGCCTTCGTTTGGGTAAAATGTATGACAGCATAGATCAGACCAGGCTCACCCGGATAGTTTCATTCTGGACCCACGACTCTTGCGCAGCGTAACTTACCCCACCTGACCTCGGCAGATGATACCAAGCATCTGGACTCGTCGGGATAAAGTGCATTTCGCCTAATAATGCCATCAAGAGTGACGTCTTCCCAGAACCAGTGGGTCCAATAATGAGGTTGATGCAGCCCCGCTTGAAAAGAAGCTCGCCTTCCACACGTAAGGTAAACATGCGTCTATTTGGTGTAAGGTCACCATCGTTGACATTGGCATTGGACCAAGTGAAGCTAGCGTTTTGGAACCCAATGACGTCCCGATCAAAGTGTGAAGCATCGGTCAGCATCACGCGCTCAGGATCATCTGTAAATTCATCCAATAGCTCTGTCTAAGAGACACGACATCAGATAGACGACCAGGGGGGTGATGACGTATCGCTCACGTTACGTAAGAAATCATCGAGACGGTCGAAGGAGACCTTCCCTTGTATGAACGAAGGGATTAACCAAAAGACGTTGTGAAGCTGGTCACGGATAAGATCGAACACTGAATAGACATTCAGCCATCGCCTATATCGTTGGAAAACGATCATAAACTGACCAGCCATCGAGGAAAACACGACAGATGCTACAGGCGAAGTCAGCACAGCTACAACTACTGGACCTTACAAGTGACATACGGGTAAGGGCTTGCTTCATAACAGCGGTCTATGAAACATATCAGTTCAGTATCTGGAATGAGGAAGCCAAGTATACACACGTAAGTAACGTAGGTGACAACCATCTTCAGAGGTGTCAGTCAGAGGAAACGTCGTCAGGTAAATGAGCTAACACACCGTAACAACGGGTATAACATAGCTTGATTATGACCTGAGAACAACTACGCAACTCAAATAGACAGCCACACGTACTTGATGTTTCCATTGACCAAGCCCAAGATCTGACGTATCTTGATGTATCGCAGCTCCTGCTCTCTTTTTTCGGCTAGTCTTTCGGCAATCTTCGGCTCCCACCCAAACAGCTTGATCATGCGTAGAATGCCCATCGCTATAAGACTCTTTAGTATGCGGCGCGTAGGCCCGTGTCTCCCATCTCACCTTCGGTAGCAGTCTGTACACGTGCATCCGTCTGCGACGAAGGTCAACGCCAACACAAAAAAGTTGAGAGAGCGATGCTTGCCTGTTTCATAGATTCCTTCTGGACTTTCTGAATTTTACTTGCAATGACACCGGGAATGGGGAAGAGGGCGATCATCGCAGCCATACCAACAAATGCGCTCCAGCCAAGAATTTCGTACAGGAACCAGATGCACAATGCAATTTGAAGGGGGAGATAAACAACTAAGCGGAAATCGTTAGAAGGGCCATGGGCACAGAACAGAACAGACGGCGACGAACTGAGAAGCACGAAATCCCGTCCATCGACGATGTTTTCCAGATCAGAGGTGACTAGATTGTTCATTTTTCCTACTAGATTCTTTGATTGTCCCGGCTCTTCCCGGTCTCCGCCGCTGCTTGTGGTAGTAGGTGTTTCTTCCGTTGGTGTACCCTTGATGCTCGACGACGCAGTCGACGGTTCACTCTCCTCGTCGATGGTTCCCGAGCTCTCAGAAATGAAAGGAGCGTCCCTTATAGAAGCACTATCAGGCGTTGTCGATTCGCTGCGACCCTGGGGAGTGGCCGCAGGAGTAGTCCCTGCAGACGAAGTCTCTGCCTTTACGCGAATGCGGAGGGCGTGCTCGAAGACGAGCTGGGTGATGATGGCATTCATACGCACGACAGTGCCAGTCTAGAAGAGGGGTCAATAAACTGAATAGTTGAAATACTTAGCTCATGATTCCATCATCCACTGACCATAATAAAGATATACCATTGGAAAGCGATGGAACCAAGTGCGGGACCTAAGAAGAGATATGCAACCCAAACCCATGGGCGGACAACAGCGCCCTCCCCGTGCATTTCGAGATACCTAATAAGAAGACATCAAACGTGACCATGAAGATGACAGACTACAGATGCGCACTGCAGAAGCTTATTCAATCCAAACGGCGCCATTAGGGTAGATATGACTCTGATGATAATCAGGAACAGTAGTTGGATGTATTCGCGGCCTGAGAGTGTATTCAAGACATGCAACAGTTAGACGGTTAACGAGGAACGCACGAAACACAGTCATTAAACCCCAAAAGAGATGCCTTCTGCGACTGCCAGAAAAAGGATCCATGTGCTAGCGGAGCGGGTTAGAAAAGGTCGTAAAGGTGTTAACAAGGTACGTACTTTGAAACTCCTTCGCACGAGATTCTTCGTATAGTCATAGTCCGAAAGCGGTGGCAGCATATCGTTTGACAAGCGTGGAACACGATACGCCAAGAAAACGATAGGGTCGAGGAAGGTATATGTCATCATGGACAAAGGAGATGCGGTCTGCTCCGGATTAATGGCCAGCTGGGGATCCTGAGGCCGGGGTCAAGAATCTCAAAGAAGAAGAGGGAAGAAAAGCTCGCCTTGAAATCCAATGGAACATATTGTCCAGGAGTGACTAGAGGGATCACGGCGCCTGAGACGGCCAGGAGGCCAATTTTGACCCATAGCAAGAGACCTTCCCGCCCATCTTGTGGCGACAGTGTATATGTAAGTAGTGGCCATATGTCGCGGTATACGTAAACCGAAAAGGTAACCAGCAATAACGAAGAGAGATGGAACGACGTGACGGAGGCACGGGTTCTCCGGGCCGCTAAGGTGAACAAAGCCAAAAAGGAGGCATATAGCTATTCCAAATTTAAGTCAAGCGAAGACAATAAAAGCAAGATTCCACGCACATATGTTAGAGACAACGCGAGATCGAGCCATTCCCGATCAGAGAGTGATCCACCACCATAGCGACGTTTTTGTCTTCGCTTCTCTCCCCAATGCTTGCCCAAGGTACCCAGGCCATCATTGACGACGCGCTGCTGCCCTTCTTCCTCTTGGACGAAGCTGAATATTGAGAGGCCGAGGAGTGCCAGAACGAGGACGAGACGCAAGACTTGAAGTGAGAAGATTATCGAACCCCCGGATGCTTCTACATGCTCTTTGACAGCTGACACAAGGCTCGTCTGGGTGGCGCTAGGGCTAGACTCGCTAGCAGGGCTCTCCTCCTCAACGGTGCCAGAAATGCGGTCGAGAAGCCTTTTCAGTGGCCCAAACGACAATGCAACGTGTAAAACGAGAAGAAGGATAGAAGCGAGTGTGAGATAGGATGGTATGAGTAGAGGGTGTGCCCATAGTAGACTTGACAATTCGATGCGATGTTAGGAAACGGCATTCAATCCTATCAAACTACTTACGGGTTGTTGTTTTTTTCGATGAACGGGTTAACAGGGTCGATGACGACCTGATCCGTCATAGGAAAGGTGGTTGAATTAGAGTGACGACCTGTGGAGGTTGGTCGAGACCGCTTGATATATGGGTCGAGTCAGTGAGTCGCGACCGCTTTATCCAGATCCGGCTACTCACGCGCCTCTCGCTACGGCCGTTTACGCGATCGTAAATAAATGAGCCAAGATGATTCCTTTCTTTAGCGGCAACGCACGACACATGCCATCAATATTCACCTCCATATCAACGGCGATTCCAAACACGTTTTACCCTGTACTTATTGCCTAACTTATTCTCGGGTCCTGGTACATCCCCTCTGGGCCTCATCGAATAATGGCACCAGAAGATTGAAAAGATATCAATCTCCTATCGCGTGGTGTTCGAATCAAGTGATCGAATCAATGCTCGGTAGTAGTTTTTTTTTGTTATACAGGAAGAGAGGGTCCAACTCATCATCTTATTATTCTACATCATCGTCTTCCATCTCATCCTTATCATCCGGCAGATCGGCGTCCATGTTTACCTTCATGTCAACATCCTCATCCCCCTCGTCCGCATCCTCACCTTCATCTTCTTCTGCCTCATCAGGTTCCGGTTCCGGTTCCAGCTCAGCCTCCGTCTGGTCTTCGTCGTCACCGTCAACTTCACCCTCATCCCGCTCGGGCATAGGGGATGTCTGCCCATCGGCATCCTGCCCCTCTAGGGGAACGTGGACCTGCGCCACTGATTGAGGCTCGAGAGACAGGGCACCCAATGCGCTTGGCAGAGGGGCGGACACGGATGACTCGCTAGTCTCTGTTGTGCGCTCTTTGCCCTTTCCGCGTTGCGCTGCGGCGGTGGATTTCTTCTGCGCTGCTGGCGCGCTTGTAGATGCGCCACCAGCCGAGGAACCCTTTTTGCTCTTGGCCAGCTCGCGATAAACTGATTGTGTTGGATGGTATAAAGTAGCGAAGGGTGAAAACTCGTAGTAGCGTACCTTGTAGCTCTGCCTGAAGCGGTGGGATCAAGTCAGCGAATTCGATGTGCTCAAGCGCCTTGAACACGTCGGATGCAGAGATGCTTTTATGTTGTTTGGAGGTCGAGACCTCGTGTGCTCTATTCCACGTCAGAAATTTTACGAAAGTCCAAGTTTTACGGTGGAAAAACACCCTACGTGGCAGCTGCGAGCACTTCATCGGTCAAAAGCGCTGTGCGAGGGGACATCCGATGAAGCACGCACCGAGGTAATTGATGAAGACAGTGGCCCCTTTAACCAACGAGAGCACCGTATCCTTTTGCAACTTGACATTTTCCGGGACCTAAAGTTCGCATTCCAGCGTTCAGAGGCGCAAGGAACCAAGACTGCATGAGAAAACGTACGGCGGATCTCGCTATTCGCGTCACCAGTGCACGGGGAAGCTCGAAATTCTCGATACCCTCTGATACTGCATCCTGTTGTGCTTGAGCAGATGCGGGCGTGTTGGCGTTGTCTTTTCGTGGCATGATAGGATTCAATCAAGTCTGGGGCAGCGGCCACTTCACGTGTACAACAATGCCCCGGCCCGAACTAGGCTTATCACCGGTCACTGGTCGCTGTTGCTGCCAGCAGCCCCTCTCGGGAGTTTGTATATACAGTCATACTCCAAATGTATAGATATCCCAGATGAACACCGTTTTTTCTTTACCAGTGTCCACATTCGTTGTGCTATGTTGCTTTCTATCTCTACAAGGTCATTGATGGCCACCATTCAAGTTTCACGGCCGGCCCGTGACTTCCACACATGGGCCGAACTTATCTTCTCTGTGTCCCAATGCCCTCACATCTCTGTGAAGGAGGTTGATGAAACACCACTGCAGCAGCATGCCTCCAGCTACATTGCAGCAGTGGCACAGAGAGAGGCTATCCATTTAATCCCCAACATGCACTGGAAGATGTATGAAGATTTGCAGCAGATGATCAACTTGGTCAGACACACATGTCCAGTTGAGACAATACTTGTCCAAGTAAATCATTCATTGCATATCATCAAGCATTTTCCAGTGCATGTCTGGCACTGTGATGCCAGTGGTGCTCTGCACCCCACCACTTGTAAGAAGATGGGGAAGTGTAATTGAATAGTAGCACAGAGGGGTTTCATCAGCCCACTGCACAGAGATATCATGGAGTTGAGACATGGAAAACAAAAAGTAGCATGCCAGCACAAATGAAAATGGGGACAAAGAACAAACGGTATTTGTTTGGAGATCCTTGCACCAGCTTTACTATGGGAATTCCAACTGGTGGTAGGTCATGGTTCGATTAGACCCTCCGACACCTATTCTTTCTTGACAACAAAAACGCGATTGATCGTGTATATGAAACAATACTCGAACGTACTTTTCTGCCTTGTATGCCAACTTACGGTTCGGGTACCCCGCCGACTTGGCCAGCTCATATGACGCAGCGGGAGGGCGGAGTCCGAGTCTGCACGGAATATAGGTCGCGTTCTCGAGATGCCTTCATAACGGGCTAATAGTAAGAATGGGAGTCGACTAGAAGCGTTCATCACTTAGGCTGTGCGGAGTTCCATTAGCACCTCCCGAGTCATCTTGCTACGCGGGGCGTGCACAGAAATCAAAGCAAGCACTACCTGTATCCTTGGATCAGCTCCACCTGACTCAGAGGATGTACTTAACTTATGAGAATAACGAGGCAGAGAAAGGATGTATCCACAATAACCTGGCAACGCGACTCGGATTAGGGAATCAAAGAGGATGAAAAGCTCAACTTCAACAAGATCAGGCGAGCAGAACGGTAACCAGGGAGGAAGGAAGACACGTATGTACCTCTTAGTGCATCTGTGGGACGGTCGCATACTAGTAAGCCCTGTGCGAAGAACGCACGATGGACATAGAGTAGCGCTGCTGGCCCGTGAGACATGGGGACATTATTCAAGTTGCGACTTTACTCAGACAGCAATAGTCTCCGGCATAAAGCGTTGCATTAAATCGGAGACAGTTATTCCCGGGAGTTCCATGTCGCAGATCTTGCGATCAAGTTTTGGGAATGACGGAGTATTACTCGGGAGCCTGAGAGCGATGCGTGAGAATACCCGTTGCAACTTCAGTCAAAAACTTGCCAAACTGAGCCTTCCAATGTGGAACAACACACGAACACAACCACAGGAGTGACAGAATGCACGTCCGAAGTGGGCATGGACGTTCCTGGGCTGCGTTTGTGCGGGCCAGCCTGAGTTGAGGATGCGATGGTTGAGAGCTTCTGATTTGCGGTGTAATAAAAAGGTTGTAGGGTACGTACCTTCAAGTTCTCTCAGCTGGCGTTGGTTTATTTATGTCGCTATTTGCCCGTCTATAAGAATTAAATCGGAACTGAGATGAGTAGGCGTTCCGTGAATGGCTCAGGCTTCACAGATATTGCCAACAACTACGATTCTACGGAGCCAAATAACAGCGTATCAAACTGATCCTTTGTATTCACGGACATTATTTTGTGGCAGTGCATCAAGCATGCTCTATAGTACATTCCTCTGGTTATAGGGTTGGAGATGGGAAGCGAGCGAGTGATAGGGTCTGAGTCACTGACACTGTGATCATGGCTTTTCGTTGATCGTCTCAGTCGATCCCGGCACTTTCTCTTCGTCCACAATATCCGTCGCGCCCCCATCCTCAAACGCGGTCTTCTGTTTTTCAAACTGGGATCCGTGGTTCCTTTACGGAGCGAACAACAATCAGTGTTGGTAAATATGGAAAGCGATATGCACGCGACTCACTCCGGCCCAATAAACGGTTTAGCAAGCCATCCATAGTCAAAGGAATCCCCACTTGCCTTGTGGCATGCGATAAAGTTGGCGTCGAACGTCCCCAGTGCACCGTACCGCTCAGCGATCTTTGACGGTGACCTTTACAAAGACAGCGAGATAGTGCTTGACCGCGTGGGTGGTGTGGGATCGGCAAAGATAGGCGCAACCTCACATGTCGAGAATTTGGGCGATGGTTCGGCGGAGCGAGTCGGTACAGCCTACGGTATGCTTCAGGCCAGAGACGCAGGGGCCAGTCATGGCAAAGGAGCTGATCTGGATACGCCAGAGGGTCTCCCACAAGCAGCGCGGGTGTCCTTGGGAGCCTCGAATGAGTCACCGAGCAGGGCTGACGCGAACAACTTGACCTCATTGAAACGCGTCGCGCCGGTGAACGGGCACGTACTGTAGCGGACCCAAATGAAGATGCAGCAGAGGCAAAAGATTCGAATCCTAATACGCTTGGCGGGAGTTGGGCTCGCAGCGCGCTGTACCGGTGAACTAGGTCATGCAATCAACCTGAGATTCAGATAGGTCCCTTCACGCCCAGCAATCCTCCCAAAAAATGGCTCGCATCATGGTAACGCTCCATCTCTGCATAATCAACTCATGTTCTTCGATCATTACCAGGTCCAGATGCTGCTGTAGCACGCGCCCCGCGGCCAACTTCAAACCGCTGGGCCACTGGATTGTCCACCTGCTGCACCTAGGATGCCCGCCTTGAACGCGTCGAGCTCGTTGAGACAATCGAGACTAGTACTGCGCGCCCACACGATGGGATGTGCCGTGCTCGCGTACAACTTTTGTGCAACTTGTCCACCGCAGACATCATCTCGTGGTTCTCAAAGTAGTGTTCCCGAGCGTACCGGACGGGAGTGTCGGGCGAGAACCTAGGTAGAGCGACCTTTGCGTTAGCTAGGCAGGAACCTGAAGGAATCCTACAAGCCTCGCCACTCCTATCGAACGATTTGAAATGTTCGGGTGTTCAAACCTCACATGTCTTTGGATGCGAGATTGCGACCGCGCTCGTCTGTCCGGTGACACTCGCCATTCGTTCCCTTCATCTTGGCAATTATCTGCGGCTTATTAATAATGTTCCGATCGTTTTCGATGTGAACGCCGACGTAGAGCGACGCACCACAAATGAGTATGAGCTCGCAACGAACGCAAGCTGACTTGGTGGTCCAACGGTGGAGAAACTGCACATCCCATCCTCATATCTGGTGTGGCAACTGCGATCGTCCGAGTGCTGACCCCGGTTGGGATTGTTATTAATAATGGAACTTGCTGCATGACCGGTGGGGTTTCTGAGAATAGGCAGAAGGCAATAATAGCGTTGGTTAATATCTACAGGCGCGGCAGTCGTTCTTGCATATCTCTATCTTAAGAAGCAGTTAGCATGCGACGGATACAAGGGAGCGATTAGACCAACCCACGTTTGCAGTCGTGGTAGGCCTGGAAAGATCGACAAGTGTCACGGTCGTCCTAGCCGTGTCAGTTGAGGTAATCCGTGAATGCGTTAAATGCCTCTCCACATGGGCTTGAGTTGGATAAAATTTGAGAACGATCAACTCGGTAAAACAAGCGAAGACTCACTCTGCAAATTGATCGCTTCGTGCAGATGAAAAGTTTGTTGACAAGACATAGATTCGTTTATCTCTTTGTAGTTTTTCGGAGTGAAAACTGACAGAGGACTGTCGTCGGGCATGGGAGAGGCTGCGCCTGGAGTCAATCTGCTGCTCGCTCACGACGTCCCGACCCCGAAATTCCCACGATGATGGAACACCTTCCCGATTCACCCAGATAGCGCGGCCCAACGGCGGTGCTTCTGCACGTTCTTGCCACCGGCTCATCACTTTTTCCCCACTCATCACCATATTGGAGACCATGCCCGTGTTTCGCTCCTTGCCGGGGGGGGGGCCCTTTGATTTAGCCTCGAGACCAGCCTCATTCCGCTCTTCACCGTCGAATACGTCGCTCACTGTACCGCGACGAGTTATTCCTTGTTTGCTACTTTAGATTGGATGGGATGTACGTCTTTCTGTCTCCTCTTCCTTTTTTTTAGGCTGCTAAGCGGCTGCAACGTCCGTCCCCTTCCTCTTACTATAGCAATTAGTCTCGGTAGTTATTGTATATTAACAACTAATTTCTGGGAATAAAACACTTTCCAAAAAAAGCTATTTCGGATGCTGACAACGCTGCATTTCAGCTACCGGTGACCCCGTTGTGATACGTACGACTACTCCTTTGTATACTCCCATGAGTCCTATTCTTCATGCACGACCACTCTTACGTCCTTGGAAAAGGAACCTGTATAGGCTTGCCACCTGGAACAGCCTCCTCTATCCCAGTGCACAGGACACTCATATGGTATTGCCAAAGTTGGATGTCGGTAAAACGCTGGAAGAAGTAGATCCCCGTACCTCGTCCTTCACTCCTCTGGAGTGGACTAGCCAACGGCTTCCGTCTCGCTTGCATTTGACCAAGGAGCTGCCATATAAAATGCATCAGGACTTGCGCCACATTCTCAACGAGCACTGCCGTACTCAAGCAGGAAATCTCATCAGCACGCCTAGTGATCCTTTTTCTGTTTTAAGACATGGTTGCACACAGATACATGTTTTCGATTCCAAGAGTCCCAGTGATGTCACAACGATGGCGACTTATTTGTATTGGTTGGTCTGCAGCACCTATCATGCGCTGACTGGGGAATACGTGTCTTTTGATATGAAGTGGCATACGGATCACAACATCGTTGTCACTGATGAGGTCTACAGGCTTAAATCGGATCGTTATCGGGTCAAAATCTTATGGGATAATATGTTGTTGACGGAATTCAACCAGCTTGTGGGGGAACTCATGGATGATCTGAGACACGGATCAAGGCTAGAGCCATACTCTCAGACAGTTCCAACCAAGTACAAAGGCTATAAAGCCACGTTAGGCAAGGTCTGTATTTTGTTTCTCTCAGTAGTGTACTATCTGATTCACGTCTATTTATAGTTGTCCTACCATGCAACGGATATTCAGCCTCGGGCTCGTTGGGCAGTCCTGTTCAGTGGATTCAAGTACTTCATCATTTATATCCCTCAATCGATAGAAAGGCCTATTTTTTATTGCTCACCAACCTTGGACTTTTGCCTCGCACCTGGTATTCCACAGGAACCCAACCACCAGACACAACCTCCTATCTGGAGCATCCTGGTCTATATGTTGCTCGTAGAGACCTTCAACATCAGTGACAACACTCTGAGGGAAAATCTTGGCCTTTCTGTCTCAACACCAGGAGAGACCTCTTCATCCAATTTGAGGATTCCATCCCCATGCCATGCTCAACTCGAACGATGCACTCACCCAGAAACACTCAAAACGACCTATGAAGCTGACAAAGGCAACAGTCACTCGGGCAGACTAACAAAGGTCAGAAACGCACTCGGCGAGTCCTCCTCGGAGTCTCATGACACTGACAGATCTCTGAAGGCCCCAGGAGGCATGAAAGTTCAGTGTTTTGACAGCTATCCAATGGCCCTCTTACCTGTTGAAACATCCCAATCTCAAAGTAGAAGGAAGCAACGACATCCTTTCATACACCTTGACCGCTACCTTGGTGGAGGTTTCTCCTCTGTGTATGCATCAAGCAAATCAGGCATCGTTGTCAAGTTTGCCAATGCACCCAAGACAGATAAAGACGAGCTTGAAAGCCTGCTCAGAGACGAGAGCAATGCATACCATAAGCTTGCCAGTGCCCACCTCACTGGATGGGTGGTCCCTCACTTTTATGGAGAATACTGTGATGAGTGGTATGGTGGACGGGTGCTCGTTCTCTCCGATGAGGGTCCATCTTTGGATACTCTTGGGATGATATTCACCATGACATCACTAGGCTTTATTGAGAGGTGTGATTCACTGGCTTCGCTCTGTAGATAATTCAGCTGATCTTATCTGATAGACTTGTCCTTTTTGGGCAGCTCTACCTTACTAGAAATGCCGACGGTGTCGACATCGACCTTGCTTGTAGGCGGGTCGCACAAAAAAGGTCCAGCAAACAATCTAATTCTAGTCAAACAAGAAAACTCGATGGAGCCCCACCATCAACGATTGTCGACAGTGTCGGGATGGGACTTCCTGACCGGGGGTAGGGGCTCCGGCCCGAGGGACGCCGGTGTGACTGGGAGGGGACGACCTTGGGGACGACGACAAATTTTCGTCGTTCACGCGGGTTCGACGGTCTAAGCCAAGTACACTGTAAAAGGTGTCACTTCCATCAAAGAGCGGACGTGGTGGTTCTTCAGGCAACGTACTCCCATGCCTCTGTGAGCATGGTCCATGCCAGTCTGTCGAGTTTTTTTTTTTTTGACATCTTACACTGACATTTCCAATTCTTTACCCTCTTTGATTTACTTTCCCTCCCTTTCGTCCCCTGCATCTGCATCCCCTTTCAGGTTGTCGTCGCTATCACCTGCCCTACTCTGCCTCCTCTCACATCCGCTGTCATCGTCTTTGCACCCTCTCTCGCGCCCTCTCTCGCCATCTTCACCTCCTCTCTCGTGTCGTCTCTGTCGCCACCATTGCCCGCCCCCTGTCGTCACCGCTTTCTTGTTAGCAGGGTACATGCCGGTGTGTCATAACGTTTCTTTAACTGCCCACACTAATTTTCTTTGATTTTCCTTTTCCAATCGTCCCCCTGCATCCCCTTTGAGGGATGGCATCCCCCGCCTGCTGGCTCTGAGGGTGCTTTTGTGACTGTCCGACGCCTGACGCCTGCGACTGGGGCACTCGTGTGACGTCTCCCCAAAGTTTTGCCCGGCAGCCTGGGTCCCCCCTCCCATCGCCACTGCTGCCGTGGCCACTGCTACCCCGACACTGCCGCCACTACCCCACCGTTGTTGCTGCTACCCAAACGCCACCCCCATTGCCCCGTTGTCGCTGCTGCTACCCGCTGCCGCCGCCGCCACCACCCCCTAACCCCACCGCTGCCGCTGTCCTGATGCCGCCATTGCGGGGCACCACCGCTGCAACCCGTCACCCAAGTCCCCTCCCCCTCTGATACCTCCCCTTGGTGCCCCCTGCATGTGCCACTCTGGCACTACCTTGGTGAATGAACCCCAGGCCTTACTTTCTCAGATTATAAGCACTTCAATTTAAGTTATATTGACAGTCTATGTTGTAATCAAAGTTTGTGTGCTGTGTGTGTACAGTAGGTGACAATATACTATGAGTATATCACGCAGACAGCCATAACTGTATACCAATTATCTCAATTAGAAAAGATAATGTAAGCATATCAAATTATGAATATCAAACTCCAAATGGAGACATTATTGTGTAGATCTGCCAATCAGAAGACAGATCGGAAATGATCCGGACCAATAGAATTCGCTGAATCTGCAAGGCACACGGTCGATTTTCGACCGCATTGATACCTTGCAAGCAAGGTAATTGCAAGCAAGGTAATTCACCGCCTCGGTGGTGTCTGTCACAATGACTTCGACCCACGGAATGTGGTGCGAAATGGGTGGTGCCGTCTGAGGATCATTGACTTTGCATTCTCAGAGGTCAACCATGTATGTCCGGGATGGAGGAAGTGTGAAGAGCTGAGATATGTGTGGAGTGAGCTGCTCTGGCCGGACTCGGACATATTCAAATTCATTCTCGACAATGGAATCACTGGAATGTTCACGAATGTTAAACTAGTTGCAGCCGTTGGTGGATTTTTACTCTTGTACTTCCTAACTCACTAGCACGCCTCGACCATTCCACGAGTGGTGTGTTTTTGTGTCCCAACCAGTCGGCCATCTCGGCCATTTTCAACCTGCGCCTTCACTCGTACCAACGTGTCTCAATGAGGTTTGAAATTTATCTCTTACTCAGAAAGGCTCCATCCCATTCCAGCGCCAGTGCGCTTACACATGAGCACAGCCTTGGATTCAGATGATCACTTCACTACCGCGAACAGGCGTCTCTCCTAATCGTTGTGAACCATACTCCAACGGCCACTAGTCAAGTTGGTAGTTTACATTGCTGAGCTATCCTTGTGCAGGCTTTTCCATGAGAGCCCCACGAACGGTGGTAGGTCGTGGTTCAATTTGACCCCTACACGACGCCTATTCCGAGTCCTTTCTCGACGATAAAAACGCGATTGACCATTTCTATAAAGCGGCATTCGAACGCGCTTTCTACCTTGTTACCCCGTCTACTTGGCCGGCTCCTATGACGCAGCGGGAGACTGAAGGCGGAGTGTGCACGGAAACAGTGGCTTGCCTCTTCACAACGGGCTAAGAGTACGAGTCAAGAGTTCGTCAATTAGGCTGTGCGGAGTCCCATTAGCACCCCCCGAGTCATCTAGCTCTGCGGCGCGCACACAAGAATCAAAGCAAGCATTAACTGTATCCTTGGATCAGTTCCACATAAGCAACACTCAGAATCTAGCAACGCGACTTGGATTGGGGAATTGAAGAGGATGAAACTTGAAAGCGGCCCTCAAGTTCAACAAGATCATCCGGTGAGAAGAACGGTAACTGGAGAGGATGGAAGACGAGTATGTACCTCTTAGTGCATCGGTGGGATGGTAGCATACTAGTAAGCCCTGTACGAAGAACGCGTGAGATATAGAGCAACGCCGCTGGCCTGTGAGACACGAATCGCGGAAGAAATGACGGCCACATCGTTACAACTCACCAATAGTCTCCGGCATAAAGCGTTGCATTAAATCGGAGACAGTTGTTCCCGGAGAGTTCCATGTCGCAGATCTTGCGTGGGAATGATGGAATACTATTTGGGAGAGCGATGCTTGAGAATACCCGCAACAACTTCAGTGACTTCAGTCAGAAACTTGCCAAACTGAGCCTTCCAATGTAGGACTATTCACACGAACACAAGCACAGGAGTGACAAAATGCACGTTCGAGGTGGGCATGGATGCTCCTGGGCTGTGTTTGTGCGAGTCAGCCTGAGTTGAGGATGCGATGATTGAGAGCTTCTGATTTGCGGCGTAATAAAAAGGTTGTACATTGTACGTACCTTCTCTCAGCTGGCGTTGGTTTATTTATGTGGCTATTTTCCCGTCTATGAGAATTAAATCGGAACTGAAATGAGTAGGCGTTCCGTATTGCCAACAACTTGAACTACGATTCTACAGAGCTAAATAGCAGCGTATCAAACTGATCCATTATTTTGTGGCAGTGCATCAAGCATGCTCTATAGTACATTCCTCTGGTTATAGGGTTGGAGATGGGAAGCGAGCGAGTGATAGGGTCTGAGTCACTGGCACGGTGATCATGGCTTTTCGTTGATCGTCTCAGTCGATCCCGGCACTTTCTCTTCGTCCACAATATCCGTCGCGCCCCCATCCTCAAACGCGGTCTTCTGTTTCTCAAACTGGGATCCGTGGTTCCTGTACGGAGCGAACAACAATCAGTGTTCGCAAATATGGAAAGCGATATGCGCGTGACTCACTCTGGCCCAATGATAGTGATGAAGATGACAAAGGTAGCGATGGCGCCTAAGAGGATACCTTGAACCGTCGCATAGTCAGGAACAACTACACGCTTCCCGTTCTTTATGACCGTAGTTTTCAAATTGTCCCCGCCCACCGCCTCGATCTGCGCGGATGCTGAAGAAATCATCTGTCATACAAGAAGGGTGATTAGTACAAGTCAACGGGGCACTAAAGTGTTGCGGACGTTTCCGATCTGGTATGCAACGCCTGGGAAGGTGGCACGAAACCCGGGTGGACTCATTTCAGCGAGCTGGATGGGGATAACGCCCCATGCGCCCTGCACGCCGAACTGTACACAGAACGCGCCAGCAGCAAGTGTGCTGAAGCCGCTGGGAAGGATCCAGAGCGGAATGAAAACTCCGCTCAACAAAACAAACAAAATAATTGTGAGCCGACGGCCGATGTACTGCGATACAGAGCCTGCAATAGCACCCCCGCTGTAGTGAGGAGAGCAAATAAATAGATGTGCTATCGGGGACAGTAGGATTGAGAAACACACGTGATGGCACCGCAATTACCGATGATGGTAGCGACGATTGCATGGTAATTGTCGAATCCTTTGGTATTCTTGAGATAAGTGGGGTAGAGATCCTGGGAGCCATGTGAAAGGAAATTGAAGCCTGTTTGACGAGTAGTAATTAGACACTTTTCTCGTGCAATTGTTACGCCTACTGGCACGCACCAGCCATGAGTAGTATGGCATAGATGCATAATGACCAATGCATTTTAAGCATCGCGCCCACTTGACGCATGAATACCTTGGTCTTATTCCCCGTATTATTCGTGCCATGTGCGCGCTCTTGAGCCTTTGCACGAAGGAACACCTCGCTTTCAGGGACAAAAGCCCGTAGTATCGCGGCGGAAACCGAAATCGTTGAAGTGGTCCAAAACAAAGCGCGCCAGGTATATCTGGTCTTTGGGACTAGATAAAGGTTCAGGACAGCAGAAATCAGATATCCGACGGCATATCCTTGCTGCAGAACACCCGATGCAAGTCCTCGCGCTTCGACAGGAAGGTTTTCGAGTGCAGTAGATGAGGCCAGGCCCCAGACACCGCCCATCGCGATGCCGAAAAGAGTCCTTACGGCAAGAAATTGATGGAAGGTTTGGACAAAGCTAGTACCGAGTTGTATGACAGAACAAAGGAGAAGATTTGCTACTAGTGGCCACTTCCGCCCATAGCGATCGGATAGGACACCAAAGAAGACCTGTGGCGGCAAAGCTTATTAGCTTATATTCCAAAATGCTTTCCAAAGTTAGATAGACGCGTGGTTCCAACGTTGGTCACTCGACTGAAGGAGATTTGTCATTCCATATATAGATATGGTTTTCGCCCTTCCGAGATCAGCGGTCGACTGGGGTTGGAAATAAGATCTGTATCGTTCCTACCCCGAGTACCCCGAGGGCTGGGGAGCGCCGCCCGAACAACAATCAAGAGACGTGAAGAAGTACTCACAGCACCGACTGACCGGACCAGAAGAGTAAAGGTGATGGCTGAAGTCTGGAGGAGTAACAATGCTTTAGCAAGGGCGAGTGAGAAAATTAGGTCGTTACATACAATGGCAGCAGGTTTGGATTTGTGGAACTGCTCCTGCAGACGAGTGACACTGAGAGCAACATTGAAGAAATCAATTGCATCGCAGGTCCAAGCAATCCATCTATGACCATCATTAGCTTTTGCAAGACTCATGCACGATAGAACTGGATCGCACCCTGTGAAAAATTGTAACCACTGGAGCCACGTGAGGGAACGTAGAACCTGCAAAAGCGGCTTCCTGTTCGCGTCGCGGGCCTGTCGACGAGGGACAAGATTGCGAATAATATAAGGGGCCATCAAAAGAGATACGGATGGGGAGAAGAAAGGAACAGCGCAGCGTCTGGCAGCTAATACGTGTACCTTTATATACGAGATTGGTGTACTCCTAGTCGGGTGACGTTCCAACACGAACAATTTTCGGAAGGTATGCTCGATTTCAAGCCGATGTGTTCCGTAAGTATTCTTGGAAACCGCGGCCGATAGTTTCCATTTTCAGGATTAAACACTACGTCGGGTCAGTTTGGCAACTTGGCCACTAGTTATATTCCAGCTCTTTTTTCAAGCAATTTTCAGTAGCCAAGTCGGCAACAGTGGGGACGGGACGAACCTAGCGCATGTCATGGCGCGTATGACAACAACCAAGCTACAACTCGTCAAGACCGTTTGAAGGTGTTGTCGGCTGCCATATGAACTTGATTGTACCAGAGGGGTGCGGCGAAATTCATGTCACAGGAGTTGTTGGAGGTGGGGCCCACAGTGGGGTGAGGGAGGTTGGGCTCGGAATTAACCGAGCCTTATCAGAATTGAGTTGACGTTCGGATAAAGACACCCCGGCTGATCTGGTTTGCTTTTTTTAGAAATGGGGAAAAAAATTATGTTTCTCCCCACGTAGAGGATGTACGGGTGCACATCTACTACATAGTAGATGGAGGACAGTCTAAGCAGATTGTGTCGCCCATTTGAACCTAGATGTTGTCGTGCCTCGTTCCCCTTTTGGCTAAGATGTGTTCGCTAGCGTTAGCTCAGGAAACGCTTCTCATGCGGGATTCGCAAGTAACTATGGGACCGGAGGATGATCGGTAGCAGCAGTTGTTCAGAACGTTTCATCGCTTCACGACGCGGATGAGACCGAAATATTGGGTCCGGTCCCCCTTTGCTACTCGTATCAACACCACTGTATGTGGTTGATATAGATTGAAAAAGATGCAGCTGGAGTTAAAGGACTGTACCGACCTCTGGAATAGGGCCCTGCGGTGCGATATATGCGCTGGCAAAAACATCGCACATGCCATGAGTGACGTCAATTGAGACAGATGGGACAGACGACACCGGGCCAAATCGTGCTGGACTCTTGACTTGATTTCCGTGGAGAAATCTCCATGACCAACCTTTTCCCTGCCATCTCCGAAGATTTCTCCTGAGCAGAATTGTGACGTGTCGGCCCATCAGTCACGGTCTTCACCAAGAAGAGTCGACCGTATCAGCTTTGAGAAAGAGGACTCGGACTGATCCAGAGGGAATCAGAAACCCAAGTTTGTCAATGGCTTCATCATCCCCTCTGGATCAGATCGATCAGTACTTAGCGCTGAGACTGGCAGCTCTGTTGCTCGGGGCAAGAAGGACAGCCATGCAATTGACATCATGGGGCCAAAGCTTTGACCACGTGGCACGTGCCCGCCGAGTCGCCCGCGCCTTCCTCGCCTTCATTTCCCCTTTGCCATTCAAGTTTTTGGTTCCGGCGCCATTGCTTTCGCAAACCACGAGTTAGCTTTGTGAGGTGTCCCAACCACAGGGGAGTGAAATCGGTTCGGATGTTCACTTCGGCGTTGCGCTCACCGGAAAGTAGGATACTCGACATGGACCAAACACTGTTCTTTTATTAATAATCTCATGAAAGTCGCTCGCGTCTTTTGCGGTAATGCGTTGCCGCAGCCCCGAGGCCTGAGCCCCAGTGAAAAGTCGATTTAAGTAAATTTAATTCGATTGATAAAAATTAATTACGATTTAAGTAAATTTAACTCAATTGATAAAAATTGATTATGATTTAAGTAAATTGAAACCGAATGATACCGATTAAATTAATTCGATTCAATCGATTTTGGCTAAACTAAATTGAATGTCATCCGAACACAATTGAAGCCAATCGAATAATATTGATTTTGCTCTCCAACTGAATCAGTCGATTGAAAGTGATTGAATGAAACTTATACCCGAATCAGTGCAATGGGATAACTGGATACACAAAAACTCTAGGACTCGTACATGTACACAATAAAATCCATTCACAGTTTCGTCACATGGCCAAATCACATGGCTAGGTACGCATATATGTTGCTCGGTATTATTTGTACCCATTTGTACTTTTGTAGTGCCACGAAGACTCGTACGACTTTGCGACAATCGCTACATCCCCCTCTTAGAGGGTCCAACCACAAGGTACTTGGGTCCTTCTCCATACTATACATCACTCATCTTCCCTTAGGTCTGGTCCTTATTTTCTTAGTCTACAGGCTTGACTTCATGTTTGATGTGACAGGCAATGTGTGGCCACGAGGACAAAGGTGCGTGCTTTTTTTTTTGTCCCATTCATACAAAACCAGTGAATTTTCCCAAGGTGACCTCTCTCACCTTGCCTCTATCTTTGTCCTCCTCCACAAAATACAGATGTCTTGCTCTTCCTGAGTTTCGGACCCCATCAACAGCGGTATGTTCCTTTCTCAAATGACCACGCATCCACACTTAGATGCATCGACACCCTCCTCGTGTGCGCCATTTCCCCACCAGCAGTGCCACCAACTCCGACGCCGTGAGAAGCACTGAATGGCATCGAGCGAGTCCTGCTGCTCATCCTCTGTGCTACGATTTCCGCTCTGCAAGGTGCATACATCGACCCTTGGAACGTGACCAGACTCGAGTGGCGCGCAGAAGGCTCAATCAAATGATTCACGAGGACAAGGGACGCTGAGCGATAACGCAATAAGGTCGGTCAGCACATTGGTCGGACTCCTTGTCTGAGCCCCAGTCGGGGTTTTTCCAGGTGTGTGGTCCCCACATTTCGGTGACTGGGACCGACTCCCATCTTCGCTCCCACCACCACGCGAGCATTTCGGCGACTGTGAGCGTCCCCCGTCATCGTTTCCACAACAACCACACTTGAGCGACCGCCAGCGTCCCCCATCTCCATTCCTGCCACCTGACCACATCAGTAACCGTGAGTGTTGTTCCCTATCACCCCCACGTGAGCAGCACTACACTAAGCATGTACCTCCCCCAGCACATTTATCCTCCTCACGCGATCCAGGGTACAATGATGAAGACGGGAACGACAAGCGACATCATCACTCTTCGCAACAGCAGCAACAACAACAACTGCCGCTACCGCTATCCACCCCACCACCTCCAGCGCGTTCTGAAACGATTCAGACAGACAAAGTCGGGCGCCGCCGCCATGCAGACTCATCGGTATGCAGTGAAGATCATGTATGGTACATTACTAATAGATGCGATGCAGGCAAGTTCTTCGTGCTTGCTACCGAGTTTCCGAGGAAGAGGAATCTACGTCCACCCTTTTTTTTTTCATCTCTCCTAGTGCTGCCGTATCTAAAGATCTGAACTACATGTGCAGAGCGGAAGTTCCAGGCTCTTCCTAGCGTGCGAGAATCAACGAATATTGGCCCCTTTCACCAATGCGGGACCCCCCAGCGTACAAAACCATATTGATGCATCATCCTACACCCGCATACTCTCCTGAAACTCTTGAAGTTAGTGTGATAAGGTATGTACATCATGAACTATCCCCAATATATGGTACTAACAAGGCCATCACAGTCCTTTCTCGCGTTCACTTTAATTCGACTTGGAGCTGGAGCTGGATTTGTGCTCGATGGCCGGACCGGGGCTGCGGTGATTTGTATCGAGGGTAGAATAAACTAAATACAATTGTACCATAAATCGAAAATATAATGGGGTTTAATCTGATTCAATCTACCAATCAATTGAATTTGATCTGATTAAACCAAGTATTCAATTGAATTTGAGCACATTCAATTGCATTCGATCTCGGATTGAATTCAATCACAAATAGTCTCACTTATTGATAAAAATCGAATTGATTCAATTTACTTTAATTTACTTAAATCCACTTTTCACTGGGCCTGAGCTCTAAGGGCTCTCAGTGTCCACCCGTTACTAGATTGATGAATCAGGGCCGGTTTCCCTCCCTATGGGCCCTGCGCTGCATCGTACCATCTGTTACGGTACAACGTATATTTCACCCCTTCTGTGTATCAAATGGCTGAGACTCTAATGACTCGACATCGTCTCAAGGGATCGAGTAAGTACAACAAGGGCAACTACATATGTATTATAAGGTGCACATCATTTCGCAGTCCGTAGCAAACGCGAAAATGTGCCCTCGATCATGATTTTCTTCATTATCGTAGGTTCTGGGGCTGGTGAATGTCGGATGTCAATAAATATGTCGATAACCTTTACGAGACGAAGAAAAACACTTACGGTCTGTGAGGTTCTCCTCCTTCACCTTACGCTTGATACTATCCATCACTTCGTTGACCGACGAGCGATCCAGATCCCCACGTGCCTTCATCAAACTCTCCACAAACGCCAGATTCGGCCCGTGTACCTTTGCAAAGGACCAGAACGAGAGGAAAGCCAAGCTCTTCGATGCCTCGAGTAACGAAAGTGTCAGTTCCACAACCTCAAAGTACGGCTCGAGCTCCTTCGAGGGCTTCATCGCGCTGAAGAACTTGAAAGCCTCTGAGACGTCGTCCTTGATCCGCTCCACGGCAGCAGGCATACGCAACTTCTGCGTGTTTGCAAGCGCAGTTAGGTACACGACGAGGAAAGCATCGAGCAAGTCTTCGACGAGCAGGTCGAGCAACGACGCGTTGAGGTATGTCTGGTAGTCCGACATGTAGTCTCGCATTGTCTCGATGATTTGCGTGATGGCCCCGTCGTACCACGGGCCCTGGAAGAGCTGCTTTGTGGCTGGCCGTAGGTCATTGAAGATGATGTCGATCAGCGTCTGTGTGCACTTCTTCGCAACATCGAGGTAACCGTCGATCGCATCATTCAGCCGCTCGTTGATCTGCACGCGGTACTTCTCCGAGACTAGTGGCTCTAGACGCGCAGCAAGCGCCTCCGCGTAGTCAGCCGACTTGATCTGGTCGTTCGCAAGCGCAATCACGTATTCGACGAGTCCGCCGGGGGTCTCTTCCGGACGCTCGGTCGTCTTCTTGTACTCGGCGTCGATGAGACGCGTCCACTGGTCCTGCACGCTCCGCATGACACGGTTCATTTCAGAGACCACACGCGCGAGGATCATGCCCTGCCCGCTTTCCATCGCCGCGTCCACTTGCTGGTTCACCATCTGGAAAAGAATGACCGCGCCTTGCATACCGTACTGTCCGTCTGCATCCAACTCTGGCGGCTCCGCGCGCGAAGTAAAATCGTTCACCTCAGTTTTCATGAGGTTAGTACTCCACTCGTCAAGCTTCTTGACGATCAACTTGAGGTAATCGTTGATAAGGGACTGTTCATTGCCGCCGAGGAGTGGCGGCTCGAGTAATTCCGGAGGTATCCCGAGCTCTTTCATGCTGTCCTTGTATTCTTTGAGCCACGCGTGTAGTGTGAGGAGAATAGACGCCTCTGGATCTGAGGCGACCAGTCTTTGAATGCTTGAGTTGAGTGCCTTGTGGTATTCGCGCACGAAGTGCGAATAAATGTCCCAGTCCTGAGGGAAGCAGGCAACAACGTCACGTTCGACGGCGATCAAGTCTTGATATACCCAGCCTAAATTCTCGAGGAACGCAATCGGATTCCTCTCGTTGCGGAGGTAAGCGGCGTCAAACTTGGCTTTTATAGTGTCGGATATAGTCTTCATGACCTTAGAACGATAATGTTTGAGCACCCGCGCGTTGGCCTGCATAGATTTAAATTTTGACGCTGCATCTAATTTAGCCGCTTTTTTGACGAGACGTATTGCAATTGCCTTTTCCAAAATTAGCACAGAAGGCACACCAGGATATGACGGTCACCTTTTCGTCCTCTTTCCCTTCAAGCTCGGCAATCTTGACGATTTTGACGATGACCTCGGGGTGACCAGCGCGGGCGAGGGGTAGTATATTTCGCGAAAGTTCCATTATGTACTCGTCAAACGCATCGATCACAGCTGAAAGCCTTTCAAACCTGCGAGTAAGCTTATTGCGCGATTCTGCCGACGCTTTTTTGGCCTGGTGCATAGTTTCATTACGGAAGTTCTCAAGTTGAGTGAGTTGGAGATGGATGGGGAGGAGGTTTGGCGCGGGGCCTAGAAGGTCCTCCTGGTCTGCGGAGAGCATTGCTTCGATACCATTAAGTCGTGACTTCATTTCCGAGAGATTGTTGATCATTTCCTCCGTTTGTTCGAAGTTTCTGTGTACCATTGATACCTACATATGGGTCAGAATGTCAAAAGGGATGAACTAGATGAGACGCACCCGACTAATCTGGTCAAATGTGGATACCACGTTCTGAGGGTCAGTACACGTACGGTCAATGGTGACCATTTCATCCTTGATAGTCTGCACGTTGTTGCGGGTACTAAAGAGCTTGCGGAGACTCTCGCTGGTTACGCCGAGTTGCTCCTTTACGCCACTCTTGAGACGTATGTCAATAGATGCCTTCTCCTTTTCAAGCTTTTTGCGAAAGGCCGGGATCTTCATGAGGTCGTCGGGGGATTGAAGATATTCTCCAATGGCCTGTGCTGCAGATATAGTAGGTGCAGCCATGAGGGATAGTACAAGTACAAGTTTTTGTCAATGGAACTCGGGCCACAGTATCCAAGGTACTCGTGACAATAGGTGGGTCACCTGATCATCACCGCCGCTGAGCGAGACGCGCGGACTGGAGAACGCTTCACCACGCTCTAAATGCTATTGCAAAGGTCCATCATACGCCATGCACTGTACAGCTCTCCATGCAGAAAATCACTTCGGGTATCAGGCCGGTTCTATTCTCTCTCTAGGTCTGCAGGGCACGAGGATTGTGACGTTGTAATCGTTGGAGGTGGCCCGGCGGGTCTGGCGTTTGCAAGCGCCCTCGGTGCGCAGCCTTAACGTCTTGAAAGATTCATCTGTGCTGATAATTTCTTAGCTGCAATCAAAACTCTGAGGAGCTCTGTGAAAGTCGTCCTTGTAGAAGGCGGGGATTTGGACAAGGTTCGAGGCTGGGACATGCCTCCAGATGCATTCTCCAACCGAGTCGTGTCTCTTACAAATAGTTCGTTGGACTTCCTCGATGGTGTGTCACGACTGCTATTCCAGTACAACTGCGATACTCATCATGCCAGAGATCGGTGCATGGGGACACGTTGATGTTGAGCGAACTGCTCCCATCGAGGACATGCAGGTATTATTATGCCTCTTTTTGTCTCTTACGGCTTATAATGTTTCAGGTCTGGGATGGCATCTCTGATGCACGGATCGACTTCAACGCAGCTGCCCTTGGAGTAGACAGAGGGGACGGACGTAGCCAAATGGCACGCCTCACAGAAACCTTAAACCTCCAGCGGGGTCTCCTCAGGAATCTTGGAGAACAACCAAACTTCACCATACTTGACAATACAAAGGTTGAGAGGATCTTCGACGACGATATTTCAGGTGGAGGTTGGCCCATCGTCCAGCTCTCTAACGGAAGTGCTTTGCGAGCTCGACTTTTGGTGTGTTTTATGCCATCCCTGCGTATAACAGATTAACTAATACATATGGTAGGTTGGAGCTGATGGAATCAACTCCCCAGTACGCGCATATTCCAAGATTGACTCGTACGGTTGGGACTATCCCACCTGCGCCATCGTAGCCACCCTCCTACACCCCCCACGGACTTATATGCCCAACACAACTGCCTACCAACGTTTTCTCCCGACAGGCCCAATCGCTTTTCTCCCTCTCTCCCCTAGGGCGTCTTCGCTTGTGTGGTCCACTTCACCGGCGTTAGCCTCTGTGCTCACGAAGGCTGATCCTGTGGCCCTCACAAGCATGATCAACGCTGCATTTCGCCTACCTGAGCCATCCGTGCGCTACATCCATCAGCGCCTGCTCGGAACGCCGCTCTCTCCCGAAGATCTGCGCGCTGAGATCGCGTTTCGTGAGCAAGCGCATGGTTTCGCGCCCTATTCCCCGCGCGCGTCTGCCAACGTCAATCCTGACGAGGCGAATGTTGGCATACCAGAACAAGACGCGGAGGCGTTCCCGCCGTTAGTTGCGAGCATTCAGCCAGGAACAGTCGCGTCCTTTCCTCTACGTTTCCGACATGCCGAGGAGTACATTGGCAAGAGGACGGCGCTCATTGGTGATGCAGCGCACATCATACATCCGCTTGCAGGACAAGGTCTAAACCTTGGACTCTCTGACGCCGCTGCGCTCGCGCGCTGCATACACACTGCTATCATGCATGGTGGTGATATTGGTATGCCGAAACCCCCTTCTCAAGAGTTGCTCATTAGCTAACGCAAATATCGCTCGACCCAGGTTCTCACACGACACTCGTCCCCTACGCTCGGGAACGCTACTTTGAGAACCACAAGATGATGTCTGCGGTGGACAAGTTGCACAAGCTCTACGCGAGCACAGCGCCTCCCATCGTGTGGGCACGCAGTACTGGACTCGAAGTTCTCAACGAGCTCGACGCGTTCAAGGCGGGCATCCTAGGTGCAGCAGGTGGACAATCCAGTGCCTCTAGAGGCCCGGGATTCTTATGGGATACAGTTACCAGAGGTGTGGAGACGATCGTTGGTGGGGCTCAGGTTGCGCAGTCTGTGGGGAGTGGTTTGAAATCGGCCGCGGGGCGCGTGCTACAGCAGCTTGCGACAGCAGCATCTGGACCTAGTACTGATCGAAAAACATGAGTTGATTATGCAGAGATGGTGCGTTACCACGATGCGAGCCATTGTTTCTCTGGAAGATGGCTGGGCATGAATGTGGCTTAAGGGACCATCCTAAATGCATTTTTATCTGATGGCATGACCTTGATCGATTGACTGTGCGGTCGTGTGGTACCTGATCAAGATTAATACTGAGTGGGCTGGAAGTAGTAATGCAATACCTTTTTGGATTTGATCCTCGCTTGGGATTTCAGTCAGGAGATTCACTTACAGATATTTTATAAACTCATACGATGCATACGAAGAGTTCGCGGGCATCATTGTCTACTGACAACCATGTCTATTTGTAGTGAACACATGTAAATACATTCCTTGCAGCTGATTACAATGTATTAGACCAGATTTTGTTGCGACCTGCTTACGGTCTTTGTTTACGTTTACGTGTGCTTTCCGCACAACTAAGATGATGAAAACGGTGAATACTAGAAGCGCCGACGGTGTCGGCCTCGACCTTGCTTGAATTTGCATGAAGCAGTGAAGGTCATTCCCTTTTTCCATTGCCTATTTCTGGATCTTGCATTTGATTCTCTCCATCTGCCTCGTTGCATCCCTAATATCCCCACTCCGCACAGTAATCCATGCCCATCAGTGCCTCTTCATCATCTACACCAACGCCACCAATTGGCCAATCTAATGGCATGCAATTTGCTTACCAAAAATGATGAAAAGAACAGGTATGTGCCGCACACAAAGGTACCACGAGCGCAACATTATGCATAGGGTCAGTTGAACAAGCACGCTCAGCGAGTCGTCCATGGGAATATCATACCCCATATCAGTACGCCTACCGACACCTCTTCCCCCATTTCTCCAACCTTGGCAATCACCTCAACATGTTCCTCCTCATGCCACATTTCGAGATCGGACGGTGAGGGAAAGGAGAATAAGCCAGAGTTACTTTACATACTCAACCTAGTCTGGACAGAACACGATAAGAGCGTTCGAAGGTGAGTGTCATTACGCGTACGTCGCTCACCCAATCATGGCTTTTTCAGAGGTGCGGTAGTGAAAGCCATGGCAATATGTACTACACCCCATCCCTTCATCCAGATGTTCAAGTTGCGCATCCTAAACACTCCAACTTGATTTGACCAATCGTTGACATATCTTTGGCTAGCCCGTACTCCTCCTGGCTCTTGACGACTATTTCTCTTCACCGTCACAAGACTGTTTGGCGCGATTGTTCGATGCCATCAACTCGATGAATCTCTCCGCCGCTCCGGTCTTGATGTGTTCAGAGGCTCATCTTGCGTAATTCGGAACGCAAGGACGTCTTTATCGAAAACCCGAAGGTTGCCGTTATGAAGAAGCGGTCCACAAGTCTCGTGTAAGACATAGAATACAGACGACGAAAAGTCTCGAAGGCGCCACCGAGAACAATGAGTTTGAGGTAGTCACGAAAAGCAGAGAAAGAAGATATGAACTCGAACAATGAGAAAAAGCCACTCTGCGTCTGTAACGGCAAGGTATACGGCATTGCATTCTGGGTTGCATTTGTAAACGAGGTATTTAGAACATCAGTTGTCTCTACGGTGCTGTTCAGCAGCGCAAAGAGAGGCTGAAAGAGGGACGTGAACTGGAAGTTTGAGACCATGATACGATGACACGACCAGGTTAACCAGGTTCTGCTTATATACCGTTCGCATCAAGCGCAGTTGTATGATAACGAGATGTGAGCATAAATTTGCAGTGACTCGGGTTTGAGGCTGCGCTAGGGCACAGGAACAGCCTGAGACATTGTCGAAGTGAGGATGACCAGGTGACTCGACTGCAACCGGCGGTCCACGTCCCCGGTCCATCACCGGATTCAGGGCAAGCATCCTTCCCAGAATAGCAATACTGTATCATCGCCCTTTGCTTCATTCTCGCTTCTCCACAGTGCTGGGGAAGCTCACTTGCGTTCCGAATTACGCAAGATGAGCCTCTGAACACATCAAGACCGGAGCGGCGGAGAGATTCATCGAGTTGATGGCCCCCTCGACGACTACGAATGCCTTAAATCAATCTCATGCAAGCTCCCCCGAGGGGTTGGCACCGGGCAGCAGACAATCAACTACGTCTCGGGCGCATTAGATAGCATCATCCCTTCGATTGCAAGCATTCCTGGTTAATCGACCGTGTCATAATCTCCAGTGCTCCGCCCAGGGCGGGGATCTCAATGTCCTGGTATAAAATCGGCATCTTCACATCTGCATCCGTAATTGCCACCGACGTGGGATGGTAATTCGCCAAAAGGCTAAAGGCGAATTGCTAATCCCAGCGCGACAACGAGCCGCTAATTTGGTATCTCTATCTTTCACGAGGAAAACATGCGGTCCCGATAGCGCTCCCACTTGCGACTCCGTGAGGGGTGTGGTCGCAGGGTCCTCGGAGCTACATGCGGATGACACTTAGTTGATCATAAGCGCTTTAGTATCCCTCATTCCAATGGATCGAAAACGGTGAATACTTAGCTGTGCCCGCTTTGATTAATAGTAATGTATGACTGTGTGATCTATAAGTTTTCATGCTGGCGCTAGGGCACTATACTGTATACCGGGTTGTTCGAAATGTCATTTCTGACGACTTACTGTACTGTAACTTTCCCACCTGCATCTGAGTCAGAAATCTGATGCATTATTCAGCTACTTTGGCAAAGCTTGTTTGTACCAGCTTCCACATGTAAACAAAGATTGTAAGCAGAGCACAACAATCGAGCTGTAATAACGTAGACCAAATATGGCAGGAGGGTGACTGGGGAACTCCCGGAGAAAATCAGCCGGCAAACGTCCGGGGGACCCACAAGTCCCGGTGACCGAATAAGGAAGGAGATAGATAGCATCTGTCCCTGTGGTAGCCGATGCCCCGTCCCTGTTGTAGCAGAGATGCGTGTTATAGTTGAGGAACCAGTTCCTAGCATCGCCTTATCATTTTTTCCCTCTCACCTCATAACATACCAACCAAACCCTCACAACACCTTCCCCAACAATTCATAGAGCACATGCCGTCGCAACGTCACTCAAGGATTAATGTCGCGCGTATGCCCCTCTTCAACAGGTCTACACACATGCATATGGGTTAACTGCCTTATAGGAAGGGCCCTGTCTTTCTTCCACTTCTTTCGCAAAGACAGATCCCACCAAAAGCCAAGCGAGACAACTCAGAAAACCCAGTCAAAGCCGCAAATTGGCCAGACTGGGGATACCGCAGAACGGAATCTCACCTGGAGGGAATGGTGTCAGATGTGGGAGGACCGACGCTGACTTCCCGAGATTCAGTCAAAGAAGGACCAGAAGTCACCATTTCCCGAGCACCTTACCTATCCTCACACTATCGCTCGGTCTTTACCTCAATGTACCTATACACGATTCCTGATGCTGCGTTTTGATTCCTCACCGTCTCATTTACGGTGCTGAAGTACATGACTGATAAATGCGTTCTAAAGCAATCGAATCACTTTAACTCGGGTTGCGAGCTGCCACCTTGGCAGCAGCGCATAGCGGCCAGTGGTTGTACGCAACGGGCCGGTGATTGGGTAAAAATCATCACGTGCCATTTCTAGGAGGGGCTAGGCCTCAGCAATCGCGATCTGCTGGTAAGGACAGTTTCTTCTCCACTATTTTTTGCTTGCAAGGGTTGTGCATCATGAAAAAGCTGTGTTCAGAGCGCCGCCACGGCACGCAAAGCGATGGAGTAGCCTGTATACACAACACGAAAAACAAAAATGATGAGCGACAGGCAACCCTTCGAATCGAACTCATCGGGGGTTGTAAGCGAGGTTCCAGCTTTCTTTCAGGGCCAGTCACTGGATCTGGGAGGAACACGGTATGAGAGAGAAGGGAAAGATCCCGCCTTCTTGTGCTGTATACCAAAGGTTTGGGGACAGTTAGTTCGCCATTGATTGTTGACGGATGATGATGCGTGGACGTTACAAACCCCCTCTTGTGTCGTGATTTTTCATATCATCTATGATCGTTAGCTAGTACTTTGGCGGAATTGAGTCGAAAACAGTACCGACCGTATTGAAGGTTCGCTTGTGGACCTTACAAGGGTCCCCCAGTCTGGACTTTCTGCGTGACTGGTGAGTGGCTGCTTTGTAGTGGAAGAGCACATATTCTACTCCAACCTTCGGCTACACTGACACGAGACGTAGCATGCAAACCCTCAGCCTCAGAGGGCCCGGAAGGGGGGCTTTGATATGCCAAGTGGTTCGATGTTGATATGACGATGGAGATTATATAGAAAAGGATAGGATGACTTCGACTTACGACTGCATGCTACTGCATCTTCAAATACAAGGTCGTACCGACTCGGATACGGTGTGACAACTACATGGGAGGAAGGGGACGGAGGTTGCAACCGCTTAGCTAAGAAAAAGGAAGAGGGGACAGAGAGACGTACATCTCACCCGACCAAAAGAAGCACACCAGGAATAACTCGTCGCGGCACAGCGAGCGACGTACTCGACAGTGAAGAACGGCACGAGGCTGGTTTCAGGGCTGAATCAATGGGCCCCCCAGCAAGGAGTGGGACACGGGCACGGTCCCCAGTATGGTGACGAGCGGGGGAAAGAGATGAGCACGGTGGCAAGAACGTGCACAAGCACCGCCGTGGGCGAGGAGTTGGGCCGCTCGAGCAGGTTATAGAGGTCCGGGGGAGATGACACATGGATGTGCCAATCGGGAAGGTGCTCTTCGTCGTGGGAATTTCGAGATCAGGTTCGTCGTCCCGCGGCGGACTGACTTCTGTGGCGCAACATTCCCGCGCCTGCCCGATGACAGTCCTCTGCCAGTTTTCACTCTGAAAGACTACAAAGAGATTTCAGAATATTTCATTTCATAAACAAGTCTATGTCTTTTTAAATAAACGTTTCATCTGCAGAAGCGAACAGTCACTTCACAATTTGCAGAGTGCATCTTGGCTTATTTTCCCGAGTTGGTCGTTCTCAAGTTTTGTCCAACGCAAGCTCATGTAGAGAGGCATATAACGCATTCATGGACTACCTCAACTGACACGACTAGTACAACCATGACAAATGTCGATCTTTTCCAGTCCTACCACGACTGCAAGAAAGCGTGGGTTCGTCTAATCGCTCCCTTGTGTCCGTCGCATGCTAACTACTTCTTGAGATAGAGATATGCAAGGCTGACTGCCTCGCCGGTAGATATCAACTAACGCTCTATTGCCTTCTGCCTATCCTCAGAAACCCCACCGTTGATGCAGCAAGTTCCATCAACAATCCCAACCAGGGGTCAGTACGTGTCAATATCCTTCTCCCCAGCTTGCATTTCACGCCCCGTACAACTGAAGGCCGCGGTGCAATTTATCGTCGACCTATGTCACAATTCCGCTCAGTTTACCCTCTCCATACTCCGTCCTCGCTCATGGCACTCATATGAGAACTCGGAATTCGTGCCGAATGACGTTCGTTACTCAACTTCCTCAACTTCCTCTCTTTTCCCATTCCCATCATTCTCACTTCTCGTTTCAGACTAGCCTGAGGAGAAGGCAGTGAGTGCCTTTTGGAGACTTGTCCTCCCATATGATAGTAATTTGGGGAGACAAGTCTCCAAAAGCATCATCTCTAACCTTCAGACTACTCGGCTAGATGCCGTTATCTCAAGCTATCTTAGGGAGACGCGATATTCACAAACGGACTATCGCAGTTGCCACGCCAGATCAAATGACATGTGAGGACGGGATGTACAATTTCTCCTCTTAGACCAACAAGTCGGCTTGCGTTCGTTGCAACTTCAGGAAGCCCATACTCATTTGTGGTGCGTCGCTCCACGTGGGCGTTCATATCGAAAAAAAAACAAAACGATCGGAACATTAAGCCGCAATTTCCAAAGAAGTTGCCAAAAGAAAGGGAAAGAATGGCGGGTGTGTCGCAGGACAGACGAGCGCGGTCGCAATCTCGCATCCAAAGACATGTGAGGTTTGGACACCCGAACAGTTCGATAGGAGTGGTGAGGCTTGTACAAGTCCAAAAAGGTTTCCTTCAGGTTCCTGATGGCTCACTGCCTAGCTAACGCAAAGGTTGCTCGACCCAGGTTCTTACACGACACTCGTCCCGTATGCTGGGGAACGCTACTTTGAGAACCACAGGATGATGTCTGCGGTGGACAAGTTGCACAAGCTCTACGCAAGCACGGCACCTCCCATCATGTGGGCGCGCAGTACTGGGGCTCGAAGTTCTCAACGAGCTCGACGCGTTCAAGGCGGGCATCCTAGGTGCCGCAGGTGGACAATCCAGTACCCTCCGCAGCCCGGGATTCTTATGGGACACAGTTGCCAGAGGTGTGGAGACGGTCGTTGGTGGGGCTCAGGTTGCCGAGGCTGTGAGGAGCGGTTTGAAGTCGGCCGCGGGGCGCGTGCTACAGCAGCTTGCGACAACAGCCTCTGGGCCTGGTACTGATCGAAAAACATGAATTGCCGAGATGGGCGTGGATTGAGGTTACCATGATGTGAGCCATTGTTTCCCAGGGATAGGCGTGAATGTGGCTTAAGGGGCCGTTCTGATACTTAGTGGGTTACAAGTGATGCAATACCTTCTCGTGTCCTTCACTCCTCCCTCCATCGTCACCTATTCACATCTCCTCATTTTAGATTTGATTCTAGCTTAGGATTGAGTCGGGAGATCCTGACAAATATTTTATGACTTATACGAAGCATACGGAGAATTCGCGAGCATCATCCACTGAGAACTGGCTCAAATGAAATGTTAGCAAATACATGTAAATACATTACTTAATAACGTAGTCCAAATGTGGGGGATGGGACACTGGTGCACGTGGACGGTGTGTGTGTTAAAGCACGTAGAGGACGGACGGACGCTTTGGGGGAAGGGAGACTGGGTCGTCATGGCCTTCTTTTTCGGCCATTGTATGAGTAATGAAGGTCGGCAAGGAAAGTGCACGCTTCGCTTAAGGGGTGCTTAGGGAGAGAGCAAGATTCATCAGGGTCGGCCCGAGGAAAGAGCACGCCTCGCTTAACGGGCGCTTAATGTGCAAGATTCATCAGGGTCGGGTTCATCAGGGTCAGCAGGGAAAGAGCACGCCTCGCTTAAGGGAGAAAGCAAGATCATGATTCATCAGGGTCGGCTCGGGCAAGGAAAGAGCACGCATCGCTTAACGGGCGCTTAAGGAGAGAGCAAGATTCATCCGGGTCGGCAAGGAAGAGGACGCTTTGCTTAAGGAGCTCTTAAGGAGAGAGCAAGATCCCTCAGGTCGTGATATCCCTGCATTGCCCAATTATTTTTCATACCACCAACTTGAACCCCTTACAACACCTACCCTATCCCCAACAATTCATAGAGCCATGCCATCACAACCTCACCCAAGGACTAATGTCGCACGTATGCCCCTCTCCGACAGGTTTACACACATGCACATGGGTTAACTGCTTCATAGGAAGGGCCCTGTCTTTCTTCCACTTCTTTCACAAAGACAGATACCACCAAAAACCAAGCGAGATAACTCAGAAAACTCGGTCAGAGCCGCAAAATGGCGAAGCTGGCGGTTCCGTCTTCGTGGAACTTCCGTCGGATACCGCCGAACGGAATCTTACGTGGAAGGAATGGTGTCAGATGTGGGAGGGCCGACGATGACTTCCCGAGATTCAGTAAAAGGTGGGGGTTGCCCCCAAAAGAAGAGCCAGAAGTTACCATTCCTCGAGCACCTTATCTATTCCCGCTCGGTCTTTATCTCGATGTACCTGTACACGAGTCCTGATATTAGACCGCATTGCGTGTCTAATTGCTATAACTATCGCCGTTGGTTAGCAGAGCCACAGCTTGATTCATGGTGCTGAAGAAGTACACGACTGATACATGCGTCCCAATGGCCAGTTTTAAATCACATTATGTAATTGAATTCTCGAGTTGCGAGCAGTCATCGGTCTGTGCGAAGTCGTTTGCAAAGCTAAACGGGGACGCGGGCGTGAATATTCAGCAAAAGCACGGTAAAAACATCACGTGCCATTTCTTTAGCTCATAGGCCCTGCTCCCAGCAATCGCGGTCTGCTGGGTCGGAGCGGTATGGACAATTTCTTCTCCACAATTTTTTTTCTTGAACGGGTTATACATCATGAAAAGGCTGTGTTCGGAGAGATCACAGCGCCGCCAAGGGGGGTTGTAAGCAAGGTTCCAGTTCTCTTTAAAGCCCAGTCACTGGCAGTTTCAAGTTAGGCGTGGATCTGGGAGGTACACTTTGTGAGAGAGAAGAAAAGATCCCGCTTCCTTGTGCTGTACACCAAAGGTTGGGGGACAATGTGTTTGCCATTGATTGTTGACGGATGATGATGCGTGGACGTTAGAAACTCCCTGTTGTGTCGTGGCCTTCCTATCATCTATCTTGTGCTTTGGCGTGATGGAGTCGAAAACAGTTCCGACCGCTTGAAGGGTTCGCTGATGGCACCTTACAAGGTTTCCCCAGTCCGGACTTTCGGCGTGACTGTAGGAGAGAGAGAAGTGGAAGAGCGCATATTCTACTGCAACCTTCGGCTGCAGTAACACGAGATATAGTATGCAAGCCGTCATGCCTCAGAGGCTGCGAAGGGGGCTTTGATATCCCATGGCCCATGTGGTTCGATCTAGATATGGTTGACGATGGAGTAGCATCCAGTTATAAGTCGAAGACATCTTCTCCTTCTCTATGTAATCTCCATAATCGAAATTTCATACCGACGCGGTAAGACAGCTACAATAGGAGGAAGGGGACGGACGTTACAGCCCCTTAGCAACGTAAAAAAAATGAAAATGAAACAGAGACGTACATCCCACCAACCAACCAGAAAAAAACAGGCCAGGACTCGTCGCGGCACAGTGAGCGACGTACTCGACGGAGAAGAGTGGAATGAGGCTGGTCTCGAGGCTGAATCAAAGGGCTTCCCGGCAAGGAGTGGAACACGGGAATGGTCTCCAGTATGGTGACGAGCGGGGAGAAAGTGATGAGCACGGTGGCTAGAACGTGCACAAGCACCGCCGTGGGCGACGAGTTGGGCCGCTCGAGCAGGTTGTAAAGGTGCGGACGGGAGATGACATGATGACACGTTATCCTGGGCGAATCGGGAAGGTACCCTTCATGGTTTGGTCTGACCTGATTTGAGTCATATGTAATAGGGACCCGCGCCCACACTACAAACGCCACGGACAACACCGATAACAACCTGTTGCGTTGCTCACTTCCTTCTCCTCAACCAGCACCATCATATACAGCACAACATACAGCAGCTATCATGTCTCAGAGGTACGAAATCCCCTTTTTAGGACTAGTTGGAAACGGACATTTATGATGCCCATTGTATTGTCTGACCGTATCACCAGAAGCCATCTCCCAAAGACGTGCCGAATGGTCAGAAGGACGGTTGTGCAGTGTTGTGCCGGTCGCAAGACTGTCATTAAAGTCGCCGACTGTCACCGATGTGACTTCTCGCAACCAAACCATGACCACGACCTGATTGAGTGCCAGGGGGTGTCCCAGTATATTATGTAATTCAATTGATGTTTGCATTGTATGTACATAATGGGATATCGTGTTCGCACGATGAGTTCAAAATTACCTTAAGTAGAATAGGTCTGATGTAGCCACGACCCTTGCGCACACAGAGGCAGGACCCCGTGGCAGTGCTGGCACCCGCCCAAAGTCACGGACGTGTGACCGTTGACGACCTTTAGTGACTTTCTCACGATTTACGGTCAGTGACTTTGGCCTGAGGTCACCGACCGGCACAACACTGCGGTTGTGTGGCGTATCAAAAGAGGTACGGATTAAAGGATTTCCAGGTACGAATCAAGTTATTCCCAGGTACGGATTAAGGGATTCCCAGCCTGCGTGCAAACGCCACTTACCGAATAAGGAAGGCGGTATTAGTTGCCCCATCCCTGTCGTAGCTGAGATGCGTGTTATAGTTAAGGATCCAGTTCCCAGCATTGCCTTATTATTTTTTCCCTCTCACCTCATACCATACCAACCAAACCCTCACAACACCTTCCCCAACAATTCATAAAGCCCATGCCATCGCAACCTCACTCAAGGACTAATGTCGCGCGTATGCCCCTCTTCAACGGGGTCTACACACATGCACATGGGTTAACTGCCTTATAGGAAGGGCCCTGTCTTTCTTCCACTTCTCTCGCAAAGACAGATCCCACCGAAAGCCAAGCGAGATAACTCAAAAAACTCAGTCAAAGCCGCAAATTGGCCAAACTGGGGATACCACCGAACGGAATCTCACGTGGAGGGAATGGTGTCAGATGTGGGAGGACCGACGCTGACTTCCCAAGATTCAGTCAAAGGAGGGGGTTGACCCCAAAAGAAGGACCAGAAGTCACCATTTCCCGAGCACCTTACCTATCCTCACACTATCGCTCGGTCATTATCTCAATGTACCTATACACGATTCCTTGATGCTGCGTTTTGATCCCTTCTAGACCGAATTGCGTGTCCAATTGGTATAACTATTGCTGTTTGTTAGCCGAGTCACCTTCTCATTTAGGATGCTGAAGAAGTACACGACTGATAAATGCGTTCCAAAGCAATCGAATCGCTTTAAGTGACTGAATTCTCGGGTTGCGAGCAGCCATCGCGTGGCTAGGCAGCAGCGTATAGCGGTCAGTGGTCGCGACGGGCCGGTGATTGAGTAAAAATCATCACGTGCCATTTCTTTAGGAGGGGCTAGGCCTCAGGGCACAGCGCCGCCAAGGCGCGCAAAGCAATGGAGTAGCCTGTATACACAACACGAAAAACAAAAATGATGAGCGACAGACAACCCTTCGAATCGAACTGATCGGTGGTTGTAAGCGAGGTTCCAGCTTTCTTGAAAGGCCAGTCACTGGATCTTGGAGGAACATGATATGAGAGAGAAGAGAAAGATCCCGCCTCCCTGTGGTGTACACCAAAGGTTGGTGGACAGTTTGTTCGCCATTGATTGTGGACGGATGATGATGCGTGGACGTTACAAACCCCCTCTTGTGTCGTGATTTTCCTATCATCTATGATCGTTAGCTTGTACTTTGGAGAAATTGAGTCGAAAACAGTACCAACCGTATTGAAGCTTCGCTTGTGGACATAGCAAGGGTCCCCCAGTCTGGACTTTCTGCGTGACTGGTGACTGACCGCTTTGTAGTGGAAGAGCGCATGCTCTACTGCAACCTTCGGCTACACTGACACGAGACGTAGCACACAAGCCCTCAGCCTCAGAGGGCCCGGAAGGGGGGCGTTGATATGCCAAGTGGCTCGATGATATGGCGGTGGAGATTAAATAGAAAAGGATAGGATGACTTCGACTTACGACTGCATGCTACTGCATCTTCAAATACAAGTTCGTATCGATACGGTGTGACAGCTACAGAAGGAGGAATGGGACGGAGGTTGCAACCGCTTAGCTAAGAAAAAAGGAAGAGGGGCAGAGAGACGTACATCCCACCAACCAGTAAAAAACAGGCCAGGACTCGTCGCGGCACAGTGAGCGACGTACTCGACGGAGAAGAGTGGAATGAGGCTGGTCTCGAGGCTGAATCAAAGGGCCTCCCGGCAAGGAGTGGAACACGGGCATGGCCTCCAGTATGGCGACGAGCGGGGGGAAAGATATTAGCGCGGTGGCAAGAACGTGCACAAGCACTGTCGTGGGCGACGAGCCGCTCAAGCAGGTTGTAGAGGGTTCGGAGGGGAGATGACGCCAATTCGGGAAGGTGCACTTCATCGTGGGAATTTCGAGATCAGGTGCGTGAGCGATCCTCCCGCCGCCGCCGGGCTGACTGGGCGCAACATTCCCGCGCCTTTCTCCCAATGCCCGACGACAGTCCTCTGCCAGTTTTCACTCCAAAAATAAAAATTTAGAATGACATTCCAGAATATTTCATTTCATAAACAAATCTATGTCTTTTCAATAACCTTTTCATCTGCAGAAGCGAACAGTCACTTCACAGTTTGCAGAGTGTATCTTGGCTTATTTTACCGAGTTGGTCGTTCTCAAGTTTTGTCCAACGCAAGCTCATGTGGAGAGGCATCTAACCCATTCATGGATTACCTCAACCGACACGACTAGTGCGACCATGACAAATGTCGATCTTTTCCAGGCCTACCGCGACTGTAACAAAGCGTGGGTTCGTCCATTGTATCCGTCGCATGCCAGCTGCTTCTTGAGATAGAGATATGCAAGACCGACTGCCTCGCCGATAGATATTAACCATGAACGCTACTATTGTATTGTCTTCTGCCTACCCTCAGAACCCCATCGTTCATGCAGCAAGTTCCATTCACAATCCCAACCAAGGGTGTCAGCACTCGGACGATCGCAGTTGCCACGCCAGATCAAATGACACGTGAGGACGGGATGTGTAGTTTCTCCCCCATTGGACCACCAGTCGGCCAGCGTTCATTGCGTTTATAGCACATGGGCGTTCATATCGAAAGCGATCGGAACATTAAGCCGCAATTTCCAAAGAAATTGCTAAAAGGAAGGGAACGAATGGCGGGTGTCACCGGACAGACGAGCGCGGTCGCAATCTCGCATCCAAAGACATGTGAGGTTTGGACACCCGAACAGTTCAAATCGTTCCATAGGAGTGGTGAGGCTTGTACAAGTCCAGAAAGACTCCTTCAGGTTCCTGATGGCTCACTGCCTAGCTAACGCCCAGGTTGCTCGATCCAGGTTCTCGCACGACACTCGTCCCCTATGCTCGGGAACGCTACATTGAGAACTACAAGGCGATGTCTGCGGTGGACAAGCTGTACGTGAGCACGCCACCTCCCATCGTGTGGGCGCGAGTACTGGGCTCGAAGTTCTCAACGAGCTCGACGCGTTCAAGGCGGGCATCCTAGGTGCAACAGGTGGACAATCCAGTACCCCTAGCAGCCCGGGATTCTTATGGGATACAGTTTCCAGAGGTGTGGAGACGGTCGTTGGTGGGCTCAGGTTGCTGAGGCTATGGGGAGTGGTTTGAAGTCGGCCGCGGGGCGCGCGCTAGAGCAGCTTGCGACAGCATCCGTGCCTGGCGCTGATCGAAAATCATGAATTGATTTTGCAGAGATGGAGCATGGATTGAGGTTGCCATGATGCGAGCTATTTTTTGCCCTGGGAGATGGCTGGGCGTGAATGTGGGCTTTACGAATGGCCGTTGAGGGTTAGTACTTTTGATTGCTGTTGACTTGCACTTGCCCTTCAAGTTTGGGGTTGCCATGCCATCCCCACTATTTTGCTCAGGCAGTTCAGCAGGAGGTGCAAAGGGAAATGAGAGACACTGAGAGGGCACATTCAGTTGAGAATCTGAATGTTGTGAAAACATGATGGTGCCATAGCCACTTCATGAAGATCCAGGAATGAACTGGTGGACGTGGCAGGGGCTGCACAGGCTAGCAGCCCGGGATGATATGCCAATGTCAAGATGGCTGCATTAGCTGGAGGCAATAGGGCAACTCGAAGAGCGACTCAGAGGCATCAGTCCACCCACCATTGAGGGGGAAACTGGGGGTAATCTCAAGCTCGAGCCACTTGGCTCTCTTTATAACCGTCTCGGTTTTAATGGTGCCATGTGGGTACAAGGATGCGAGGTAGTAATTGTGTGCAAACAATCACATGAATAGGTCTTAATAATGCGGTGTTTACTTCGACTTCGTCTAGACTCAACGCGATGCGCGACTCGTTTGTATCGTGGGAGCGTGTTACTAATCGGTGTTTCACACTGCCCGGTCCGAGTTCATGAGCGTTGATGAAAATACGGGCAGTGAGCGAGTGTTCCATGTGGTGGCAACAATATAGAGTCAAGGCAGCCGCGGAATGGGTAATGTTTCACACGAATTGGAAATTCTCCGAGGTGCTCTGCCTATAAGTACTATAACCCCCCCAGCCTGAGCTAGCTCATCCTATAAAATTTCCCGCTCATCCCATCTCATCAACCCAAGCCCTCGAAATACCCCAACAATTCATCCAGCCCATGCGATCCCAACCTCACCCAGGGACTAATGTTACACGTATGCCCTTCTTCAACAGGTCTACACACATGCACATAGGTTAACTGCCTTATAGGAAGGGCCCTGTCTTTCATTTACTTCTTTCACAAACACAGATCCCACCGAAAGCTAAGCGCAATAACTCAGAAAACTCAGTCAGAGCCGCAAATTGGCGAAACTGGGGGTTCTGTCGTCGCAAAAATTCCGTCAGATACGGCCGAACGGAATCTCACTTGGAAGGAATGGTGTCAGATGTGGGAGGGCCGACAGTGACTTCCCGATATTCAGTTAAAGGAGGGTTGCCTCCAACAGGAGGGCCAGAAGTTACAGTACCTTACCTGTCCTCCACGCCGTCACTTTGTCTTTATCTATATACAAGCCTTGATGCTGCGTTTCGACCCTTCCAGACCGCATTGCGTGTCTAATTGCTATAACTATCGCCATTGGTTAGCCGAGTCAACATCTCATTACGGTGCTGAAGAAGTACACGACCGATACACGCATCCCAAAGCCATGCTTCAATAGAATCACTTTAGGTGTTTGAATTCTCGCGTTGCGAGCTGCCATCTGTCTATGACTAGGCAGCAGGGCGGTCAGAGGTATGGTCGCGTGCCCTAACGCATACTGAAAAAGCTTTTGAACACCCAGACACGAGCCAACACGATCTTGAAAACTTTCCCTCTGCTGTGTTTTAAAGAAATTCTGTTGTGTGAAGACGGCATCATCTCGTCGTCGTTTGCGTATAGTGATTTCGACCTTCGCCCACTTGCGGTACGACGGACCGGACGGGTAAAGACGTCACGTGCCATTTCGGCTGTGAGAGAGGGCCTTAAAGGTGGCTGTGCCTCTCCAACGTTTGAGACAAGGGCTGTAACGATGGTGCACCTCCGGCCCTGTCAGTAGCCAATAAAAACACCAGCTCAGGTTGGATCATCCTAAGCCAGGCTAGAATCTAGGCCCCGGCAATATATGGGTATACGGTCTGCTGGATCGGTGTGAATCCTCGTCCTTGAAACGGTTGTATGTGCATTACGGCAGTCTTTAGAGAGAACGCAGGGCTGCCAAGGGGGGCAGGGGATTGGAAATGAGGAGGAGCAAGGTACCAGTTCTCTTTACAAGTCAGGCAGCTTAGTTTGCGCAAGTAGGTATCTGGAAGGAAACGATGAATGATGTTGGTCGGACAGCTTGTAATTTGCCATGATTGTCGAGAACAGTACCGACCGTATTGAAGTTTCGATGGTGGCATCATTGAAAGGCCCCCTAGTCAGGACTGTCGGCGTGGCTCTACTTTTTTGTGGTAGGAGGAAGAGCGCATGTTCTACTGTAACCGTCGGCTGCACTGACACAAGATGTAGCATGCAAGCCCTCATGCCTCAGAGGCTGGGAAGGGTGGCTTTGATATGCACTTAATTTCACTGAATGTGGTGTGATGTGGTTATGGTCATGGTATAAAGAAAACTAAGATGTCTTCGACTTACGGCTGCATGCTACGGTATCGTTAATCATAAGTTCGTACTGACAGGGTGTGACAGCTACAGTAGAAGGACGTTTCAGCCGCTTAGCAGCCTAAAGAAAGGAAGAGGAAACGGAGAGACGCACATCCCACCCAACCAAAAAAAGCAGACCAGGAATAATTCGTCGTGGCACAGCGAGCGACGTACTCGACGTTGAAGGGCGGCACGAGGCTGGACTCGAGGCTGAATCAAAAAGGCCCCCGGCAAGGAGTGGAACACGGTCACGGTCTCCAGTATGATGAAGAGAGAAAGTGATGAGGGAAGAACATGCACAAGCACCGCCGCGGGCGACGAGTTGGGCCGCTCGAGCAGGAAGGGTGCTCTTGATCGTGGGAATTTAGAGATCGGGAGTGCGATCCTCCCTCCGCGGCAGACTGACTCTGGGCGCAACCTTTCTCCCAATGCCCGACGACAGTCCTCTGTCAGTTTTCACACCAAAAAACTACATGTCTGCAAAATATTTCATTTCGTAAACGAGTCTCTGTCTTTTCAACAAAACGTTTCATCTGCCGAGGATCAGTCACTACACAATTTGTAGAGTGCGTCTTGGCTTGTTTTGCCGAGTTGGTCGTTGTGGAGATGCATCTAACGCACTTATCACCTCAACAGACCCGACTAGTACGACCGTGACAAATGTCGATCTTTTCCAGGCCTACCGCGGCTGCAAGAATGCGTGGGTTGGTCTAATCGCTCCCTTGTATCCGTCGCGTGCTAACTGCTTCTTGAGATAGAGATATGCAAGGCCGACTGCCTCACCGCTAGATATCAACCGACGCTACTATCGCCTTGTGCCTATCCTCAGAAACACCACCGTTCATGCAGCACGTTCCATTATCAATCTCAACCGGGGTCAGCACTCGGACGATCGCAGTTGCCAAATGAAAAGTGAGGACGGGATGCGCAGTTTCTCCACCGTTGGGCCAACAAGTCGGCTTGCGTTCGTTGCGATTTTAGCAAGCTCATACTCATTTTTGGTGCGTCGCTCCACGTGGGCGTAAACGATCGAAACATTAAGCCGCAATTTCCAGAGATAATTACCAAGATAAAGGAACGAATGGCGGGTGTGTCTCCGGACAGACAAGCGCGGTCGCAATCTCGCATCCAAAGACATGTGAGGTTTGGACACCCGAACATTTCAAATCATTCGATAGGAGCGGTGAGGCTTGTAAGATTCGTTCAGGTTCATGATGGCCTACTGCCTAGCTAACGCAAAGGTCACTCGACTCAGGTACTCGCACGACACTCGTCCGGTACTCTCGGGAACGCTACTTTGAGAACCACAAGATAATGTCTGCGGTGGACAAGTTGCACAAAGCTGTACGCGAGCACGGCACCTCCCATCGTGTGGACGCGCAGTACTGGGCTCGAAGTTCTCAACGAGCTCGGCGCGTTCAAGCCCGGTATCCTAGGTGCCGCAGGTGGACAATCTAGTACCCTCGACAGCCCGGGATTCTTATGGGACACAGCTGCCAGAAGTGTGGAGATGGTCATTGGTGAGGCTCAGGTTGCCCAGTCTGTGGGGAGCGGTTTGAAGTCGGCCGCGGGGCGCGTGCTACAGCAGCTTGCGACAGCAGTATCTGGGCCTGGTACTGATCGAAAAATATGAGTTGATTTTGCAGAGATGGAGCATGGATTGAGGTTACCGTGATGCGAGCCATTGTTTCGCTGGGAGATGGCTCTCGCTTCGGTATCGCGTGTAGGAAGTATGGTGGAAGTGAATGAAAGATCTGTGGGCGCGAATGTGGCTTAAGGAATCGCCCTGATAGCATGACCTTGATCGCTCGTGTGGTAACTTACCTGATCAAGGCTGATACTGAGTGGACTGAAAGTAATGCAATACCTTTTTAGATTTGATTCTAGCTTACTAGTCGGGAGATCCATTGACAAACCTTTTATAACTTATAAGATGCATCATCACTAGTAAACATGTAAATACATTACTCAATCACGTTGGATGTGGCGAGAGGAGGGTGGAGCCAGTGGACCGGGAAAATCGCAAGCAGCTCACTGGTGTGAGATTTGGGTACATTATGGAGCGGTGCTTACTAGTACTGCTTCAGTACTGCTTCATTTCTCGGTTCGTCACCCGACAGTTTGGCGGCCTGGTCCGGCGATAACTTATTCGGAGAGCTAATTCAAAAAAAATAAAAATTTCCGGAGTGCCAAGTAAACCGAACCGAGCGCTTCCAAGTGGCTATAATTCAAGGAAAAAGGAGAAAGCAAGATTCCCTGCAATTCCGGTCGAGCATATATAGTCGAGCATATACGAGAACTTCCTAGCATCACCCTATTATTTTTTCCCGCTCACCTCATACCATACCAACCAAGTCCTCATAACACCTACCCTATCCCCAACAATTCATACAGCCTATGCCATCGCAAACTCACTCAAGGACTAATGTCGCACGTATGCCCTTCTCCAACAGGTCTACACATACGCACCTGGGTTAACTGCCTCATAGGAAGGGCCCTTTCTTTCTTCCCCTTCTTTCACAAAGACAGATCCCACCAAAAACCAAGCGAGATAACTCAGAAATCTCGGTCAGAGCCGCAAAGTGGCGAAGCTAGCGCTTCTGTCGTCGCGGAAATTCCGTCAGATACGGCCGAACGGAATCTCACGTGGAAGGAATGGTGTCAGATGTGGGAGGGCCGACGGTGACTTCCCGAGATTCAGTCAATGGAGGGGGTTGCCTCCCACAGGAGCCCGAGCACTTTACCTATTCCTTCACTGTCGCTCGGTCTTTATCTCAATGTACTTATACACGAGTCCTGATGATGCGTTTTGATACTTCTAGACCGCATTGCGTGTCTAATCGCTATAACTATCGCCGTTGGTTAGCAGAGCAACCGCTTCATTCATGGTGCTAAGGAAGTACACAACGTCCCATGCCATGTTTCAATCGAATCACTTTATGTAATTGAATTCTCGAGTTGGGAGTAGCCATTGGTCTGTGCGAAGTCGTTTGCAAAGCTAAACCGGGAGGGCGTGAATATTCAGCAACAAAAGCACGGGTTGGTCAGTCGTAGTAAGCGACGGCAACGGCTGGTGATTGAGTAAAAACGTCACGTGCCCTTTCTTTAGCTCAGGTCGTACAATCCTAGGGCCTAGTCCCAAAATGGACAATTTCTTCCCCCACGATTTTTTGCTTCTAGTTGCAAGGGTTGTGCTTCATGAAAAGGCTGTGTTCGGAGCGAGTGCAGTGCCGCCAAGGGGGTTGTAAGCGAGGTTCCAAAGATCAGTCTCCGGCATGGACACCAAAGGTCGGGGGACAGTTTGCTCGCCATTGATTGTTGACGGATGATAACGCCGATGTTAGAAACTCCCTGTTGTGTATCATCTATTATAGTTAGCTTGTACTTTGGCGTGAAGGTGTCGAAAACAAGACCAACCGTATTGAGGGTTCGCTGGTGGCACCTTACAAGGGTCCCCCAGTCCGGACTTTCGGCGTGACTGGTTGCTTTGTGTAGTAGGAGAGGGAGCAGTGGAAGAGAGCATGTTCTACTGCAACCCTTGGCTGCACTGACACGAGACATAACATGCAAGCCTTCATGCCTCAGAGGGCTGGGAAGGACTCCGAAGGAGGGCTTTGATATGCCAAGTGGTTCGATGTTGATATGATTATAGAGATTATATAGAGAAGGATAAGATGCCTTCAACTTTTCGACTGCATGCTACTGCATCTTCAATCGCAAGTTCGTACCGACACGGTGTGACAGCTATAGTAGCAGGAAGGGGACAGACGTTGCAGCCGCTTAGCAGCCTAAAAAAAAGGAAGAGGAGACAGAGAGACGTACATCCACCCAACCCAAAGTAGCAGACCAGGAATAACTCGTCGCGGCACAGCGAGCGTCGTACTCAACAGTGAAGAGCGGAATGAGGTTGGTCTCGAGGCTGAATCAAAGGGCCCCCGCCGGCAAGGAGTGGAACTCGGGCATAGTCTCCAGTATGGTGACGAGCGGGGAGAAAGTGTGGCAAGAACGTGCACAAGCACCGCCGTGGGCGACGAGTTGGGCCGCTCGAGCAGGAAGGTGCTCTTGATCGTGGGAATTTCGAGATCGGGAGTGCGATCCTCCCGCCAGCAGACTGACTCCCGATGCCCGACCACAGTCCTCTGCCAGTTTTCACTCTGAAAGACTACAAAGAGATTTCAGAATATTTCATAAACAAATATATGTCTTTTCAATAAACCTTTCATCTGCAGAAGCGAGCAGTCACTTCACAGTTTGCAGAGTGCGTCTTGGCTTGTTTTGCCGAGTTGGTCGTTCTCAAGTTTTGTCCAACTCGAGCCCATCGCGGAAAGGCATCTAACACATTTATGGATTACCTCAACTGACCCGACTAGTACGACCGTGACAAATGTCGATTTTTTCCAGGCCTACCGCGACTGCAAGAAAGCGTGGGTTCGTCTATGCGCTCCCTTGTATCCGTCGCATGCTGACTACTTCTTGAGATAGAGATATGCGAGGCCGACTGCCTCGCCGATAGATATCAACTAACGCTCTATTGCCTTCTGCCTATCCTCAGAAACCCCACCGTTCATGCAGCAAGTTCCATTAACAATCCCAGCCAGGGGTCAGTACGTGTCAAAATCCTTCTCCCAGTCTCAGAAGGCTTGCATTTCACGCCCCGTACAACTGAAGGCCGCGGTGCAATTTATGCTCGACCTATGCCACAATTCCGCTCAGTTTACCCTCTACATACTCCGTCCTCGCTCATGGCACTCAACTTCCTCAACTTCCTCTCCATTCCCATCATTCTCATTTCTCGTTTCAGAGTAGCCTGAGGAGAAGGCAGTGAGTGCTTTTTGGAGATTTATCTTCCAATATGATAGTAATTTGGGAAGACAAGTCTCCAAAAGCATCATCTCTAACCTTCAGACTACTCGGCTAGATGCTGTTATCTCAAGCTATCTTAGGGAGACGCGATATTCACACACGGACTATCGCAGTTGCCACGCCAGATCAAATGACATGTGGGGACGGGATGTACAATTTCTCCACTTGGACCAACAAGTCGGCTTGCATTCGTTGCGATTTCAGCAAGCTCATACTCATTTGTTGTGCGTCGCTCCACGTGGGCGTTCACATTGAAAGCGATCGGAACATTAAGCCGCAATTTCCAAAGAAACTGCCAAGGGGAAGGGAAAGAATGGCGGGTGTGCCACTGGACAGGCGAGCGCGGTCGCAATCTCACATCCAAAGACATGTGATGTTTGGACACCCGAACATTTCAAATCATTCGATAGGAGTGGCGAGGCTTGTAAGATTCGTTCAGGTTCCTGATGGCCCACTGCCTAGCTAACGCAAAGGTTGCTCGACACAGGTTCTCACACGGCACTCGATCCCTACGCTCGGGAACGCTACTTTGAGAACCACAAGATGATGTCTGCGGTGGGCGAGTTGCACAAGCTGTACGCGAGCACGGCACCTCCCATCGTGTGGGCGCGCAATACTGGTCTCGAAGTTCTCAACGAGCTCGACGCGTTCAATCCGGGCATCCATCCTAGGTGCCACATGTGGACAATCCACTGCACCTAGCAGCCCGGGATTCTTATGGGACATAGTTGCCAGAGGTGTGCATTCGTGGGTGGGGCTCAGGTTGCCTCGTATACAAAATATATATTTCAGTGGATGTCCCGACTCGATCCTAAGCTAGAAGAAACTAAAAAGGTGTTGCATTATCTGCAAAACCAATTCTTGATTTTCGATCAGTACCAGGCCCAGATGCTGTCGCAAGCTGCTGTAGCGCGTGCCCCCCGGACGACTTCAAACCAGGCCTGAGAGTCAAGTCCGAATTTCCGAGTCTTTGCTTTCTGATTCCAAGGTTTGGTATCGGGTCCGACAATTTTGTGATACCCCTATGCCCGTACTGGTGAGTAGAAGATCTACGTCTGCACGACTCGGGGAAAGACTTGGAAAAGTTGAGGGACAAATTTGTCCGCAGTAACGCACCTCCACCACTTGATCATACGTCTGCACAGATTTCACCATGGTCAGCATGATTAGTTCTACTTCTGCATCTTGCATGTGCTTTGCGTTCTGCAATCGCCTTGCGTGAATGATCAGAAGGGAGGGGGTACACCTCTTGAGCCGAAATCACTTTCGAAAGCGCCACTTTCCGGCGCCGCTTACTATAAGGTCATTGGCAGCGGAGTTTGGAAAGGGGGATGGAACAACGAGGCAGGGACCGTACAGTAGGGTGAAAACTACTTAAAAAGGTATCTCGAATTGAAAATCCAGGGGTGCTCTGTCTATAAAGTCCCCCGCCAGCTCGCCCAATTAAATGTCCCGCTCATCCCATCTCATAAACCAAGCCCTCAAAACACCTACCCTATTCCCAACAATTCATAGAGCCCATGCCATCCCAACCTCACCCAAGGACTAACATCGCACGTATGCCCCTCTCGAACAAGTCTACACACGTGCACATAGGCTAACTGATCTATAGGAAGGGCCCTGCCTTTCTTCCACTTCTTTCATAAAGACAGATCCCACCAGAAACCAAGCGAAATAACTCAGAAAACTCAGTCAGTGCCGCAAATTGGCCAAACTGGGGGTTCTGTCGTCGCGGAAATTCCGTCAGAGACCGCCGAACGGAATCTCACGTGGAAGGAATGGTGTCAGATGTGGGAGGGCCGACGGTGACTTCCCGAGATTCAGTCAAAGGAGGGGGTTGCCTCCAACAGGAGGGCCAGAAGTTACCACCCCCCGAGTCCTCCACGCAGCTTTGTCTTGCTATAATTATCGCTGTTGGTTAGCAGAGTCAACGTCTCATTACGGTGCTGAAGAAGTACACGACCGATACACACTGGAGCGAGAGGTAACACGGATCGCAGGGTCGCTATCAGTCCACAGCATCCGCATAAAGCCCATATTTGCAAAGTTGATACTTAGTACGTCCACAGATGGCGTAAGACCGTTAGGGGTGATAGAACCTCTGGCGACGGAATGGATGGCATCCAAGCACATCAACAGGCGATACTTGCGCACTTTCCCGTCGAGTCCAGCCGCAAGTGATGCACAGCTTCGTAGGAGAGTATGGAGATGATCGCGAAAGCGAATACCTCTGGACCAGATGGAGGTTGCTCCGGCCTTGCATTTGTCAGCCAGCGCAGGAAGCTTGAACAGCCAACGAAGCGCCTCGACCTCTACTTCCACTGGAGCTTTCAGGGTTCCTTTGATGATGCTCCCCCCAAAACCCGTCCTTGAGATGTTCCGCATGTCTCTCCACAACTTCTTCTGCATATTGTGATTTCGACAAGGTCGCGGTTAATGCGGTACGACGGACCGGACGGGTAAAGAAGTCACGTGCCATTTCGGCTGCGAGAGAGCCCTTAAAGGTAGTTGTGCCCTCCAGCGTTTGGGACAAGGGCTGTAACGATGGTGCGCCTCCCTGCCCTGTCAGTAGCTGATAAAAACACAAGCTCAGGTTGGATCATCCTAAGCCAGGCTAGAGTCTAGTCCCCGGCAACATATGGGTATACGGTCTGCTGGATCGGAATGCGCAATCTTGCTTTCTCCATGACTTTTGCTCCTCTTCCTTGAAACGGTTCTTTGTGCATTACGACTGTCTTCAGAGAGAACGCAGGGCTGCCAAGGGGGGAAGGGGGTTGTAGATGGGGAGGAGCAAGGTTCCAGTCCTCTTTACAAGTCAGGCAGCTAATTTGGGCAAGTAGGTATTGGGAAGGAACACGATGGATGATGTTAGTCGGACAGCTTGTAATTTGCCATGATTGTCGAGAACAGTACCGACTTTTGTGCGGTAGGAGGAAGAGTGCATGTTCTACTGTAACCGTCGGCTGCACTGACACAAGATGTAGCATGCAAGCCCTTATGCCTCAGAGGCTGGGAAGGGTGGCTTTGATATGCACTTGTTTTCACTGAATGTGGTGTGATGTGGTTATGGTTATGGAGATTGTATAGAGAAAACTAAGATGTCTTCGACTTACGACTCCATGCTACGGTATCGTTCGTACTGACAGGGTGTGACAGCTACAGTAGAAGGACATTGCAGCTGCTTAGCAGCCTAAAAAAAGGAAGAGTAAACGGAGAGACGCACATCCCACCCAACCAAAAAAAGCAGACCAGGAATAATTCGTCGTAGCACAGCGAGCGACATACTCGACGTTGAAGGGCGGTACGAGGATGGACTCCATGCTGAATCAAAAGCCCCCCGGCAAGGAGTAGAACACGGGGATGGTCTCCAGTATGATGAAGGGAGGAGAGAAAGTGATGAGGGAAGAACATGCCCAAGCACCGCCGTGGGTGACGAGTTGGGCCGCTTGAGCGGGAAGGGTGCTCTTCATCGTGGGAATTTAGAGATCGGCAGTGCGATCGTCCCGCCGCGGCACGCAACCTTTCTCCCAATGCCCGACGACAATATGTCTTTTCAACAAAACGTTTCATCTGCCGAGGATCAGTCACTTCACAATTTGTAGAGTACGTCTTGGCTTGTTTTTCAGAAATGTGATGCATACCAAAGATGGAATCACTAGCTCCCCAGGTGGCCCATCCTGGTCTCCTTCCAACAGTAGGAAGAAATTCCCTGGAGACTTGGTTGGTATAAACACCCGTCACAGTGTCACCTCGACGAGCGTAATCGTAAGCAACTATGTTCGCGTGCCCGTGACTATGATCTCTGATGAGGTATCCAACCCAATTTGGAAGTCCGAGCTCATTGACAGGTTGAAGGACATTTGAGCTCGTCGGAGGTGGCGCCTGCGCCGTGTAGCCCACGTTTGGTCGTTCTCAAGTTTTGTCCAACTCGAGCTTATTGTGGTGTTGATCAAGATTAATACTGAGTGGGCTGGAAGTAAGTTAATGTTAATGGACCTTTTTAGATTTGATTCTAGCTTGGGATTTGAGTCAGGAGATTCACTTACAAATATTTTATAACTTATACGGCGGCATACGAAGAGTTCGCGGGCATCATCGTTCACTGACAACCATGTCTCTTTGTAGTGAACACATATAAATACATTACTAACAGCTGATTGCAATCTATTTTGTCCCGCTCTGCTTACAGTCTTCGTTTATGTGTTTTCCGCACCTAAGATAATGAAAACAGTGGATACTCCGCTGTCCCACTGTGATTAGTAATATAGATGTGTGATTTATACGCTGAGGCTATAGTGCTCCGACCCAATATACCGGGCCCATATACCGGGCCAGCATCAAGCGCAGCAGAAATCTGCATTTGGGTACAAACAAACCTAGATATTTACGACATACTGTGTTTGGGAAGCTATGCATTATTCAGCTACTGTATTTGGCAAAGCTTGTTTGTACCAGGAACAAAGATTGTACTTTGCATTGCAAATTTGCAATCAGCCGTTACTGTAATATACTCATACACGAACAGTAAGTTACCTCACTTACCGAATAAGGAAGGAGACACAAGTTTTCCCCGTCCCTGTTGTAGCTGAGATCCGTGTTATAATTAAGGATCCAGTTCCCAACATTGCCTTATCATTTTTTCCCTCTCACCTCATACCGTACCAACCAAACCCTCACAACACCTTCCCCAACAATTCATAAAGCTCATGCCATCCAAACCTCACTCAAGGACTAATGTCGCACGTATGCCCCTCTTCAATGGGTCTACACACATGCACATGGGTTAACTGCCTTATAGGAAGGGCCCTGTCTTTCTTCCACTTCTTTCGCAAACACAGATCCCACCAAAAGCCAGGTGAGATAACTCAGAAAACTCAGTCAGAGCCGCAAATTGGCCAAACTGGGGATACCACCGAACGGAATCTCACGTGGAGGGAATGGTGTCAGATGTGGGAGGAGCGACGCTGACTTCCCAAGATTCAGTCAAAGGAGGGGGTTGCCCCCAAAAGAAGGACCAGAAGTCACCATTTCCCGAGCACCTTACCTATCCTCATACTATCGCTCGGTCTTTATCTCAATGTACCTATACACGATTCCCGATGCTGCGTTTTGATCCTTCTAGACCACATTTGCGTGTCTAATTGCTATTGCTATTGCTGTTGGTTAGCAGAGTCACCGTCTCATTCTCGGGTTGCGAGCAGCCATCGTGTGGCCAGGCAGCAGACGTTCGCGACGGGCCAGTGATTAGGTATTAAAAAAACATCACGTGCCATTTCTTTAGGAGGGGCTAGGCCCCGCTAGGGCCTAGTCCCAAGCAATCGCGGTCTGCTGGTAACGACAGTTTCTTCTCCACTACTTTTTGCTTGCAAGGGTTGTGGATCATGAAAAAGCTGTGTTCAGAGAAAGCACAGCGCCGCCAAGCGCAAAGCGATGGAGTAGCCTGTATACACAACACGAAAAACAAAAATGATGAGCGACAGACAACCCTTCGAATCGAACTCATCGGGGGTTGTAAGCGAGGTTCCAGCTTTCTTTAAAGGTCAGTCACTGGATCTGGGAGGAACACGATATGAGAGAGAAGAGAAAGATCCCACCTCCTTGTGCTGTACACCAAAGGGTGGGGGACAGTTTGTTCGTCATTGACTGTTGACGGATGATGATGTGTGGCCTCTTCTGTCGTGATTTTCCTATCATCTATGATCGTTAGCTTGTACTTTGGCGGAAAGTCGAAAACAGGACCGACCGTATTAAAGGTTCGCTTGTGGACCTTACAAGGGTCCCCCAGTCTGGACTTTCCGCGTGACTGGTGACTGGCTGCTTTGTAGTGGAAGAGCGCATGTTCTACTGCAACATTCGGCTACACTGACACGAGACATAGCATGCAAGCCCTCAGCCTCAGAGGGCCCGGAAGGGGGGCTTTGATATGCCAAGTGGTTCGAGGTTGATGGAGATTACATAGAAAAGGATAGGATGTCTTCGACTTCCGACTGCATGCTACTGCATACAAGTTCGTACCCATACGGTGTGACAGCTACAGAAGGAGGAATGGGACGGAGGTTGCAACCGCTTAGCTAAGAAAAAAGGAAGAGGGAACAGAGAGACGTACATCCCACTCAACCAAAAGAAGCAGACCAGGAATAACTGGTCGCGGCACAGCGAGCGACGTACTCGACGGGGAAGAGCGGCACGAGGGCTGGTTTCAGGGCTGAATCAATGGGCCCCCGGGCAAGGAGTGGAACACGGGCATGGTCTCCAGTATGGTGACGAGCGGGGGGAAAGATATTAGCGCGGTGGCAAGAACGTGCACAAGCACTGTCGTGGGCGACGAGCCGCTCGAACAGGTTGTAGAGGTCCGGATAGTGTTGTCACGGCTCGGCTCAGCTCGGTTTCGGCTCGGCTTCAACCGTTTTTAGTAATTCGTGCCAAGCTGAACCGAGCCGAGCCGATTCAACTATGCGGCTCGGCTCGATTCAGCTTGCAAGCCGCTTGAGCCATTCTAATTTCCTCTTTTGGGGTGATGACCATGTTGGAAAAAACCCTTGGCCGCCATCGATAAAGCATCACTTGGCACTTGCATCATCAACTTCCCCGACACATCTCTACTCTGGGCATGCCTGGGCATCGTTTGCAAGCTCAATTTCATGATCTGGGAATGGGGTTCACGGCCCTCAAAATATATGGGTGAATCGATGTCCTCGTCAACAATGCTGGATATTTTAAACCCGGTGCTGTGGAAGAGCTCCGGTTAGTGTTTTATCCTTTCGTTCGGGCCCTCCAAGCGGATTTCAAGCCTGTAATTAATTGCTGCACGATTTAGGCCTGAAGACATCCACGCACAGTACCAGATGAATGTATTTGGACCCATCGCGATCATTCAGGCATTGCTGCCTTCATTCCATGCGCAAGGTACGGCCACATCCTGAACATATCCTCTATGGCGGGCTTCGTGAGCCAGAGTTTTATCGGGGCTTGCAACAGCTCCAAGGCGGTGCTTGACTTGTTCTCAGAGATGCTCGCGCTAGAAGTCGCGCCCTTTGGTGTACATGTTCACACCATCGCGGCAAGTGCTTTCCCAACCAACGTTTTGGTGGCGGCGGCCAAGAAGGCTAGGGATGGGTGCGTTGGCCTTTCAGGATCGTACACGTCGAATTGCATGGCTCACCACTTTGACCGCCATTGTTCTTCCCTTCGCCCTCTTCTTCCTCACTTTCCCACCATGTTTCTTCTCCTTTCCTCTCTTCACGGGATGGCTAGATGGCCCTTCACCCGAAATTCACGAGGCCAGTGCGGCTAACTGGAGCGGCCATACGACCCACCCACTACATCGTCGGGGACAAACGATCCCGACTATCAAAATATCGATCCTCGCCCCTACATCTTCTGGCGGTTCATCAATCGTCTTCCCATCATCGTCAAGTCCCACTGGCGCTCAAACAGGCACCCAGACTGTACCACTACCAACGGTCCCTATCAAGGGCCAAGCCATCCGTGAGTGATATATGGAGATGACCTATGACACGATAGATTGGGGTGACAACATCAAGAGCCCCCCGTGGTTCGCTGATATACACATCCGCACACATTCATTCATCCAAAAAGTCTTCTTTTCTCTACCCAGTTTGTGCAGATTGCCCTTGTCATTATGTCTTCAAGCCCTCGGTCGCAAGTACCCTGGTTCCCCCTTCTTGCACAGAACCATTCTCGGGCTGCCTTGACTCGGTGTCTGGTGGCTTCGGGGTGGATCATCTGTTGCACCCCCCCGCTTTCTGTCCTGTCCTCAAGTCCGGCAAGTTTATGATAACTTTCGCTTTCGGCATTGTCACTCTCTTCAAGCAACACTACCGCCACGGCCTCAAGTGGTGATGAGGTGTACAGCCGTAGCATGTATCGGAACGTGGGAAACGATGACTCCGGTTATATTGTGCTTGAACGCGGTCTCGCCACCATCCCTCTCGCAGGCATTGATGTTCCTTTCCACTCGCGTTACCTCTGGTCTGGCATCATGCCCTTCCGTGCATGTGAGTGTACTTTTGCTTTTCGCTCTCGCTCAATCTAAGTGACCCTTCAGACCTATCGAAGAAAGTATGTCATTCCCTTCCCAGGACGTTCCCTCGTCCCCACTCAACCCAACCCTCCTCTCCTCTTCCGCGACTCTGCCAGAGTTCCTGTGCGGTAACCGTGCCCACGCCCATGTCCACACCCGTACCAAACCTGTCCTCGAACGGTATCGAGCCACCACTATCCCCTTCGGCAACCACACACTCTCGCCGGCACTCGCGTCTATTCGCGTGACCTCTAATATTTTTCCCCCGTCCGGGCTCTCTACCGCACAACACGATCACCGAGGATGGTGCCCAGGAGATCGAACTTCCCCCCTCGCGCGCGGATGTCCCAATACCCAGTACATCTCCGATGGCCTTTCGGCCACAGCAAAAGCTCGGAGAAAGTTTCGCCTTTGGAGCACGTCCTCCGTCCGATGCCGGTACCAACGGCGACACCCTCACTGACGACCAACCGCCGCTACCTCGTGCGTCCCGCAGAGGGCACCACCAAAAGTACTCCTTATCCCACAACTTTTTTTCATTCCTCGATCCGGGCTCAACTGCGTTCGGAGATCATGCCTCGCAGCTCACACCACCAACATCGGCATCTCCCCAGTCTGCGGGTTCAAACTTTGTTTCCTTGTAATTCAAGGTCACCCGTCTCACCACTTTCCGACACCAGCGCTTCACCCTTTTCTCACCTAAATGACGATTCTTCTCCTGTAGGAGCCGTCGGGCAGCTCACGCTTGGTGGGTGGCTATGGATCATCGGCCAGGGTATCGGCTCATTCGCATGCATCGGTTTGGGATACTGGGTCGTCTTTGACGCGATCGGCGTCGTCGTCAACAAGATTCTCCCAGCGTATCTCCATTGGCCCGTGCAAAAGGCCCGGGTACGACGTCCATTTGGGTGCACACCACTTTTGTTACTTCGAATCCCCTTGTCCTCAAGTTATACCATTTATCTCACAAACGTGCCATCCTTCTCATCATCGATGCCCTTCGCTTCGACTTTCTCTCTCCACATCCCTCAGAACCTCATTCCACTTACCATCACCATGTCTTGACCCTCCCTCGCGAACTCACCGCCAAGCAACCACACAACTCGTTTCTCTTCAACGCTTACGCTGACCCCCCAACAACGACGCTCCAGTGTATCAAGGGCCTCGTCACTGGCTCTCTCCCGACGTTCGTAGACATGGGTTACAACTTTGGAGGTGCGTCCATCGCAGAGGACTCTATCATCCTCCAGCTCCGACAAGCAAATAAGAATGTACGTCCTCCACCACGGTAACAGATCTTCCTGACTCTCTCCGCCGGTGGAGGGGCGTGTGCTGCCGCTCGAGTCGTGGCTTCGCGTCAAGAACCGTTGTTGCACCATTATGTCAGCGGTCTAACTACGTACTCGCTCGCTTAGCCCTTCTCCTCGTGCCCTTGTCTCGCCTGTCCTCTAACCCCTATTCCATGCTCCCCTCCCGCGAATAGCGGTGTCCGCACCGCTTCTGCCTCGTCGCTTCCTGGGTTGTTCTCTAGCCACTCTCTCTGTTCCTGTTCCAGCTTCCCTTTCGGTTTCGGTATGAACTCGCGCAGTCGTCGTGCACTGAATTCCCCTTCGATTTCCTCTCCGTCCAATCTCTCCAATGTGTAGGCGTTTCTGATGCGAGTGCGAACGCGGTATGGTTGTGACCATTTGGGGATCAGTTTGCGTTCCGTTTTGAAGGTGTAGTCGAGATCACTACGATAGACTTGAACTAGTTGTCCTGTGCAAAATACTACCTCACCTGATTTTTTTAACACCCGTCTGTCGTATGTGTGCTTCCGACTAATGGCATGCTTGACAATCGCCTCGTACCCGTCGACCCTTTGCTGCGCGGCATACGCCATGTGAACCGCTGCCTCTGCTGCGCTTGGGGTGTCTCGTGCTGCGATCTCTGGCTCTGTTCTCGGGGTGTTTATTGCCATGCCCAGCAGTAGCTCCTTGGGCGTGAATTTGAGGGCGGGCAGGATGCGTCTGTTGAGCGCCGCGACTGCTGTGTCGAGGTGGTCTGGCCATGCCTTCGGTAAGTTCCCCCAAGTCCCATCGTCATCTTGTTCTCCAACCTCGGGGGCGCACATGCGTTTTAAGACATGGAGGAGGATTTTGTTTGTTCCTTCTACTAGCCCGTTGATCCAGGGTGAGTAGGCTGGCGTGACGTGGTGTTTGCACCCGTTGGCTTCGCAGAACTCGCGTACCGCCGTGTTGTCGAAGTGTGATCCTCCGTCGGTCATAAGTGCTTCGGGTGCGATGAAATTCTTGCCTATTGTGTTGAGCGCGCCTACTGTAGTTTTGGCTGTCCCTGCTGACTTGTATTTGAACGCCCAAATGTGCTGCGAGAAGGTATCCAGGTACAATCCGATTGTGTGGTACCCTCCTTTCCCTACGGGCATTGACAGATAGTCGCCTACCAACAACTCGAATGGGTGACGTCTGGTTATTGGCTGTAGGAGGGCGTTCAGGCGGGTTGGCCCGAAGCTCTTACACTGCGCGCAGCTGCGGATCGCTCGCATTATTACTAGGTCGAGGTCTGGGCTCGAAATGCGGTCCATTAGCGCCATCTTGATGCCGTCTCGCCCCATGTGGCCTCCCTGCTGGTGCTGCTCTTCTGCCATCGCCTCTGCCTCCTTCCTCGATGTGCATTCCGTCCTTGTTCTTGCTCGCGTGCTCGTGCCTCCATGGAGCTTCCAAAGCTTCCCCTCTTCGAGTATGTATTGGGACGCCCTGTGTCGCGCGCGTTTCCGGTCTCGTACCGTTTTCGCACTGTCCTGCCCTAGGATGGCGTCTATGACCTCTATAAACAGGTGTTCATCCTTGAGGCGTTCTCGGAGTGTTGCCACCTGCTCCCCTGTTGCTCCTTGTAGGGTTAGCAGGATGTCGTTGGTTAGCCCCACCTGCTCGTCTCTGTCGGGGTTCACCGTCCATGTGCTTCCATCCTCGCTCACTGCTGGCTGTCCTTCCCACTGTCGGCTTAGCCCGTCCGCCACTACGTTTATCTTGCCTGGAACGTGGCGCACATCCACGATCTGGTGTGCTAGGATTCCATCTCGCCATCTCGCGTGGACCACGCTCGGCTTCTCGCTCAGGAGCGTGTCTCGGAGGGCCTGGCAATCTGTCTCTATTTCCACTGGAAACCCCCATATCGTGTCTGAGAATTTGTCTAAGGCAAATTTGAGTGCCGCAAACTCCAGTAGGAATGGCTTGTACTTAGCTTCCGTTACTGATGTTCGTTTCGACGCGAATGCAATCGGGTGGAGCTTCTGTATCACTGTGCCGTCGGGTTTCGTGTGGGGGAATCTTTGGGCTAGCACGCCTGCGAACCCTTCTTGGCACCCATCTGTTGTGACTACGAATGGCGTGCCATCCCACCTGGGCCCACGCAGTATCGGCTCTGATGTCATCTTGATCTTGAGGTCCAGGAATGCTTTCGTGTGGTTCTCTTTCCACCTGCGTTCTAGGTCATGGGCGGCCATGATTCTTCGGTACGACGTTTTCGTGCAAGGCTGTGGTAGCGTCACTTCCGCCAGTAGATCCCTCAGTGGTCCTTCCACCCGTGCGTAGCCTCGGATGAGGTCCCGGAAGTGCCCCGTTAGACCCAAAAATGAGACGAGATTCAGCGCGTTTGGAGGCCTTCTCCAGTCGACGATTGCTGTGAGCCTCGTGAGGTCAGGCAAGACACCCTTCGCGCTCACTCTGGCTCCTGCGAACATGGCTTCTGACATGAAGAGTTGTGACTTGGCTGCGGATAGTGAGAGCTTCCGCTCTCGGACTCGGTCTAGGATCCTTATGAGCTTCTCCTTCATTCTTTCGAACGTGTCCGCTGCTGAGCCTCCATCGTCTACAAAAATTTCCATGGTCTCGTCCGCAATCAGGTCGTGCAGGTGGTTGGCTGCCACCGCTGCGAATGCCGTGGGTGCTCCCGTTAGGCCAAACGGCATTCTGACGTACCAGAAGTGTCCAAGACCTTCCACGTAGAAGGCCGTGTAGGGCCGCGATTCCTGGTCGATTTCGACAGCGTAGAATCCGGAGGCAAAGTCTATTACGCTCACGTACTTGTGGCCGCTTAATCTCTGCTGTTTCGCTCGTATGTCTCCTTGTGGCATGGGTGCCACCTTTGACAGCTTGTTCACCTCCCGGAAGTCTTGGCATATGCGCCATTTCTGCTCCTCATGCGTCGCAACTGGTTCGGCATTCTTGGGCCCTTGCCGCGGTGGTACCTGGAAGTGCGGCGTCAGTCCTGCTGCCTCGCACTCGGTATTTACCTTGCGCTGGAGCTCCTCCAGTGTTAGTCCTGTTCCATCGTGCTGCTTCTGTCCGAGTGTGGTTGCTGAGACGCACTTAATCTCCGCTGGATCTGCGCGCTCGATGATGCCTGCACCCAACATCTCCAGGACCTTCTTGTGTAGATAGCGTCGTTGCGGTGGCGTGAACGTGCGTTGCCTTGCTTTTGTGGACAGTATGGCGTCTGGTGGTATCCCTAGGTGGAGCTTGGCGTCCTTCGCTAGTATGACCTCGCGCACTGAGAGGGCAAAGCAATCAGCGTATGCCCTCACCAGTTCACGCACCTGGTGTTGTTGGTTGCCGCTTAGCTCTTCTCCTATCTTGATTGCCTTCTGTATTGCTTCCACCCTCTTGTGGTGGAATGGGTCGGTTTGTCGTTCTGGTGTCGCTGCTGCGGCCGCCTGTGCTGTTGGGCCGATTGGTGCTTCCGCTTGGCGTTCTTGTTTTTCCATGTTCTCGTCCCAGCTGCTGATCGTTGCGACTACTGCTGCTGGGTTCTGTCTTTTTGCTTGCTGTTTCCAGTCTGCGGTTACTGGTAGCCCCCGTCTTGTTGCTTCTACGTAGTACGTGCTGCCTATTTGGTTTGTCAGTACTGCTCTTCTTATTGGGTCACTCACCTGGATCTCATCACGTTCGTAGTCATGATGTGCTCGGAACGACTGGAGCATCGGTTTGCCCAAGAGGAATGACCATCCACCTCCGCTGTCGAAGACTTCAAACGTGCCCGTTGTCGTGACTCCTTCGAGCTCGACCGTTCCTGTCCACGCCGCTTCTGATCTCGCTAGTGAGCCGTTTGCCATGCGTAGTGTACGTGTTGATGGCCGCCATGTGCCCAACCTGTGCTTCACATACTCAAAGACTTTCGTGCTCATTGCACAGATCATAGCGCCATCATCGAACGTTGCGCGTATTCGGACCACTTCCCCTCGTGGTCCCCGTAGCCGGATTTCGTGGACGAATGGCTTCGCTACCTCGTCCTTCCCTCCGACTGCGTACAGGTTGACCGCTCCGTTGTCTTGCTCCTTGGCCTTTGCCTGTGGTTCGGTGGGCGGCTGCCTCTCGCCCCTGCTTAGTCCTCCCGGTCTGCTTTGGATGTGTGCCCGTGGCTCTAGGCTACTGGGTTCCACCCGTGCCAGTGGTGTCATGGACTCGGAGCCCGTGGATGCGATATCCACCGATGTGCCGGTCCTTGTTCTCCATAGCTCGTTGACTTGCTTGCTCAGTTCCTGGAGCTCTCTCTCTGCCTGAAGTCGCTGCTTTAGTCGATCCACATCGATCCGCCTGACCGCCTCTAAGAACGATGACCAGTCAGTGAACGGTTGGGCGATGCTGCTCCGCACCAGCTTTGGTAACCCTTTCATCACTTGACGGATGTATTCTATCCGGTTCTCTAGCCCACAGCTGTACACCTTAGTGAGCATCTCCTCAGCCCATGCTATATGCCCGTGTACTCTGATCCCTCGGAAGGAGACCTCCTGGCCCACATCTCCTGGTTCCATCTTGTGCTCTAGGAGGTCTTCTGTCTTGTCCATCGCTCGCTCAGTTGCTGATTGCCATGGCGCTGGTACCCAACGCTGCGTGAACTCCGGCTCCAGCTGGTTCCAGTCCATGCGTGCCGCTGGGTTCAGACTCTGGAACCAGGTGTCAGCTGGGGAGTCAATCTCGATGCATAGTGGGAAGAACTGGGCCTTTGCGTTGGCCGTTGTGATGCCACTCAAGGCCATCTGGTACTCTAAGTTCCGGAGGAAAACCTTCGAATTTTGTTCCCGCCTGCCTGCAAACATTTCTCGGTTACCTACTGGTAGTGTCATTTCGATGCTGGACCGTGACTCTGGTGTTTTTTATGCTGTGGCGTGACTCGGATTCCGCTCTCGTCACCACGTTGGAGGGGCGTGTGCTGCCGCTCGAGTCGTGGCTTCGCGTCAAGAACCGTTGTTGCACCATTATGTCAGCGGTCTAACTACGTACTCGCTCGCTTAGCCCTTCTCCTCGTGCCCTTGTCTCGCCTGTCCTCTAACCCCTATTCCACCGGCCTCCAGATAGCGTTCATGGGTGACGACACCTGGCTCTCTGTCTTTCCCACCTCTTTCCACCCAGGGATGACCCACGACTTTGATTCCTTCAACGCCGAAGATCTCCACACCGTCGACAATGGCGTCATCGCCAACCTTTTCCCTCTCTTAACAAACTCGACGCACGCTCACACTTGGGATTTCATCATCGGTCACTTTCTCGGCGTCGACCATGTCGGACATCGCGTAGGTCCCGACCACCCGACGATGCTAGCCAAGCTGCAACAGATGAACGACGTCCTGAAACGTGTCGTCGACCTGCTCGATCAAGACACTCTCCTTGTCGTTCTCGGAGACCACGGTATGGACCGCAAGGGTGACCACGGTAGCGACAGCGACCTCGAAGTCTCTGCCGGCTTGTGGATCTACTCCAAGGGTCCACCCTTATCCTCCAGCAACCACCATCGATCGCCGACCGCGCACCTGCCACAGATCTGGACTCTCGTCCCCGTCACCTTAGACGTTTCCTCGGACACCGGCACCGGCACCGGAGCCGGCGCCGCAAAGACAAAAAAGAAGGAAGTTCGAGTGGTGGTGTTGGGGTTTGCCAATGCGTTTGAAGCACCGTTTGTGCTCCTGTGGACGCTCGCGCTCGTACCGGTATGGCTAGCCTCGCAACCGAGTGCACAGATCACTTTGGCACTCACCACTATCGTTCTGCTTGCGCATTTAGAGCTCGTAGATGCGACGCGTGATGCGCGCGGTCTACAATCGAGCTTTGCCCTCGATCCTGCCGCCACGTTAGCTCACCTACAACAAGGTAGCAGCACAGCACCAGGAGGGACGACGACAACGACAACGACAACGACAACAACAACGACGTCATTTGACGAGATTGCGCCGCTCGTGTTATTAGCCCAACTCGCTTATTTCGCAACTGGACATCAAGCCACATTGTCGAGTTTGCAATGGAAAAGCGCGTTCACGTTCAGTTCAAAATTATCTTATCCACTCTCTCCCATCCTCGTCGTGCTCAACACGTTGGGGCCCACGGCGCTCATCGCCTCTGCAGCTCCTCTATTGGCCATTTGGAACCGAGCTCCACAACAACAACAACAACAACAACAACAACAACAACAACAACAACAACAACAACAACAACAACAACAACAACAACAACAACAACAACAAGTCCAAGATCAAGATCGAGAAGAAGAGCGACGCTCGGCGGGGGCGGCGGCGCTATTGGACTCGACTCGAGCCTGCCTCGGAATCTCACAATATTTGACCACGTTGTTGTTAGGTACCGCGTTGAACGCCACTTGGCTCCGACGTTACCTCATGGTTTGGAAAGTGTTCGCGCCGAGGTACATTCTCGCCGCGTTCCAACTCTTGCTCGTCGATCTCGTCTTGATCATCGGGTTGATGGCCGTCGTCGGTCACGTCGTCGGTCGTGTCGGTCGCGTGTTTGGTCAGTTGCACCACCGTTCCGGTTCTGGTCGGAGGTAGTGTTCAAGGAGACCGTTAAGTACCTTTTACTCTCACCGGGCGAGGGTCGCCATCATCACCCTGGGGATGAGGACGTTGAATTATACGGGTTGGTCTTGCATTACATCAACCACCTCCCCCCCTGAATTCACCTGTCTAGAATCGACTTGCCCATAATACTCAAGCATCTCGGTATGACCCACAAGGACGCGATCTTCGGTCTAGTCGACCTTTTTTCGTTGTATGCGATCCGCATAGGATGTGATCGCCTGTCGCGCCGTTACCCGCGCCGAGGTCTGTTTTCTCAACTCTCACTAGATCCCCGTCTCATCCTCACTGCGCAGCCCGCCTTTTTTTCTTCATCTCAACGTTCCGAAGTCCATTCGTCATCGTGGTCCTTACCTTTGCTTCTTGGCTATACGCTCGCCACCATAAGAGCAAAAAGGGTACATATCCAATCGCTGTCCTTGGGACCGTTCCCCGGGGTTTTAAAGCCGTCGGTACTCCCACGATCGACCATCACCTCATTAGCGCACTCGCACCAAAGCTCCCTGTGGCCACCATCATCTTGTTTCTCGAGCACATCTCCATCGCCAAATGTAAGTCAACGACTGCATTGTCGCTATCTAATTAATATTTGCACAGTGTTTGGGTGTATCAACGGCTACAAAATCGACCCCAACCAGGAGCTCATTGCGATTGGCGTCACCAACACCGTCGGGACTTGCTTCGGTGCTTACCCCGCGACGGGTTCATTCTCACGGTCTGCCATCAACTCCAAGGCTGGCGTGCGCACACCCCTTGCGGGTATTCTCGCTGGTATCATCGTTGTCGTCGCATTATACGGTCTCCCCCCTGCCTTCTATTGGATCCCCACCGCCGCACTTTCTGCTGTCATTATTCACGCCGTCGCCGATCTCGTCACCAAGCCCAATCCTTACTCTAGTTTCACTGTTTTCCAACTCTTTTCTATTCGAAGACCACAGCAAGCTGGTAAATGGTGAGTAGCTTTGATTCCATTTGGTTTGGGCGCTCAAGTTAGGTATCACTCTCCCGCTTCTCGAAGGCGTCTATCCGTAACTTAATCGCATCGCCCTTTGCCATCAACAATGCCTATGCCGAACTCATCTATAACCGCACATCATCTCCACGGCTCTCGAAAGTTCTTCGCAACTGGGATGAAGAATGCTGGGATGCCCCCAAGCAACGGCAGAATCTCGCCTGGGTTCTGCTAGTTGCTGGTATCTTACCAGTTTGCTTCTCCCGTGCGCTGGGTCGAAACCCAAGATCTATTCTTTGGACAATACAAGTTTGAGTGCTTCATCGAGATTGGCCCATCCCCAACTCTCGCTGGTATGGCCGTACGCACCCTCAAGGGCAAAGGATGACTCAACTAGCGTTGTCCGTCAAGTATTCTGTGCTTCAAAGCATCAGAAGTGATCTATTACCAGTTCGAAGGTGAGCTTGAGGCAACATCTGAACCAGACGCAGCCAGTGAAACTGCCCCTCTAGTGCCGCTCCACTGTCAAGCGTGCCAGTTGCAGTTGCTACCGCTACTCCAGCTGCCGCCGGTCCTGCTTCTACCATCAAAGACAATCTGGTCCGTGCTGTCGACATCCTTGTTGCGATTGTCTCTCGAAAGTTAAAGAAGGAACTCAGCGAGATCCAAGTCTATAAGTGATCTCTGTAACGGCAAGTCGACCCTTCGAAATGAGATTATGGGCGACTTTCGGGTGAACGAATTCTCATCTGCCCCTGGCAAGGGTGAGGAGCTGCCGCTTCCCTTGCGTCTGGTCACTCCGGCAATCTCAGAAAGCATTCCACTAGTCTCGTGTCGTGTGCCATCGGTGGCAAGATGCCTGAGCCCATCTTTGATGTGTCGAAGGCCCGTATCATAAAGGGCCTTGATACGGCATCGGCTGACCATAAATTTAATGAGACCAGGGTCTGCGTGATTCATCATGGTGATATAATAGACAGTGATCTCACAGTTGAGGTAGTGAGACGGCTGAAGAGAACATCGTAGAACATGAGGAGAGCGTCCTTGACAAACCCGGTTTCACAAGGAGTCAAAGTTAGCGTTGTCCATTTGCTGTGCGTGCAAGACACCTGACAACTGCCCACACCCTGGTGTCCTTCTGTATCCGTGCTATTTAACTCTCCGGTGCAGACAGGCTTTGCTAGACAAGGTACATTGACTTAATTACGATTTCGCAAACTGTTGAAGTACGACCCCAACTCCTCTGTTGGCTGAGCTGCCTCCCTTGCCTCTAGCTCTTCGATCTCTTCATCTCGGTCCAACCCTTTGGTGAAGTTAAGTTGTTGGCCTTGCTTCACAGAAAATTTTAGAATCTGTAAGGCCTCGACCAGCTGTGGTTTAAGTTGACTTCGTTTTGCTGTTATGGTCTCCTTGCTTGACGAAAACACCCTTTCACATGGAACTGAAGAAGCCTGAATGGGGAGTATATCCATGGCAAGTTTATACAGTGTCGGAAATGCTTTCTGATTGTCCTGTTATAATTTAAGAATGAGAATGTTAATACAACGAGATTTCATACCTGCCAGAAGATAAGACTTTCAATATCTTGAGCAGGGACAGCAAGGTAGGTGCCGACTTCAGCTTCTAGAGCACCATAGCCTTGAGCTTGATGTGAGTTTGAAGAACCAATCCGAAGCCCAAGAAGTTGTAAAGCTTTTTGATTATTTGTGAGTGCCTGTGAGGAGTGCTGAGGCTCTGAAGGTTGGCTGACTGCTGGAGAGTAATATGATTTGAGCTATAAAATGTTATTAATAAAGTTTGCCTGGTAAAAGTAAAGACTTACAGCATTGACAAGTATCATCCTGGCTTCAACTAGAAAACTTGGTTCATTTATTTTAAACCACTCAAGCTTCACAGATGGGTTGAGAACTAAAAAACACATTAGTGCTTCCTAACACCCCTTGACTATATGAACCACTTACTAATAGCCAAGATATAAGCTGGAACATTGTTAGTCTCATACACATAGTCCTCAAGCTTTGAGATCCCAGACTGTACAATATCAGATACTGCCCTATTCTTGTTCTTATAATCTTCCAGTCTTGCTAGTAGAGCCTGGAATGAAGGGATGGTGCCAAAAAGAGTTGGGGTTTTCTCTGCAGATAACAACTGCTGATAAGAATGTGGAATCTAAGCACTAGATTAACTTGCTATAGCTTTAAGAGTAGAATATCACAAACCTCAAATATCTCCCTCATAGTGACTAGCATCTTCCAATCAGCTACTGATAGCCGAGTATCTGCTTGATGATCACGTAAAAAGTGAATAATGGCCTAAATTTACTTATAGGTTAATAAAAAGAACACTATACATATCTAATACACACCTGCTTTAATTGCAAAGCCCTGTCAATCATCAGATAGGTTGAGGACCACCTTGTCTCCACATCGCGAATCAGCTTCAATGATTCTAGCTTCAAGGATGTGAGAATGTTGGCAAATGTGGTACGTCTCAATTCTGAGGCACGAATCTATACAATCATAAAATTCACTTTAAGAAAAGAAAAGAAAAACACTCACATATTGAATGACACTTTGCAGCTTTTTGATCGTGTCTTCATGATCATTTGCTTCAGCCACTTCATTCAACATAGCCTTACAAGCTAGATTGACAATGTGGGGGAAGCACCTGCTTACAAGTTAGCTGATAAGTTTAAGCAAAAAAAAAAAATCATACCTGATACGTCGCTCATCTCCAACAAAGTCAATCCCTTGTGATTGAAGCGTCTTCTCTAGAGCAAGAATGAAGGTGTCATTATTTGATGCATTGTCCATGGTCACCCAACCAATCTAGAAAATATAAGCTCAAACCTATCTTTTATCTTTAAAGTCTTACCTTTTTAGCAATATCCAGACGATTGATGACAAACATGAAAATCTCAGCAAGGCGCTCTCCAGTATGACTGCCAGGAATAGCTATAAAGCCAATAAGATCTGCACGAAGCCTAAGCATCTCTTGATTCCCGCGAGGTGTTTGAACAAGATATTTCTGAACCCAGTGAGCTGTAACACCCATATAGGAGTTCATATCAAGATCTGTCCAAGTGTCCATTGTAAATGAAATTTTTCCCGTTGACTCATGCTAAAAATAATAATTAAAATAATAATTAAAATTTACACATCAAAAGTATAAGCTGGTACATACATGCATTTGATGAGATAGCTCTTCAAGTAGTTCATCTTGACGCTCTAAGATTCTAGTCCTCATCGTTGTACGGTGAGGAATATCCCTGTCTTGAAGGCCACTGTGGAGGAGAAGAAAAACAGTACGAAGCCGTGGTGACTCAATGATATTGATGGGCTAATAAAAAGATTAAGCCTTTCAAATAAATAAATAAATAAATAACCACTTACCAGATCATCTGCTGCAATTAAATTGACCAGAGCATCAACCAAAGCCTCAGGGGAGTATTGGGGCCTTGCTTGAGTTTCATGCCTAAGATCTAAGCCCTTAAAGGCTGCATAAGCTGCCTGAGCCTCCTTGCCTTTGATTTCAATGCCACGTAAGTCACACTGAGTAAACCAATCATCACGATGAGTATAAAGGAGGTGCCTTCTGAGTGTGCCAACAGCTGTGCCTTGACCATATGCAAATGCATCATGTGTGCTGTTAGCTTCATCAGCAGTGCTACAATTTATATTAGCTTTATTTTAAAAAATGGAAAAATCCGTCACTCACAGGCAAAATGTACTGTTAGGGACTAGCTGTTCCTAGTTCCTAAGATAGGATCAAGTTGTTCAGGAAGGACCAACAAAGACGTAAGTCAAAGTTGGGTCTAGCTAAGTTATAGCACTTAGAGGGCTTCAAGAGAAGAGGGGTTCACAAGGGGATTTGTGAGGAGATTCAAGAGGCTAGTATTGGAGAGAAGTCCAAGCTGGAGAGCAAGGACACAAGTCGAAGAGTCTTATATACTGTACAGGGGCAAAGGGCGAGTGACATCAGTAATGATGTCATGAGCCTGGGTCTGACTACGACGTCATCGAAGTTCTAGGCTAATGATGTCATAAGGGTCACTATGAGTCAAGAACACGCTGTTCTGTGTCGTACAAGGTGAGGCTCAGTCCGTAAGCGAGAATATGGACGGAAATGAAAAGCATGAGGTAACAGGGAGGCAAAGGTCCAGACAAATCCGTAACATGTACACTTCCTTGAGTTGTTGTCATTATTGTCCTTGAAAAAGGTGTAGACATCTCTAGCATGGTGACCTTTTCTGTTGCCAGCAGGTCCTGAGGCCCGTTTATTTGCACGCTGCTGCCGGCGACTGGGTGTAACAGGAACAGGGTCAATTGGAAGATTGGTGGTGGAAGCCTGTCTCTCATCAGGAGCAGAGCCTGAGGCATCATCAGGAGCAGCAATATCAGGCTCAGGTAATGCTGAAGAGATAGTAGAGAGATTGAAAGTCTCAAGGTGAGGAGAAGACGCTTGCGGAGGAGCAATAAATGGATCATCTCCCACGTGATGCTGAGGCTCAGGCTCCGGTTGAGGGACATGAGAAGAGGATCCGGCAGCTGTGGGATCTAACAAGGGAACCTTAGCCAGATAAATGATGATGAAGCTATAGAGATACAGACCAAGACGGAAGGTTGTCTGGAGAGCCCCGCCCGGAAGGATTACGTCAGCACGAGCACGAGCACGAGAACCTGAGGCCGCGGTTGTTGCCTTAGATCTCCGAGATGCCCTCTTCTTGGGGGAAGGGGTGCTTGGATTGCGTCGCTTTCTGCCAGCCATAGAAACAACAGTGAGATAGCACTAGAAAAGTACAGGATCGAAAGCTTGGACTTGATGGTGGGGGTTGGAAAGAGAGATCGATAACACAACGCAAAAGTGAGGCTGACAGAGTTACGCCCAAAGTCCAGCTCACGTGTTTAGTCGAAACCTCCACCACCGCTGATTCTCGGAATGCCCATAGCTGGACCACCCCATGCGCACTTCTCCTCTTGTGTACATCCAGTACCTCCACTTCCTAGTTGCATATTCAGCCATTCTCGCATAAGTTGAAAGTCGCTTGCCCAGTTCCCCTCTCGTCGATGTCGTCTTTCACCACGGTCTGACCATGCAGCGTGCTGTCAAACATGACGAGCTGAGCTGCTCGAACTATGCCATGTGTGCCATCAATCCCAGTTGTGTTAGTCAGACATTCAATGATGAAGCCCTCCACAAGGTCGTCGATACTATCTCCAACATCAGAGACTGCCTATTGGAGATCGTGAAATTCAACGTCGAGGTGCGTCACCATTTTTATGTTGCTATATAGCTACTGATTGATACCAGGGCCAACAATATGTCCGTGCTGGCAAGCTTGTCGCATCCCAAGCTTTGACGAACGTCCTCAATTACCTCAAGGTGCAGAAGGTCGATATCACTAAGGCATGTATCCTTAGATTCCTGGTCATTCATTACGCTCACAATCACAGTCCCGCTGACCCTTCAGACCTATCTAAGAAAGTGCTATCCACTCTCCGGGACCTGTTGTTTCTTGAAGGCATCTATATCCCTCGAAGCCAGTGAAACTGCCCCTCCAGCGCCTCTCCACTGCCAAGCGTGCCAGTCGCAGTTGCCACCGCTACTCCAGCTGCCGCCGGTCCTGCTGTTACCATCGAAGACACTCCGATCCGTGCTGTCGACGTCCTTGCTGTGATTGTCCCTCGACAGTTAAAGAAGGGACTCAGCGAGATCCAAGTCTATAATGGATCTCTATATCGCCTCCCGTCACCACCACCGCATCCAGGGAAACTAACCCGCTACAATACCGTGGGTGGAGGTGGGGGTGAGCGCATTGCAGCCCGCAAGGTGATTATTAGCAAGCGCCTAAAGGTGGAGGCTGAACACACAAGCAGAGGTGAGGACCCTCCTCCCGCAACACCTTCGCATCGTAAACGACGCTCGTCTGTGAACCGGCCAGATGTCGTCGACGACCATGAACCACCCTCGGCAGCGTCTCCAACGACACCTGTACTGCAAACGCCAGCTTTACCTCTCCCCACCTCCGAAACTGCATGTGATGAGAGCGACGCTCAACCCGACCTTCCAGCGCGAAGTCCGACGCCGAACGCAAGGAGTCCTAGCGTTGAGCGTAGTCGAAAACATGGTCTGGACATACTCATGGGGGTGTCACCGTCTTCCGCAACATACCGCTACGAGACCCTGCTGGAACGGCGAGGTCCGGTAGTTGAAGAGGACGACGCTCCCGATCATGATCACAGTCAGGCACCCCCCGTCCCACGTTCGACGTACAATCGCCGCTCAGATACACCCCCTCAAGTACCTTCGCCTCATCCACCTCACGTTCCCGTCGCACCTCCAGATATCTCGGCAGAGTCGACTGATGATGGTGGCGTTCCCGCATATACGCCGAACACGGCTCAAGACTAACCGCATGTGTTCCCAACCTCGCCTTTTGCCACACCGTTGCGCGAAAGGCAGGGTTCCGATGAAGAGGAAGAGGATTCGCATACAGAAAATGATTCACCAAGGCGTCCGCCGTGGAATGACGCATATGACCGTCAGATTAGTTGGGTAGCTGAACCTGGTCAGTTCCTTAAATATGATGCCTCTTCATTATCACCTATTACAATGTCTATGTTCGTACTAGAGCGGATTCCCGTCCATGACGAAAGCGATAACGATGAAGCAGACGATACGGACGAACCAAGGGGCCATCCTTCTGCTCCGCAGCCCTCGGACGATGACGAATCGTCACCGCGGGCGTCCACCTGAACTCTTGTAGAAGATATTGAAACCTCGCCCGAGGTTTCAAAGCCTTCTCATATCCCGCCATCACCCTCATCCGCCATCGCCTCCCCTAGAGATTCCAGCAATGATTCTCGTATTTTCCCTACCTCCATCACTATCATTGCCTAGTCAACCCGAGCTGTCCTCTCCAAATGTAGAGTATCAGGAGTGGGAGGAGTCTTTGCGGGTGATCGTTACTGACACAACGCCAGGTTTCCAACTCAAATAGCCCTCCTTCGCTCACCGCCCCTCTTCCTACGATATCGTCCCTTATTGCTGCTCTCCCTTCCGTCCAGAGTTCAAATAACAGCCCTGCATCCAAGATCGCTGCTCATCCTCGTTGCGACCAAAACGGATCTTCGTCGAGACGATAACACGCGACGCTTGCTCAGTGCACAGGGTCAGACACCCGTCACGCCCGAACAGGGCGCGGAGGTCGCACGTGAAATCGGCGCCAAGTATATCGAGTGCTCCGCGAAGACAGGCAGCGGGGTGCAGGAGGTGTTTACGCTCGCCTTGCGGGAGAGCATGAAGGCCAAGTGGGGGAAGATAGCACGGGAGCGGCGGTGTGTCGTGATCTGATGTTTTGCCACCCTGATCCCATTTCCTTTCCCCCACGCTCCTTGCCCCACTTGATCGGCATCTGCCAGCGATCAAAAACCGGCGCGCGGAAGGGTCCAAGGGGTCCTTTGACCCTGGAATAATCAATGAATGCGCCAAAGAGAAAGCGTGGAAGAGATGCACAGGACGACGGAGCCCCTTCCTCTTTTGTTTCTAAGCGACGTGCGACTGAGACGGTGTTCCGCGGGCTGAACGGTCTCAGGTCGCAGCGCCGGTTCACCAAGTGACTTGGCTTGCGTACTATCTATCTACGTGCTACCTTTGAGTCGACTGGTGCCCACCCCAAGTTTGTACAGCAGAATCCCAGGACAGCTTTCCGCGATTTTGAAAGAGCTGCCCGCGCTGGGTTCTCAGGAGCTTGGTTCAAGCTTGGCCGTGATTACGAGAATTTCGGTGACTTTCCGCATGCCAAAGACTGTTATGAACGGGGCATCCGGAACAACAACGAAAGTTGTTTATATGTATGTGTTTGAGTCTTTTTTGATGGACGGCCCATTGAATGTGTCAACCGTCAGCGAATGGGAACGGCCCACTTAATGGGTCAGCTTGGCTTGTCATCCAACCCAGAAGTTGCCCTACCACCTTCAACGTGCCGCGACAGTAGCGACCGTGGAGGTTCCCCAGCCGGCATACGTTTTTGGCCTCCTACTCCTAGGGGAGTTCTCTCTTGCTACTTTACCTCCACACTTCGTCCTTCCGCTCGTTCCTCCCGGAAGTTCGCGCGACAATGAGGCTCGACGCCATCTGGAGCGCGCAGCGTACCTCAACTTTCAATATAAGCTCGGACATGCATACGAGTTTGCGCAGCTGCCGTTTCCATTTGGTGCGCTGCTCTCCGTTCAGTACTATTCGCTCGCAAGCCAGCAAGGGGAGATCGAAGCAGACATGGCCCTTAGCAAATGGTTCCTCTGCGGTTCGGAGGGTTCTTTCGACAAGGACGAATCTCTGGCATTCACCTTTGCTGAAAAGGCTGCACGCAAGGCCCTCCCTAGCGCTGAATTCGCCATGGGTTACTATATGGAAGTCGGCGTTGGTGGTCCGAAGGATATTGATGCTGCGCTCAAGTGGTACACTCACGTAAGTCAGCGGCCTGTTGTCCTGTCAATTCCTTAATTTATGATTTCCTCATTTGTATCCAGGCATCTCAACATGGGAATACAGATGCGACTGATCGGCTCGCCGCGCTCTCCCAGCCTGCGCCGCAGGCCCTCTCCCGCCAGGAACACGACAACCTAACGGAAACTATCCTCATGCGTAAGTGTACTCAGGCTAAGCAACGTTCCGATGCTTGTGGAGGACCACGCCACGGCGGCCGACAGAATGGCCAACAAGTTGTCGCTAACATTCGCAAGAATTCGGTCGCTCACCGTCACGGCACAGCACAAGCGCTCGATCGTCCTTTCGCAGGCATGCGTCCAATCAATGATGGCGGCTACGGCCATGCGGCTGACGGCAGACATCGACCGTCTTTGAGCGGTACAGGCATCTCAAACTCGAACTCTTCGGAAGGTTATCCTCACCCGCCGCGACTTCCGCAGCAGCAACAGGTGCCGTTAAGCAGCAGTCCTGGCTCGGCCAGCGATGTCGGGTATCGTTAACGGCAAGCAAGCATAAGCGCTCAGGGTGGATACCCTTCTCCACCACAGCCACAGGTTCGTGCGGGCAGCCCGGCACCCGGTGGGTATCCATCACCTCGCATCCCTCCTGCGCAATCCTATGGAACGCCGCCGGGGAGACCACCGTTGCAACAACAACAACCTCTCGTCGGCAGTCTTGGGCGTCGTCACCAGGGATCAGCAAGCGGATCAACCCCGGTGCCTTCACCTTCACCGCCTGTAGCGTTCTGATCCTCCTCCGGCGCGCCCTCCACCGGCCAAAGGACCAGCAACGTTCCAGAAAAATGGGGAGACTTCGCAAAGCAGGTGCATCATGTGGCAGCTGTGAGCGCCGAGACACCCCACTGCAGACTTCCAGACCCATCCTCTCCTCTTTGTCTACGTCCCAGGGTCGTACTTTCACCATCACGTCCAGTAATACCACCCTTCCACCAGAATTCCTCTCTTCTGTCCGTGATCCGGACTCAATCAGCGAGATCGTCCGCACCAAGCCCGCAAGAACATGCGCACAGTGGAATTCCAATGCCTCCACACCACCCAGCAGCTGGCACGACCACATGCCAGCGCGCAGGCAGTGTCCCAGTTTCCCCGACTCTAGCAGGTGGCCTCACGGCCACACATCCTTCACTTCCTCCATCAACATTCGAGGAACATCACCCCGTTCACCACCATGGCATCTACGCACCAGCATCGTCAGCTCAGATCCAGCCCCAGAATCAGACCGCGGAGAAGATCACCCACCACGCTCAGGTCAACTGTCGCCCGATGGTTCGCTCGAGGCACGTGAGCGTGAAGATTCAGTCAGTCTGGAGTAGCCTGTCGAGTCACAACATATGTATATCACAGAGTTGGTAAACACCGTTTCAGAGGCAGAGGATGCTGAGCAGCATGACAAAGATAATCTATGGAATGATATGTAATTCAACATATGAAAGGGAGGGGAGGTAAGGTGGATGACCCAGCAGACAAGGGATGCTATGAGAACGGTATGAGACAGGCACTGCAGGAACTGCCAGGCAGGCAAGCGCTGAAATACCATATATAGTAGGCATATCCAAATTGGGTAAATGAATCGGCTCGAAACCGCTTGAGCGGCTCACAAACGGCTTAGTTGCCAAGCTGAGCTGATTCAAGTCTTGAGCCGTTTAGCTCTGTGGCTCGGCTTGAATCGGTTCGGTTCGGCTCGGAAGCCGCTTCCGAGCCGAGCCGTGACAACACTAGGTCCGGAGGGGAGATGATGCCAATTCGGGAAGGTGCACTTCATCGTGGGAATTTCGAGATCAGGTGCGTGAGCGATCCTCCCGCCGCGGGCTGGGCGCAACATTCCCGCACCTTTCTCTCAATGCCCGACGACAGTCCTCTGCCAGTTTTCACACCGAAAAATCTGCTGAGGATCAGTCACTTCACAGTTTGCAGAGTGCGTCTTGGCTTGTTTTGCTGAGTTGGTCGTTCTCCAGCTCAAGCTCATTGTAGAGAGGCATATAACGCATTCATGGATTACCTCAACCAAGAGAGCGCGTTCGTCTAACCGCTCCCTTGCGTTGCAAGCCAACTGCTTCTTGAAATAGAGATATGCAAGGCCGACTGTCTCGCCGGTAGATATTAACCAACGCTACTATTGCCTTCTGCCTATCCTCAGAAACCCCACCTTTCATGCAGCAAGTTCCATTAGCAATCTCAACAGGGATCAGCACGCGGACAATCGCAGTTGCCACGCCAGATCAAATGACATGTGAGGACGGCATGTGCAGTTTCTCCACCGTTGTCGGCTTCGCGTTCGTTGCGATTTCAGCAAGCTCATACTCATTTGTGGTGCGTCGCTCCTCATGGGCGTTCATATCGAAAGTGATCGGAACATTAAGCCGCAATTTCCAAAGAAATCAAGGGAACGAATGGCGGGTGTGTCACCAGACAAACAAGCGCGGTCGCATCTAAAGTCATGTGTGGACACCCGAACACTTCAAATCGTTCGATAGGAGTGGTGAGACTTGTACAAGTCCAAAGAAGATTCCTGATGACTTACTGCCTAGCTAACGCAAAGGTTGCTCGACCCATGTTCTCGCACAAGACTCGTCTCGTATGCTCTGGGACGCTACTTTGAGAACCACAAGATGATGTCCGCAGTGGACAAGTTGCCACGCTAGCACGGCAGCTCCTATCGTGTGGACACGCAGTACTGAGCTCGAAGTTCTCAACGAGATCGACGAGTTCAAGGCGGGCATCCTAGGTGCTGCAGGTGGACAATCCAGTACCTCTAGAGGCCCGGGATCCTTATGGGACACAGTTGCCAGAGGTGTAGAGACGGTCGTTGGTGGGGCTCAGGTTTCCGAGGCTGTCGGGAACGGTTTGAAGTCGGCTGCGGGGCCACGCTACAGCAGCTTGTGACAACATCCGCGCCTGCCGCTGATCGAAAATCCTGAGTTGATTTTGCAAAGATGGAGCGTAGATTGAGGTCGCCATGATGCGAGCTATTTTTTGCCCTGGTTGGGAGTGACTGTGGCTTACCATTTCGAGGAACCACCTTCCTAAATGCATTTTAATCTGATACCATGATCTTGACCGCGGGATTTTGTTTTTGGAATCCGCATTTATATAGCGTGTGATGTTGACAAAAACAAAGACGCGCTCGGCAACACAAGCTACAGGACAAAGGCATGCTCTGCCATGTAAACTATGGAAACCTAGGTATGCGTTATATAGTGCCTGTCTCTAAATGTAAAGAAGTGTAGGTAGGGTGTGAAGATTGGTGTGAGGTGTGATAGTGGGGTGTGCGCTCCATTGACTACGCGATCGTTTGGTACGTCGCAGTCAAAGATAAGCTACTAACCTCAGTTGGACGCTCGAACAGCCGACGAGGGCCAGAACCTTCCTGTCGGGCTCCCGAGTGCGGGGGTGATGGTTTATATTTGTCAGTCGATGTTCCGACGTCCAACATGTTGAATCCTAATATCACGGGCGCTTGCAACGGTCGCAGCCTAATAATGTTCAAAGGCTACATCGCCCTGCACGTTTAAATATAATAAACCGTCGTAACGGTGTGGTGGTTCTGTCGAGTATGCACAGGCCCTTTCCTCCTTTGCGGTGCGACGTTCAGAAAGGTGCCAGAACTGGAAGAAAATGAGTAGCGTGCGAAAGGAGTGATTGCTAGTGATCATTTGATCCTAGGACAAGGACAACACTACGGAGTATAAAGAAGTCCCATCACCCGTCCCACTACGTGATCAGCAGGGACCGAAAAAGGTATTCGCGTATTGTGTGGAAGGGAGATGAGTGGGAGAGGTAAGAGAAAGCGAGATGAATGAAGAACTCGAGGTACGTGAAACGAGCCCAAGTTATGTCATAGGTCGGATGAATAATGACTCGACGCGGAAAGCGAGGGATAACGATTCGTGTAGGCAGGGTATGGTATAGTATGGGGAGAAGACGGAGATGTGCGGACACGTTGGCCGTTGTTAGATTTTCAGTGGCCGCCGCTGTGCACCGGCAATGAACCTAAACATTTACACTGCTTGGGTTTACGCTAAAATTCCCGGAATAGATTTCAAGGCTGGCGCCAGCATGTTCTCTGTTGTGGCATTCATCGAGTTGATTCCGAGGAAACTGCTCAAAGGGAATCAGGAGCCTCCATGCCCGCACGGACACTAATTTGCCATACCTGGAAATAGGGAGACGTGCTAAGGAACGCGAGAGTGCAGGTCGGATCGGAGGCTAAAAGCCCCCCGAGAACATAAATTTGCGAGCGCCACGTAGAGGACGCCGAAACGTGACAATCAATAACAGTATTACGGTAACTTGATTGACACCGGTGGCGGCAGGTGGTTGACATTTATTTGTACTACACCCCATCCATGAGTACCCTAATCTTCCTTTCTAAGTGCCTCGTGGTATCACAAATCAATTCTATCATCCCTTCCACCGCCCCACGAGCCACTCAGGCCCACTTTTACTCCACCAAGCCTTGATCAGTCCAGCCGTGATACGCTGTCAATGTGCGCCGTCACTGTAAACGCTTCAGGTCCTCCACCTCGTGGCTCTCGCACCGTTAGCGTAGGGTGTCAACGTTGGTGCGCCGCGATGGGCGTCAGACTCATTTGGGCCAATCGATTACAGTTGGGTTTCAGCGGGTACACAACTATCGGTCCGTAAATGGAATAGATGCCCGAAGTTACCCAAATTGTCGAGGTGCCCCTCGACGATCCGGATTGGGCAATGGACCAAAGACAAAGAGTCCTCCTAATCGTTATCGGGTGCTGCCAAGCTCTATTTATATATGAAGTCCCCAGCAGAATTTCCCATTCATCTCATCTCAGAGACTCAGGCCAACCAAGCCATTATAACAACTACAAATCCCAATAATTCATAGCCCATGCCATCTCAACTTCACCCAAGGACTAATATCGCACGTATGCTCGTCTTCAGCAAGTCTACTACACACATGCACATGGGCTAACTGCCTTATAGGAAGGGCCTTGTCTTTCTTCCACTTCTTTCGCAAGACAGACAGATCCCACAAAATACAAGGTCCGATAACTCAGTCAGGGTCGCAAATTGGCCAGACTGAGGGCTCTGTCACCGCAAAAATTCCGTCAGATATAGCTGAACGGAATCTAACGTGGAAGGAATGGCGTCAGATGTGGGATAAGCGACTCTGACTTCCCGGGATTCAATCAAAGGAGGGGGTTGCCTCCAATAGACGGGCCAGAAGTTACCATTCCCCGAGTACCTTACCATTCCTCCAGAACGTCGCTGTCTTTATCTCAATGTACTTTGATGCTGCGTTTCGACCCTTCTAGACCGAATTGTGTGTCTAATTGCTACATCTATCGCCGTTGGTTAGCAGAGTCAGCGTCTCATTACAGTGCAGTAGAAGTACACGACCGATACACGCATCCCGAAGCCATGTTTCAGTCGAATCAATTTAGGATTTTGAGTTCTCGCGTTGCGAGCAACCATCGGTCTGTGACTAGGCAGCAGGGTAGAATTTAGCGGTCAGAGGTACAGTATGGTCACGCACACTGTCATCTGACTTGCACAGATTTCTATAACAAGATAGTATACAGATGTTACGTATAAGTTAGTTCCTGGATGAAGCGGTGATGAAGCTCCAATCGTTCGTGGATAGAAATAGTAAGATCCGGGCATGAGGCAGCGTGGCTGTGGGCCGTATTGAAGGTTCACTTGTGGACCTTAAAAGGGCCCCCCAGTCTGGACCTGGTGACCTGCTGCTTTGTAGTGGAAGAGTGCATGTTCTACTGCAACCTTCGGCTACACAGACACGAGACGTAGCATGCAAGCCCTCAGCCTCAGAGGGCCAGGAAGGGGGCTTTGATAGCCAAGTGGTTCGATGTTGATATGGCGATGGAGATTATATAGAAAAGGATAGGATGACTTCGACTTATGACTGCATGCTACTGCATCTTCAAATACAAGTTCGTACCGATACGGTGTGACAGCTACAGAAGGAAGAAGGGGACGGAGGTTGCAACCGCTTAGCTAATAAAAAAGGAAGAGGGGATAGAGAGACGTACATCTCACCCAACCAAAGGAAGCACACCAGGAATAACTCGTCGTGGCACAGCGAGCGACGTACTCGACGGTGAAGAGCGGCACGAGGCTGGTTCCAGGGCTGAATCAATGGCCCCCCGGCAAGGAGTGGAACACGGGAACGGTCTCCAGTATGGTGACGAGCGGGGGGAAAGAGATGAGCACGGTGGTAAGAACGTGCAAAAGCACCGCCGTGGGCGACGAGTTGGGCCGCTCGAGCGCTCTTCATCGTGGGAATTTCGAGATCGCCGTGGCAGACTGACTTCTGGGCGCAACATTCCCGCGCCTGCCCGACGACAGTCCTCTGCCAGTTTTCACTCTGAAAAACTATAAAGAGATTCCATGTCTGCAAAATATTTCATTTCATAAACGAGTCTATGTCTTTTCAACACAACATTTCATCTGCCGAGGACCAGTCACTTCACAGTTTGCAGAGTGCGTCTTGGCTTGTTTTGCTGAGTTGGTCGTTCTCAAGTTTTGACCCAGCTCAAGCTCATTTCCGAGAGGCATATAACGCATTCATGGATTACCTCAACCCGACTAGTACAACTGTGACACATATCGATCTTTTCCATGCCTACCGCGATTGCAAGAGAGCGTGTGTTGGTCTAACCGCTCCCCTGTATCCGTCGCATGCCAACTGCTTCTTGAGATAGAGATATGCAAGGCCGACTAGCTCGCCGGTAGATATTAACCAACGCTACTATTGCCCTCTGCCTATCCTCAGAAACCCCACCGTTCATGCAGCAAGTTCCATTAACAATCTCAACCGGGGTCTGCACGCGGACGATCGCAGTTTCCACGCCAGATCAAATGAAAAGTGAGGACGGGATGAGCAGTTTCTCCACCGTTGGGCCAACAAGTCAGCTTTGTGTTCGTTGCGATTTCAGCAAGCTCATACTCATTTGTGGTGCGTCGCTCCAAGTCGGCGTTCACGTCGAAACTGATCGGAACACTAAGCCGCAATTTCCAAAGATAGTTACCAAGATAAAGGAACGAATGGCGGGTGTGTCACCAGACAGACAAGCGCGGTCGCAATCTCGCATCCAAAGACGTGAGGTTTGGACACCCGAACATTTCAAATCATTCGATAGGAGTGGTGAGGCTTGTAAGATTCCTTCAGCTTCCTGATGCCCTACTGCCTAGCTAACGCAAAGGTTGCTCGATCCAGGTTTTCGTACGAGACTCGTCCCGTATGCTCGAGAACGCTACTTTGAGAACCACAAGATGTCTGCGGTGGAAAGATAGACAAGTTGTACGCGAGCACGGCACCTCCCATCGTGTGGGCGCGCAGTACTGGTCTCGAGGTTCTCAACGAGCTCGACGGGTTCAATGCGGGCATCCTAGGTGCAACAGGTGGACAATCCAGTACCCCTAGCAGCCTGGGATTCTTATGGGATACAGTTGCCAGAGGTGTGGAGACGGTCGTTGGTGGGCTCAGGTTGCTGAGGCTGTGGGGAGTGGTTGGAAGTCGGCCGCGGGGCACGCGCTAGAGCAGCTTGTGACAGCATCCGTGCCTGGCGCTGATCGAAAATCATGAATTGATTTTGCAGAGATGGAGCGTGGGTTGAGGTTGCCATGATGCGAGCTATTTTTTGCCCTGGGAGATGGCTGGGCGTGAATGTGGCTTACCATTCGAGGAACCACCCATCTTCAATGCATTTTCATTTGATAGCATGGCCTTGATTAGTTGACCGCGAGAATTTTTTTTTTTTTGGGATTCCGCATTTATAATAATATAGCGCTTGGTGTTGGCAAACGCAAAGACGCACTCGGCAACACAACATAAGCTACAGTGACAAAGTGAGGGTATGGTGTGAGGATTGATGTGAGGTAGGATGGGCATGCGCCCCATTAACCACGCGATCGTGCAGTACTGATACTACTAACTTAGTGGTACCTTGGCACAGCTGCGCAACCTGAGCCTCACCGGAGCGATGCAAAAAATAGGCTGTCTATGTCCGAGGGAGAACCTGTTGATTGATTACATGGCTGTGTCCTACGCCCTCAGATCATCTAATCTTATCAATGTTGAAGAAACTGGAGAAACTATTTCAATTACAAAACGCTACTTACCGAATAAGGAAAGGAAAGGCATGCTACGTCATTGCTACTTGTCCCGTCCCTGTTGTAGCTGAGATTCGCCTTATCATTTTTTCCCTCTCACCTCATACCATACTAATCAAACCCTCACAACACCTTCCCCAACAATTCATAAAGCCCATGCCATCCCAACCTCACTCAAGGACTAATGTCGCGCGTATGCCCCTCTTCAATGGGTCTACACACATGCACATGGGTTAACTGCCTTATAGGAAGGGCCCTGTCTTTCTTCCACTTCTTTCGCAAAGACAGACCCCACCAAAATGCAAGCAATATAACTCAGAAAACTCAGTCAAAGCCACAAATTAGCCAAACTGGGGATACCACCGAACGGAATCTCACGTGGAGGGAATGGTGTCAGATGTGGGAGGACCGACGCTGACTTCCCGAGATTCAGTCAAAGGAGGGGGTTGCCTCCAAAAGAAGGACCAGAAGTCACCATTTCCCGAGCACCTTACCTATCCTCACACCATCGCTCGGTCTCTCAATGTACCTATGCACGATTCCTGATGCTGCGTTTTGATTCCTTCTAGACCGAATTGCGTGTATAATTGCTATAACTATTGCTGTTTGTTAGCCGAGTCACCTTCTCATTTAGGGTGCTGAAGAAATACACGACTGATAAATGCGTTCCAAAGCAATCGAATCGCTTTAAGTAACTGAATTACCGGGTTGCGAGCAGCCATCGTGTGGCTAGGCAGCAACGCATGGCGGTCAGGTGGTCGTACGCGGACGGGCCGGTGATTGGGTAAAAAACATCACGTGCCATTTCTTTAGGCGAGGGGCTACGCCTCAGGCCTCAGCTTCAGAGAGCACAGCGCCACCAAGGCGCGCAAAGCGATGGAGTAGCCTGTATACACAACACGAAAAACAAAAATAATGAGCGACAGACAACCCTTCGAATCGAATTCATCGGGGGTTGTAAGCGAGGTTCCAGCTTTCTTTCAGGGCCAGTCACTGGATCTGGGAGGAACACGATATGAGAGAGAAGAGAAAGATCCCGCCTCCCTGTGGTGTACACCAAAGGTTGGTAGACAGTTTGTTCCCCATTGGTTGTTGACGGATGATGATGCGTGGACGTTACAAACTCCCTCTTGTGTCGTGACTTTCCTATCATCTATGATCATTAGCTTGTACTTTGGAGAAATTGAGTCGAAAACAGTACCGACCGTATTGAAGCTTCGCTTGTGGACATAACAAGGGTCCCCCAGTCTGGACTTTCTGCGTGACTGGTGACTGGCTGCTTTGTAGAGGAAGAGCACATGTTCTACTGCAACCTTCGGCTACACTGACGAGACGTAGCATGCAAGCCCTCAGCCTCAGAGGGCCAGGAAGGGGGGCGTTGATGTGGTTCGATGTTGATATGGCGATGGAGATTATATAGAAAAGGATAGGATGACTTCGACTTACGACTGCATGCTACTGCATCTTCAAATACAAGTTCGTACCGATACGGTGTGAAGGAAGAAGGGGATGGAGGTTGCAACCGCTTTGCTAAGAAAAAAGGAAGAGGGGACAGAGAGACGTACATCTCACCCGACCAAAAGAAACACACCAGGAATAACTCATCGCGGCACAGCGAGCGACGTACTCGACATTGAAGAACGGCACGAGGCTGGTTTCAGGGCTGAATCAATGGGCCCCCCGGCAAGGAGTGGAACACGGACACGGTCCTCAGTATGGTGACGGGTGGGGGGGAAGCACTGTGGCAAGAACGTGCACAAGCACCGCCGTGGGCGACGAGTTGGGCCGCTCGAACACGTTGTAGAGGTCCGGGAGATGACACATGGATGTGCGAATCGGGAAGGTGCTCTTCGTCGTGGGAATTTCGAGATCAGGTTCGTCGTCCCGCGGCAGACTGACTTCTGTGGCGCAACATTCCCGCGCCTGCCCGACGACAGTCCTCTGCCAGTTTTCACTCTGAATGACTACAAAGAGATTTCAGAACATTTCATTTCATAAACAAGTCTATGTCTTTTCAATAAACGTTTCATCTGCAGAAGCGAACAGTCACTTCACAATTTGCAGAGTGCATCTTGGCTTATTTTACCGAGTTGGTCGTTCTCAAGTTTTGTCCAACGCAAGCTCATGTGGAGAGGCATATAACGCCTTCATGGACTACCTCAACTGACACGACTAGTACAACCATGACAAATATCGATCTTCTCCAGGCCTACCGCGACTGCAAGAAAGCGTGGGTTCGTCTAATCTCTCCCTTGTATCCGTCGCATGCTAACTACTTCTTGAGATAGAGATATGCCAGGCTGACTGCCTCTCCGGTAGATATCAACTAACGCTCTATTGCCTTCTGCCTATCCTCAGAAACCCCACCGTTCATGCAGCAAGTTCCATCAACAATCCCAACCAGGGGTCAGTACGTGTCAATATCCTTCTCCCCAGCTTGCATTTCACGCCCCGTACAACTGAAGGCTGCGGTGCAATTTATGTTCTACCTATGTCACAATTCCGCTCAGTTTACCCTCTCCATACTCCGTCCTCGCTCATGGCACTCATATGAGAACTCGGAATTCGTGCCGAGTGACGTTCGTTACTTAACTTCCTCAACTTCCTCTCTTTTCCCATTCCCATCATTCTCACTTCTCGTTTCAGACTAGCCTGAGGAGAAAGCAGTGAGTGCTGTTTGGAGACTTGTCCTCCCATATGATAGTAATTTGGGGAGACAAGTCTCCAAAAGCATCATCTCTAACCTTCAGACCACTCGGCTAGATGCTGTTATCTCAAGCTATCTTAGGGAGATGCGATATTCACACACGGACTATCGCAGTTGCCACGCCAGATCAAATGACATGTGAGGACGGGATGTGCAGTTTCTCCACTTAGACCAACAAGTCGGCTTGCATTCGTTGCGATTTCAGCAAGCTCATACTCATTTGTGGTGCGTCGCTCCACGTGGGCGTTCACATCGAAAGCGATCGGAACATTAAGCCGCAATTTCCAAGAAATTGCCAAAGGAAAGGGAAAGAATGTCGGGTGTGCCTCTGGATAGACAAGCGCGGTCGCAATCTCACATCCAAGGTCCTTGATGGCCCACTGCCTAGCTAACGCGCAAACGTCGCTCGACCCAGGTTCTCGCACGACACTCGTCCAGTACGCTCGGAAACGCTACTTTAAGAACCACAAGATGATGTCTGCGGTGGACAAGTTGCACAAAGCTGTACGTGAGCACGGCACCTCTCATCGTGTGGGCGCGCAGTACTGGTCTCGTAGTTCTCAACTTGCTCGACGCGTTCAAGGCAGGCATCCTAGGTGCCAGGGGGACAATCCAGTGCCCCTAGCAGCCCGGGATCCTTATGGGACACAGTTGTCAGAAGTGTGGAGACGGTCGTTGGTGGGGCTCAGGTTGCCCAGTCTGTGGGGAGCGACTTGAAGTCGGCCGCGGGACGCGTGCTACAGCAGCTTGTGACAGCATCCGTGCCTGGCGCTAATCGAATAACATGAGTTGGTTATGCAAAGATGGAGCGTGGTTTGAGGTCGCCATGATCCGGGCTATTTTTTTCCTTGGGGGATGTGCCAGGCGTGAACGTGGCTTACCATTCGAGGAGCTAAATACATTTAAACCTGATGACATAGCCGACTAGCCTTGATCAGTTGATCGCGCGATTCCTTTTTTGGAATCCGCAATTATATGGCGCTCGGCAACATAAGCTACAGGGCAAGTGAGGGTAGGGTCTCACAACCGGTGTGAAGTGGGATAGGCATGCGCCCCATTGCCCACGCGATCGTGCGGTACATGTGATCAGACTGATACTGCTAGTACAGGTGATTGATGTAACAAGTGGGGTACATGGCGAAGAAGATAAAGAGACTAGAGAGGAAAGCGACAGATGACGTGACCCTTTTATACTTGGCTTGGTATTGTTGTCCCTGTCCTTCGCATGCTACTCGTTTTCTTCAAGTTCTGGACCCTTTGTGAATGTTGAACTGCAAAGGAGGAAACCATCTGGTCTACTCGACAGAAACACCACACCATTATGACGATTTATCATAATTTAACGTGAAGGACGATGTAGCCTTGACCATTAGGCTACGACTGTGAGAAGCGCCCGTGATATTAGGATTCAAAGAAGTCAGAATTGGGGGTTCGCAAATTACAAATCTTGAATCGAATAATGATCGGCCGCTTTCGGAGGCGGATGTTGTTTAATTGCTTCCGGAGAGATGAATGTACTTGTAGCTTGGGATCGAGTCGGGAAATCCACTGAAAAAAAATTTTTTATGCAACGAAACATCCACTTACATACACCACTTGGGCCGAATCAGAGGGGAGTGGTCAGGCAGCCACGGAACAGAGCGACGAATGAACAAGAAAACAGAACAACGGAACTATCACATCCGGATTGGAAATTCAGGGATGAGTGCTCTGCCTAGAAGCTGGGGGCCCTGCCAGCTCATCCTATTAATTTTCTCGCTCATCCTATCTCATCAACCAAGCCCTCACAACACCTACACTATCCCCAACAATTCATACAGCCTATGCCATCCCAACCTCACTCGGGGACTAATGTCACACGTATGCCCCTCTTCAACAGGTCTAAACACATTCACATAGGCTAACTGCCTTATAGGAAGGGCCCTGTCTTTCTTCCACTTCTTTCGCAAAGACAGATCCCAGCAAAAGCCAAGCAAGATAACTCAGAAAACCCAGTCAAAGCCGCAAATTGGCCAGACTGGTAATACCACCGAACGGAATCTCACCTGGAGGGAATGGTGTCAGATGTGGGAGGACCGGCGCTGACTTCCCGAGATTCAGTCAAAGGAGGGGGTTGCCCCCAAAAGAAGGACCAGAAGTCACCATTTCCCGAGCACCTCACCTACCTCATACTATCGCTTGGTCTTTATCTCAATGTACCTATACACGATTCCTGATGCTGCATTTTGATCGTTCTAGACCGAATTGCGTGTCTAATTGGTATAACTATTGCTGTTTGTTAGCAGAGTCACCATCTCATTTACTGTGATGAAGAAGTACATGACCGATAAATGCGTTCCAAAGCAATCGAATTACTTTAAGCAATTGAATTCTCGGGTTGCAAGCGCGCATTTTTACCGGTCCGCGACGGGCCGGGTATTGGGTAAAAAACATCACGTGCCATTTCTTTAGGAGGGCCAGGCCTCAGGCCTCAGCAATCGCGGTCTGCTGGTAACGACAGTTTCTTCTCCGCTATTTTTGCTTGCAAGGGCTGTGCATCATGAAAAAGCTGTATTCTGAGAGAGCGCAGCGCCGCCAAGGCGCGCAAAGCGATGGAGTAGCCTGTATACACAACACGAAAAACAAAAATGATGACAACCCTTGGAATCGAACTGATCGGTGGTTGTAAGCGAGGTTCCAGCTTTCTTGAAAGGCCAGTCACTGGATCTGGGAGGAACACGATATGAGAGAGAAGAGAAAGATTCCGCCTCCCTGTGCTGGACACCGAAGGTTGGGTGACGGATGATGATGCGTGGACGTAACAAACTCCCTCTTGTATCCTAATTTTCCTATCATCTATGATCGTTAGTTTGTACTTTGGCGGAATCGAGTCGAAAACTGTACCGACCGTATTGAAGGTTCGCTTGTGGACCTTACAAGGGTCCCCCAGTCGGGACTTTCTGCGTGACTGGTGACCTGCTGCTTTATAGTGGAAGAGGGCATGTTCTACTGCAACCTTCGGCTACACAGACACGAGACGTAGCATGCAAGCCCTCAGCCTCGAGGGCCCAGAAGGGGGGCTTTGATATGTCAAGTGGTTCAATGTTGATATAGAGATGGAGATGGAGATGGAGATGGAGATTATATAGAAAAGGATAGGATGTCTTCGACTTACGACTGCATGCTACGGCATCTTCAATCACAAGTTCGTACCGATACGATGTGACAGCTACAGTAAGTTAGGAGAAAGCGACAGCCGCTTAGCTATAAAAAAAAAGGAAGAGGGGACAGAGCGACGTACCCCAACCAAAAGAAGCAGACGAAGAATAGCTCGTCACAGCACAGCGAGCGACGTACTCGACGGTGAAGAGCAGCACGAGGCTGGTTTCAGGGCTGAATCAATGGGCCCCCGGAAAGGAGTGGAATACGGGCATGGTCTCCAGTATGGTGACGAGCGGGGAAAAAGTGATGAGCACCGTAGCAAGGACATGCACAAGCACCGCCGTGGGCGAGGGCCGCTCGAGCAGGTTGTAGGGGAGATGACACATGATGTGCGAATCGGGAAGGTGCTCTTCATCGTGGGAATTTCGAGATCGGGAGTCCGTGAGCGATCCTACACACTGACTCCAGGCGCAACCTTTCTCCCAATGCCCGACGACAGTCCTCTGCCAGTTTTTCATTCCGAAAACTACAAAGATAAATGAACCTATGTCTTTTCAAAAAACACTTTTCATCTGCCGAAGCGATCAGTCACTTGTCATGGTCGTACTAGTCGTGTCGGTTGAGGTAATCAGTGAATGGGTTAGATGCCTCTCCACATGAGCTTGGACAAAACTTGAGAACGATCAAATCGGTAAAACAAGCCAAGACGCACTCTGGAAACCGTGAAATGTCGATCCTACCGCGACTGCAAGAAAGCGTCTGTTGGTCTAATCGCTCCCTTGTATCCGTCGCATGCTAACTGCTTCTTGAGATAGACCCCCACCGTTCGTGCAGCAAGTTCCATTAACAATCTCAACCGGGGTCAGCACGCGGACGATCGTAGTTGCCACGCCAGATCAAATGACATGTTAGGACGGGATATGCAGTTTCTCCACCTTTGAACCAACAAGTCGGCTTGCGTTCGTTGCGACTTTAGCAAGCTCATACTCATTTGTGGTGCATCGCTCCACGTGGGCGTTCATATCGAAAACGATCGGAACATTAAGCCACAGTTTCCAAAGAAATTGCCAAAAGAAAGAGAAAGAATGGCGGGTGTGTCGAGGACAGACGAGCGCGGTCGCAATCTCGCACCCAAATACATGTGAGGTTTGGACACCCGAACAGTTCGATAGGCTTGTACAAGTCTAAAAAGGTTTCCTTCAGGTTCCTGATGGCTCACTGCCTAGCTAACGCAAAGGTCGCTCGACCCAGGTTCTTACACGACACTCGTCCCGTATGCTTGGGAACGTTCCTTTGAGAACCACGAGATGGTGGAAAAGATGGACAAGCTGTACGCGAGCACGGCACCTCCCATCATGTGGGCACGCAGTGCTGGGCTCGAAGTTCTCAACTAGTTCGACGCGTTCAAGGCGGGCGTCCTAGGTGCATCAAGTGGACAATCCAACATCTCTAGCAGCCCAGGATTCTTATGGGATACAGTTGCCAGAGGTGTGGAGACGGTCGTTGGCGGGCTCAGGTTGCCGAGGCTGTGGGGAGTGTTTGAAGTTGTCTGCGGGGCGCGCGCTACAGCAGCTTGCGACAACATCCGTGCCTGGGGCTGATCGAAAATCATGAATTGATTTTGCAGAGATGGAAGCGGGGATTGAGGCCGTCACGATGCGAGCTATTTTTTGCCCTGGGAGATGGCTGGGCGTGAATGTGGCTTAGCATTCGAGGAACCACCCATCTTCAATGCATTTTAATCTGATAGCACGGCCTTGATTAGTTGACCGCGAGAATTTTTGTTTTTTGGAATCCGCATTTATATAGCGCTTGATGTTGGCAAAAACAAAGACGCGCCCAGCAACATAAGCTACAGTGACAAAGTGAGGGTGGATGGGCATGCGCCCAATTAACCACGCGATCGTTGTGTACTGATACTGCTAAGATACTGCTAGTAATGCAACACTTTTTTAGATTTACTTGTAGCTTTGGATCGAGTCGGGACATCCATTGAAAACCTTTTTTATGCAATGATATATACGAATTCAGTTCGAAACACCCACTTAAATACACCACTTTTGGGCCGAATCAGGGTGGAGGGCTAAGTCGAAGAAGGCCTAGGCTTATTCACCCCAAGGGGGTGAAATCTGAGATCAAAAGGCAAGTTTTACGACCAAGCCAAAAAGGCAAAACTTGTAGATGGGCAACATGATGGGTAGCATATTCGATAAGGGGCAGTCTGGAGGAAGATGCGATGTTCTTGAAGGGCCCCCTTGACGAGCTTGCACTGCTCGAAATCGAGTTCTATCACCGCTTTTTGTAAGTAGCGCACGCCTCCATGTACGAGCTTGGTCGACTTTGATGACGTTCCTGCGGGTGGAAGTGGCACGAATTGGAAATTCTCCTCCGAGGTACTCTGTTTATAAGCCCCCAGAAGCTCATCCTATTAATTTTCCCGCTTATCCTCATCCCATCTCATCAACTAAGCCCTCACAACACTACCCGATCCCCAACAATTCATACGGCCCATGCCATCCCAACCTCACTCGGGGACTAATGAATGTCACACGTATGCCCCGCTTCAACAGGTCTACACAGATGCACTAGGTTAACTGCCTTATAGGAAGGGCCCTGTCTTTCTTCCACTTCTTTCACAAAGACAGATCCCACCGAAAGCCAAGTGAGATAACTCAGAAAGCTCAGTCAGAGCCGCAAATTGGCCAGACTGGGGGTTCTGTCGTCGCGAAGATTCCGTCAGATGCGGCCGAAAGGAATCTCACGTGAAAGGAATGGTGTAAGATGTGGGAGGGCCGACGGTGATTTCCCGAGATTCAGTCAAAGGAGGGGGTTGCCTTCAACAGGAGGGCCAGAAGTTACCATTCCCCGAGTACCTTACCTGTCCTCCACACCGTCGTTCTGTCTTTATCTACATGCGCCTATACATGAGCCATGATGCTGCGTGTCTAATTGCTATAACCATCGCCGTTGGTTAGCCGAGTCAACGCTCATTACAGCGCAGCAGAAGTATATGCCCGATACACGCATCCCGAAGCCATGATTCAATCCAATCACTTTATAATTCTCGCGTTGCGAGCAACCATTGGTCTGTGACTAGGCAGCAGGGTAGAATTTAGCGGTCCAGTGGTATGGACGCGTACCGTAACGCCCACTGTCCATGCGCGGCGGACGGTAAAGAAGTCACGTGCCATTTCGGCTGTGAGAAAGCGCCTTAAAGGTGGTTGTTCCTCCCCAGTGTTTGAGACAAGCCAGGCTAGAGTCTAGTCCCCGGCAATATATGGGTATGGGGTCTGCTGTCTGCTGGGTCGGTGTGGGGTGGGCAATCTTTTTTTCTCCACAACTTTTGCTCCTCATCCTTGCATGGTTGTACATTATGACTGTCTTCACAGAGAACATACCGTGTTGAGGGTTCGATGGTGACATCATTACAAGGCCAGGAGTGGAACACGGGCATGGTGTCCTGAGACTTGGGCAAGGACTGCATTGTAGGGTCAGGAACAGGGTGCCGTAACCGAAGCGACGGTCCTGGACGCCATCGAGCGCGGACGGATGATACGGGGCTAAGTGACACGAATAAGCCCACGCAGATAGCGCCGCAGAAAGCGTGCCCGGACATTATGCATCCATGAGCCCAAAGAATGGGGTAGTTGGTCTCTCCAGTTCCGGCCGCGTGCAGGAGCTGTGGTAAAAAGTCGAGAGCACCGCTTGTCACCCAAGAATGCGATGATTGGCGCACGTAACAAGAACATGCACAGGCACCTGGCACCGAGTTGATGATTGGCCTGTCTTACCTGTCACATGATGTACTATTCCGCGAAACCGGAAAATACTCTTCATCGTGGGAATTTCGAGAGTCCGTCGGGCGCGGTAGATTGCCTCGGACTCTGGGCGCAACATACAGTGCCCGCCGTTCTACGACAGTCCTCTATGTATTTTCAACAAAAATTTTCATTTTCAGAAGCGAACAGTCACTTCTCAACTTGCAGAGTGCGTATTGGCTCGTTTTACCGACTCGGTCGTTCTTATGTTTTGTCCAACTCAAGCTCATGTGGAGAGGCATCTAACGCAGTCATGGATTGCTTCCGAGTCAACTGACACAACTAGTATGACTGTGACAAATGTCTCGATATTTTCTAGGACTACTGTGACTGCAAGTAATTTTGGGTTCGTCTAATCGCTCCCTTGTATTCGTCGCATGCTACTAGTAACTGCTTCTCGAGATAGAGAAAGGCAAGGCCTACAGCCGCGCCGGAGGATATTAATCAACTACTTTTGCCTTCTGCCTATCCTCAGAAGCCCCACCGCTCATACACCAAGTTCCATTAACAGCCCAAATCGGGGTCAGTCGGGACCGCCTCTCCGCGGGGTACTACGAGCAGACAACCCTTCTACTAGTACCGCAGCCTCAGGGTCATCTCGTTACCACGCTAGGTCAAGCTCTCCTCGTGATACATAGCTGGCCAGGTGTCACCCCTCGTGGCAGCCTTCGTGGGCCCCGTTGACACCACCAATCCCTTCTTTCAGCACAGCAAGACCGAAGCCTGCCCACAGCGGATTTCCGGACCGGCCCGGTAAAAGGAGACCGCAGGCTCACAGCAAGCACTCAATCGCCAAATTTGGGTCATTAGGCGATCACGAATCCGCCTTATTTGTATGATCTGATGAGCTGTGCAGGGAATAGTTGGGTTCGGCGCCGGCATGATGTCTGATTGTGTCAACCAACCCCCGGGGTATTGTCCCTTATTCTAGACGGTGACCTGCACTACCGGATCACGCCAGCCAGGAGCGATGGAAGTGTGGCGGGTCTATCTAAAACTCAGACAAAGGTGTCCAAATTCGAGGTTCGCGAGGTAGCGCGGAAGAAGGCTAAGAGGAGCGAGTACTAGTAGAATTGAACGAAAAAGTCGGTGTCACATTGTGTAAAGTAAACGCGAAAACCACGTTTGTGTACGTGCAGTGCCACGTTACCGTAGCGATTATTTTGTCTCTCGAACTGGTCAGCTCTCTATCGTAGTCCTACTTTGTCATAAACACGTCACTGCTATCACATACTGTGCCACCCGCAAGCAAGATTTGGGCTAACGGCGTTGGCATTTCTGGTACGTAAGCCGGTCGGTCGATCATCTAAATAACTCTTCAATTGATTCTTAATAACTATATTACCGAGGGAAGGGTCGTGACGCATGATCATTTGTCCAGGTTGTTAGTGCAGGTCACCATCTGGAATCTTCAGAGGGGACAATACCCCGGGGTTTGGTTGATACAATCAGCCATCATGCCGGCGCCGAACCCAATTATCCCTGCACAGCATCATTAAGCCGCCGCGATATATATATATAGATAGATAGATCGCGTAAATGTTGTTTTCACGTTGTTGCTTGGGACGTTTCTCGCGGCCTGTTCACCATATTGAGTTTAAACTCGATTAATTCCCCCAGGTGTTATATATGAAGTCGCCAGCGTCCCCAGCAGGGTCACCCTATTAGTTTCCCGTTCATCTCATCTCATACCAACCAACTACCTATCCTCAATACTTCCTAGCCCATGCCATCCCAACTTCACCCAATGACTAGTGTCGCACGTATGCCCCTTCAGCAGGTCTACTACACACATGCACATGGACTAACTGACTTATAGGAAGGGCCTTGTCTTTCTTCCACTTCTTTCGCAAGACAGACAGATCCCACAAAATACAAGGTCCGATAACTCAGTCGGGGTCGCAAATTGGCCAAACTGAGGGCTCTGTCACCGCAAAAGTTCCGTCAGATATAGCTGAACGGAATCTAACGTGGAAGGAATGGCGTCAGATGTGGGATGGCCGACTCTGACTTCCCGGGATTCAATCAAAGGAGGGGTTGCCTCCAATAGAAGGGCCAGAAGCTACCATTCCCCGAGTACCTTACCTTTCCTCCACAACGTCGCTCTGTCTTTATCTCAATGTACTTTGATGCTTCGTTTCGGCCCTTCTAGACCGAATTGTGTGTCTAATTGCTACATCTATTGCCGTTGGTTAGCAGAGTCAACGTCTCATTACAGTGCAGCAGAAGTACACGACCGATACACGCATCCCGAAGCCATGTTGCAATTGAATCAATTTAGGATTTTGAGTTCTCGCGTTGCGAGCAACCATCTGTCTGTGACTAGGCAGCAGGGTAGAATTTAACGGTCAGTGGTATGGTCGCGTACCGTAATGCATACTGTCACTGCGCGACGGACGGGACGGACGGGTAAAAAAGTCACATGCCATTTCAGTTGCGAGAGAGCCCTTAAAGGTGGTTGAGCCTCTCCAGCGTTTGAGACAAGGGCTGTAACGATGGTGCATCTCCCGGCCCTATCAGTAGCCGATAAAAACACCAGCTCAGGTTATATCATCTAAGCCAGGCTAGAGTCTAGTCCCCGGCACTATATAGGTATGCAATCTGCTGGATCGGTGTGGTATGGCAACCTTGCTTTCTCCACACGCAGGGCTGCCAAGGGTTGTAAATGGAGAGGAGCAAGGTTCTGGTTCTCTTTACAAGACAGGCAGCTTAGTTTGGGGAAGTAGGTATCTGGAAGGAACACGATGGGTGATGATAATCGGAGAGCTTGTAATTTGCCATGATTGTCGAGAACAGTACTGACCATATTGAGGTTTCGATAGTGGCATCATTACAAGGTCCCCTAGTCAGGACTGTCGGCGTGGGTCTGCTTTTGTGCGGTAGGAGGAAGAGCGCATGTTCTACTGTAACCGTCAGCTGTACTGCCACAAGATGTAGCATGCAAGCCCTCATGCCTCAGAGACTGGGAAGAGTGGCTTTGATATGCCATGTGCACTTATTTTCACCGAATGTGGTGTGATGTGGTTATGGTTATAGAGATTTTATAGAGAAAACTAAGTTGTCTTCGACTTACAACTGCATGCTACGGCAGCGTTAATCATAAGTTCGGCGGGACAGCTACAGTAGGAGAAAGGGGACGGACGTTGCAGTCGCTTAGCAGCTTAAAAGAGGAAGTAGTGTCGAAAATGAAAGTGGAGACGCGGCGAAACGAGTACGTGCGTGGGAGTGGAACGAGCGGAGGGTGAGGTCACACACGAAGAAAAAGATGCGGAACACGTTGCTGCTTCCCCAGTCTCGTAATTTGGTATTTATGTAGTCTAGTGTGTGTACTACAGACTGAATGAATTTAGTGCCAAGACGGCCGCTCGATCTTAGTGTGCACGAGGTGGGCATTTGCCATGTGCTCGGGGTGAACTAACTATGCTAAGGTAAAGAAAAGGGTCTATATGTAGAAGATGAATGGTATCGTGACGGCAGCTGTGGGCGCCCACCCCCAACGAGGAGCAGGCGTGGTCCACGCCGGCGGGCCCTCAGGGAGCCATGGGCGTTGGCAGTCCCATCTCAGGGTCCCCTTGTGCGCTGCGTGCCGTTCTCGGCTGCCAGCCCTTCTCCCCTCCGATTTGGGATTCCCCAGCACTCCCCCGCGAGCGCCGTCGGGCCTAGGGTGATTCCAAGTCCAGCGATGTGACGCGCGATCTTCCAGGCCAGGAGCGCCTTCGTGAGTATGTCCGCGGTCATGTCATCTGTGGGGCAATAGGTGATCGAGATCTCCCCTGCACTGATAACTTGTTGAATATAGTGATAGCGGATGTCAATGTGTTTGGTCCTGGCTCGGTAATTGTCATCAGTAGCAAGTTTGAGGGCTGCCTGATTGTCACAGTAGATCATAATTGGAGTTACAAGAGGAGTTAGCAACTCTCCTTTGAGGCGGCGAAGCCATGCTGCCTCTTTTGCCGCATGGGTCGCCGCCACGTACTCTGCTTCCGCGGTTGATAAGGTTACGATTTCTTGTTTACGGGATCGCCAGGAGATCGCCCCTCCATCGATAAGGAATGCATATCCGGAGATCACATGGCGGTGTGGCTGCGATGCGCTGTCCACGTCCGTGTACCCCAGGAGGTCATGCTGCTCACTGCCGTAAGTGAGTTCGTGATGCCACGTGCCCGACAGGTAGCACAGGACACGCTTTACCGCGTCCCAGTGCAGCTCCCCCGGATTATCGAGGAATTGTGAGAGCGTCGAGACTGCAAATGCAATGTCGGGGCGTGTGGCTACGGCTGCGTACATCAGACTGCCGATCACTTCCCGATATGGGGTCTTCCTCATGCGCGCGGCTGCAGCTTCATCAGTGGGGCTATCATCTTTTGAGTAGGATACATTGGGGATCATAGGTGAGCTCTGGGCCTTGGCATCAGCCAGGCCATAGCGTGCAACAATGGATTCGATGTAGGTTGACTGGCAGAGGGAGATCGTGCGCGTTGCGCGATCTCAGGTGACTCGGATTCCGAGGAGCCAGTGTATCAGTCCTAGGTCAGTGAGGGCATACCGTGCGTTGAGGGCCTTCTTGTAGCGTCGCATCAACTCACTTGAGCTACTGGTGATGATGCAGTCGTCGACATGGACTGCTAGGATCAGGACATCGTCCTTTACCTGCGCTCGAAACACGCCCGGATCGGCCTGCGTGATGCAGAGGCCCAGATCGCTGAGCGCACGCGTGAGCGTGTCATACCAGCGGCGCCCGGCCTGCTTGAGCCCATAGAGGGATTTTCGCAGCCTTTTTACATAAATGCTGCCCTCCTCGAAACCCGGGGGTTCCTGCATGTAAATCTCCTCATCGTCCCCTAGCTCCCCATTTAGGAAAGCACTGTTGAAGTCGAAGGTGTCGACATCCCAATCGAGTCGCGCGGCGATCGCGAGAATAATGCGGATGCTCGCCAGCTTCGCGACGGGTGAGAAAGTGTCAAAGTAATTGACACCATAGATCTGCGTGAATCCGCGCACGACGAGTCGTGCCTTGTATTTATCGATTGATCCGTCCGCCTTGCGCTTAAGTCGAAAAACCCATTTGCTACCCACTATGTTTTTACCTGCAGGGCGCGGGACTGTTTCCCAAGTGCTGGCGCGCTCAAGGGTTTCGATTTCGCGCTCCATCGCCCATTGCCACTCAGGCCAATTGGGGCGAGATCGCGCCTCGGAGACGGAGCGCGGGTCATCGTTTCCATCGTGTGCAGCCACTGCCATCGTCGTGTCGATCTCGATTTCGGCATGGAATGCCATTTCGGCATAGCTTGGTTCTTCTGGGGCTGTGGCAAAAGACTCGTTAGCTGAGTCTGTTCCGCGCTGGGAGAATGTCACCCGGCGCGCGTGCCCTCGGAGGCTGATTTCAGGGGCCTCCTGTGTGCTGGTGGTTTGCCCATCCTGCGACATTTTGGCAATCCGTGCCGATCGGCGCGGCGGCTCAGTTCGCGGTGGCGGCGGCGGCTTTTGCTTGCGTGGTGCTGGGGGCGGCTGATGCGGCAGTGCTGGTGCTGGTTCCGGCGGCATTATTGGTGACGGGATGACGTAGTCGTCATCCGCCACTGGGTTCGGATCATCTTCGTCTGGCATCTCCGGGATCGGATCTGCGTCGGGAGCGTCGGTGTCAGGCTGCAGCGCTTGAGGCGTCGGCTGCGTCGTTCCGGTGCCAGAGGGCTGAATTTTCGGAGTGGGGATTTGAGGTTGGATTTGTACTTGAGTTTGAGGGGTTGAGGGGGTGTATACAGTGACTGTGTTTGTGGTGAACTTAACATCTCTCTCAACAGATAAGGAGTGCTTCTCTGGCCAGTAGATTCTGTGGGCATGGGTGCTCTCCTTGTCATAGCCCACCCAACGTGCTGGAAGGCCTCAGGCATCCAGCTTGGACCCCTTGAGGTTACGAACCCAGACGCGCTGGCCCCATTCGGGAACGCTGGCTAGGTTCGGCTTGTGCCCGTGGAGACGCTCATATGGGGTGATCGCGCCCAGCGCACGGGTCGATGAGCGATTTTTCAGCCAGATAGAGTGATGGAGGGCCTCTCCCCAGAGGGTTTTAGGGAGTCCGGAGTGGTGGAGTGCTGCTCGGATGCGTTCTAGGAGACACCGGTTGAGCGACTCCACGGTCCCATTGTGCTGCGGGGTGTCGTGGGTTGTGAGCCGTTGTTCCGTCCCCTGCTCTTGGAGGAAGTCCTTGAGCTTGTTGCTGGTGTACTCGCCTCCGCGGTCGGAGCGAAAACGGCGGATCGTCACGCCGTGCTGCGTGCGCGCCCACGCAGCGAACGATTTGTAGGCCTCAAAGGCCTCGGACTTGGCTTTGAGGGTTCTGGCCCAGGTGTAGCGAGAGTAGTCGTCAGTGAAAGTGATATAATAGTGCTTCCCACCCATGCTGGTGATTGGTGATGGTCCCCACACATCAGAATGAATTTCTTCACCAAAGAAGGTTGAGGGTGGAGCTTGTCTTTCTGGTTTGATCACCTTTCTAGTTGTCTTAGCATAGTCACAAGAATCACAGGTGAAGGATGAGCCTTCATCAATAAGATCGATGCCCTCGATGGAGCCATGTCGGATGAGAGAACGGAGGGTATCCACGCTGACGTGGCCCAGACGATGGTGGAGCGCGGAAAGTGTGACACGTTCGAGTGTGACTGCGGCTGAGGCTGTCACGCGATGTTCGACTTTGTAAAGTCCGCTCGCGCTCGCTTTGATGGTGCCGACAACTTTTCCCTTCGCGTTTTTGATGGTGCAGTGTTCTTTTTCGAAGGTAACTGAGTTTCCTAGCTTTGTGATGCGGGAGATTGACACTATGGTCATAGCCATATCAGGAGCATGAAGGACTTCTCGCAAAATAACTGGAGTGGAAGACTCCCCATGAGGGACCTCTATCCTGAGGTCCCCGATTCCTATAGCATGGAATATCCGTTTATCGGCCGCGATTATCGCACGCGGCGGGATTTCTCGATACGATGTGAACTTCTCGCGGAAGGGGGACATGTGGGTGGAGGCCCCGGAGTTGTATAGCTCCGTTTCGGGAGGTGCATCTCGCGATGCGCTCGCGGCAGCTGCTGACTCGTCGGGTACCTCTTCAATTGCTGCCCAGGCTTCGATATTGGCCTGCTCGTTCGTCGACGCTGCGCTATTCACGTTCGCATTTCTGTCTCCACGGTTTGGCCATTGGCCTTCTTGACCACCGCCTTTCGCCCAACACTCGGCTTTAGTGTGGCCTCATTTTTTGCAGTTGTAGCATTCGATGTCTCGTCGGTTTCCTCTTCCTCTTCGTCCTTGGGAGGACGCGGCGAACGCTTCGTCTGCGTCTTGCTGCAGCTTGTCCCCCTTGAGGCGGTCGTATTCGTCCAGCGCGAGTTGAATCACGTTCACGGGCGCAATGGTCGCCTTCGCGAAGTCGGCAGAAGCGTTTATAGCACTGATGATGTTGGGAGCGCAGCCTCGCAGGCGTAAGTCGAGCCAACGCTTCGCAGTCACACGTCACATGACGCGTGACACCGATACCAAGGACTTTCCGCGTTCTACACTAAGTCAAATTTATTATCTCCTTATAGCTTAACTCCCTTACAATTTTGACCTCAGTCGTTCATTCCTTATATAGTGTAGACACCGTGTTCACCTTGCCTCAGTCTTTTCACTTTAGACTGAGGTTAGTCACTCTTTATTCTTTCATTCCTCAGTAAACTTACTATCTACTTAGACTTAGGATTCTCATCCAATAGGTAGATCAATAAAGTCTTTTCACTTTAGACTGAGACTTAGGATTCTCATCCAATAGATTATGAGACCTGAGCTTTAAGAGCTCTCGAAGACACCGCGCGCGTACAAATTCCGAACAAGCTAAACCAGGCCCTCCTCACGCAGAATGTCTACACCGCAAGGTACCAGCGCCTCCTCCGCGGGGGCCTCGACTTCTTCTCAGACTGCTCCGGGACGACCTCCTCACTTGCTCAACCTACCCCTTCTTGAAATGGACGGTAGCAATTACGCTTTCTGGAAGTGCCGCGTCGAGACTGTTTTCACATATCACGACCTCTGGTCTGTCACCAGCGGAGCCCTCACAAAACCAGATCCAGCAGCCGATCCGACGGGCTACGCGCACTGGAACATCAAAAACGAGAGCGCGCGAATGCATCTCGTAATGGCCATGACAGACGAGCCGCTCAACTCGGTCCTCGACACGAAATCCGCAAAGGATACCTGGAGTCGATTAGCGGAGCGATACGAGGGGAAAGGCGAGCAGAGGATAACCCACCTCATCGACGACGTCTTCCGCCGCCAACTTCTCGATACGGAGCCTCTCGAGCCTCAAATTAATTCTTTAATCCGATCCGCTCGCACCATCACCGCCCTCGGACTCGCGCTCGATGACCGCATCATCGCGCATACGATCATCGGAGCCCTTCCACCTTCTCAATCCACCCTCAAAACCATACTCTCAACACGCGACAATATCGATATCGAAAACACGAAATCTCAGATCATACGAGATGAACAACGCCGCGTCCACGAATCGGGCATGGCCGCCACCGCTTTTTTCGCCAAATCGATCAAGGCCGCTAAAAAAGGAAAAGGGAAGGGTAAAGGGAACCAGGAAGACAAGTCGAAAAAGTACTGCAACCATTGCAAAATCAAAGGGCACGATACGAGCGAATGTCGAAAGTTGAAGAAGGAGCAGGAGGCCAAGGCCACCACAAACGCGAAACCGGCAAACGCGACACCTGCCGCAACGGCGAAAATCGCGAACGCAGACGAGACGACCACGGACGAAACCATTCGAACTGTTCACGTCTTCCGGGCACAGTCAAACGCTACCAATTTAAAGTTAAACCAGAATTCCTGGATAATGGACTCTGGTGCATCACGCACCATGTGCTCCAACAGAAATTGGTTCCAGCAATTTTCTAGCCTTACCCGGAACATTCCTGTCGTCCTGGGTGATAACAGCGCCATCCAAGGCATCGGCCAGGGACGCGTACATGTTCGAATGCGCGCCGGAAACGAGTGGAGCGACGTAATCTTGCAGAACGTCCTCTACGTCCCCGAGTTGCACGGGAACCTGCTGTCCGTTTCCCACCTCACGAGCTGCGGCGCCGACGTCCGATTCGCTGGGCAAGGCTGCCAAATATTCGACGCGACCGAAAACGTTATCTGCGAAGGTCAGCGGCATCAAAACCTTTACCTCATGAACATCCAAACTGTCCCTCTCGCCACCGCTCGGATCGCGATCGTCGAATCGTTCCCCGCGGAAGGTGATGACTTGTCTCCCGCGCACGAATTCGCCCTATCGGCACGGGCTCCATCCGCGAAAGCCGACCTTGCTACTTGGCACCGGCGTCTCGGCCACCTGAATACGGACACGATCCTACGCATGGCCCGAAAGGGCATCGTCAGTGGCATCGAGATAACATCGGGGAAATCACTTACCACCCCATGTGAGCCATGCCTCAAGGGGAAGCAGACCCACGCCGAAATCCAAAAAACGACAGAGTCCCGAACCGAAAACGTCCTAGGCCGCATACACTCAGACTTATGTGGCAAGATTCCGACCCGATCCCACAAAGGATACTACTACTTTGTTACCTGGATCGACGACGCGTCCCGCAAAGTCTTCGTGGACGGCCTACGCGAAAAATCGGACACACTCGACCGCTTCAAAGTGTTTGTCGAACGCGCCGAGGTACAGACCGGGAAACAGCTCCGTCTTCTTCGTTCGGATGGAGGGGGCGAGTACAAAGGGGGGGACTTCAATAAATACCTAGAGGAGAGGGGCATTCAGCACGAAATCACGACACCGCACACGCCGGAGCACAACGGCGTTGCCGAGCGGATGAACCGCACACTGCTCGACAAGGTGCGCGCGATGCTCACCGATGCGAATCTCCCCAATTCGTACTGGTACGACGCGCTTGAATACGCCGCGCTACTCCACAATGTGTCCCATACACGGGCACTCGATAACCTCACGCCGGACGAAGTTTGGAGCGGCAACAAGCCAGACATCTCGATGTACCGGGTATTCGGCTCCCGAGCCTTCATGCACGTCCCTAAGAAAAAACGCGCCAAATTGGCCGCGCGATCACTGATCTGCACATTTATCGGCTTAGCAAAAAATCGGAAAGCTTACCGACTTGTGCACCGGAAATCAGGCCGTTTTTTCGAGTCGCGCGACGTCGTATTCGATGAAGGGGGGCCCGTAAAGCGCTTCGAGCGCATAATCCTCGAACCCGACGAAACGCCCGACGCCGCGACCGCAACGCCATCGGGAACACCACAAATCCCGAAGGCATCTCCAAGTCCCTCAGAAACTGACAGTAACTCTGAAAACGAATCAGTCAGTGAATCAGAAATCGAGGAGTTACTTGATGAAACACCTACAGCACCTCCACCTCCTCCCGATCTCCCGATCGCGCTCTCCCGTCCTAAACGAAATGTCCGCGCACCCATCCGTGACGACGACGCACGCTATTCCGCAACGTCATACGGAGCGCGCAAGCGAAACACCGAACGCGCTGCCGTCGCGCAAGGCGATCCCGCCAGTGACCCACGGACCTATGCCGAGGCGATGGCACGTCCCGACGCCGTCGAATGGGAACTAGCTTGTAACGACGAGAAACGCATGTTTGAGAACATGGGGGTATACGAATTGGTGCCGCGCCCGACCGATCGAAAAATCGTCGGAAGTAAATGGGTCTTCCGCATAAAACGCGGACCCGATGGCACGATCCAAAAATATAAGGCTCGCCTAGTCGCACAGGGCTTCACCCAAACTGAAGGGATCGACTTCGATGAGACATTCGCCCCAGTGGCGAAGTTTGCCTCGCTGCGCACCGTCCTCGCGCTCGCTGCCGAACTCGATCTGGAAGTCCATCAGTTGGACGTCAAATCAGCCTACCTCAACGGGGACTTGAAAGAGGAGATCTATATGGCTCCCCCCCCAGGCTTTGACACTCCAGATGGCATGGTCTTGAGATTGAAAAAGGCCGTTTACGGCACGAAGCAAGGAGGGCGCGCGTGGTACGAACACATCAAATCGACGCTCAAATCGATGGGCTACGCACGCACCGATGCCGATCACGCCGTCTTCACCCGCTTGAAGGACGAAACACTCTCCATAATTGCACTATATGTTGATGATATCACCATGGCCTGCAAAAGTCTCAAAACCATCAATGAAGACAAGGAGAAGTTAAAGAAAACATACCAAATGACAGACCTAGGTGAGATCACCTGGATCCTAGGAATGCACGTAACGCGCGATCGCGATGCCGGCTGGATCGCCCTATCGCAGGAGAGGTACATCAACGATGTCCTCGAACGCCTAGGAAAGGCCGACGTCAGGCCGATCAGCACACCCGCGGTCCCGAACGAGCATCTCCTGAAGCTCGACTCACCCGAGACAAACGTCAAGGCATACCAGAGCGCGATCGGAGCGCTGATGTACCCGATGCTCGGGACACGCCCCGACCTGGCCTACACTGTGGCCGCGCTCGGACGCCACGCCGCCAACCCCGGTGAAGAGCACTTGCGAGCCCTCGACCGTGCGTTCCGATACCTCCGAGCCACGAGCGACCGACGCCTCGTCTTCCAGAGGGGAGCCCAAGATGGGACCCATCTCCATGGTTACGTCGACGCCGACTGGGCCAGCGACGTGAACGATCGCAAATCGACCTCGGGGTTCGTCTTCATGTTGGCCGGAGGAGCGATAAGCTGGAGCTCGAAAAAGCAACAGACAGTCGCATTATCGAGTACCGAGGCCGAATACATCGCAGGCGCGCACGCGGCAAAAGAGGCCGCCTGGTTAAAAAACCTAGTCAGCGAAATCTGGAAAGATCAAAAAACTGACTTACCCATCATCCTTTACATTGACAACCAATCAGCTATCTCTATCGCAAAGAATCCGGAGTTCCATGATCGCACCAAGCACATTGATGTCAGGCATCACTTTCTCAGGCAACAAGTTGATCTGAAAGCCATCAGCCTCAAGTACATGCCTACAGATGAGCAAGTTGCTGATGTACTCACCAAGGGTCTTGCACGAGAGAAGCACGAACGCTTCGCAGCCTGCATGGGCCTACGCCGTGCGGACTGAGGGGGCGTGTTGGGAGCGCAGCCTCGCAGGCGTAAGTCGAGCCAACGCTTCGCAGTCACACGTCACATGACGCGTGACACCGATACCAAGGACTTTCCGCGTTCTACACTAAGTCGAATTTATTATCTCCTTATAGCTTAACTCCCTTACAATTTTGACCTCAGTCGTTCATTCCTTATATAGTGTAGACACCGTGTTCACCTTGCCTCAGTCTTTTCACTTTAGACTGAGGTTAGTCACTCTTTATTCTTTCATTCCTCAGTAAACTTACTATCTACTTAGACTTAGGATTCTCATCCAATAGGTAGATCAATAAAGTCTTTTCACTTTAGACTGAGACTTAGGATTCTCATCCAATAGATGATTCCTTGGTGTCACGGCTCGCAGGGACCGTGGCTCGAAGTGAGCGTCGTTCTGGTTGGCTATTTGCTGTGGCAAGTCGGACAAGACTAGCAACACCAAATAGTTGATTCTAGCACGCGCAGACAAGGTCCTAGAGGAGTAGACTTGACTGTGCGAACTCTTGGGGGTTCGTATCGCGTGAGGCGGTTAGTACGGGCCGGCGCACGCGATGGTCGGAGTTACCGTTCCTAAAAGGGATAGACGGTGGCAGATGGATGAATGACGATGTGTAGGTTCAACCGCAACACGGGCGCGAGTGTAATTGGAATGCAAGAGATGCTCGCCTTCCAAGGACACTCGTGAGAGGTTGAACTAAGGTTCGAGGGCGGACGCGGGGTGAGAAGTGGGGACTACTTCTCACAGCGCGTTCGTATTAGGGTTCAGGCGTCTGGGGACTTGTTGCACGGAAATGGAACAAGTTCACAGATGTCTGATCGTGGCGCGAAGTACCTAGATCAAGGTACGAAGAGGGGATTCACAAGAAGAGAGGAGGAGATGCGATGCGAGTGTGAGCAAGAGACAATGAACTGCGATTCTAGACGAAGCTGAAGCTGGGGCTTTAGCTCGTCTACAGGGCCCTATTTATGCGTACAGAGGGCCAGCCAACTATCCTACAAAGGTCACAGTACAGTAGCAAAGTCAAGACTATTGACTAAGGACCTGAGTCAGTTCTGATGACTCAAGAACTGACTCAGTGCGTCTGACTCAAGATCGGAGTCAAGAACGCTGACTCAAGATTTGAGTCATGATCCCTGAGTCAAGTACACGTCCAAAACGGCGATGCACAGCCCCTAGAAGTCGCACAGAAGGGGCTGGCCAAGGAAAGGGATCCTAGGTCACAACACAAGTCGAAAATCAGACGGAAAACAGTAAGAAATGGGCCGGGCGGCCCGCATAACCGTAACACTTGGTATGAAGGGGGAAGCGACCGGAGTAAGATGTAAGCAAATTCCAGGTCTGAAATGTTACTTCCCAGGGATGCTAATTTTTCCTTCATTTCCTGCAGCTTTTCGAAATGGGTTCGAAGATTTTCGTCGTCTGTGCATCTGATGTTACCAATGCGCCATCGGAGTTCGATCGCGACCATCGGCGATCGTTTTTCGTGGAGGTCCTTTAGTGCCTCCCATGCCTCCTTCGCATTCGATTTGTCTTTTATTCTGTTGAAGGCCGAATCGGGGATCGATGACGCGATCAGATTCATGAGCGCGGCCTCGTCGTCTTCCCATCATTCGAGCGGTGCTACGCCGCCAATTGTGCCGCCATCAATATATCGCTTCGTCGGTGAGTCGTTCGTTAGGTGGTCTTTCCATTTGTGGGATTTGATTATCAGGACCATTCTGTCTCTGTAGTTTTCCCAGTTGGATCCATCTGCTGCAAGCTGGGTGATTTTAGAATTTTGGATTTCAACCATTTGTGAAAAGGAAAGAGTGTAAGTGTTTTTTTGGACTTTGTGTGATCTCATACTGATTTTAGAGTGCAACAGCAGGGCCCATAACCTAGTGTCGAAAATGAAAGTGGAGACGCGGCGAAACGAGTACGCGCGCGGGAGCGGAACGAGCGGAGGGTGAGGTCACACATGAAGAAAAAGATGCGGAACGCGTCGCTGCTTCCCCAGTCTCGTATTTTGGTATTTATGTAGTCTAGTGTGTGTACTACGGACTGAATGAATTTAGTGCCAAGACGGCCGCTCGATCTTAGTGTGCACGAGGTGGGCATTTGCCATGTGCTCGGGGTGAACTAACTATGCTAAGGTAAAGAAAAGGGTCTATATGTAGAAGATGAATGGTATCGTGATGGCGGCTGTGGGCGCCCACCCCCAACGAGGAGCAGGCGTGGTCCACGCCGGCGGGCCCTCAGGGAGCCATGGGTGTTGGCAGTCCCGTCTCAGGGTCCCCTTGCGCGCTGCGTGCCGTTCTCGGCTGCCAGCCCTTCTCCCCTCCGATTTGGGATTCCCCAGCAGGAAGAGGAAACGGAGACATGTACATCCCACCCAACCAGAAATATACAGACCAGGAATAATTCGTCGTGGCACAGCGAGCAACGTACTCGACGTTAAAGAGCGGCACAAGGCTGCACTCGAGGCTGAATCAAAGGGCCGCTCAGGCAAGGAGTGGAACACGGGCATGGTCTCCAGTATGAAGAAGAGAGGAGAGAAAGTGATGAAGCAAGAACATGCATAAGCACCACCACGAGTTGGGCCGCTCGAGCAGGAAGGGTGTTCGTACTCGCCTTTCTCCCGACTTTCTCCCGAAATCACTGAACTTCCGATCACCGAACCCGAACCCTCCGAGTCTCCCACGCACAGACCCGGCAACTCGGCTAGCGTGACTGCGTGACATTTCACCTCTTTTTCGTTCTCATTAAAAACAACCTGAAATATCACAAAGACATGTATTAAATAACTTCTGCCAAATATCGAAAGATGCAGGCCAGAAATGAGTGAGATATAACAATGTGTCCGATTGATGGGTGTGGCCGAAGGGAGGGTTGGATATAGTATGGCTAAACTCGTCCAACCCTCCGCTTCATCTGCCTGCATATTAGTATACTTAAGGATCCAGTTCCGCATTGCCATGTAGTGTTTCCCTCTCCCTCATACCATACCAACCAAACCCTCACAACACCTGTCCCCAACAATTCATAGAGCCCATGCCATCCCAACCTCACTCAACGACTAATGTCGCGCGTATGCCCCTCTTCAACAGGTCTACACACATGCACATGGGTTAACTGCTTTATAGGAAGGGCCCTGTATTTCTTCTACTTCTTTCGCAAAGACAGATCCCACCAAAAGCCAAGCGAGATAACTCAGAAAACTCAGTCAAAGCCACAAATTGGCCAAACTGGGGATACCACCGAACGGAATCTCACGTGGAGGGAATGGTGTCAGATGTGGGAAAACCGACGGTGACTTTCCGAGATTCAGTCAAGGGAGGGGGTTGCCCCCAAAAGAAGGACCAGAAGTCACCATTTCCCGAGCACCTTACCTATCCTCACACTATCGCTCGGTCTCTTTATCTCAATGTACCTATACACGATTCCTGATGCTGCGTTTTGATCATTCTAGACCGAATTGCGAGTCTAATTGCTATAACTATTGCCGTTTGTTAGCCGAGTCACTTCTCATTTAGGGTGCTGAAGAAGTACACGACTGATAAATGCGTTCCAAAGCAATCGAATCGCTTTAAGTGACTGAATTCTCGGGTTGCGAGAAGCCATCGTGTGGCTAGGCATCAGCGTATAGCTGGTCAGTGGTCGTACGCGACGGGCCGGTGTTGGGTAAAAAAACATCACGTGCCATTTCTTTAGAGGGGCCTTCATGCCTCAGCAATCGCGGTCTGCTGGTAACGACAGTTTCTTCTCCACTATTTTTTTGCTTGAAAGGGTTGTGCATCATGAAAAAGGTGTGTTCGGAGAGAGCGCAGCGCCGCCAAGGCGCGCAAAGCGATGGTGTAGCCTGTATACACAACATGAAAAACAAAAATGATGAGGGACAGACAACCCTTCGAATCGAACTGATCGGGGGGTTGTAAGCGAGGTTCCAGCTTTCTTTAAAGGCCAGTCACTGGATCCGGGAGGAACACGGTATGAGAGAGAAGAGAAAGATCCCGCCTTCTTGTGCTGTACACCAAAGGTTGGGGGACAGTTTGTTCGCCATTGGTTGTTGACGGATGATGATGCGTGGAAGTTAGAAACTCCCTATTGTGTCGTGATTTTCCTATCATCCATGATCGTTAGCTTGTACTTTGGCGGAATTGAGCCGAAAACAGTACCGACCGTATTGAAGGTTCGCTTGTGGACCTTACAAGGGTCCCTCAGTCTGGACTTGCTGCGTGACTGGTGACTGGCTGATTTGTGCTATAGGAGAAAGACCAGTGGAAGAGCGCATGTTGTACAACCTTCGGCTACACTGAAACGAGACGAAGCATGCAAGCCCTCAGCCTCAGAGGGCCGGGAATGGGGGCTTTGATATGCCAAGAGGTTTGATGTTGATATGGTGATGGAGATATTATATAGAAAAGGATAGGATGACTTCGACTTACGACCGCATGCTACCGCATCAGTTCGTACCGATACGGTGCGACAGCTACAGTTGGAGGAAGGGGACGGAGGTTGCAGCTGCTTAGCTAAGAAGAAAGGAAGAGTGGACAGAGAGACGTACATCCCACCCAACCAAAAGAAGAAGACCAGGAATAACTCGTCGCGGCACAGCGAGCGACGTACTCGACGGTAAAGAGCGGCACGAGGCTGGTTTCAGGGCTGAATCAATGGGCCCCCTGGCAAGGAGTGGAACACGGGCACGGTCTCCAGTATGGTGACGAGTGGGGGGAAAGAGATGAGCACGGTGGCAAGAACGTGCACAAGCACCGCCGTGCGTTCAAGGAAATTGTGGAGCGTTGCCTCGTGAAAGGAACACATGGATGTGCCAATCGGGAAGGTGCTCTTCATCGTGGGAATTTCGAGATCAGGTGCGTCGTAGACTGACCTTGGCCCGACGATGGACTCTGGCTCGACGACAGTCCTCTGCCAGTTTTAACTCCGAAGAACTACAAAGAAATTCCAGCATATTTCATTTCATAAAACAAATCTATGTCTTTTCAATAAACTTTTCATCTCCAGAAGCGAACAGTCACTTCACAGTTTGCAGAGTGATCTTGGCTTATCTTACCGAGTTGGTCGTTCTCAAGTTTTGTCTAATGCAAGCTCATGTGGAGAGGCACTCGCTATGCATTCTTGTTTGAAAGCATTGTCTTTACTGATGGGTCGACCTTGGCACCGACGGGCATCGAAGATGGTAAGTGTTGTGAAATGTCCTTCCAAGGAGTGCCTTTCTAAATATAAGATGGCAGGACCCGGACTCAAGGCTACCATCGATCACCACGACTGTCGTGTATTCAAGATTGGTGGTAATTCTTCATCTTCGGTGTGTGCACCAATTGTTTTATCCTATGGATTACCTCAACCGACACGACTAGTACGACCATGACAGAGGTCGATCTTTTCCAGGCCTACCGCGACTGCAAGAAAGGGTGGGTTGGTCTAATCGCTCTCTTGTATCCGTCGCATGCCAACTGAGATAGAGATATGCAAGGCCGACTGCCTCGCCTGTAGATATTAACCAACGCTATTATTGCCTTCTGCCTATTCTCAGAAACCCTACCAGTTATGCAGCAAGTTCCATCAACAATCTCAACCGGGGTCAGCACGCGGACGATCGCAGTTGCAACGCCAGATCAAATGACATGTGAGGACGGAATGTGCAGTTTCTCCACCGTTGGACCAACAAATCTATCTGCTTGCGTTCGTCAGCAAGCTCATACTCATTTTTGGTGCGTAGCTCCACGTGGGCATTCACATCGAAAACGATCGGAACATTAAGCCGCAATTTACAAAGATAATTACCAAGATAAAGGAACGAATGGGGGGTGTGTCACTGGACAGACAAGGGCGGTCGCAATCTCATCCAAAGATATGTGAGGTTTGGACACGTGAACATTTCAAATCGTTCGATAGGAGTGGTGAGGCTTGTAAGATTCCTGATGCCCTCCTGCCTAGCTAACGCAAAGGTCGTTCGACCCAGGTTCTCGCACGATACTCGTCCCGTCCGGTACGCTCGGGAACGCTACTTTGAGAACCACAAGATGATATCTGCGGTGGACAAGTTGCACAATCTGTACGCGAGCACGGCACCTCCCATCGTGTGGGCACGCAGTACTGGGCTCGAAGTTCTCAGTGAATGTCTGAACAGGTGATTGTGGCAGGAGTTGCACAAGCTAGCGGCCCGGGATGAGATGGCAGTGTCAAGATGGCGGCATTAGCTGGAGGCTTAGGCTGATGCAGCTGACTTTGTTCATTGTGGTACTGTTGTCCTTGTAACGGAATACAGTTACAGCCATTAGGGCCATGAATAGGGCAACTCGAAGAGCGAATCAGAGGCATCAGTCCATCCACCATTAAAAGGGAAACTGGGAGTGAATCTCAAGCTCGAGCCACTTGGCTCGCTTTATAACCGTCTCTGTTTGAATGGTGCCATGTGGGGACAAGGGTGCAAGGTAGCAATTGTGTGCAAAACAATCAAAATCCATTCATGAATAGGTCTTAATAATGCAGTGTTTACTACTTCGACGTCGTCTACTTGACTCAACGCGAGTCACGCGCAACTCGTTTGTGTTGTGGGAAAGTGTGAACTCGTTTTTCTCTTTTTCGGTCCGGTCCGAGTTGATAAAAATACAGGCGGTGTACCGGTGTGGTGACACACCGAATGTTTCGTTTCACACGAATTGGAAATTCTTTGAGGTGCTAGATCTGTCTATAAGTCCCCAGCCTGAGCCCTGAGCTAGTTCATCCTATGAATTTTCCCGCTCATCCCATCTCATCAACCAAGCCCTCACAACACATACCCTATCCCCAACAATTCATACAGCCCATGCGATCCCAACCTCACCCAGGGACTAATGTCACACGTATGCCCTTCTTCAACAGGTCTACACACATGCACATTGGTTAACTGCCTTATAGGAAGGGTCCTGTCATTCTTCCGCTTCTTTCACAAAGACAGATCCCAGCAAAAGCCAAGCGAGAAAACTAAGAAAACTCAGTCAGAGCCGCAAATTGGCCAAACTGGGGTTTCTGTCGTCGCGGAAATTCCGTCAGAGACCGCCGAACGGAATCTCACGTGGAAGGAATGGTGTCAGATGTGGGAGGGCCGACGCTGACTGAGGGTTGCCTCCAACAGGAGGGCCAGAAGTTACCATTCCCCGAGTACCTTACCTATCCTCCACGCCGTCGCTCTGTCTGTATCTCAACATACCTATACACGAGTCTTGATACTGCGTTTCGACCCTGCTAGACCGCATTGCGTGTCTAATCGCTATAACCATCGCCGTGGGTTAGCAGAGTCAACGCCTCATTATGGCGCTGAAGAAGTACACACCGACACACGCATCCCGAAGCCATGTTTCAATCGAATCGCTTTAGGTATTTGAGCTCCCGCGTTGCGAGCAGCCATCTGTCTGACTAGGCAGCAGGGTAGAATTTAGCTGTCAGTGGTATGGTCGCGTACCGTAACGCACAGTGTCACTGCACGACGGACAGGACGGATGGGACCCGATGGGTAAAGAAGTCACGTGCCATTTCGGTGAGAGAGAGCGTTTGAGACAAGGGTTGTACTGTAACGATGGTGCACCTCCCGGCCCTGTCAGTAGCCGATAAAATCACCAACTCAGGTTGTATCATCCTAAGCCAGGCTAGAGTGTAGTCCCCGGTAATATATGGGTATGCGGTCTGCTGGGTCGGTGTGGCATGGGCAATCTTTCTCCACGACTTTTGCTCCTCTTCCTTGCAAGGGTTGTGCATTACGGCTGTCTTCAAAGAGAACGCAGGGCTGCCAAGGGGGGGGGCGGGTTGTAAATGGGGAGGAGCGAGGTTCCAGCTTTCTTTAAAGGTCAGGCAGCTCAGTTTGGGGAAGTAGGTATCTGGAAGGAACACGATGGTGGTCGGACAGCTTGTAACTTACCATGATTACAGTACCGACCGTATTGAGGGTTCGATGGTAGCATCATTACAAGGTCCCCTAGTCAGGACTGTCGGCGTGGCTCATCAGAAAAAAAGATGGCCCACTATATAGTTATGTATTATGATATATAATACCACATTTGTTGTATGTCTTACCAGTCCTGCAACAGAATGCATTGTGAAACGGCTGACATTGAAATGTAGTTGATGCAGACCATGTATTACCATTTATTAGAATATACTTGAGTACATTGTGAATCTCTACGTATGGGAATGTATTGAGCTTGACTCATGTACTGCCATGTACAACAATTTGCTAGTACAGTTTTGTGTTACATCTCAAAATAAGCATGTTTCAGGCCAGACATCATGATATAATTGCAGAACAAACAATTCATCTCATTAAGGAAGGTGGGGCAGCCACAGCATACCTAGGATCCACAAACAGAAACCTCATGTCGAGAACAATTTGCACTTACATGGTGTTCCTCCTCCCACTTGAGCTCTTTGTCTGCAGGATGATTAGGGAGATGGCACTACCCACACCGCTAACAAAGGAGAACACGCATTAGGCAACGGTTGATGAAGCTTGGAACAGACAGATTTGATTATTAAGAACGTCTGGAGAACGGGCGACTCACCAGGGTGATTGAGCAGGCGCATCGCATTCTCAGTTCCTGAGTATCCCAAGGTCATCCCCTCGGTCCACCGATTGTTTCGCTTGTAAAATTGTTGGGTCGAGTTGGCATCCTTGCCCTGCACGACGATATCTTGCTGCGAGTCGGTCCCCGCTTTGATCAGACGCGCGATCGCGTTGGTGATCGCCAGAGCGGCGGCTAGGGTCGAGTTGTGGACTTGCAGATCGACGGTGGAGAAGCGCGTCGAGTTGTGCGGACGTGCCATGAACTGTTGAAGGCGTTGCGTCGCAGCCTCGATCGCCCTTGTGGCGCCGACCATTTCTTGTTCGACGAGATCGCCAATGTCCCCGTTGGCGTTAGCGAGAGACTTGCCCTTGGGGATGATCGCCTCGACCGATTCGGATAGCTTCGTGAGCGCACCGCAAACTTCGCTGTTATTGCACATCGCGACGCTCATACGTTGTTTGCGGTCGACGAGTTCGAGTGTGTAGCATAGCTGTTTGCAACTCCATCAGTTGATCTTGTAAAATGACGACACAAATATCAAGCTCCTCTATGCGTCCGAAAGATGTATGAGGAAGGCAATACGCACCCGCTCATCCAACGAACTTTTGACTTGCGTCTTGCAGACTTTTTCCGCCCTCCTCCACGCTTTTCTACCTATCCAACGTACTCGCAACTTCTGTATCGACCTGATCGATGCGGCCGACAAGCCTGTCGGAAGTGTGCCTCCTGGCTATGCGCCACTGAGCCATCTATCAGCGCAAACCAGTCATAAAATTGTTGTGGAGATCAAGATAAAGATACGATTCACAGCGGGAAAGACCGGAACATCGACTTGGGACGGAACAACGCGGGCCGGGTACGAAAAATCCATGCTCGACTCGACACTCTGTGACAAGTAATGGGCAAGCACGCTCGTAAACGTCAGCGCAAGCATAGGCCAAAAAGTGAATCAGCCATGCCTCCAGGTACAGAGGCGCTGTTGGATGGTGATGATGTCAACAAGGACGACGAAGAACGAAGGCCCGAAAGTCTACTCTTCGACAAGCCATTCGTTAAAGAGCGAAGCCTCACCTGACTCTGACGGACACGAACCCGAAGCCCTCCTCCTCCTCCTCCTGTCTGGATTGGCTGCTTCGGATGTAGTGCATGGGAAAGCGGTGTGGGAGGACAGGAACTTGAACCAAGTTTGACATGCTGTAGGGGAGTTGACGGGGGGGAAGCATTGCTGGCAGAGTCCTCTCGTGAAGGCTGTAATGATGCTGAGTTGCAAGGGATAAATGGAGAACATAGAAGGGACTGACTCTAACTGTGGATAATGGTAGAGAGGGTCTCCGCTCAACAGCAGCATTGAGGGCTGCCGCACTTTTGGTCTCAGCATCTCTGCCCACCCGTTCTAAGTCAGACGTATCACCATCACACAGTTCGAAGGCTCCGTCGACGCACCAGAGGGTAAGGCAGCCCGAAAGCAACCTATATGCGCTAATATATGCTCTGATTCCAATGTACAACAGCATCCACGTCATCTTGCGGGGCAGCTACGAGCCCGTGCACCATCCCGCACGCCTTGCAGTGTTTGCACTCGTAGCTGATACTTCGGACGACCCGGATGACTCATCAAAAGAGTGCTTCGGAGAGCGATATCACGCTCCTGCGTGCGGGAAATAGTGATGGCGGTGCAGGAGGTGACACAGACATCGAGCTTGGGAGAGGGATGTTGGAGGCGGATGGCCGTGGTGGAAGAAGAGTGCCGGAGTACTCGAGAACTCCATCGTGGAGTTCTCGCGGACGCAAAAGAGGTTTCGGTGCAGAGACGGGTGAGCTTGGTAGTTGAAATAGAGGCAACGTGTCCTCATCGGTAGTGGCTAAGTGGCTTGGGTGGGGAGGTGCGCCATGGGAAAGAGGGCAAGAGAGCGTGAAGTTTCAAGGGAGCTACATCGGCCGGCGGCCCGGAGTGGAGAAAGTGAAAAGTGCTAGTCTGGTGGCTTGGGCCCGTAGTAGGTCCAGCGCGTGCAATCTTCCCCTTGAGTTATGAGTTAAGACAGAGAATAAATCACTTTCAAAAACAAACTACAAGCTTCCAGACTGTGACAAGAGACACTACATACTAGTAGATGAAAGAGAATGATGTTGGCCAAGTGTGAAGCTCGTAATGAGCAAGCTTGGGTGACCCGGGCCATCCCAGCACTGGCAGGCAAGCTCCGAGTCGGCGGAGTCTCAGACTCAAGACTTGGTCGCAGACAATGAGCACTACATGCTATGCCTTTGAATGTAGTCCTATGTAGAGGACATAGTCCAAAGTATTCTGTATCACATTACTTGTATTTGTGATGAAATTTAGTTTGTGCATTACATTGAGACTACATTTCTGTTGTCCCTATGCCAATGTCACCGGCAAGTCCTGTATCACATTGTATTGTGACTGCAATTCCCTTGGCCCAGTGCAGGGCAGATAACAAGACCTGCTTGTCAGATACAGTGTGACCCCATCTCATATATTGTGGTGTGAGACTTTTTTTTCAATCTATTCTTGGCTGCATATACTGTAGTCTTCAATACTTAGCAAATCCGGACTTGTAACTATTAGGATGTCATGTATTTCCATATACCCGGTTGTCACTTTTTCTGATGCTTTGCCTTTGTGGGTAGGAGGAAGAGTGCATGTTCTACTATAACTGTTGGCTGCACTGACACAAACTGTAGTATGCAAGCCCTCATGCTTCAGAGGTTTGGAAGTGGCTTTGATATGCCATGTGCACTTGTTTTCACTGAATCTGGTGTGATGTGGTTATGGTTATGGAGATTGTGTGGAGAAAACTAAGATGTCTTCGACTTACGACTGCATGCCACTGCATCATTAATCGTAAGTTCGTACTGACAAGGTGTGACAGCTACGGTAGGAGGACGTTGCAGCCGCTTGGCGGCCAAAAAAAAAGGAAGAGTAAACGGAGAGACGTACATCCCACCCAACCAAAAAAACAGACCAGGAAAACTTGTCGTGGCACAGCGAGCGACATACTCGACGTTGAAGAGCGGCACGAGGCTGGATCAAAGGGCCCCACGGCAAGGGGTGGAACACGGGGCATAGTCTACAGTATGATGAAGAGAGGAGAGAAGTGATGAGTAGGTGGCAAGAGCATGCACAAGCACCGAGTTGGGCCGCTCGAGCGCTCTTCATCGTGGGAATTTAGAGATCAGGGTGCAATCCTCCGCCCCGCAGACTGACTCCGGGCCCAACATACCCCGCCTTTCTCCCAATGCCCGACGACAGTCCCCTGTCAGTTTTCACTCCGAAAAACTACAAAAGGATTCCAGGTCCGCAAAATCTTTTTCATAAACGAATCTATGTCTTTTCAACAAAACGTCTCATCTGCCGCACTTCACGGTCCCGGGTTTCAGGCACGTCCCCTGGCGCTTCACAAGCTTCACACCTCGGCCATATTGCTCCGAAGTCGACATCCCCTGTCTTTATAAACCCCTCGAGTGTTGCTTGACCAGGGAATCTCCGTCCGAAACTCCCGAGACATCATCATCCGTCATCACGGCAGAGAGCGAGAGATGGCGTCCAAGGAACAGCGCAGTATCATGATGACAACCGTGACTTAATGCATCACCTTTCAATTGTACTTCTAGCTTAGGATTTGAATCGGGACATCCACTGACAAATATTGTATACACGATATATGCGAATTCAGTTCGAAATATACATCACTTGGGCCGAATCAGGTGGAGGGCTGCAGTACCGTAAGGTCATTGTCAGCGGGGTTTGGATATGCCCGCCGAACGGGATCGAAATTGTGACAGCCAGTGTCAGGGACCATGACGCAGAAGTTATTGATGCTGCGCAAATGAGGAACCACAAACTATCCCAGAATCGTTGCAGAAGAACGAGGTGCTAAACGCCAGTGAGCGCCGACCGTAAATACCCCGAGTTCGAATTGGAAATTCAGGTGAAACGTCTCAGGCAATATCTATATATGAAGTCCCTACTGGGGACTCCCCAGCAAGCTCATCCTATCAATTCTCCCGCTCATCTCATCTCAACCAAGCTCTCATAACAACTACCTATCCCCAACAATTCAACAATTCATAGCCCATGCCATCCCAACTTCACCCAAGGACTAAAGTCGCACGTATGCCCTTCTTCAACTACACACATGCACATGGGCTAACCAACTGACTTATAGGATGGGCCTTGTCCTTCTTCCACTTCTTTCGCAAGACAGACAGATCCCGCAAAAGACCAGGTCCGATAACTCAGAAAACTCAGTCAGAGTCGCAAATTGGCCAGACCGAGGGCTCTGTCATCGCAAAAATTCTGTCAGATACAGCTGAACGGAATCTAACGTGGAAGGAATGGCGGCAGATGTGGAATGACGGACTACTCTGACTTTCCGAGATTCAATCAAGTGTTGAGACACGACCCGGAGATCCTACCGATCTAGCGGACCAGACACCGCGGATCAGCACGGACCCACTGTTATGATTACGACAATTTATGTATTGGAGTAGCTCCCTGGACACTTAGATAGACGATTATGGGTAGCATAATAAACGCTATTATTCTGGACTTTTCTATCGAGTTTTGACAGTATAAAAGTGTCTAGTATTCGACGCGTTCACTGCCTACGACTGAAATGAGTATCGCTTACATGATCTCTTACTATATTTGGCTTACCTGTCTCTTAGCGCTACTGTATGCAATATAGTCTAGTTGCCTATGGCTGAATACTATCTAAGCTATTATCTCGACAAGGAGGGGGTTGCCTCCAATAGACGGGCCGGGAGTTACCATTCCCCGAGCACCTTACCTATCCTCACACTGTCGCTCAGTCTTAATGTCAATGTACATATACACGGGTCTTGATGCTGCATTTTGAACCTTCTATATCGCATCGCATGTCTAATGGCTATAACTATCGCCGTTGGTTGGCAGAGTCACCGTGGCTTTTACGGTGCTGGAGAAGTACACGACTGATGCACGCATCCCAAAGCCATGTTTCAATCGAATCACCTTAGGTAATTGAATTCTCGGGTTGCGAGCGGCCATCGGTCTGTGACTAGGCTGAAAGGTAGAATTTACCGGTCAATGGTAGTAACGCGAAGGGTGGTGATTGGGCTAAAAAGGGTCACGTGTATTTCCATTTTCCTAAGACAGAAGCCACATATAGCCTGGCAATCGCGGTTTGCTGGGTTGGAGTGTATGGACAATTTATTATGTACAACTTTTTCCTCCTCTTCCTTGCAAGGGTTGTGCATCATCAAAGGGCTGTGTTCAGAGAGAGCGCAGCACCGCGAGGGGGTTGTAAGCAAGATTCCGGCTCTCTTTAAAGGCCAGTCGGTTTAGGCAGTGGATATAGGAGGTACACGGTGTGTGAGAAAAGATTCCGCCTCCTTATGCTGTACACCAAAGGTGGGGGATAGTTTGTTCACCATTGACTAAGGTCTGTTCGACGGATGATGCGTGGACGTTAAAAACTCCCTGTTGTGCCGGGGCTTTCCAATCATCTACGATAGTTAGCTTGTACTTTGACGCGACGGTACCGACCGTATTGAAGGTTCGCTGGTGGCACCTTACAAGGACCCCCCAGTCCAGACTTTCGACGTGACTGGCTGCTTTTGTGTGGTAGGAGAGGGAGCAGTGAAAGAGCGCATGTTCTACTGCAACCTTCGGCTGCACTGACACGAGGCGTAGCATGTGAGCCCATGCCTCAGAGGCTGGGAAGGGGGAACTTACGACTGCATGCTATTGCATTGTCAATCACAAGTTCGTACCAACACGGTGTGACTGCTACAGTAGGAGGACGGGGACGGACGTTGCAGCCACTTAGCAGCCTAAAAAAAGGAAGAGGAAACAGACGTACATCCCACCCAGCCAAAAAAAAAAGCAGACAATGAATAGATCGTCGCGGCACAGCGAGCGACGTACTCGACGGTGAACGAGGCCGGTCTCGAGGCTGAATCAAAGCCCCCGCAAGGAGTGGAAAACGGGCATGGTCTCTAGTATAGGGAAGAGAGGAGAAAGTGATGAGTACGGTGACAAGAAGGTGCACAAGCGCCGACGTGGGCGACGAGTTGGAGAGGAGATGACACATGGATGTGCGAATCGGGAAGGTGCTCTTCATCGTGGGAATTTCGAGGTGCAAGGGAAGCGCGTCGCGGAACGCTGCTTCGGGCGCAACATTCCCGGCTTTCTCCCAATGCCCGACAACAGTCCTCTATGTCTTTTCAACAACCTTTTCATCTGCAGATGAGAACAATTAGTAGACAACCCCTCCTACCGCAGCTTCAGGTCATCTAGCTGCCACGCTGGGTCAAACCCTCGTGGAGGCCTTCGATGGCCTGTTGGCACCATCAGTCCCTTCTTTCAGCACGGAAGCTACATTATCGGCATCACTTAGACTACAGCAAGACCGAACACAGCGGATGTCCGGATGGACTCGGTACCCCAAGGAGACCACTGCAACATCCCACTCCCCGACCACCGCGCACCCAACGATCCTCCAGGCCAGCAACGACATTTCATGTCATAATGCCCTCGGAGGCGACCAGGTAAGGATGGATTAGACCCGGAAGTCCCGTAACTCGTCGTCATATCGAGATTGTTCAGTGCCATAAGGATAGGCCTTGACTCCAATAGACAGGAAGATTTCTCGGTCATTGGTCATTGTTGTATACAGCTCGGGTTGGCATCGACTCGGAGGTTTGCCTAGAAATTAAATGCTATGTCCTAGTACCCTCACATCGTCTCTACGAAAGCTCCATGATTGCTACGTCGTCTTGTAAGATTTCAGCTAGTATTCCGATGGTAATTACGTTGTCCATGTATTGCTGAGAAGCTTCCACTGGCAGATCGATGTCTAGTGCTGTGGAGCCTGGTTCTCGCCTCAGGTATTCGCGCATGTGCAACAATCAATACTTAGAGCACAAACAGTTTAAACTCCCAGAGGCATGCACTCATTATGATGCCCCCCATTTCACGAAATGAAACCCTGTTCATGTCCCCCAGGCAGCTGCACATGTTCGCTTCGTGATACCCACCGCCATAGTGTGTTGAATCCCTGGAGTCCACCTGACACCATCTCTGGCTGCATCAGCCCAAGGCCCAACTGCAGTAAAATACGCAACTAGAAGAGTTGCGACCATCCCCTTTCTGATTGAATACAGCTAATACCATTTACTAGTAAACCTAGTCAACTCCGAGGCGGGACTCCCAAATCCTGAGACCTGTGTCCCTACCGACAGGAGCATCGGCTACCCATAGCTAGCAGCTTGTCGTTGAACAGGTGAGTGGAGCTACAGGCATCAAACCAGAAAGAGGAAGAAGCAGCCACAGCGACAAAATCTCTTTAATACGTCAATTGGAATCGAGAAGGTCGATGATAACACAGAAAGTCAATTCGACGGTGTCATTAGTGTGGCTGTACATTGAACACGTAAAGGAGGCCCGAATAGACGTAGGAACAGCGCGCTCATGATATTGAGACATAGATAGTTACGTGACGGACAAATCTTCCACTGGAAAGACGATTGTGCGCTAGTCTAATTGGCCCAACCTTGAAATGGGGAGACGTGCGAAGGGAGATGAGATGAAGGCCCGATCGGGAACCGAAATCAGCCCCCAGAAAAACATGAAATTACAAAGCACCGCGAGACGGGAGTAGTCTCCCACCGAGTGAGGTGAAAACAAAGCAATCTGTGGACTACCGAGTGAGACACAGATAGGAGGAAGCGAGGCAGTCACCCACCGAAGCAGGTGAGCCAATTAGACTTATGTAAACTCAAGTTTAAAGTCGACTAAGTGTCGCCTGAGCTCGCGCGGAAGGCCTGTCCAGCCTTGAGATCAGTCTACATGCGATGATGCGCTCAGTTGCTCACCAACATTGTTTGTGCCGAACGGAACCAAAAAGTAGGAGGCACCCACCATCGCTTCGACATTCGCTGATGCTGGATACTTGACATGCTGGGCCACACGCCGAACGAACCTGTCATGGGCCAAGGCCATCGCGACGGCGAAGAAGGAGGGGGGCAAAAAGCACGTGACGCCGAAGTCGAGTGCCACGATCTTACCCTCTGAGCGTTTTATGAAGTTGGTACGATTTATGTCGCAGGGGCAAAGACGTAGGCCATCGCAAACTTCATCTTTGAAGCTGACCCGTTCGGACACACCCTTGTATGCGAGGATCTGTCATTCTTCCGAGTCAGCAGCAACGCATATGAAAATGATAATACAAATTTACTCCATTGATGTGCTTTTCCAATGCTTGGACCGTGTCATACGTAACGGATGATTCCCCGTCGACGAAGAAGCGGTGTGGGATGGGACCTCCACCGACAGGTCCGGGTGCAGTGGTCGGACCTATGACGCGTATAAGACACTCCACGGCAGCAGCGACCTGCAGGACATCGGAGTCGTCGCATAGTGAACCATCGATGTACTCCATGACGATATAGCCATTGTGACCGTGTTTGAAAGCCTGATAGACGGTAGGGATTCGCACGGGGGCATCGGAATTGGCGTTAAGGGCTTTCCCAACCCAGTCCTGTGTGAGAGCCTCACTCATCGTCACCGTCAGGCCGTACTTGACCCAGGCAGAGGTAACCCCACGAGACTGGTCGATTATTGGAATACCGCGGACATTATAATCATACCCGGCATCTCGACAGAGTTGCACGATATCCTCTGCAAGAGGCAGGTTGGCGGGTCTATTTTCTGCGAGAATGACGGACCTGACCTGTGACATGTTGAGGCTCAATTCATGGCGTGTCTAAAAGGTTAGCACCGGCCCGGGTTGACGCGTTGACTCATCGCGTTATCCTCCAACACTGTTCACCCCCGCAGTCCACGCCCCTGCGGGGAACCCCTTCAGACCGTAGACCATGTGGTCTCGCATTGCCCACTATATACAGACGCCCGCCAAGAAATCCTCCGCCCGATCGACCGCGATATTTCCCTCCCCGTTCTCCTAGGCACAGCCGAGGGTGGTGCTGCCATGACTCGCTTCCTGAAAGCGACGCGCGCCTGCATAGCCCCGAGAGAAGCGTGGAACCCGGGATGATGTCCCCTTAGATAGATTGTACACCTTCTCACTGTAGATAGTACCCACTCTCTACTCCCTTCCCCGCCCCCAAAACAGCCATCCTTCCGTCCAGCCCAACGTTATACCTCACCCACACTCCCCCCGCCGCCTGATCCATTCCTGTACCCATAGGGACCGCGTCTTTGTCATAGTCACATGTTGCGGGATACAAATGCTGATTTTTTTAAAAAAAAAAAAACCCCCCGCAGTCCACGTTGGCCCAAGGTTACTAGTACCAGTTACTACTATGTGGCCAGAAGCCCGAGCTCTACGCACGTCTGTAATACGGCGTCAAATGTCAACCATCATCTCAACTCGAACAGCCAGCCCCACATCCTCTTAACAGCTTCGCCACTCAAACTGCTTATAAAATGTCGTTTCTTCTACCCCGTGCTCACCATCTCTCTCTTGCTTTTCCTATTCCATCCTCTTTCCAGATCCGCTACTCAAAACATCTTATATAAAGTTAACCTACCGTATGTTGTCGTCATCTCGTTTCCTCTACCCGTGCTCACCATCTCTCTCTATTCCTATTACGCGTGGATGCTTGCAAAATTTCCGCTTACAAACGTTCCCGACGCCCTCTTGCAGAAGGTCATCATAAATTTGCAGATCAATGCCGACATTCTCAAAGGGAGTGCCATGGTTGGCACTGGTCTCTCTGACCAGGTGGCTGCCAACAAAGGGCTCAGCAAGAACCACTGGAAATGGCGTGTCCTCGACGGGAATATCGGGCAGATACAGTTCGGCATGAACGTGAACCCAGTCCCGAGCGACAACTTTATGCAGGCGCGGTACACGAGGCAGTCGCCCTGACCCCGACTTTGTACCCGACGAAGTATTTAGCGACATTGGCAGCATCAACAAGCCCCCGCTTGTCGACGGCCAGGGCAAGCCGGTCGTCGTCAGCAGCAGTGGCAACGGCGGCACCAGCAACGACAGCGAGCCAGCCAAATTTAGTGACGCTGGCAGCCAGGACATTCCGCCAAGCATTCGCTCTAGCGGCGGTGGTGTCATCTAACAGCCCACTGAGGGCGCTTCAATCCCGGGCGTCTTCGCCATCCGCACCTTCGCGCTCGCCGCCGGCACCACGTTTGGACAGCTCCTTCATGCTCTTACGTCCCGCGGCATGGAACCATTTCATTTCTGCAAGATCGGAGCTGCGTATTTGGGTTGCCTTGACTCTATGTGCGTCGTTCGGCAATCTTCAGCTACTTATCCCCTGATTTTATTCTCTCTTCGTCTTTACAGTAGTCAGGCCGCGGCCGCGTGAATCTCGGACGGCCTCATATTGACTGGCCTTTGCAGTGAGACGCCGGTGCAAGACATCTTCGTTCTATTGGAATGGCGCTACACCCGACCTCGCGTCCCATGCAACCGCGACGACACGACCACAGAAGAAGGCGTGTGCCGCACTCCCAACTACATCGATCGCGCCGAACTGCTGATTATAAGCTTAATCAGCATTTCGTAATCTCAATCAACGCCTACTTTTAATTTCTGGCACGTACTGTACTACATGTAGATCCTGGGCTTCTATTATATTTTAGAGTTTAGTGGTGACTCTGGTGAGTTTGTAAACGCCGATCTCGGGACTTGGAGAAGCGTTCTGTTTTTCGAATTTCTCGGCCAAGCTAGGCTTCCAGCTTCAACTTGTATCATTCAGTGCTATGTTTTCGTTTCCTGCAATAACCTCAGCGTCGGCACCTGAATTTTTCAGCTGTGAGACCATGGACTATCGTCACGGTGTCAAAGACATTTTTTTGTTTCCCCGAATAACCTTGGTCTCGGTTGTTGTCGCACCTAGCCTCAAAGTTCCTCGACAGAAATGCCATGTACGGGTTGCTCATTTGATGTGCACGTTTTCTGCATTGTCGAAACTAACCCGATGTCTTTGTGACTACTGCCTTAGTGTCGTACAAAATTCCAGATGACATCGGCACACACAAATTAGTACGAAACGAGGTGTCGTCACGGTAGTGACAAGACGCCACTCCAATTGAAGGGCAAAGCTGTAGGAGGCGATAGTGCGTATAAGCTATTTCAGCTGATCTCACGTGTCATAAATGTAGAGTGTCTAGGTGGGCATGAATTTGGGAAGAAGTAGCGATGTACAGGATCTGTAATGTAATCACGTAACTACCAATAAACGAGTCAGCGAAATGTAGCATTTGCATAGGGCATATACGACAACAAGTACGCATCCAATTAACTATTTCTAGCGCGTCACGAACATGAAGGACAATAACCTGAGATTTGTGCTATAAAGAAGTCAGATCAGATCATGCGTGCGTATGAATACTCAGAAACTTTGGTGGCGCACCATATTGTTCCGGAAATTGCCGGCTTAGGTGCATAAAGTACACATGATACGTAGTGTCGTCATTTCATGAGCGCGCAGCATGAACAACCTCTAAAGGGTATTTACCAAAGACCTGACACTTTCGCGCTGGGGTTTTCACTCCGTCCCCAGTCGTGGTTCCTTCCAACATAGCACGGACACTGCTTGGACTGGCCTCTCGTTGCATGCCCCCGATGCTTTATTTCACACCGGTACAACATCGCCATCACTTGTACCATCATCGTGGGCCGCGATAGCGTACCGCATGCACATCATGCGTCCCCGTCGCCAACTCCTGTCTTTCCAGTGTAGCGCTCATTCTCGCATCATGGGACATCGCTCAATGGTCCTGTACCACACTCTGGAAGGAGGAGGACACGCAGTGCATTAAGTGTACCGAGCGCGTCACCATCTTCACCATTACCAGCATCAGCATCACCGCGGCAGCGGCGCTGAGGATGACGTTTTCGCCGCTGCTCCTGCTCCTCCCATAGCTAGTCATGTTCCATTGAGTGCCCCTGCTGCGCCGGCTAGACCGTTTGAGATGGACTCTGTGAATGATGACAGTCTGAGGTCTGGTCTGTGCGGTATCAGAAGGACTACTGTAATTCGAATGTGGACTCAGAGATGGGGAGAGGCACAAGATGATGAAAATGGAGGTGCTGCTGATGGCGCGTGGGTAGATACAGATACAAAACCGGACGGGGCGATGATGGTGGCTGGCAGCCACAGCCACCGTCATGAAGTGTGCAAGCGGTTGAGCGCGGAACGCTGTGCTTCAAGTTTGCGGGCTTCCGAAGACCTTCTTCCTAGGAGACTGGACCGTTTCCTAGTAGCATTACATGGTTGTTATTGTTTTTGGCTCCAAAGTCGAGAATCCCTGGAGTGTCAAGTTCCTTGCAGAGAAACCTTGCTTTATGGCACGCAAAAGCAAATTCTGCCAGTATTGCTGGACTTCATGATAGGGAATGTGTTATGCATATGTCTGTTTTGCTCAGTCTTTTTCCCTTTAGATAGTTTAGTGATATCCTGTTGGCAGCAAAAGTTGGCGATGTTGCAGTGGAGACCGGTTATAGCACACAAAAGTAAATTTTGCCAGCTGGACATCATGATAGAAAATGTGTTATGCATGTCTGCTTTGTTCAGTCCTTTTCCCTGTAGATAGCAGCAATATCCTGTTGGCGGCAAAAGTTGTCGAGGTTGGACACCCGTGTGGCAAGATCCTCAGCCGCTGGGCACTTCAGCCGACACTTCAGCCAACATAGTCCGAGTGGTGAGTAAACACCTGTAAATACATTACTTATAATCGCAATGGGGTCTTTCATAGCAGATGAAAACGCCGCTTTCCGGGGCCGCTTTCGAAAGTGATTTGGACCTTGATTTGGACTCGAGAGGTATCAGTCACGCAAGGTGACATGCCAAATTTCAGACTCTGTTTGGCGTAGGCCACAATGAGGACATTCTCTATATGGGAAATATGGGGAACATTCCTTTAATAACCTTGCCAGTGAGGCCCAGAGCCCGAGGAAAGCTTCCAATCTTGGCGACAGTCCTACTAGTAGGACTTGTCCGACTTGTCACTGAGCGCCACGGCGGTGCCTGTAAGGGTCTCGGGCCTACCAAATCAGGATGTTTCGTTCGGCATCAATTCAGTGATAATTCGGTGACGTCCTGGTTTATATTATGGAAGTCTCGGTGATAAAGTCTCAAGATTCCCTCAGTTTCAATCAGTGATAATTTTCCCAACATCACCCTATTATTTTTTGCCGCTCACCGCCAACCAAGCCCTCACAAATCACAACACCTACCCTGCCCCCCAACAATTCATAGAGCCCATGCCATCCCAACCTCATCCAAAGACTAATATCGCACGTATGCCCCTCTTCAACAGGTCTACACACATGCACATGGGTTAACTGCCTTATAGGAAAGGTCCTGTCTTTCTTCCACTTCTTTCACAAAGACAGATCCCACCAAAAACTAAGGGAGATAACTCAGAAAACTCAGTCAGAGCCGCAAATTGGCCAAACTGGCGGTTCTGTCATCGCAGAAATTCCGTCAGATACGGCCGAACGGAATCTCACGTGGAAGGAATGGTGCCAGATGTGGGAGGGCCGACACTGACTTCCCGAGATTTAGTCAAAGGCGGGGATTACCCCCAAAGAAGGGCCAGAAGTTACCATTCTCCGAGCACCTTACCTATCTTCACACCGTCGCTCGGTCTTTATGTCAATGTACCTATACACGAGTCCTGATGCTGCGGTTTGAACCTTCTATATCGCATTGCGTGTCTAATTGCTATAACTATCGCCGTTGGATAGCGGAGTCACCGTGGCTTTTACGGTGTACACGGCTGATCCACGCATCCCAAAGCCATGTTCCAATCGAATCACCTTAGGTAATTGAATTCTCGGGTTGCGAGCAGCCATCGGTCTGTGACTAGGCCGAAGGTAGAATTTACCGGTCAATGGTAGTAACGCGAAGGGTGATGATTAGATTAAAAAGGGTCACGTGTATTTCCATTTTCCTAAGCCAGTACGGTCTGCTGGGTCGGGGTGTATGGAGAATTTTTTCCTCTTCCTTGCAAGGGTCGTGCATCATCAAAAGGCTGTGTTCAGAGAGAGCGCAGCGCCGCCAGGGAGTTGTAAAAGAGGTTCCGGCTCTCTTTAAGGCCAGTCGGTTTAGGCGGTGGATGGTTTGTTCACCAGTGACTGAGGTCTGTTCGACGGATAATGCGTGGACGTTAAAAACTCCTTGTTGTGCCGTGGCTTTCCAATCATCTACGATAGTTAGCTTGTACTTTGAGTCGAAAACAGTACCGACCGTATTGAAGGTTCGCTGGTGGCACCTTACAAGGACCCCCCAGTCCAGACTTTCGACGTGACTGGCTGCTTTTGTGTGGTAGGAGAGGGAGCAGTGGAAGAGCACATGTTTTACTGCAACCTTCGGCTGCACTGACACGAGACGTAGCATGGGAGCCCATGCCTCAGAGGCTGGGAAGGGGGGCTTTGATATCCCACGTGGTCAGACGTTGATACGATAATGGAGATTATAGAGAAGGATAAGATGTGTTCAACTTACGACTGCATGGTATTGCATTGTCAATCACAAGTTCGTACCAACACGGTGTGACTGCTACAGTAGTAGGACGGGGACGGACGTTGCAGCCGCTTAGCACCCTAAAAAAAGGAAGAGGAAACAGACGTACATCTCACCCAGCCAAAAAAAATAATCGTCGCGGCATAGCGAGCGACGTACTCGACAGAGAAGAGCGGAACGATGCTGGTCTCGAGGCTGAATCAAAGGAAAATGGGCATGGTCTCCAGTATAGGGAAGAGAGGAGAAAGTGATGAATACGGGTGACAAGAAGGTGCACAAGCGCCGCCGTGGGCGACGAGTTGGAGAGGAGATGACACATGGATGTGCGAATCGGGAAGGTGCTCTTCATCGTGGGAATTTCGAGGTGCAAGGGTCAGGGGGCAATATACTCAATGACCGACAACAACTCCATGCCTTTTCAACAAACTTTTCATCTACAGATACGAACCATTTTCAGAGTGCTTCTTTGTTAATTTTACCGAGTTGGTCGTTCTCAAGTTTTGTCGAACTCAAGCTCATGTGAGGCCGACTGCCGCGCCGGTGGATATTAACCAACGCTACTGTTGCCTTCTGCCTATCCTCACCGTTCATGCAGCAAGTCCAATTAACAGCCCAAATCGGGGTCAGTCTGGACCGCCTCTCCGCCGTGTGTTACGGGGCACTACAAGCAGACAACTCCTCTACCGCAGCTTCAGGGTCATCTAGTTACCACGCTAGGTCAAGCCCTCCTCGTGCTACACAGCTGGCCAGGTTTCACCCCTCGTGGAAGCCTTCGAGGGACCCGTTGACACCACCAATCCCTTCTTTCAGCACGGAAGCTGCATTGTCAAAATCACCTAGACCACAGCAAGACCGAGCCTGCCCCACAGCGGATGTCCGGACCGACCCAATTTTCTCAGGAGACCGCTGGCTACTACTGCAACATCCCACTCCCCGAACCCACCCTGGCCGCACCCAACGATCCTTCATGCCAGCCAACGATACTTTCATGTCATAATACCCTTGGAGGCACCCAGGAAAGAATGGATTAGACCCCCTGTTTCTCTTTACTACTGCCCTCCGGACGTTTTGACTGCGTTGTGACCGACAACACTCTAGTACATATGATTAAGTTCTTGCCCACCCCTCATGCCGCCTCCAGTCATGTTCCTACAGGAGCCGTGTCTTTGTCATAGGTACACGTTGTGGAATATACATCTAGTCAAAAACGTGATGATGCCCCGAACCAATACAACGGCGTTTCCGACTCCTCCCCCCTCCTCCCCTTCCAGTCCCATTTTTTCAGAGACCATGTCTTTGAATAAGATACATGTATTGATATATAGAAGCAGAATAAAAGAAACAAATAGCTTGGGGGAATTGAAAAACAAAATATGCTGATTCTATTTAGATAAATCATATACGGTAGCCCAATTTGATCCATACACAAACTTTGAGAAATCAAGCCGGGTCTCGTGTTCGCCTGCAATCCAGATGGTGCTAGGTCTATGAAGGCACGACCTATGAACCCCAGGAATCCATAAAATAAGTTCTTTCTCTGCTCCGTATATCCAACCGTCCGAGTCACTATCAATCACGGTTTGGTCCGTGAAACGATCTTGAATATCTTCAGTCGTGAGCTTCGTCACATCAATTGTGCAGCCTTCTGAAGCTGAGGTTGTATCCTGCTCGTCTGGTGAGAATGCAACAGATTTGACGGGATTAGGGTGTCGCGTAAACGGGCCTGCTACGACCGGCCCTGTTGTGACGTCCCACATCCAAATCGGGTCATCGTCCGAGGCTGAGGCTGATGCGATCCGCTGCCCGTCAGGCGAGTATGCAATACAACGGATCAAAGAGGCATGCTGGTTAAATGGGCCCGCTACAACCTGTCCCGTTGTGGCATCCCAAACCCGAATTATGCGATAGCTCGAGGCCGATGCGATATGCTGCCCGTCCGGTGAATATGCAACAGATATGACCATAGAGGCAAGTCGTCTAATTAATGGATTCGCAACAACCTGTCCTGTTGTGGCATCCCACACCCGAATCGTGCCATCCTCCGAGGCTGATGCGATACGCTGCCCGTCCGGCGAGTATGCAACACATGCGACCCAATCTGTGTGTCCAGTGAGTGGGCCCGCTATGATCTCTCCTGTTGTGGAATCCCACACCCAAATCGTGCGATCTCTCGAGGCCGATGCGAAATGCTGTCCATCCGGCGAAAATGCAAGAGATGTAACCAACATAATGTGTCCAGTAAATGGGCCTACGGCCTGTCCTGTTATGGCATCCCACGCCCAAATCGTGCAATTGTCGGAGGCCGATGCGATACGCCGCCCGTCTGGTGAGAATGCAACACCTGTGACCAAATCGGTGTGTCCAGTAAATGGGCCTGCTACGACCTGTCCTGTTGTAGCATCCCACACCCGGATTGTTCCATCTCCCGAGGCTGATGCGATACGCTGCCCATCCGGCGAGAATGCAGCAGATGTTACCGAATTGGTGTATCCAGTAAGTGGGCCCGCTACGACCTGTCCTGTTGTGGCATCCCACACCCGAACTGTGCCATCTCCCGAGGCCGATGAGATATGCCGCCCGTCCTGCGAGAATGCAACAGATCTTACTGAATAAATCTGTCTAGTAAATGGGCCCGCCACCTGTCCTGTTGTGGCATCCCACACCCGAATCGTGCCATCGTCCGAGGTCGATGCGATATGCTGCCCGTCTGGCGAGAATGCAACAGACATGACACAGCTGGTGTGTCCAGTGAACGGGCCCGCTACGACCTGTCCTGTTGTGGTATCCCACACCCGAATCGTGCGATCCCCCAAGGCAGATGCAACACGCTGTCCGTCCGGCGAGAATACAACAACCATGACCGAATGGAGATGTTCAGTGAACGGATTTGCTACGACCTGTCCTGTTGTGACATCCCACACCCGGATCGTGTAATCGTCCGAGGCCGATGCGATATGCTGCCCATCTGGCGAGTAAACAACAGATCTGACCAAATCGGTGTGTCCAGTAAGTGGGCCCACTACGACCTGTCCTGTTGTGGCATCCCACACCCGAATCGTGCCATCGTCCGAGGCCGACGCGATACGCTGCCCGTTTGGCGAGTATGCAACACACGTGACCAAACCAGTATATCCAGTAAACGGGCCCACTACGGCCTCTCCTGTTGTGGCATCCCACACCCGAATCGTGCAATCGAACGAGGCCGATGCGATACGCTGCCCATCTGGTGAGAATACGACACAAACGATCCGGCTGTCATGTGCCGGAATCGTCATTTCCAATGCTGGCCAATGTGACAACTGCCCGCGCTCCAACGCCAATGTGTGAGGAAATTGGTAAAGGTATTGATTCAGGATTTGGGATGAGGTCGGTGTGAATGGGAGGGCCGAGATGTAGATATGCGGTGCACTTCTTGCCACTGCCATCCCGAAATACCTCACAAACGCGGACGCATCCTTCACTAATGCCAATAAATTCTTCTCCGTTTGTGGACGCTATTGTACCCAAAAATTAATACATATCATATAGAGTCATGGGGTGCACCTACCTCCCGTTGTAGCCATATTGACAGAGATGACAGTGCCGGTAAAGCAAGGCCCACACGACTCTTGAGGCTAAGCACTTCCAGCCAAAACAAAAACTTTGTCTCGAGCAGCGACTGAAGCTTCACAAAGAGGTCGTGCTTGAAAGCAACGTGTTCTAGATGAATGCTCCAGAAAATGCACGCATACGATAGAGCAGGTGATATGTATCTTGCAAGCCGAGAGTCCATGTCTGGGACATCGCTATTGGCAAGAAACGACGACTCGAGTTTGCAAATGTTGAATTTGAGATCACCGAGCATCAAACCCAAGCAAGCGTGTGCCAACTGATGATGGGCATCAGCAAGATCCACATAAAATACATTGCTCGTCTTGTTGGTCAGAAAGTCGCGGAATGAAGTATGGAGAGGAACGATGGGATGTGTTTGATCAAATGAAGTGACGTTACTCAGAAGCGAGCCAAGGTGACGGAGAATCCCAACAACGGGTTCTGAATCCTCGGGGTCATCAACGGGTGCGTGCCGTCGCAGAGCAATCAACGATTCGATCGACAGGGGCTCGGACGCAGCAAAAAGCTGTCCCATGATGGACCGAAATAGACTTTGTGCTCCATCTGTTCTGAAGTACTCTTTGAGAACTTCTTCGTACAAGTTATCCAACAGACCTTCTCCGTTGAGACTTCGAGGTTGTCCCAACAGGTGCTGTACGCGCTTTTTCATGCCAAGGCCGAGACTGGCAGGGCCACCATTTATGAACCCACTTGCAACTGCTGCCCACTGAAACAGGCCCTCTGACGCCTTTGCCAGTTTGATGCCATGCTCTTTGAACACGTCCGGAGGGAGCTCCTTCTGAAGATATACGCTGATATCTTGCTCCGTCTTGGAAGCCAGTTTGACATCATTCATGTAGAGGGTCTCGACAGATGACGCATTTATAAACGCAGGTTCGATACCGTCCTCAGGCCTTGAGGTAACGAGGACGCGAAAATTTGATGGGAGGTCGACAAGATGTTGTGCCAAAAACGTGTGTAATCCGAATTTGCTATTTGTATCTCCGCTCTCGTCCAATGCGTCGATGACAATTAGGATCGGACCGGGAAGGGATAGGGTGCTGAGGGGTTCAAGAAGGAGGTGTTCAAAAAGTGTACGATAGTCTCGGCTACCACGAAGAGCCGAATTATCTTTAATGACCTTTCCGAGCGCGCGTTTGAATGTAGGATGTTGATCGGAGAGATCACGTGCAAGTGTCGTGAAGAGTTGGTAAGCATCATATTTGGGATTTTCCCTCCGCAGAAAAGCGAAGTAAGAGCCGAGACACCTGTTATGGAAACGACGTGCGACCTCGTGTGCGATTGAGGACTTCCCTGTGCCAGCTTGGCCGAGGAGAACGAGCCCACACTTAGAATTCGGATTCTCGACCCATTGGACAATGTGACTCAAGAAGTCTTCGCGTGTGCCCTCGAGACAGCGTTTCTCATCGCCGAATCGCCAGCCTCCCTTGTAAGGCAAGTCTCTGATTAATGCACTCAATTCTTGTGCCTCTTGTCAGACTAACAATACGACGACCCTGTAAATATTAGAATTAGAATTACTCACCAGCATCGAGCACGTCTAGCACAGCAGCCTCGGTGATGACAGCAGCACGATCGTGGAAATTATCTCGCAGTCGGATGAGCTTGGTGCGGAAATTTTCGACCTTTTCATTGACGTCATGGAGTTTATTCTTCAAAATTCGCTTTCCTAAAAACATAATTTTATAATGGATGGCCGATGAGATAAGTCAAGACGACGTACCAACGTGCCCATCCTCCGCATATGATATGATAAATGTGGCACATTCGGAGACGCACTCCAGCATCTCATCAAGGATTTTTACCTGCGTAGACGCTGGCTCCATGTTCCTCAAAACATCCGCCTCTATTATAAATTCGAATGCATCCCGGATGGCCTTGAGTAGAGTTCGGACGTTGTCGTCGCGCTCATATTGGCTTAGCAAAGCCTGGAGGAGAGATGAAAGGAGTGAATTTTCCATATCCTCCGACAAGGCATGGAGACGCACTTCTGGAATCCTTGAGAGTAGGTCCCATGCTGGCTTTGCATGGGGAAGTAACTGAAGAGGGGAGATCAGCCGAGCGAAGCATAGATAAAAATGATGTTAAACAAACTTTTACAATCGGACCAACAGTTTCCATGACCTGCTTGATAACACCAACTGCACTCTTCCACGTTTTCAAGATATCCATAGCGTCCGCGGCGCAATCGAGGGCGCGGGACATCTCCATCTGGCTCTCCGTTACTGCCCCCACAGAAGAACCGGCCTCGATGGGGAGATCACCCGTCTGGGATGAAAGAGATCGCAGGTTGGTAACTTCCGTAGATTGCATGGTTTCGTTTTGGGCGTTGACTACCACAGTCGTTGAGGAACTCGCGTTTGCTGACACGGCAATCATTAATGAGAGTGTGGTCGGCTCCGCTGAATGTGTACAATGTTCATCAGCATTGTTAAGAACAATATCAAGTTCTAAACGTAGAACGCTCAGCCAGATAAAGCGTAAGGATTCAAACAAATAGACGGACGGTTGTGGGGTTCACAATCTAACTCCTGGCTTCCAATAAGGATATCTTTCTGCGTCGTCTTTTCCGCATAAAGTGATACTGTTATATGAGAGGATGATTGTACAAAACTGGAGGGGATTTAGTCGTACATAGGAATAAGAATAAGAGATTTCTCACAATGCATCGATGCTCTCATTCCATTCTACGCGTTGTGCTACGCTCCGCACAGATCGTGACCGCCATGTGCTCTCCCCATATATCACAGAAGCGTAAAATCGTCTTTTTTTCCCAAGGAGGGTTTTGAGACGGGGAAGGTTGCATGCCCTAAGGACTGAAAAGGGAAAGATAAATTACTTATCAGAACATGACATTAAAGATACGTGCCAGTGACCTGGAGTGTGAGCAACGTTGGTTGCGTTTCGCCCATCTGAGAACTACTGATAAGCCCTATTTCGTGTTGAGGATTTGGGCTGTAGTAATGGTTAACATCGGGGGACGTCGGGTGTGAGGACATTGGAATACGAGTTTGGGACCAACTACTATGAGTTCGCAGTAGGTTGGGTTTATCAGACGTTGATCCGAACTCAGACTGAACTCAGACAGTTGGGTCACTCAATTAGGCGCCGTTCGCAAGATCAAATTGAATAAAGAAACAATTCGCAAGCTGTCCAGACATAACCACCGGCAATATCGACACTGTACGAATGCAATGGCTTAGACGACCTGCACTGATTTCCAAGCCGGTCACAGGGGAGGCATCAATCTGATTTGCACGTCTACGTCTGTATCGGATTCGAATGCATACCTTCTACCTTCTTATTCTCTTTCGACCACCATTGCTGAACGGGTGAAGAATGTTGACAGCTCAGAGCCATGGCTCACACTAGCGATCTTGGGGAACAAGTTTCCGGAAACACTCGCTCATGTTCCTTCATCCATGGAGACCTTGCCCTCGTGCCAGGCGACCCACATCCCCCAGCGTGCACCCAAAAGGCCATCAGCGATACTCCACACCCGCCACCCGAGTCCGATCCATTCCTCCAGAAACTCCCGCAACACATCCTCCGCGCGCAGCTCAGCCACGACAAGCGCGACGGTGTGCCGTGGCACAGCGAGCGCGGTCATGGTCGCGAGCAATGGGCGCACGAGCGTCGGATGGTAGATGCAGTCCACGACGAGAAGCATGTCTGGTGAATCGGCACGGACGTCGATTTGGCGTAGCGTGGGTAGTGTCCACTCGAGTGCGGTTACTGTCACGGCGGTGGTTGAGGACCGCGAGAGTAGGTTTTTGCGGAGGAGCGGAATGAGCGCGGGCATGTCGGTCGCTGTGTATTTTCGCGCCAAAGGGCCGAGTGCGAGTGCAAGTAGTCCTGTTCCGGCCCTGTCCTCCATGCGGAAACGAGGTGAGATTGACGAGAAGTGTTTCTTTTTTTTGGTAGTACACACCCCAATTCAAGAATATGGGCCTGACTGAGCTTCGAATAGTCGATGAGACGACAGTCTACCGGCTCTGGGAAGTATAGCTGTCGCATTACCAATGACAGGAACTCGACGCTGTAAACAGGCGTGGGGCAACAAACAGTACTGGTGAGACGGGCTTCGGAATGGGAAAGATCGGCTGTGGGAACGCACCTAAAAACTAGATTATTAGGACGACGAAGCGCAGAGGAAAATACCAGGCCCACCTTGTTTTCCATAGAACGCTCCCGGTATCGCCGCTACGACTTCTCAGAGCCGTTTTATCCTGGAATAGCTCGTATTCGAGCACCACGGGTTCAGGCTCGAGCTCGGGTTCATCGATCGTAGCACCACCTGTCCCGCTGACAGAAGTACCCTTCCGTTTCCTCCCCCGATTCCTTCTGCTAGCGCCTCCGTTCCCCGACTTGCGGCGCGAGGACTCGTGCGTCCTCCCAGCCGGGGGTTTCAGCTCAAGGCGGACGACCAACGAGTCCTCCTTCGAGTTCTCGAATCCAAGACCATGGAAATGGCCTGCGTCTGTGCTGTCGGCGGGCTTGAGCGCTGCCAGACGAGTGTAGAGAAGGAAAATTTCCTCGTCGGCATCGGAGACGAGAGTAGCACTCGCTGGAAGAGTAATTGGCCCGGGTGGGACGTCTACCGAGCGCGTTGAGCTCGCTTCCATTGATCAGTCAGATCGTTTGGTTTTCAATCATCACGTCGCACATACGAGCTGGCGGTGACTCGGATGCAAGTTCCAGTTCCAACTGCCAGTGGCACCGCCGCTGTCGGGCCGACTCGCCGCTCCGTTTCCGACTCAGAATTCCTTCTTCCCAGAGTCCATCATCATCATTCATCATATCGAGGTTCTTCAGTGCTGTGAGCCTTGAATCAGATGGCCGATGGACAGGCAGACTCGGATTTGTCGGTCTTTGATCGTTGTTGTATACTGTGACACCCCAGGTTGTCATCGAATCGGGGGTTTATCGAAATCAAATGCTATGTCCTAGTAGCAACCTCACATCGCCTCTACGAAGTAAAATTTCATCGAGTGTTCCGATGGTAATTACGTTGTCATGTCTTCTTGCTGAGAAACTTCCAAATCGATATCTAGTGCAATGGGGCCGTCTCGGGTATTCGCACATGGCAGGTGCAACAATCAATAATCACAAGAGCACCGTTGCGAACAACTCCTTGAGGCACGCATGATGGTGCCCATTTCACGAAATGAAGCCCTGTTCCTGTCTCTCAGGGCAGCTGCACGTATCCGAGACAGAAGCGAACGATGTCTAGTAGACACCGTCGTGATACCCGCCGCCATATTAATAGTGTGTTGAATCTCGATTGTCGTCCACTTGAATATCCGCTACGTCCGCGTCGCAACTTGACAGAGACCTGCGCAACAACTTCCCAGAAACCCTTCTGTTTACGTGATTATCATGATGTGCTGGAGTTCACCTGACGCCATCTCGGGCGTTTGCCGCCATCAGCACAGGGCCAAGGAAAATCAGCAACTGAACTTGAAGATTTCCGATCATCCCCTTTCTGATGGGATACAGTAGTGGTGTCCATATTGAATCGACCCACCAACCTCCATTGGTAGACCCAGCGGCCAGTCTTTGCGGAAAGAATTGTCTGTCTCGACGATCTTCGAGCTGCCCATCATGAAGACCTAGTCGGCAACTCCGAGACGCCAGGATGGTGCAAGGGACCTGACATTACTGTTACATGCCTAAATTGTCCAAGGTAGGGAGAAATAGCTGAACCCCTCTACCGCTAAACGTTAAACTTCCGTCTAGGCTATCCAACCCGTGGAAGGGAATTAGCTTCGTGGAGGGTAGCATCACTCGACGGGCTCTAGACTGGAAAAACTCCGAGTCGTACCGGGCTCACCGGCATGGATGTACTGTAGTACTCATGGGCCAATCAGGTGCCACTGGGTCATCAGACATCGTTTCGTCATGGAACTCTGATTCTCTTCCGCAGGAGCTCCTGTGAACGTTTGAACGATTGTGATCAACATTCTCGGTGACTGCGGTGATCGACCGATCCACACTCAGAGTTGCCGTCTTACCCGACTTGTTTTTGCTTTCAAGTTGCTCCTGCAATCGCACTGGTATAGACGCACTTCAAGCTTAAGTTTCTATCATAACGTTAGAATGGGTATTAGGGACAGCGGGGTCAGGATGACAGTGTGGGAAGCGTAGCGGACATTGTACAGTTACCCGACGCTGAGATAAGCACAGACGCGGCTTCATCCCCAACCACTACATCCTCGAGGCAGCACCCGACCCTCCAACGTACAACAGACAATATGGGGCCAAAGGCATACTTTCGACCTTCTCAATGCATAACCATTATGATTTACTCATCTCGACCCAAGTTGTTGGAGATGACACTTGCTTACGTTGACCTCGAGCCACGTCTACCTTGTATTCGAAGGGTTGATGTTCAACTGAGGATGACTGGTGGTGCATAGATGACCTACGCCTCTCCTGTCGTCCTGGGTCCGACACTACTACTCTTGTTCCTCTGACGCTTCTTTCTGTGTGTTTCTTTTCAGCCACCTCCGGCAAATAGTGGGACATTCTCGATCATCTAGGTTGTCAACTCGGACAGGAAATATTGCAAGGATTGGCGAAGGGAGGCCCCAGTAAGAAGCTTGCTATGGGTATTCGCGCTCAAGGAGCTGACGAGATGTAAGGCACCGTCTTCTCCACTACCTCCCCCCATCCGAAATATTTTGAATAATTAGCCTGGGACACTGGGAGAAACAACTTAAATAAACCTTTGGCGTGAAAGTACTTTCATTTTTTTGAAGTTATCTAAACCCGCAATAGCAATGGGATACCATTCTTCGAATATCACAATCCTTATGGGCATGCATGGCGCGGATGTGGATGACTGGGTCGATTCGACATGGACACCACCATCAGAAAGAGAATGCTCGGAAATCTTCAAGTTGCCGGGCCCTGGGCTGATGCAAATGCCCGAGATGGTGTCAGGTGGACTCCAGTACATGATCTGGCATCAAAAGTTTTTGGAAGGTTGTTGTGCAGGACTTTGTCAAGTTACGACGCGGGCGTGAATCCCCGAGCGGACGACAATCAGGAAGCAACACCGTTCGGCATCGGATACCACAACGCAGACGTTGCTCGCTTCTCTCAAAAACGTGCGAGTGCCCTGGGCGTCTGTCATATTGATTGTAGAACACGTGCGAATACTCGAGACGAGCTTCAGAACCGGGCTCCGCGGCACTAGACGTCGATTCAATTAGCGTGGACAAGAAAACTCTTCCAGATATCATTGAAACTCAATTAAAGATATTTCTGGAAGCCTCTCAGCAAGGAGACATGACAACGCAATTACCGTCGGAACATTAGATGAAATATTACTAAGGACGTGCGATGGGATCAAGGGTCGGCGGCGGGCTGGTTAGATTAAGCCTATGGTCCTCGTGGTGCACGTAGTCCTTGGGACAGACGGCGCGACAGATGTCGTTGGGAGTGCAGCCCGTGCCTTGCCGGTGGTCTCAGTCGGAGAGGTTGCCCGGGAAGGAGGTCGGGTATAGCGCCATCCCAATAGAACGAAGATGTGCTGCACCGGCGTCTCACTGGCAAGCCGGTCAACATGAGGCCGTCCGAGATCTACGCGGCCGCGGCCTGGCTACTGTAAAGACGAACAGAAGAGAAATTCAGGGGGTCAGCTAAAGGTTTCAGAACGACGTAAGGGTGTGCAGGAGCTGACTGAACGTGGTGCCGGCGGCGAAGGTGACGGCGTAGACCTTGATGTCGAAGATGCCCAGGACTGGAGCGCCCTCCGTGGGTTGTTGGATGGCACCGCCATCGCTAGAGCAGATGCTTGGCGGAATGTCCTGGCTGCCAGCGTCACTAAACTTGGCTGGCCCGCTGTCGTCGCTGCTGCCGCCGTTGCTACAGCCGCTGACGATCATAGGCTTTCCCTGGCTGTCGACAGCCGGGCTTGTTGATGCTGCCAATGTCGCTAATACTTCGTCGGATGCGGAGTCGGGGTCGGCGCGACTGCTACGCGCGTACCGCCCCTGCATGGAGTCGACGCTCGGGACTGGCTTCAAGTTCATGCCGAACTGGACTTGCCAGGTTTAGCCGGCGTCGCCTTCGATGAGGACACGTCATATCCAGTGATTCTTGGTGAGCCCTTCGTCTGCGGCCGCATGGAGAGTGTGTGTGTGCAGGCCATGGGACCGGTGTCGAGAATCCAGAACTCGAAGCTCGCGTGCGGCAAAATGCAACCGTAACGTGACTGCGTCAATGCGGTCCGGTGCAAACCTCAGGCACTTGGACAGTCGTCCGCCAAATAAAAAGAGGGGCCTAGGCAAAGTCCTTGCTCGTCGTTCGTTGCATCTCATCGATTACATGTGTGATTTCACCTGTGGCTGATAACCTCCGCTAACTTAGTCAACATGTCACAGGTCAAGTCCGTCATTCTCGCAGACGATAGACCTGCCAATCTGCCCCTTCCCGAGGACATCGTGCAACTCTGTCGAGACGCCGGGTATTGGGTCCGCGGTATTCCCATAATCGACCAGTCTCGTGGGGTTATCTCTGCCTGGGTCAAGTATGGGTCGGTGAAGATGGGTGACGCTCTCACACAGGACTGGGTTGGGAAAGTCCTCACCGACAGCCCCGATGCCGCCGTGCGAATCCCTAAGGTCTATCAGGCTTTTCGAACACGGTCACTTTGGCTATATCGTCATGGAGTACATCGATGGTTCACTATGCGACAACTCCGATGTCCTGCAGGTCGCTGCTGCCGTGGAGTGTCTTATACGCGTCATAGGTCCGACCGCTGCACTCGGACCTGTTGGTGGAGGTCCCATACCCCACCGCTTCTTCGTCGATTGGGAATCATCCGTTACGTATGACACGGTCCAAGTATTGGAAAAGCACATCAATGGAGTAACTTTGTATTACCTTTTTCACATGCCTTGCTGACTCGGAGGAATGATAGATAAGGGTGTGTCCGAACGGGTGAGCTTCAAAGATGAAGTCCGCGATGGCCTACGTCTTTGCCCCTGCGACATAAATCGTACCAACTTCATAAAACGTCCAGACGGTAAGCTCGTGGCACTCGACTTCGGCGCCACGTGCTTTTCCCCTCCTTCGCCGTCGCAATGGCCTTGGCCAGTGACAGGTTCATTCGGCGCGTGGCCCAGCACGTCAAGTACCCAGCATCAGCGAATGTCGAAGCGATGGTGGGTGCCTCCTACTTCTTTGTTCCGTTCGGCAAAAACAATGTTGGCGAGCAACTGAACATTTCATCCCGTGTAGACTGATCTCAAGGCCGGACAGGTCTTCCGCGCGAGCTTAGGCGCCAGTTAAAATAACGCACAATCGTCTTGGAAGATTTGTCCGTCACGTATCTATTCATGTCTTGCTCTATTATGAACACGCGTTTATTCGGGCCTGTTTTGCGTGTTCACGACCTCCATCGTACAGCCACACAAGTGTACACCAGCGTATCATCGGTATTCATGGAATAGACTTCTGCGTTACCACCATTGCATGACCTTCTCGATTCCAATTGACATATGTGAGTGGCTAACTCCTCGGTGGCGAAGAGCGTAGACTACAAATAAGGGTCGAGCAGCGGCACCCAGTTGGGCATTGCGGCGATTTCGTCGCTGTGACTACTTCTTTCTTTCTCTGGTTTGACGCCTGTGGCTACCTGTTCAATGGCAAGCCCGGTAGCTAGGGGTAGCTGACGCTGCTGTCAACGGTACGGACATACCGGTCTCAGAATTCCGGGCCGTCGCTTCGCCCAAGTCCGAGTCCTTCCCTCCAAGTGCACCGCTTTCCTTTCTCGTTTCCGAAATGAGGCAGGGAGTCATCGGAGAGAATTTCGGACTGTCTCGCCTGACGGAGTCTTTGTCACTAATAATATATTGTCAGAGTACATCCTTTTCAAGGCCTGACGCAAGTCTCATGCAGTCTCTGCGGGTAATTTGTGGGGTGCCCTCCGCTCGGCAGTGGTACCCTTTTGAAGAACACGTCACGAATGCGAACTTTGTGATGAAGGTGAAACCAATAATTCGTCTGCAGTCGATAGTGGCCACTGGGGCGCGTTTCACTCTTCGTGTTCTTCCATAAAGTTCTATTACTGGCCACTTGATGGCTACAGCGACACTCATATGGTCTGTCCTCCTGAGCGATTTTCAGGTTCAATGGAAGCTTTTAGTATGGCCAAGACTTGCTTTGCCACTCGTGAACAGTATTTGCGTCAGCGATGCTGCTTTGTGACACGTTTCATGAAGGCGAACTAGTCACTCTGGCAGTATAGGCGGCAACTACTGCCCAACCAGTCCCCCCCGACGCCCCCTCGTCGATCGCGGCATTACGCAACAATGCCAAACACAAGGCCCTCGCTGACTGGGAACAAGTTTGGCTCAACGACCCCCGCCGTAACCCGGCTTATTGGGCCCTACACCATCCGCCTTCGGGTCAACCCCCAGAGTTCATGACAGGAATCTCCGGTTTTGCTCGACCGGTTTTTTGCACTGCCATCAGACTTCTTACTGAGCACGCTTTCACAGGAGGATACAACGCTAGACATCGGCCAAGGGCCCCTGACCCCTCACAGCTGCCAATGCGGCCAGACAACACAAACGTGAGTCCGACCCCGGAGACAGCTCCCCATCCCCTGTCCAGCCCCCCTTCCCTCCGCCCCCCACACACCTCTAAAATTTATATACATTGTATTCCCCCTCGTCACCAGGTCGCTTAGATAGTTAATGCAGCCAAGCGCGTCTTTGTTCCATGTAAACGTGTAGTGCTATATATATGCAGATTCTCAAAAAAAATGGTCACTCCATTCTATCAGTAGATATTAAGGAATGTCTTTTTTAGAATATGATGTTCGCTCTGTACGTCTGGTTGGACCTGCAGACTGCAAGATATCATCGGTTCGACCCAGCTAGAGTGAAGGAACCCTATCTAGGCGTCCACAGCGAGTGAGCCGTGAGCGCTCTCAGCCTGTCTGTGGTAATGACAACGACGGTGCTCACTCGCCAGTTGCTATGGACTACGTCTCACTACTCGAAAGGCTGCGTCATGAATATTGCCAGTGATGTTCCCTGATGCGGCTTGCCGTCTCCGGAGACAAGTAATATCACAATCACCCTTTTTTCCAGTTGGACAAACTTTACGCGCGCTCTGCAAGCTTGTCATATAACCTCGTCAATTTGATCCATGTTATATTCGATCGTATACTTTCCTTAACTTAATTTCCTCGCTACAGAATGAGAAGTCGAAGTTCGTTACGGTTGTTGAACACCCTTTTTTTTTTTTCAGCATTCTATTCGAACCCTTAATGTATTGGTTTTTTACTCCACATCAGTGAGATTCAAAGCAAGATGAAAGTATCCACTGTAGTAAGTGAGTCTAGGGGTGTATCACTTTAGCGTTGCCATACAATGTATCATGATCGTTGTCGCGTAGAGTGACGTAGTAGTTGTAGGAACAGCGAGTAGTAACGACTGAAGAGATCGAAGTCATTATCACTGTGATAACGAACGTGTATGAGAGCATATTCGGTGATAGAAGCATCATGTTGATAATAAAAATAGCTAAGTCAAATATAAGCTTTCTGTGAGCAGATGACATAACCCTAGTCAAAAAGACTAAGCGGACTCAACCTCTAAGTTAGCGCTAGCTTCAAGTTCGCCTCAGTGGGCTCCACTGGAATAATTTGCTCACGCTCGGCTCAGTAACTAGTTCATCTCGCCCGACCTTGTTTGCGAACTTATCTCAATTACCTTCCGCAACAAATCGCTATGATTCGCCGCAAACCGGCGATAGTCCCATGCCTCTGGAATAGTCACACTACTAGTAATAACTCGTGACAGGTGTATAAAAGCCTGAGGCAGGACCAACAGGAGGCAACACCAACAACCACAACAGCCAGCGATGAAAGAAACTCTCATTTTCATCGTATTCTCCTCTCTGGCAGTTGCTGTTCAAGGCGCCGCGTACAAACGCGAAGTGGACTTGGACCGTAGACATCATAAACATAAACAACAGCCCACTTCGAGTCACGCTACTACTACTTCAAGTTCGCCGCACGTTTCCACTGCCACTACCTCGACCACATTTCACTTGCCGTTCCCCAGCGGTGACAATGTCTTGACCACGCTCGGTGGCGTTTCCCCGTCCACATTGCCTATTATCGCTCTGACTCCTTTGACCACCAGCGGTTCCGCAACGCCTGTTTCGACCCCCAGCGGTTCCTCGACCACTGTCTGTCCCGGAGTGCCTTATTCTACCCCCAGCGGTTCCTCGATCCCTCTCTGTCCCGGAATGCCTTATTTTACTTCCTCGACTGATGGCGGTTCCGGAACTCCTGTTTTGACCCCCAGCAGTTCCCCGACTGATGGCAGTTCCGGAACGCCTGTCTTGACCCCCAGCAGTTCCCCGACTGATGGCGGTTCCGGAACGCCTGTCTTGACCCCCAGCAGTTCCCCGACTGATGGCGGTTCCGGAACTCCTGTTTTGACCCCTAGCAGTTCCCCGACCGATGGCGATGGCGATGACGACGACGACGATGATGATGACGATTCCGGAACGTCTGCTTCGACTCCCAGCGGTTCCCCGACCGATGTCAGTTCCGGAACGTCTGCTTCGACTCCCAGCGGTTCCCCGACCGATGTCAGTTCCGGAACGCCTAATTTTTCCCCCACCAGTTCCCCGACAGTCGGCGGTTCCGGAACGCCTGTTTCGACCCCCAGCGGTTCCCCGACCGGCGTCAGTTCTGGACCATCCACCATAACCTTTCCCAACGTTCCAACCGTTCCAGTAATAACGGCCACAAGTGTGTGATAGTCAAAGTAAGTGCTTTTCCTTTCCATGCAGCAATTTGGGTTTATATAAGCATCAGCCCCACCCCAATGGCCCGGAAAAGTGCTGTAGAATTTGAAGGTTAAGGTCGATGCGAGATTTGGAGGTGGGAGATGGGTTGAACGTAATAATAAGTAACACTAGAAATCGACAAGGGTAATACTGTTGTCATGCCGATTACGAGGAACGTCAGGCCTGCGTCAGGGCCGACCGCTTTCGAATCACAATGCCAACACGCCGACTCGGACACGGGCAACAACTCGGAGGACGCTCGAAGTGTCTAGAAACACGGTCTAGATGTGTTTTACTTCAATATTCTTTTCAAGTCCCTTTACTGTAATTTGATATGGAATAAGTATATTCGTGTGATAGTTGAGATGTACATAAAAACGAGCCAAAAGGGTTTCGAATAGCAGTAACGAGTGGCCGTCTCCTTTTCGTGCCCACAACTGCTGCTCCTACTTCCTAAAAAAAATGACATTGCTGTTTATCCATCTTCAAAATAATTATGGGTGACAAACTCAGCGTCACCAAAACACGGGGTGCAGATTGACCCATCGCGTTACAGCAATCGTGTCGGATGTCATTACCGCAGCGTACCAGAACGCCGGAGTTATTGGTAGTCTGGATGCCAACAAGCGTTGGCAACTTGATGAGGTTGCTGTTAAGCAGCTGATCGCGGCGTCAGTGCCGGACAGTCTTCAATCAAATCAAAGGTGGTCCGAACGCGAAGGCCGTCTGGGGTGAATTTAGAACACTGTTTGAAGGACACACACACAAAATGGATCATTGTCGAATTGGGAAGAAAAAATATAGAGTACACATGGGGAGGAGGATGATAACATACTATGTTACACACTTCGATGGGCTCGCTAATTTGCGTGAGCAGCTTTGCTGCGATGGGAGAGATGATCACAGAAGAGGAATGTTGCCTATATTTCGTTAGGGATCGCTTTCCGGCATCGTACGAAAACGTTGTGAACGTGATAACCGCCCTCCCCCCTCATGTTTCTGCGCTATTCTCCATCCCACTCGCTGCACTGCTAACGCATCTTGCCATCCGCCATCGCAGTGGCCGCAGGGTACCTGGAAGTATCGTCGCCAGCTTTCGCAGAGGTTCGGTTGACGCCCCGCTAGAGGAGCTCACGCGTGTGGGTGATTGGGGTTGAATCCTCGGGGACGAAGGGTAGTGGTTTTGACGCCGTTCGCACCTTGCTTTCCCAACAAGATACGGGGATTGTAGTCGCACATTGCTCAATGAGAGAGAAGATCCTCAAAAAATTTCGGCGTTTGTAGACGTGATTGGATTTCAGTTGCTGGCGGCTGTGTACGCGCCAGGGCTTGACTAATTCGTTCCCACGCGAGAGACGCAGCGGCTGTCTTCGCTGTGCCCGCTTGTGATTCGAGGGGCGGCGTTAGTGGATAGCGATGCCCCTTACCATCAAAGTTGTGAGAGGACCGTGCACAACAATCTCGCCAGATAGATATTAGGGGTTCTCATTTCCCACCCCCCCTCCGATCAAGAGATACGAGACCGTCTGTCCTTCTGACGACTACTCCCACCCCGGTTTCCGACTTGTCAGGTACGCCCCCCGTTTCATCTTTTTGTTTATCACTTGCATAGCCCGTTTTTTTCCCTACGTCTCACCTCCGTTGATGCTCGTCCTTTTGTTTCATCTTTTTGATTTGAATAATATGACAACTCGCACGAGCCGACGGGTCACCCGATCCCTTCCCTCCGCTCATCCTCGAGAAACATTTTGCTACCCCTAGGTGTGATGCTATAGCGCTGTGCAGTACAATCATTCTCCCATATCATGGTATCTCTTTACGTCAATATGTGTGGAAGACATTCTTGCTGGAAAGACAGAAGTAACACTGTGAGCCCCAATTATTTCGAGCAGTACTGCCAGATGTGCTGGTCATCCCAATGAGAGCTGATTACACTCTTCCCAATGATCCACCTTATCAACGAAACGAATGGGTGTTTCTGATCCCACTGGGGGTTCGGATTGTCCAGATCGGCGGCGGTTGTGGCACAACAGCCACTTTGGACAACCCGGTTGCTTGCGGTGTCGCGCATCCTGCTTTTCAAGGTAAGCCACCCGACAATCTTGGGAGCACCATTGGTCTCGTGTCGCGTGCCATTGGTAACAAGATGTCTCGATGGCTTCAATAATTCAAGTGCGAAAGCTCTGCGCTCAGCGCTCAGACACACGGGACAGCAGTTGGAGGGGTCGAATGTCGGGCATAGCTGGGTACTATATGCGACTGAACTTCACATAAACGACAGTTCGTACAGCTGGTACTTAGTCAAATTGATTAAGCCAAAAAAAAAAGGTTCTAATGATCACCCGTCCGATATCTCCATTCCTTCATCGCGCGGTCCTTCGTCATGCGGGGTCCCATTCCGCCGCTGCCCGTCCCGTGCACCATTAACCCGAGCTCGTGAAGTATCTTCTTCAACTATACGTGCCAAGTGGTTGTTCCCCAAATCGCGATCAGGACAACACAAAAAGTGAGGTAAAATGGGAGAAAAACTCTTTTTACCTGTGGTATCGCCTCGAGACCGTGATGATGATGACCGCCGTAAGAGTACGAGGCTCTCCGCATGTTTACGTATACCAGATACGAACTCTGGATCGGCGAGAGCAGGTACGTCCGCTACTGCACGTTCGACGAGCGGAAATCTAGCACAAAAAAAAAAAAACGTTTTTGGTGAAAAAAAAAAAAAGAGAGAGAGTACCGTACCGATCGAGTTCCTGTAATAGCTCCCGATGAAGGGTATCCGCCGCCTTGAGATGTAACTTGTTATCCTCCGCCGCATCGAGACGTGCACGCGCAATATCGTCAACGCGCGCCCAAAACGCTTCCGCTCCTGCCTATTTCCCGCCAGAGTTAACGTTCTGAATGATCAAGCCAAGTTGGCGCACCGTACTCCATTTTGGAATTGTGTGAGAAGCTCACGGCGGAGACGGTCGAATTCGCCTGATTTTTTGAATCTGAATATTGTTTATTTTTTTATCCTTGGGCAAGTAGAAAAGACGATTCACTCTTTGACGAGATCATCAGGTGTCTTTATAGGATCTGGCATGTCTAATGTCAGGGAGTGAGGGTCGTCGCTGCTGATTTACGTTATTTTACGGCTCGGCAATTGGGACACGTGATATTCTATGGTAACCGCGAAAATCATCTATACCAATCACACATACTATACTAGCTAGGCAGACTAGAAGAAAAAGATAGCTGGGAGGGGGGATGATTTTGGATATATTAGCCAGGTGTATGTTGTCATAATAGTCCTCTAGTAAAGGTCAAAAATGAGGAGTACATACAACGTGGGGACATCATCACGCAGCAGATAATTTTGATTGGGTATGACTCTACTTGCCACCAGTCGTGCCCATTCCCATTGAGGCCTTGAAGGAATCATAGATCCACCATTGGAAGCCTATACGCAAAAATCCCGTCAGTGATAACATCGCGTCTAATTGGACAACGCGGACATACCAGTAAGGGTACCAATCATAATCACACGTGTGCCGAGGCCTCTTGTCGCGAGGGTGCCGAGGCCAACCTCGCTGACAATCGCGCCGAGGCTCTTGCCCTTGTTCTGGGGCTTGCCAAGTTGGGACACGAGCGAGTCGGCCGGATGCGAGACAATAGCACAAATGATGCCGGAGAGGTAACCCGACGCGAAGGTAATGCCAAGCTGTGTAGGCTTGCTGTACGTTTCCTTCGGCTGGGTGAAGACGTGCGTATAGAACTGCTGGACAATCTTCTCAAAGAAGAAGAACTTGGCCATCGTGTAGGGGATCTGCAAAAAGTAAGTCAGAGGGATTGATAATAGGCGCAGATGAACACGAAGCGACTTCACCTGACGGGACCACAGAGGGATGATAGAACCGAAGGGGAAGCGGGTCTCAACTTTTGTGCGGCTCATTTCCGCCCAGGCAGCACCGAAGGGGACGGGGAAGGTACCGGCGGGGCTAGTCTGGATCTTGACCTTGGTCATTTCAAGCGGGCAAAGAGCAACGTCGGCGAAGAATTCAGCGCTTGCGGAGCCAGCGAGCCAGATGGCACCCTTGTACTTCTCGGACGCCTCTTCACCGGCCATATTCATGTAGGTATCCTTGAATATCTCGTACAGGCCATACTTGAACATGCCCTGGAGTGAGTATCCAACCAAAGTCGGACCAAAGCCTTTCCAGACACCCTTTGTGCCTTCCTCTCCAACGATGGTTTTCAGGGAATTAAAAGTACCCGAGTACTTAGCAGGGTTGACCTTTCAGTGCCAAGTGAGCGTGAATCTTCGTGCGAGGTAACAGCACTTGCCTGCATGTTGCATTTGGCAACGTCGAGCGGGGTGATCCCGGCATGGGTGAGACCACACGCAAGAACACCACCAAGCATACACTTGGCATAGTAGGAAGAGTCATGGGGGACCGGACCAATGTATCTGCCAACGGATAATCAGGGTGGGTCCCAGGGAAGAGAGTAAAAAGTGACAGCTCACCGGGCGTCCCACATGCCAGACGGGGCGAGATTCGACATGAAGGTGTAAATTAACTTGGAATGAAGATAGGTCTAGAATAAAAGAGAATCTATAGCCTGCTTGGATGGCCCGTCCAAAAAGCAAGCGGGTGTGTGTAGAAGGTTGAGGCGACGGTGCAAGTGGGTTGCGGTTGAGAATGACACAAAGCGCGGAATCCGAAAATTGTCCCCGGCTCGAGCCCTTCCGAAATCCGCCGCGGCACCTCTTCATGTTTTTTCTGTCTTTTGTTCTGTCTCCTCGCTATCTTGCACTATTTTTCTTCTCTTTATACCAAATACCGGAACGTTATCATTCTAACCCTCAGCGGGGTCCCCAGGCCAGCCTGGTCAGTTGCTGGCACCTCTCGCACGTGTCACCCACGAACGTGACATTGTTGAGATGATGTGATCGGTGGCGGGAGAGTGAGTGCGCCATTTGACCAAGTAGGACGTTGTTCTATCCTGTGTTGTTGTTACGCGATGCAATGTTTAGTTTGTTTCAACGTTCGGCGCCCTTGGCGAACCAACACGACATCAGATTTAAACTTCCACCTGATATTCAAGTTGGTATCGCGGCGACCAACTTACAAGTCGCCGTGATTCTGGTGCTGCCCTGCTGGATCCCATCCATGCCACGCAACTGCCACGCGTGGTGCCAGTCCAATTTGCGGCTGAACACCATTTGCGCAGCTCTGTCTCGCGAGCCGAGTCACTCGGCACTCTAATACCGACAACTGTGTCAAAGTGATGACATGCGGGCACGCTGATGGCTTGCCTAAAGCCGTCGGTGTGATAGAGTCCAGAGAGCTGAGGGCTTGACAACGGTACGCATCATTGTCTCAATTGTCTACTTTAAATTCTTCTACGGGCTGTTGGTCGACTAGGCTGGAATATCACAAAAATCATTCTTCCTTGCTACCTTTCCGATTTTGCCAATCCATCGTGGCCCTGTTTGATCTACCCTCTCACACGACCTCCCAATCCGGCTGTCATCGTTGGCACCCCAGTTGTCACGACCTCTACTGTGTGATTCACCACGCTAGAATGGGATTACCCGGTCGCCCCTCACCGATTCCCCTGGCACCACACTGCGTATTTGCAAGCTTGTGCGACGTATTCACGGATAGGGCTGGGAAGTGGTACGTTTGGAGTGCCCAATTAGGATTGAACTCGTCCGTTACTCCTTTTGGTAGTTCTTCATAGGCATGGTACGGGTGCAGTGCACCTTACCCTGTCCGGCCTCAAGGTGCATCCGATGCTCCTTACACACGCTGAGGCCTTTTTTTATCTTCGCCAACCCTCCCCATCCTCAATCCATCATTCTTCTTCAATCATTATGTGCGATCGCTGAATTCTTTTGTATCGATTCTGGCTCACAATCGCCACCTCGCCGTGTGTCCCCGGTAGTCGTGACGGCTGGTCAACGTTCCAGTTAGAAGTGTCTTTTTTTTTCCTTTTGTAAGAACGGATATCCCACACCATGCATCTTAGTTTCAGTGTCGTTCAATAGCCAATATCCTTCGCAACTACCATGATTGTGACCATCAGCTACGAGGTGTGATGACTTGACAAGCAGTATGATGTGAATTGGTTACACTGGCATGAGCAGTCCTGGTTCGTCCTGTTTCGCTTCTTGTATTTTTTCTAAGTTATTTGTTCGCAGGTATTCCCCATGGTGATGTTCGTTCTCCGTTGATGTTTGATTATTGGATTCATTAGGGAACTTGGCTGCTTGTCCGTGTCACTCCATGCGGGTCATGTACCATTCTGAAGCTTGTGTGGCGTGCTACTTTCCAGGGTGATGGGTTCTTCATGAGAATGTTCTACATCTGCATCTACTTTCTCCGGTGGGGCGCAAACTCCTCTCATACTCAAAGGGCACTTGTCGCAGGATTATTACTGTATGTCCATGAACCCTGCCACATTCACCGACGCCGATGCCGATGGATAGTTGACCCTTCATACTTTGCAGACCGGCTTCATGGAAGGTCACCAGGCAAATGACTCGTTCGTTACCTGTGGCCCTCGGCCCCCCTCCTGATTCACCGCCCGCAAAACGTTCCTAATGACTTTTATCTGCCTTGCCAGAAGTACTGACTCCAAACGACGTTTCTTCCCCTCTATCCCACGGCCTTCAGCAAGACAGTCTCATCACCCCACTCGCTGGCGAGATCTAGTTTTTCTCCTCAAATATGATGACCGTAATCCTCCTTATATTTGGCTTCGCCATCTTTTTCGTATTCGGCTTGCTGCCACCTTGGTTCAAGGTGTACAAGAACCTCAATGAGACCCTTGAATGTCAGTGTCCGCTTTTCTCGCACCGATTAATTTCTTGTCTGATTTCCGTTTGCTTTCCTGTCGTAGTTTGGGATGTGACATTCCCAAATGTGGGCTGGATGGCTGCGCGTCCCCGGTGACGCATGGTCAGGGCCGTCGTGGCTGTTCTTGCTGACAGCCCTCGCGCTCAACCACGGTGAAAATTATTTCTCGTTGCAGAAATAGATGTTCTCAAAGACAAAACAAAGTGTTATCAGCGAGGCGACCGTTAGAATGCAGTCCATATGCTATCTACCTCATCTTTTCTTTTTTTTTTTTTCCCTTCGTCAACTGCTGGAAGCCATCTTATTTTTTGTAATATCTTTTTCTAAAGTTTATAATCCACCATGATGTTGATGTGAATCGTGAAACATGACATTTGACACTGAATCAATCAGAGTATAATAATCAAAACATTCTGGCCAGCTTGTAGGCTGTTCAACCTGGAGCATCAAAGGGTTTCAAGTGGGAGTTGCGGCGAAAACGGCCCGTGGCTGGCCATTTAAGGCAATCGGGGCTAGGCGAAACCCCGAAGAGAAGAAGCTGAAGGGTGCCATCGCTGTAGCTGTGTAGCTAGGATTAGACACAACACTCGGCATCTGTTGGAGGTAAATGAACACATTGATCTCATGTGGGCTGGCAGCGCGTCACGGTGCAGCAAGTTGGCCGACTCTATCGGAGTAGAGTCGGTGGCGTGAACAAAAGTGGGGAAGGCGTGGAAATTGCGTCGCCGGCGTCGGTCGTTAACGCGTTTTTCCATTTCGACTTGCGACGATTCAATTCAAACAGCGCCATCGAGCGCTCGTACCTAAAATCAATTTTTGGCAGTTCACGGTAGATTACTGAGTCCGACGCCGTGATGCGAAGCAAGGTTATCGTTGTTGTGTAGTAGTAATAGAACCCACATCTCCCCCCGCTCCGCAACTACTAAGCCCGAGGTGGGTTAGTTGGTAGGTGGGGGTACAGCATGGTGTTTCAAAGCTGTGCATGCTATGGAGATGTCACGGAAGGGTGGCCGTTATACACAAAGAGGTAGGGGGGTTTTGACGGAATTCTAATTTTTTTTTAAAAAATTACGAGCATTTCATTGGAAACGTGCTGGCAGTCTTTGCAACAACCAGCGCACAAACTCCAATGTACGGCCTCTGGTAGTAGCCCGATGTTGCCGTTCATACCCAAATTCGACTTAACACAATGACCACGTCTTTTAGGTTCGCGTATGCGTTGTTCCAGAGAAGAAAGGTGTCAGTGAACAGCCGGTGACCATCGCTGATGGCCCTTCGTGTCTGACCCTTGGTAGCACACGATGCGAGCTTCTGCGGCACCCGTGAGAGCTGCAAATGGTGTTGCACATGGAGAATAAGCGGACCAAGTCGAAAGAGAGTGATTTGAGCGCGACAGCTCGAGCGTGGCGGTTGGACTAATATTAAGGGGGAGTCGGGGGACTTAGCTGTAAGCCAAAGAAAGGCCTGGGTTCACATACCGTTTTCCCGGAAAGTGTTCAGCGTCGGCAGTTTTGACCGTCGTGTCGATGGAATAAATACAACTGCACCAGACTTTGCCCATTTACCTAAAACAGTATCGTCAGTCGGCATAACGTCACCCAAAGCCGAGAAACTTATTCTCAGCTGCCAGTTGGTATGCTGGTCGCAAGAGAGGGAGGAATGTGTAGTAAAACCAGAGCTCGAGGGTTGCTAGTAGTCTCCATGGTAATGTCTGAATAAAAGCAGAAACGCGAGCAGGAAGCTTGAGCACTGCAGGGTTCAGCGATTTGAGATAAATGCCATCTCGAGGACGCTCTCTTTACCACGTACGTTTGTCGTTTTAGTTCGGCGGAGATGGCGTGCAATATTTTCGAGATGAAGTGGGGTTTGGCTCTGAGTATCCGATTTTTTTAGTTGCCGGGTGTCGTACACAACAAGGGTCGCGAGAGAGAATTTAGCATAGTTCTTGCCACCCTTTCCAAGTAGAATCCATCGACAATTCATTATTAATAAACACGCAGAGGCCAAGGGGAGTCGCGCGCAAAACCGAGGTGAAGGATCGAGGATCTCGCAGATTATGAGAGCTACTTTATCCTTTTGTGCATCCAGAATATACTTGGGGTCTTTGGTGAGCGGCATCAACCTTTCTCATGGGCGCATAGTAGTAGCATTTCCTATTACTACCTGCAAGTGGTAGCTGCGCCCGGATCGGGGGAAAATGCTGGCTAACTTGTACACCTGCTGTGATATCAGTCCAACAGATCCACTTCTGACTAGACGGTACTCGGGAACCAGTAAGGTAGTGACATGCTACGCGCCAGTGGCAGCAATCACCTGTGTAGAACCATGTGTGCCGGAGATTACGAAGCAAGATTTCTCCACACATCTTTTGTAGGAATAGCTTCGGGGGATGCCACTGAGGCGAGGGGCGACGACGTCCTCAATGATGTCAGCTGTCAACCTCGTTGAAAACCGGAAACGATTGTCCCAGAGCCCCATTCGGCGGATTTAAAAAAAAAAGTAGGTTTTGCTGCTTTCATCTCTCCAACTTTAGCAAGCTAATAAATGATCCGGGGTTGAAAGGTAGTAGGGTGGGATAGAACCAAACGTGGAACCTATCTCTCTCAGTTTGGTGTATCTCGAGGGCTACACATGCTTGAAGGTGATTGTGCAAATAGCCGGCGATCGGGGTTTCGCACAGCGTTGCACCCTTCAGAAATTGGAAATTATGTAACAGTAGTAGTTTTGCGGCGTTGCGATCCTGAATCATGATTCTGATCCCGGCCCTTACAGTGGCATTTGCCCTGAGATTTCCACGTTACGGGACTGACCTTTGCTGGCTTTGCGCCCGAAAGGAGTAGTAGAGTGGCGCGGGATGACATTCATCCCTTATCGTTTCATCCTTCCGATATCCCACGCTAAATTTGGTTTACCTGACGCTCAGCCCCGTTGCAACTCGAAAGCAGGCGAAACTGCAGGTGTCACACATCCTCCTCAGGCCTCAGTGCTAAATTTCTGGTCCTTCGAACACGTTGAGTCGAGCCAAGTCGAGTTGGGTTAGGTCCAATCGGCAAGTAACTTAAGTCCGTCACCACGCGGCGTCACGTAGCCACGTGCCTGGGTAGTGGTTACTAGTACATGTGAAATGATCGAAAGGAACGAGGTTATAGAATTGCAAACTTAAGCTAGGTAGAAGTTATAGCATTGCCTTTCTATGGGTTATCTTCAGAGATTGTCTTCCGCTAAGCTACGCTAAGGAGGGGGAAAGGGGACATAAATAGTGCTGGTGATACTGCAAACTACTATTAGTCTTGCCGGCGAAGCATTTTCACAGAGTTGAGCATACGTATTACACTAAAACAAAACAAGACAAACCAAAACAAAACAAACAAGAAAGCAGAGTCACGTATCCTTGGGACATACAATTACAGTAGTCACGTCCGTGGGGTTAAATGCTACGGGGAACAAAGAACACGGCGTTACAAAAAGGGTGAGTAGTACGAGTTTTGTCGATCAAAGGTTACCCATTGAAGAGGGAGGGAGGTACTATATCCACATAGTATTTGGAAGTGCTGGGGCTGAGGGTGGGGACTGGCGGTTGGTATGATAGATCGACGTCTGTTGGGAACCAGCGTGGTATCGGCTAATCCGGGCAGGAGAGGGATCAGGGCCATTAGGGGAGGTCCACGGCACATGTTGTGGGAAGATTTCCCCACTTACAGGGTCGAAGGTGTGAACGAGGTGTGTGTGTACCGGCGATAATGGTGACTGTATGTCCTGGGAGTGAGGATTTACGATACCTCCGTTCCCATTGGGGTGTGTAGGTAGGGGTGGCACTGGCACACTCTTTGCGCTGTGAGCCCGGCGTCTACGTGGAAACTTCTTCGGTCGCGGAATACCATGTGTACGTTCAAATAGGCCACATTTATTGCAGAGCTGGAGAACGTTTCAGGTAGGTGATCTTGATGATCATCCATCAAGACGCACCAATTTTCCGGTAGTGAGCACAGAGCGGCGCCACGTTGAGGTTTCAATAGCTTTGCAGTTAAAGCATTGACGACGAATGCGGTTACTGAGTTTGGTGTTCGCTTCGTCTGTATAGGCTAGCCCGTTGTTCTGGGAGAAACAATCGAATTCTCCCCTTGGGGCCCCTACAAATTGAGTAGGTATAATAGGTGCATCCGTGGGATATTGTAGGACAGCTGGCCGTGTGTCGTCTCCACGCCCAGACTCGAGATATACCAATCCATTGTGATAGTGGCCATGCTTGGCATGATCGTAGTACATGCTCCCAATTCCGGGGTAAGGCTCAGCGGTAGGAATATAACTTGATTCTGCGGAAGACTCGGAGGAGTTGTCCCAGGAAGAGGAAACCGGCGACTGGGAGTGGGAGGACATTGTCACGGGTAGAACTGAAGAGGCGTGGGCAAGTCCTTCAATGGTTTCACCGTCCGCGTATCTTGTAGTAATGACCCTCTATCAGTACCATTTTTTAGTGGGCGCAGAAAAGGGCAAACCTTGGGACGGCTGGGGTAGATTCGGCGCGGTGATGCATTGATGAGCAGGTGTTGAAAACAGCGTCAAGATGATCGGGCTCAGGCTTCTCGGGGGGATTTGACCTCTTGTAGCCACAAAGTAGTACTTCACAATGTACCCCTTGGGATAAGACCTAGAGGCAGGGTGAACGGAGGATCTAGTTGGAAACGATCCTGATGGTAGTTTATATAGTGCGTCGTTAGCGTCCGACGCCAGAAGTGGAAGGAGATGCATTTGATCACTGGAACCTGGGCAAATCGTGATACCAAAGCACTGGGTCGGAATTACAGATGACAGAACCCTTGCCATACTAGAGCCAGCGTCGACCCAACGGGACGGTCGTGCAGTGCGTAGTTAAGAAGGGGGATAAGCGGTGTCCTTTCTGTATGCCGTGACAGGAGGGGAGCATCTTGCTTGATGGAAGTGTGTGAACGGCGCAGCCAATAGGAGAGCCTCGTAAATAAACTTCTGGATCAGAATACGATGAAAGACCACAATTAATTAGAAGAACTTCCCTCTGGGGAGTTCTGAGCATATGGAATTTCCGCTCTCCCGGAGGGGCTGGCTGTCCGGTTTCGTTAAGACGGCGGTTTTAGCATTTATGGCATCCGGCACACACCGTAACCCCGTTTATTCTGGTCTTCTCTTTCCCCCGACTAGCCCGACTGTCAGGGCACAGCACTGTGCATAGACCGATACAATAAGCTGAAACTATTCCCTCAGAGATTTGGACCTTCGACATGGTGACATGGCAGTGATACACGATATGAGAAGGCTGCCTGGTTGCCATCATTTAGTCCGGGCCGACATTGCGGTCCGTAGTACCCCGCAGTTTGCCGAAAACTTTGTGTGACGGGCCGGACCGAATGTGGGCTTATGAAATTGCTAAGCCGTTTTCGAACCATTGGGATAACTTCAAATTGAATATCTTGATCTCTTGCTCTGCATGGTACAACTTTCAAAAGTGGGTTAGCGAGACTTAAGTGGGTCCGTTTTCCGGCGGTATCTGCCGCTTACTCTTGGTGTGCTCAATGCAGATTAATACAGCGCGGGGGGGTGCTTGTCAATTCGAACACCAAAGATCCGATCTCTGTCAGTAGAGTCGGCCCCGCATCATGTCCGTCACAGTCTTGCTTCGTTTGACGTTCGGGTTCGGCGCGCGTGTCATCAACATACTGTAAAGGGAACCCGTAATCGATATGCATAATCCGTCAGCAGGAAAATCAGGGGTTTCCTACCGCCACTGACCCATCATGTCCCTAGAGACGATCAAAGACGGTTATTTCCGACGAGCAACCACATCCAGACTAAGTCGAGTACCTTTATCAAATTTAACGACGTATGTATGTCTACGACTTTCCCACACAGCACGCTAGCAGAGGTCTTTTATCTGAGAAGAGGAAGGTTTCAAGACCTCATAGTGAATTATCTACCCATTATCGCTTCTTTCGAAAGTTCATTCTGCATTCACAGGGATTCATCATCACGCTACGTAGCCCTTCTGAGCGCTCGCAGTCTTCCTTTTGCCACAAGATATTCTGATTTCACCATCTGCCGCCGAAGTCAGATTAATCGGGATATTTGGGGTACACTGCCATATACTTCGTAGCGTGTTCTTAGGATACCCGTTCCAGCGGGCGGTGTCGTGAGAATGGAATAGATGTAGCAAACGTAAAGTTCAAAAAGGCGACGTTGGGCGCTAAGTGCTTGGGACTCAGAGGCCTCAGACCCCAGGCTCAGATGTAACTTTTCCTTTTCTGTGCCAAGGTCGTAGGGAACATTGTAAAGTTTCATCGAACATTTCATTAAGTGTCGAAGAGATCGCGATTTGGATCTAGGCTTGAGCCCGGCCAACATCCTAAATGACGCGAGGCAAATATATTGGCGTTCCAAAACACCAAAATGTCATGGACGGACGATTCCAATCCAGAAGACACTAGTCTCCATCAATGAAATGTACAACCGGGTGTAATGGCTAGGACCTATATTAAAAGCCGCGAATTTGCCATGGACCGGTGTTCTACCCTAGTCTGCCAGTCGAGACGCTCATGTCCCTGATGATTGAGCAGGACAGGGTAAACAGGAGCCTTCTCCTGAATCCTGATTACGACAATGAGATCTTCTAGCCTAGTTTCAAGATGATACCAGAGGTACCGGTAGTCTGTTATTCTCCACACCCGGGGCCCCGCCATGAGAAGTTCCTGACCCACAACTTGAAGAGTACATGAACCAGGATTATTTTCTCTGGGCGCAGAATGGTTAGAGGGCATTTGATATACAAGTACATTTCAGCATGCAGCAGGAGGATGCTTTGAGTTAGGCCCGACCCGGACTCTCAGATCTAAACCGAGAGAGTACTGGCAACGCCCAGTGTTTGACCTTAGTAGTACAGAGTAACGGCCGCCAAAAACGTACCGTATTTCTAGCTAAATGCAGCAAGGGTGGAAAAAAAGAGTAGCGTTGTCTCATCGGCTAGTACAAGAATGATAGCTGAATGCTTCCGGAGCCACAACCCCTCTTGGGACTGTCAGTGCCAGTGGCCCAGGGGAGGAAGCACTCCACGTGCAGCTGAAACGATACACATGTCAACGACTCGAAGGACCACTAAGCTTTGCAAAAAGCGGAACTAGGACTTGGTTTAAGACCATTTGGGAATGGTCCTAAGCGTTCTGGACAATGTTTAGTCAAGTGGTTAGTTTTTTGTGGATGCAGGGATGGTCGATCAGAAATTAGTCACGGTAGTGCTCCGCGACTGGGATATATCCCTTCGACACGTGCTATATAATAATGACGCCGCAGTTGTCGGCGCAACGAACAAAAAGGGGAATTTATTGGAGATTCCGTCAGTCGGAGATTCCCTTGGGAGATCAACACTATCCCCACTCGTACAACTCATCGCATGCAGTCTGTCCCTGAGCCTACGATACGGTACCTGTACCAATCTAACACAAACCACTGATCTGAAGTCTCAAGTACAGTGAATATGGTCAGGGATCAATGAAATAACGGAGTGACACAGACTTGGCCAGGGGCCAAGGAGCGCTGATGTAAGCAAAGGGCACAATCCATCCGTTCGGCTAATTGTCCTCGAGTTTCACGCTCATCGCCTTCTTGACTGCGGAGAAATGCAATTTCCCCGACCTTTCCACATCTCAACGACAAACAGATGCGCATGCTCTATGTACGAGCCGCAGACGATCAGCTTAGCCCGGCCACTAAGCATTCAAGCTGTATTAGAGGTAGATGGTCTTCAGCTTGGTCTTCGGACTCCGAGCCCCCTTGGAGGCCATAGCATAGACGGAAAGCAGAGGAAAATTGAGCCTGGAAACTACTCACAATCGCTAGACTCGAAGACAATCTCCCTTGAGCTGACTCGAGCATCGCTACGACCAGCGACAACGTGATGACAGAGCAAGCGCAGAGTCAAACTGTCAAACCGAATACCCAAGAGTCAGTCAAGACAAACATCACCATGACATCTTCAATCGAAATTTAACTTCAGGAGAAGCGAGTCCTATGGGGCTCGTTTCAGGCGCCTGGTGAGGGAATTGTGAGTGCTGACGTTGGTGTCGGCTCCCCACCGCAGATGAGCTAAACTTCGTATAGTAAATAAACCACCCAGGGACAGCGGCTATGGCAGTCACCACCGATTACAAGTATGCTGCTCGAGCCTGAGCATATCCAACACCGTTTTCTAGTCGTTGTTTCAAAACCATCACTCCTTCCACATACGTGTCAGTCCGTCAGTTTCGCGTCTACTCCACCTAGAGAGGGTTTATTGATGGAGACGCTGTGGATAAGACGGCACACCCACCTTCACACTCACAGCGCGGCACAGCTAGCTTCACGGCCTACTTCCGACTTGCCATGAAATAAATTGTCATACTACTTGGGTCCATACGTAGTTGATGTGGCAGCACTAGTGGTAATGTGGACTGCCTCACAATCCTTGATGAGTCGGAGAGGTCTTGGGGCTCTTATTGTGACAACCAACTGGGGGGACTCTTCCTTTGATCTCGATGGTAAGTTACTCTTTTGGCCTCCAACCCCTCCTCCGAATACCACGGATTCACAGCCTTCGGTTTTTTTTCTTCGGTTTCAGGGGTCGAATGCGCAGCCTATACGTCCAATCGTGACTGCAATACGTTTTCGCGACCTGTCCCATGACTTGTATAATGCCTATTTAAAGAATATGCCATTGGGAGATCTTTCCTAGGATATCGAGCCCTTTTATCGGCATTCATTTCAAGTGACAAGGTGGCGCACACAGGTATTCGGGAAAGGGGGGTCGAATATGTCCCCTTTTGCTGCTATACATCAAAGAAAAAAGGTTTTTTGCAGTCCCCTCCATCCGGTAGCGATTTAATCGTCGGGGAGATATTCTGGCACGGCTGCTACAGGCAACGTTGTATTTTTCTTTTGTCTTTTATTTTCATTGTCATCTCATGCAGTGTCTGCTTCGTTTTAGGCCTTCATGTTCCAGTTTGGCATCTATCAGAGCTTCCGTTGTCATTTCAATGGGCGTCCCAACGACCTTTGGTCCTTCGCTGACACTGTCAGCGTTGTGTCCATTCAAGTTACTGTCAGCTACCTGAACCGAACAGTAATACTCCAGAGCATTTCTCCAGGTTCCCAGTAATCCACACGATTTTATTGCGAATCAACAGAAAACTAGCGTTCAAGATACTGGCATAAGTGGGGCTAGAATATTGCCTTGCTCATTCAAACCAGAAACCGCTCTAACACCAAGTCGACCCACCTAATGCCCGGGAGTATCCGCACCTCTGCCATCGTCCTGAGGGGAGTGCTCTTACACTAATTGACCCAGATAAATTGCAGCATATCCAGAAGGGTCGAGACCTGATCTGAGGAGGACATGAGGCAAAGATATTTGGGGTATTGGTCATTAAAGTCAGACAAAGTCATATCGAAATCTGCCCGCCTCTGGAGACTACTCTGGATGAAGAAGAAACCTTGGAAACAAAAAAAAGGATTTCCCTATGGATTGGATTTGGGCCCTCACCTTCTGCCGTCTCGTAATAAGATGGCGACCGCGCCACTGTCACAATCGGTGAGTACAAAGGGGAGAGCCTACTCACTGGTAGAAGAATATTTTTGATAATGAAACCTGTTTGGCACCAATTGCAGAGGAGATTTGCTTCTGGGAGCCTGGCCAGGGAGTGAGAATGGCGGTGGATTTATTGACGTAGGGATTCCATGATAGGAAAATAAATTGTTAGAAGTGGGTATTTTTTCGTTTTCCCGCCAATGCGTGAGAGCCCTTGGCCGTTGCGAACACAACCCTTTGTTAGCAGTAATTAAAGGATCACAAACGCTAACATTTAAGGACGCCGAATCACGGACCATTTACGTAGTCCATATGCTGAATCAACACGTCGTCGGTAGAGAGTTTCCAAGTCCAACGAAAACCGCGTTGCCTGTGTATCCCTACGGGTTTCGCGGCACACTAAGGCCTCAGAAATGCCCACTCTAACGCTGTGTCAGCTGTGATACAGGACCTTAATTGACCCTGAGGGGTAGACCTCCGAGTCGCAAGACCGACTACAATCTCCGGGCCTGAGCCTGAATCCCTTCATCTGTATATTTCCTATTTTGAAAACCATGCGGGGATCCGGAAGCGAGGTAAATTACCTCGATGTCATTAGCCAACTTGGAGAAACTCGGACAACTGAAATTATTTCAGCAAGGGCATCACGGCCTCTGTCATAATCACCGTTGATCGAGATCATCAGCGATCAACCGCCCATCAGAAATCCCTACATTTTCCCACGGATTCAAGCAACACCCCAACTGTCACGGGCTCGCTCCGGGTCGCTCGAGACTCGGGCTGTATCTAGGTAGAACCCGTACCTTTACTCTTCTACAAGATCTCCTTTTTTTTTAATTTAGCAAAGTAATAACCCCAACAGGGTGGCGGTTTTTTTTTTTTCATCCTGCATATCCGATGCAAGTCAGGGTTGGTTATGGAAGCTACACCGCAATGGCTTCGCAACCACGGAAACTCTATAAAATGCGGGGTTATTGAGTACCCTAGTACGTTACCTCTGATTGGTCCCGCTCATGATCAGCTGCGTACTCGCAGCTCTGCTGTACGTTAGTGATGCCCTTCCATACCACGTGTCACAGTCCTTGTCACTTTGGTGGTACGAAGCTGGCCGCGCTCTACATGGAAAGCTGGGCGGTAGGGGCATACAACCAATTATATTGTTCTTGAGACATATATTTTCTTCCCAGCGTCCCTCGTCGTAATGAAACAGGGCACGGACATTGGCAAGCCCGATTTAGAGTCAACTCTTGGATTCAGGTTCAGGAGAGAGCTTAACATGACAGGATCGATCGACATCGTCGACACAAAAATAGTCCATTCTTGCCTAAATGAGTTCGTTGTCTAACGCAGATGTCGACAGGAAACAGGCCCCACCTGCCAGTGGAGCTTTCCATCCAATCCCTGAGTACAAATGCGCAGCTCCGAGTCATTGGTACGAGATGTCCATTCCAGTAAATGAATGTTTTGTTTTTGGAGCTGAGTGCCGAGCGCCGCAGGTCCATGCTGTTGTATGATACGATTCGTATCTGGGTTCTCTGTCCATACCCAGTCCATCAGAGGAGTTAATATCACTGGGCCGGCGGGTGAGGTTGTCCTCAGCAACCGGTGGTTACTAACTTCTTTGCTCCACTGGTAACCATTGAGTGCACCATGTCAGCCAAGATGTCAACGCCTTCGCTGATACGGGGGAGGTCGAGTCCATTACATAAACGAAGCCTTACTAAATCGGGGTGATCTTTGTGAGCTTTGTCATCATTTAACCTGTTTTAGGAGCCTGCGGGCCGCGTCACGGTGTCCTCCCACCGAGACGCAGGTGACAGTGATTCCGTGAGCTTGTGAAGTGTAGAACAAAGTCGGTCGAGGGATGTAAGGAACGTAAATCAGGACAGACCGAGCGTTCGGCTCGCTGCTTTACTGGAACCAGATATGGGCGTGCGCTTTCTCCGGGCCTTTCCTTTTCTTGCGTGCTCTAATGCTCTACATACCTACATCACAGAACGAATCTTCTTCTGCGATGGTCATGAGAATGAAGAATTATGTAGAGACCGCTTAACGGTGACTCTGTTACTAAACCTTGCGTATCAGCCCATGTGGCTCTAGAATGTCGGATTGTGCTGCCTCGCGTGTGAGGCTAGTTCTCAGTCCCCAGACTAGTGCCCACCAACCCCGGATTTTGTCAGCATATGGGGAGAGTTTTCATGGAAACGATTACACTAGGCAGGCCCCATGACCAATGAGTTGGACGTAACTATTCGATAATATTAATCATTAGCTATGCAACTAAAGGATAGTGCATGGCCTCGTTCGTGGATATGTTACAACAGAAACACAATCACAGTCTAGTACACCTACAAGCCATTGTCCCATGTAAAATAAAGGTAGAGATAGAACGTCATGCATCGAATTAAGTTAAACATTGAGTACAACAGGAATCTGATCGTCCAAGTCGGGCGGAAGAACAATCTTCACCAAGACGGAGTCGTGAAAGTAATGTCGGTGGGTGGTAAATGTGAGCCTGCACTATAAATAGTCGATTGTTGAATATCGGGGTAGCACGCGGGACTTGAAGAGACGTCGGACGTATCGTGCGTCACGCACAACGCGTCTGGTGATAGCATCTTGTCGCTTACGGAATCGAAAGAGTTGAAGGAGCGAGCAGAGTGGGGTGGGACGATTGCCGAATGATTGTTGTGATAATGGCGATGTTTGTCAATGCCGTCGTTACTGACGACATTCGACCGTCCAAGCGACCTCCGACGGCGTGGAAACGTTTTTGGCCGCGGAACCGAATGTGTGCGCTCAAACAGTCCGCATTTGTTGCAGAGCTAAGAAAACAACAAAAAACGAATGTTAGACAAAAAGAATCAAATTTTAAGAACCGACATTGAAACATACCAATTTCCCAGGGCTGAGCATCGAACGGCGCCATGTCGTGGTCTCATGGGTTTTACAATTGAAGCATCGGCGATGGACACCATGGCCGAGCTTCATCATCGCATCATCTGTGTAGATGACTTCGTAGGTCCTGATCCTGGGGAATAGTTGATCGAGCTTGCCTCTTGGGCCGTTGATGTACGGAGTTTGTGTAAGAGGATCGACGGGGTGTGCTAGGACATCTTGTCGCGCGTCGTATCCGTTTACACGCTCGGTAAAATCCCAACCAGGGGGATAGCTGCCACGACGAGAATAGTCGTAGCCCATGTTTGAAAACGCCATTTGTTCTTGGTCAAGTCGTGCAGAGAAAACGCTTGGGACGGAGCCTGGTTCTGAGTGACTGTGACTGTGCCATGAAGAATCTGTCTTGGTGACTGAGACTGAGAGGAGGACATGGGAATGGGAGTTCGTGAAGTGGGGGGTTGTGCAAGTGCCCCATTGTCGGGAAATCTGAAGTGCGATGATCAGGAAAACGTTTCAAATTGCTTCCGATGATGAGGAACATACCTGAAAGTAAGGGTGCTCGAGTCTGCGTGGGATGACATCGGTGGTTTTTGGGAGTGCTGGATTGTGGCAGCGAAATAGATTAAGGCAGACAAAGTTGATAGCGATCGATGTGAACGAGATGTTCCGTTGGCAAGACCCGCCTGGGGTAAATGGATGATGATAATTTCGGGATACGAACAACCTCGATCATTTTATAACCCTACGGAGGCTACGCAATACATTCACATCAAGCGCCGAAACCCGCTGATGGGGGAGCCAGGTCCAATTTTCGGTAAACGATGAATGCAACAAGTGAAACCCGATAGACGTAATTAGGTCCGCTCTGACCCCGGAGTCCAGAAACAGTAAAGGTCGTGTACAACCGACGTCTTGTTACTGTATTACATGAACAGCAAGTAAAGACATTGATCGGGCAGCCACAGGACTCGGATCGAGTTAATCAAGACTCGAGTTAAGCGAGGCATTTGAAAGCACTTGAGGCTTCTAAGCGGCGGGTAGTGGTGAGAAGTCATTAAAGGGGCCTAGGGTTAGCATCGCCTACCTGCAGCATTATCCGCTAGTCGACCGGCCAGCCCGACCTGGCGCTGAAATGCACAGGATGAGCCTGAGGGTTTGTTTAACATGTGGGCCGAATGCCGATGCTGGCAGTATCCGGGCCGCGGAGCCACCTCCTTATAGCCACTGCCATGTGTCGTCCTCCGCGTCGGGGGTGTTTATTCATACCCCTAATTTCGTTTAGGTGGTCACTCTTATGTTGCGGCGACCAAACACTGGCCAGATCTCTTGCCGGTGGCCTCTTTGATTTCTCGCATATACTGTACTACTACAGAAGTTGACAAGTCCGGGTGCCCAGATCCCTCAGGCGGTCGGTCCACCCCCATCAATCTCTCGTCCATGCATTTAGGTATATACAGAGCTAGGACGTCTGCCAGTTTTTAGTCCCATATCTTTTGTTACAGGATCGTTCCAAGATGTCTCTCTCCCCGATGTTCCCGACGCCCAGCTTCGATGAGTCCTTGCGAGTGAACTGACAAGTGATTGATGTCGGATTTTCTCTCTGATATCTGCACATTCGATCTAATTGGATGATCGTGAATCATTCATGAACGATGAACGGGTACAGTAAATGACTGTCGGACAAGACGACACTGGCAGGCACAGCGTCCCAAAACGTGTGTTAGTCTCGAGACAACGGTCGTCACGCTATCGTCTCAGTTGAGCCTCGGGAAAGGCTTGTCTCCATCGCCGCATCTACTCCACCATTTAAGGAAATTGACGGACAGAGTGAGTTCACCAGGGTCCCAATCTTCTCATCCCTCCGAGTCTGTCAAGACATCTTCTGTCTCATGTCATGACTTCCCCATAGACCCACAAGTGTTTCAGCCTTGGTGCGATGGGAAAGAGTTGCTTTTTGGTATTTCATACCGAGCGTTTTTCTTTTGTCATTCAGAAGAAGCATAGTCATGAGATCGGTTCACGTGCGGGCTCCTCGGCAACTTCAATTCAAACTCCGCTGACTAATTCTTAAAGAGGGCGATGCTATGCTGCATACAATCTCAGTACGTCAAGCTGTGTATGTCCTCCTTAGAACTTTAGTTTAGTAATGGGCAGTGTTGTGTAGGCTGTTTCGGGTTTCATCAGAGTGGCACGTCTCGAAAATGGGCTCCTGCCTTCAGAAGCGGAAGCAGTGCGAAGGTTTGATTAAACCACCTTCTTTTGGGTGGCGGCCCCTACGCACTCCTTGCGTGGTCCCAGTGACAGTTTTTTCTCATGTACACCGTGGTCTGATGGCATTACTTGTCGCGCATCATGAAAGGATTGTTGAGCATGAGTTAGGAGTGAATGTAGCAAAAGGTGGTGAGGAAAGATACCGGAGCTAGCGAAACTTCTTCAGCGGGTCGTTCTTCTTCCCGCCCTTCCCCCTTCCGCTGCTAAATTTTCCTCCTCTCCCACGGCCGCGCCCCCGCCCACGTCCCGTCCTCTAGAAAAGGGCACAAAGTCCGCCTCTTCCGGCTTTTCTGTGGGGGCGACTGTTACTGCTGACGTTGGGATTTTCGGCATCAAGTACTTTGGAACGTGTTTCATGTGTGGCTGCACTCGCGTCGGGTGAAGTGGTTTGTCGTGTTTCAGGTATTCAAAGTCGTTAGGGTTTCTTCAAAGTGAGCCTGCAAGCACCGCCGTAGTTTGGCATACAACAAGCAAAGCGGCTGGCCACAGAATTGTTGATGCCGACGGACCTTGAGCTTATCGGACGTCAAAAGTTCCTGCTTGATCTCCTTTAGCCGTGCCTCCCGAATGGCGTGCCGGGTCACCGCACGCAACGCATCCTCCATCCGGTACCGGAACGCATCGACCTGTTTCTTGTCAAACACGTACTCGCGCATGCGGCCTGCTGTGCGCGATCGATGCGTTCCCATACTCGCTCGTCGTGTCGGGTGCTCGGCACGCCGCCGACCGCCTTGTGCTTGCCAAACTCAGAGCTAGGCAGCACGAAGGAAAGAGCAGTCCCACCACGTCCGGCGCGCGCAGTACGGCCTACACGGTGAGTATATGCACGCGACGACGTCGGCAGGTCGAAATTGAGAACGCAGGCGACGTCGAGAAAGTCGATTCCCCGTGCGACGCCATATTCCGTGTCGCGCTTAGCCCCCCGTCGTCTCTTTCGCGGACTCGCTTTTGCGATGGTGGGGGGTGGGGTAGGCGCTCGCTTGCGCTTGGGTTGGCTAGGGCCAGGGGCACGGTCTGCTTCTGCTTCACGCTGAGTCGAGGTAACTGCACAAGTAAGCGATAAGAACAAGGCAATTACGAATATCAATATCTGCATAGACGCACATATCTCTTCCTGGTTATCATCACCGGAGTCATCGCTGTCTTCGTCATCCTCATTATTTCCGCCTTCATCAGTGGCGATAATATAATCATACACCCCTTTATTGAATTCCTGCACAACGTGATATCTATGCTTCCTCAGTACGGTCTCCTGCACTGGTAAAAGCTGTACACACCTAGAGTTCAGAGGCAATCCGAGTTCAACACACAGCTTTTTATTGAGAACTGTTCAAGGAACAGCTTGACACGATAACAGCGATCAACGTCGTTGACAAACATGATGCATTTTCCCTGAATCAATTTCAGTTTGAGGATGATGTAGGTCAACAGGAACTTGTCGGCCTCCGTTGTCCTCCGGAAAAGGTCAGAAGCAGTCGATGCGGTTTTATAGAGGATAGATACCGAACGACATATTGGACGAGATTAGATCCACTCTCCTCTTCCTCTTCCAGTTTCAATGTGACCTACAAACGAATGTGAGCGCGAACCTTCCAGAAAATGTACCGAACGCAGACGAACAGGGTTTCGTAGTGCCAAGCCTTTCACGTCTCGACGTCTTCGGTCATGGTAGCACTCATTAAGAAGCTTTGATATACTTTTGGGAGAAAACTCTCGCTGAATATTGAACGAATGTCTTCATCGTGTCCATAGGAAAGGATGAGGTCAGCTTCATCAATGACAAGCGATTCGAGTCGGTCTAAGGACAGAGCCTGGAAGCGGATTAGACCAAAGCAAGGTGAACACCGAAGATGAGCTAACTACCTTTGCCCGAAGCAAGGCAAGAACCTTCGAAGGCGTACCGATAACAATATCTGGCTTATCAGAGAGCAGGATCCTACATGGCCCGCTCAGCATTCATGGTTGAGATTTCCGGGACGGTGTTAAAAACGGACCTTTGTAGTTGCGTGGTGACACCACCTGCGACATTGACAGACGAGATGTCCGTTTCGCAGTATTTGACCAACCCTCTGAGATGACCTATAACCTGTTCTGCGAGCTCGCGTGTCGGTACTAAAATCAACGCTCTTGTGGCTCGTCGCGAATCGTCTTGGACGACAGGCTCCTCCTTCAAAAAAGACGTTGAGTGAAACCCGATGCAAGGTGACATGACGCAGGACGCACCTACAGCTTTAGTGTTGAGAAGTTTCTGTACGATGGGGATGCAGTATGCGGCAGTCTTCCCGCTCCCTGTACGGGCGCGAGCAAGGACATCACGGTTTTCGAGTGCGAGGGGAATAGCCTTCCGCTGGACGAGTGTTGGACGAGAGAAACCAAGATCTGCGAGAGAACGAAGTATGAGAGGGGATAAGAGATGAGAAAAGTCGGTAAATGTGTCGAGTTGGTCGTTGTCATCCTCAGCCATTTTTTCGCTTGTTCATCCAGCCACTGCCACTCCCAAAAATATTTCTTTTTTTTTTTTTTTTCAATTTTCAGCGTGCACGTGATTCTCATGCCTGATTCCCGAAAACGCTTCCGTTTACCGAACTCAGTTTCGAAAGCCTTCATGTTCCTTGCAAGCAATTTCCTTTCATCAGAAGATTCCACCAGTGATCAATGTTAACATCAGAGTCGGCCAAGTCGGTATCGAAAATGTTCCATGTAGTTGGATAGGGTATCATGAACTCGGAGCCAATTCGTGTTTCTGGGAAATCTCTTCCCTGAGTGCGGTATACTAGGTTAACTGGCCATTCTGAGCGACATGCGTGGGATGGTGGAAGGGCAAGTCATTGTATGTTTTGAGGATGTAAATCCCAAGGTACGGCTACTTGAAAGTTCCGTTGCACACGCTACAAGGATGGAAGTCCTTGGATTCGAGGGTGCTTCCGAGGCATGGCGCTGATGTTTACGCGGAGGATAGCGGCGGCGTCCAGTTTCAAGGCACCTTCAGTTATTATCAGCTCATTCCTGTACTCAGCGTTGTAAAGCTAAAGCTATGCCTGATTTTACTGCAATGCCTCATATTCCGACGAACGGACATCAATCCCACTCATGATCGGAGATTTACAAGTTGCGAAGTCACTCCCTGGCCCAGCAGCATGGTGTATCCTCGATGCAAGTTGGGCCAAATCCTACTGCATAACGGTGGTGGCTGCTGGAGTACTGTGGGCATGGGCGCATGTGCCAGTGGAACAGGGCCAGACACTATCTAGGTGACACAGGCACGGCAAATTGAAACTATCTAACATTTGGTTGGGATGGGGTCACGTATGCAGGAAACGTAGAGCGTATCCAAAACAAAAAAGAAACACCTAGTTGGCCTACCCCAAATTTCTGAGCAAAACCCATTCTACATTTAGATTGTACAGGAACCGGAACACTAGGCCATGTGGGACCAGCTTCTTATCACCTCCGAAAGATGCATCCATTCTCTGCGCGCGTTGACACGATACGTATATGAAAACGCGGATCGGACGAAGCTGATGGACCACTGGCAGTGCCTGTGGAAAGCCTTTGAGAAGGGTGTCAAACATTTCTGCCAGTGGGCGCTGTGAAAGGTGCCTTTCTTATCTTGTGTATCGTAGTTTGTTGAGTTCGCATGAGTAAGAAACGTAGACCGCCCGTAATTGTGCGCCGCCCTGGAAATACAAGCCCCGGTGCATGGTGCAATCACAAGTATTTCTCGCGAGGTTCGTATCTCGTGTGGAGAACGTATAAGGGGATAAATCGATCCCCTAGTCACTTTGGTCCGTGAGAAGAACGAGCAACGCGTATGCGGGCCCGAGGGCCGAGGCCATGTGCCGTTGGTTCGAATTCCTCGGAAATTTCCGCTCACTGGGCACTCGGCAGAAACATCTTGCCGTTGCCACTTTCTACCAGTAGGAAAACATCAACTTGGTCGGCGGTACTTGCTTGCGAAAGACGAGGATATCTTCGCGATCGATTCTGGGTGTACAGCTCTCAACTGCGTGAGGAGGTGTTTGATTCGGAACACATATTCAAATGCATTTTGACTGACGCTCCGGGATACTTGTGTGATTCACTAATCCTTTCTTGATTGCACAGCGCGCGGCAGAACTTGTACAGGGACATCTCAGGGGTGGGATGATCAAGAAGCACTCATTCCGTGATTTCGAACTCACCTAGTCTGTTTTTCCGAAACAATGAAACTGTTGGCTGACTTCAAGTTCAGGTACACATAGAATCGAAGAAAGAAAATATAACCTTCTTGGTATGAACATGGGTGGCATCCTCTTACTTCTCTCCAAATGGAGAGGTGAGTCAAACCTTATGATTTGCATTGAGAACGCGAGAGGGGGCGGAAGGATTCATCTACCGTCACAGAACTGAACACCACCGCCGGCTTTACATTACGAATGAAACTGGACAAGCAGATCAAGACACAGGCGATGATCGTTTCTCTTCTATGGTGAGCTATCTCCTACCAAAGTGGAGACTACTAAGCGTGGCAGTCACGGTGGTCCTCGTCGTCAAGATGATTTAGAACACGGGAAATGCTCTTACCCCGTCTCGTGTTGTATTCATCAACACCTTGATTAGGTGTTGCGCATGGGGCCTCTGAATAACTGAGGCAATATTGCGGCGTAAGATCAATGATGGACCTTGATTTTCCATTTATTCAGCGAGTCGTTTTGTTTATGGGCTTCCTCAGACAGTTGACATGGTGTGTGCGACGATCATGATGCAGGTGGTTTGTCCCTAAAAATAATACCACACGCTGCTACAATAAAAGTCGAAACACCTATTACTAGTAGTACTGTTTGTCGGAACGCAGCAATGGTAAGCTCGATGGCTTAACAAATAATGAACTCGGGTTTCCCAATTCACAATAGCCACATGAGGGCAGACATTCTGAGGGAAGAAAAGAGTACACGACTGCCTATTTAACTTGAACAACATATATTGTCGCCCAATTTAAGCCATGCACCCAGTTTGAGAGATCAAGCCGGGTCTCATCCTCGCCTGAAATCCAGACAGTGCTAGGTCTATGAAGACACCGCCTGTGAGGATCAGGAATCCAAAGAAGAAGTTCCTTCTCTCCCCCCGGGCCTAATATCCAACCGTCGTTATTGACGAGGGATTGGTCCGTAAAATGGAGCCGACCTGGTTCAGTGTATCCAGTAGACGGGCCCGGTACGACCTGTCCTGTTGCCACATCCCACATGCGAATTGTGTGATCTCTCGAGGCAGATGAGATACGCTGTCCATCTGGCGAAAACGCAACAGAATTGACGGAAGAGTTGTGTCCAGTAAACGGGCCCGCTACGACCTGTCCCGTTGCCGCATCCCACACGCGAATCGTGCAATCAAGCGAGGCTGATGCAATACGCTGTCCGTCCGGTGAGAAAGCGATAGAATTGACTGAAGAAGCGTGTCCAGTAAACGGGTCCGCTAGGACCTGTCCTGTTGCTGCATTCCACATGCGAATCGTGCCATCGAACGAGGCCGATGCGAGACTCTTTCCGTCCGGTGTGAATGCAACAGAATTGACTGAAGAAGTGTGTCCAATAAACGGGCCCGCTTCAACCCGTCCTGCCAGTGTTGCCACATCCCATATACGAATCGTGCGATCGAGTGAGGCTGATGCGATACGCTGTCCGTCCGGCGAGAATGCAACCGAACAGACCAACTTGGTGTGTCCAGTGAACGGGCCTTTTACGACCTGTCCTGTTGCTGCATCCCACACATGAATCGTGCGATCAAGCGAGGCTGATGCGATATGCTGTCCATCTGGTGAGAATTCAACAGAATTGACCGAAGAAGTGTGTCCAGTAAATGGGCCCGCTACAACCTGTCCTGTTGCCGCATCCCACACACGAATCGTGTGATCTCCCGAGGCCGATGCGATATGGTGTCCGTCTGGCGAGAATGCAACAGAAAAGACCGAATCAGTGTGTCCAATAAACGGGCCCACTTGGAACTTGTTGAGACGCGACCCGGATCCCGCGGATCTAGCGGACCGGAAACCGCGGAACGGAGTAAATATGATTAATGACAATTTATGTACGGGACTAGCTCCCTGGACACTTAGATACACGATTATGGGTAGAATAAAGAATGCTATTATTCTGGACATTTACATCTGCTCTGGACAGTATAAAAGAACGTAGTTTTCGACGCGTTCACTTCAGTCTTCTTGCCTACGACTGAAGTGAGTATAGCTTATGTCATTTCTTACCATATTTGGCTTACCTGTGTCTTAGCGCTATCTAATCTCACAGGTACTTATGATCTATGAATAAAGTCTTCTTGCCTACGACTGAACGCTATCTAATCTCACAGGATTATCTAAGCTATTGTAACGACAGGTTATGGGCCCTGCGCCCCTGTGAATTCCAAAGAAGATCAAATTACAACAGTCTCGCACTTGCACTACTCTACGCGCTTACGGTTCTCCCTAAGGCGAGCTTCTGTTTACTTCGCTTGGTAATCCCACTTCTCCCGGTCCTTGGAGCCGGGGGATCGGCGTAGGCTGGATCCCTTTCCGGGATTTCCCGCGAGCGTTGTGCGAGAGCGCGGCGACGCTGAAGCACGCGCGAGTTTTCTCTCGGCCCGGTTTGCGCGGTTACTTAATTAATTTAGCCCGGGGAAACGGACGCACGTTAGCCGGTCAGGCGCGGCGCGGACGAGCCGGATGCGGCCCTACTGCCATGTTAGGAAACCGGGTGGGAGGCCCCGGGGACTATTTGCCTACTGAACGGTTGGCCGATGACTTCCTTGCGGAGCACGGTTCTTGGGTCTAGAACAAGGCGGGGGTAATCACTCCCCTGAGCGCTTGGGCTCGTCACAACTGCGGTACGCTAAGATAGGATAGATTATTAGATCACACCGCGCGCAAAGTCCGAGAGACTGGATCTGATAAGATTCAGGGTGCACAGCTGGATACGTCAGGGATCCAATCAGATCTTCGATCTCTGGGTCTGACTGCTCCTCATTCCCAGGTTATCAAAAAATCATCGCTTTATCTTATCAATAGCAAATTATGCCTGCAATCACATTCCCTCCTGCAGCCGGGATCGAGATCCTCGACGGATCTAACTGGGCTGTCTGGTCATCGCGCATGCAAGCACTTCTGCGGCTTAACGGACTTAAAGATCATGTGACCGTAGATCAATCTACCCCCACTCCAGCCTGGACGGAAACTGACGGGATGATAACGGGCGTCTTTGAGATGTATTGTCAAAAGGACGTCTGGAACTCAGTCTCTGATGATACAAAGTTCGGAACTGCTAAAGCTAAGTGGGTGGAACTTCAACGGATCTACGGAGGCGTCGGATCTATGTCCGCGTTCAATAGTTGGGTTGCCCTGACCGGGACATCCCTCGAGGAATCAAAACCGATGATGCCTCAATTGCAGAAACTTAATGACGCGTGCATCACCCTACGTAACAACAATATGAATATCTCCGATCTTCAATTATGTTTTATCTTGATCAAGGCACTTCCCGAGTCCTATTCGGCAGTCGCGTCGACCATTTTGGCCACCGGAGCGCCCAAGGATCTTTCCCCGACCACGGTCCAGGAACGCATTCTAAATGAGGAAGGTCGACGGTCCGGAACTTCCGCTTCACTCAACAAGATCGCCCCAATCAAACGCAATGATAAGACTAATATTACATGTTTCTACTGTAATAAAAAGGGGCACAAAAGTAACGAGTGTAAGAAGAAGAAGAAGGATCTGGCTGCCAAAGATAAAAAGGATAAGGAGCAGGGGAGCGCGGCGCAGACGTCTAGCGGAAGCAAGGCGGTCAACGCGCACATAGTACCTACCGCTACGATCACCGAGATCTCCGATGACAGTAATGATATGCGCGTTTCCCTTTACGCTGCTGTGAGATCGCGATGGATGGTTGATTCCGGCGCCACGCATCATATCAGCCCTTATCGATCCGACTTCACTTCGTGGAAGCCGGCCCGGGGACAAGTCAGTCTTGGTGGGCACGCCGAAATCGATCAGATCGGAACCGGAGATATTGTTGTCACACCCCTCGGAGGGAACAAAAACATTCAATTGACCCTGCATGATGTGATGCACGTCCCTGACGCTCGCGCGCGATTCTTCTCGGTCGGCGCGCTGATGCGCAAAGGTGGCAAGATCACATTTGATAACGCAGGATTTGAGATCTACGTTAAAGATCGGAAGATCGCACGGGGTTACATGGAAGATAATCTATTCTACTTTGATACTTCCAACCCGGCGATCAATGTGCACGGGAGTGCAGCCCAATCAATCGACATCTGGCATCAAAGGATGGGGCATATGTCGTATAACGCGCTTATGCGATATAGTGAATCAGTCAAAGGGATCGCGCTAACCGCACCGATCGATCAAGATCGGGATCAATCTCCCTGCCCCGGATGTGCGCTCGGGAAGCAATCTCGCTTACCCTTTACGGCTTCGCCTAAGCGATCGACCGCTAGAATGCAGCTGATCCATAGTGATCTAGCCGGTCCGATGCAAAAGCAATCAATTCAAGGCGCGCTGTACATGGGATCATTTATCGATGATTATTCCCGACATGCCGTAGTGTATTTCCTCAAAAGTAAAGATCAGATCGTAGATGCCTTCAAGGACTTCCTGGTGCGCGCAGAAAAGCAAACATCAGATAAGATCCTGGCAATACACAGCGATCGCGGAGGGGAATACATGGGTGGCCCGATGCAGCTTATCTTATCGGAGCATGGCATCGAGCATCGCACTACAATGCCTTACTCGCCTCAACAGAACGGTGTAGCCGAGCGATGGAATCGCACGATCTTAGATAAGGCGCGCGCGATGTTCCACAGCGCCGGCTTATCTCTCGGGTTCTGGGAGCTTGCAGTAGATGCTGCAGTTCACACATACAATAGAACTCCTACACGCGTCCTTGGTTGGCGCACTCCGCACGAACTCTGGAACGGTGGGCACGTTCCGGATGTCTCATACTTCCGGATCTTCGGATGTCGCGCTTACGCGCACGTCCCGGAGGAACTCCGGAAGAAGCTAGATCCTCAGGCGATCCCGACGATCTTTGTCGGATATGAGCCCGGATCTAAGGGGTACCGTTTATGGAATAGGAGCAAACGCTCGGTCATGCTGTCCCGCGATGTGACGTTTGATGAGCGCGAGTTCCCTGCTAAGGAGAGCGTTGAGCCGTCCGCTCCTCCGGTGCAGCCCCTCGCAATAGATTGGCCTGTGACTCTTCATTTTCCCTCGAGTGAACCCGGAGGCCCCGCGCCTCCGCAAACACCCGCTAACACCTCTGTGTATGCGACCCCGCCATCCCGCCCTCCGGCACTGCAGCTCACTCCGGATGTTGCGCCGCCTCGCCCGCCTTTACCTCGCCCGCTCTTGCCTCTGCGCAGACCGCCTCCGGCCCCACCTGTTCCGGGGCCTTCGGGCGTTGTCCCGGAGCGTCCGCCTTCTCCCAGGCGTCTGCGTGCTAACCCGAAGCAGAATCCGCAGTATCTTACTGCAACTGCTAGCTCGCGCGCCAGGAGGCCCGCTCAGTTATCTCACGCGGTTCTACTTAGTGCTGCCGAGGTACGCGACCCCTTATCTTATCGGGAAGCGATGGCGTCGGACCGAGCCGAGGAGTGGCAACGTGCCTGCGCATATGAAATTGACGCGCTAGCCAAGAATGGCACTTGGGTTCTCGTGCCTTTACCGCCGGGCCGGAAGACCGTCAAATCTAAATGGGTCTTCAAGCACAAAGCAGATGGACGCTTTCGTGCTCGGCTGGTGGCCAAGGGGTTCACTCAAATACAGGGAATTGACTATGATGAAACCTTCTCTCCAGTAGCACGTTTCGAGTCTTTGAGACTGCTGCTAGCGTTGGCCGCGCTAGAGGATTGGGAGATCCACCAAATGGACGTCAAATCGGCGTTCCTGAACGGCTTACTGGATGAGGAGATTTACATGGAGCAGCCGGAAGGTTTCATTGATCAGGCCCAATCAGATAAGGTTTGCCTCCTCAAAAAGGCATTGTACGGACTCAAGCAAGCCTCGCGCGCATGGAATTCGCAATTCCATGGAGTTCTCATAGGGCTCGGCTTTACGCGCACGCACTCGGATGCGGGGATCTATCATCGCCAAGATGCGGGGGGACAGCTAATCATAATCCTCTATGTCGATGATATCACGATCTTAGGCGATTCGCGCGATGGGGTCAATCAGATTAAGATTACCTTATCTAGTCGCTACGAGATGACTGATCTCGGAGAGATCGACTCTTATCTCGGAGTCCGGATCACTCGGGATAGGTCAATCAAACGCCTAGAGATAGACCAATCGCGTTACATCTCGGAGATCGTCGATCGCTTCGGAATGGCTGATGCTAACCCGGCGCGCACCCCGCTTCCCGCTGGTGCAGAGACGCACCTGATCAAACACAATGGAGAGGCAACGCCTGCAGAGATAAAAGATTATCAAAAGATTATCGGCAGCCTGCTCTATGTGCAGATCGGGACTAGACCCGATATATCCTTTGCGGTATCGCGCCTTGCGCAGTACGCATCAAACCCATCGCCTCAACATCTGCGCCTAGCCAAGTACATCTTATCTTATCTAAAGGGCACTCAGGCCCTCAGGCTGCGTTACGATGGCGAGCGCGGTGATGGATTGCACGGATATTCGGATTCCAGCCTTGGTGATCAGGCTGATGATTGCCACTCAACATCTGGCTATGTTTATCTACTTGGTGGTGCAGCCATCTCATGGTCATCGCGCAAACAAAAGACAGTCGCGCAGAGCACTACTCAGGCGGAGTACATGGCGCTCACAGATGCAGCCAATCAGGCCGCGTGGTATCGGAGCTTCTTCGGCGAGATCGGATACGAGATCTCAGATCCAATTCCCTTACATGGTGATAACAAAGGCGCGATTGACCTAGCGCTGAATCCCGTGACCGGAAAAAGATCAAAACATATTCCGATAAAGCATCACGCTATCCGCGAGTACATCGAAGAAGGTCAGATTGATCTGATAAGGACTTCGACCCTCGATATGCTTGCCGATGGCTTCACTAAGCCACACGCGCACGTGAAGCTGCAAGACTTCCTCACGGGACTGGGACTTATCTAATCTTTGATTAGGATTGTCTTAATCACGGGGGGATGTTGAGACGCGACCCGGATCCCGCGGATCTAGCGGACCGGAAACCGCGGAACGGAGTAAATATGATTAATGACAATTTATGTACGGGACTAGCTCCCTGGACACTTAGATACACGATTATGGGTAGAATAAAGAATGCTATTATTCTGGACATTTACATCTGCTCTGGACAGTATAAAAGAACGTAGTTTTCGACGCGTTCACTTCAGTCTTCTTGCCTACGACTGAAGTGAGTATAGCTTATGTCATTTCTTACCATATTTGGCTTACCTGTGTCTTAGCGCTATCTAATCTCACAGGTACTTATGATCTATGAATAAAGTCTTCTTGCCTACGACTGAACGCTATCTAATCTCACAGGATTATCTAAGCTATTGTAACGACAGAACTGTCCTGTTGCTGCATCCCACACGCGAATCGTATGATCTTCTGAGGCCGATGCAATACGCCGTCCATCCTGCGAGAATGCAATAGAATTGACCGAAGAGTTGTGTCGAGGAAATGGGGCCGCTAGGACTTGTCCTGTTGTCGCATCCCACATGCGAATCGTACGATCAAATGAGGCAGATGCGACACGCTGTCCGTCCGGCGAGAATGCAACAGACATGACCCAATTTGTGTGTGCAGTAAATGGGCCCGCTACGACTTGTCCTGTTGCCGCATCCCACAGGCGAATTGTGTGATCTCTCGAGGCTGATGCGATACGCTGTCCATCCGGCGAGAATGCAACAGAAATGACCAAGTCGGTGTGTCCAGTAAACGGGCCCGCTACGGCCTGTCCGGTTGCTGCATTCCACATGCGAATCGTGCCATCGAATGAGGCCGATGCAATACGCTGTCCATCTGGTGAGAATGCAACAGAGGTGACCCATGCCATATGTCCAGTAAATGGGCCCGTCACAACCTGTCCTGTTCTCACATCCCACATGCGAATCGTGCGGTCTCTCGAGGCCGAAGCAATATGCTGTCCGTCCGGCGAGAATGCAACAGACATGACCCATTCGGTGTGTCCAGTAAACGGGCCCGCTACGACCTGTCCGGTTGCCGCATCCCACACGCGAATCGTGCGATCAGATGCGGCCGATGCGATACGCTGTCCGTCTGGCGAGAATGCAACCGAATTGATCCAATTAGTGTGTCCAGTAAATGGACCCGTTACGACCTGTGCTGTTGCCGAATCCCACACGCGAATCGTGCAGTCGAACGACGCCGATGCGATACTCTGTCCGTCGGGCGAGAATGCGATAGAGCTGACCTCGTCGGTGTGTCCAATAAACGGGCCCGCCACGACATGTCCTGTTGCCGCATCCCACACACGAATCGTGCGATCTCCCAAGGCCGATGCGATACGCTGTCCGTCCGGCGAGAATGAAATAGAAATGACCAAGAGATCATGTGCGTTAATCGTCATTTCCAGTGCTGGCCAATGAGACAACTGCCCGCGTTCCAATGTTAATGTGTGACCAAATCGGTGAAAGTACTGATTGAAGACCTGGGAAGAGCTTGGGGAGAAAGGGAGAGCGGAGATATAGATGTGTGGAGCACTTCTTGCTATCGCCATTCCGAAGTACCGCACAAATCTGGATGCGTCATTCACCAATCCCAACAAGTTCTTTACTCCCATTTGCGATCCCTATTTCGGATTTACACAAAAAGTCACTACATGTCAGATCGAATCATGGGATACACATACCTTCTGCTGCAACCATAACACCAGATATGACAATGCCGGTAAAGCAATACCCACACTGTCCTTCACGCTAAGAACTTCCAACCAAAAGAGAAACTTCTCCCCGAACAGGAATCCAAGTTTCGTGAACAGACCATACTCGAAGGCGAGACATTTTAAATGAATGCCCCAGAAAACGCTGGCATACGATAGAGCAGGTGGAATGTGTTTGGAAATTCGAGATTCGATGTCTGGAACATCCCTGTTGGCCAAATATGACGACGCCAGTTGGCATATATTGAATTTAAGCCTATCGAGCATCAAATCAAGGCAAGAATGTGCCAACTGATGGTGGGAATTGCGAAGGTCGACATAAAATACTTCACTCTTCTTATTCGTCAGAAAGTCGCGGAATGAAGTATGGAGAGGAGCGATCAGACGCGTCCGGTCAGATGAAGTGACATTGCTCAGCAGCGAGCCAAGGTAAGAGAGAATTCCAAGAACGCGATAAGAATCATCGGGGTCATGTTTGGATGCTTGCCGTCGCAGAGCGATCAGGGAGTCGATAGAGAGAGGCTGAACCGCAGCAAGAATCTGTCCCATGATCGACCGAAATATGTTCTGTGCTTCAGGTGATTTGAAGTACTCCTTGAGAACCCCTTCATACAGGTTATCCAACAACCCTTGTCCAGTCTGACCTCGAGAGTGACCCAACAGGCGCTCTACGCACTCTCTCTTGCTGAGGCCAAGACTATCAGGGCCATTGATGAAGCTGGATGCAACGGATGCCCACTGAAACAGGCCCTCCGCCGCCTTTGTCAATTTGACACCATGCTCTTCGAACACGTCCGGGGGCAGCTCGCTCTGAAGGTAAATCCCAATATCTTTCTCTGTCTTGGCCAGTTTCTCATCATCTATGGAGAGGATGTGGACAGACGATGCGTTGGAAAATGCAGATTCGATCCCATTCTCAGGCCTCGAAGTAATGAGTACACGGAAGTTGGATGGCAGTTCGGAGAGGTGCTGAGCAAGAAACGTGTGTAACCCTTTTTTGCCTATCGCATCGCCACTCTCATCCAACGCATCGATGATGACGAGAATCGGATCGACAAGTTGCGGAAGCCTGAGCGGTTCAAGGAGGAGACGTTGAAAAAGGGTATGATAGGCCCCATTGTTATGAAGATATGGATTGTCCTTGATGACCTTCCCGAGGGCGAGTTTGAAGGCAGGGCTGTAATAGGAAAGGTTGCAAGCAAGTGTGGTGAAGAGCTGGTATGCCTTGTCTTTGGATCCCTCCTTCCGCCGAAAGCGAAATAAGAACCAAGGCACGTCTTCTCAAAAAGGCGTGCGACTTCATGTGCAATCGAAGACTTTCCTGTCCCTGCCTGGCCGAGAATGACGAGCCCTCGTTCGGATCCAGGAGTCTCGACCCACTTGGTGATGTGTTCGAGAAAATCTTCACGTGTGCCTGGAAGACAGCGTTTTTCGTCACCGAATGGCCAGCCTCCCGCATGGGGCAATCCTCTGATTATCGCACCACATTCTGTGAAACTCATTGTCAAATCGAGCGATCCATGACTATCAGAGTTACATACCTTCTAACTCGCTCCCTACATCGCGCTCTTCAATGACTGGGTTCATGAGAGATAAAAGGCCCAGCTTGGCCTACAGAAATAGTTTGAACGGACGATATAGAAATAGTACGTCCGACAGACCTGGAACACTTGAAGAATGTGTGACAATTTCTTGTCATGTCGTTCGACATCCTTCAGCAAATTGGTTCGAAGAATGAGCTTCTTGACTCCTTTCACTTCGGCACGGTCTTTCAGAGTGGCGACAATCCCTTCTAGTTCGCTTGATTTCGATTAGACCAAGACACATTAAGAAAGGGGGAAAGATACCTCTGAAAAGATCCCAACGCATCGAGCAGTCCGCGTGGCAGATGGCTTTCCTTCAAACCATGTTTTTGACAGATTGTGCCAACATCGAGAAGAATATTCCCAGCACTTGTTAGTTTTTCCATCACCGCCTTCCACTCCTTGTTGTACTGCTCTACTTCCTGATATACATATCATCAACTCAGAAGACGTCCCTCAAGGTCGGACAGGGCTCACATTTCTCATTTCGAGAGCCTTGAAAATGAGGCCCGCGGCGTGGGAGACATAGGGCATCTCTTTAGTCAAGGAACTAAGCTCCTTCAGGGTCAAAGAAAGAGTTGGCTCCATCGCAGGAATCACAAGATCAGTGGCTTCAGGGATCGGCTCTGATGGTGCAGGATCGATACGACCAGCAGTTGGAGTGAGCGCACCCGTGAGATATTGGAAAGGACAGATTCAAAGTAGTACTCACAACTGGATGGTTGTTGCCAGAGTCGTACGAAAAAACCAGTGGGAATGTGGCGCTGGCGTTTACTCGTGTCTCCTTGGCACTTTGGCACTCAGTCACGATACCGTAAGCGGTTTGCCAATTTGCCAAGCACGTGCCTCACTGAGACACAGTCGCAAGCTCAGTTGCCGGACAATACCTAGATCAGCTCATTGCTCAACACTCCGCTTACCCTTCGCGATGGTGCCAAGCCCTGTTTGATAAATCATACGATCACAACTAGACGCTTCCAAACCTTGTCCGAACTCTGTCGATTACTAAGCCTTAGAATGGCGATTCCCAACATTCTTTGGATGACTGAGGTATTACCCCGGGGAAGAGGAAGATATCCAGTGGGCCGTGTCCAGTCTACACTGGTGGTACCGACGTTGTAAGAAATATCAACTCTCGTATTGAGGACCGGGCTGACATTCGTTTCATACTGCAGGTCGTCCGCAATGTTATCCTGTACCCGGGACAGAGCTCAACTATGTCGTTGGTGAAGCTCACCCACATCGCTGTTCGCGACTCGCTCCCCCACTCTCGCTACAATCCGTTGGGGCCCAACGACTCCTCTCGGTATTCGCACTACGTCAAGCAGGACGTGTCGTACAGCGACTATCCCGAATGTCATCATCGTGTCAAACATCTGGTGTGCAAGTACTCCGATCGTATGGCCGTTGTAAGATCAGCATTACAGCTGCCTCATAGCCCCATTTTGTTCTGCCCTTCTCATCGGCTTCGATTCACCTCCCTCATCCGCTCTCGTCCCATCCTGAGCTGCCACTCGGCCCACGCCCGCCGCCTGTCGTATATTCTACAATAGCACGTCAGCTACTTTCTCTCTTCAGTCTATGCCTGTGTCTTATGTCCCTTCCCGTGATGCTCCTCAGCAGGTTCATAGAATTACTTTCACGTCCTAATAAATGGCTTCTTAATACGCGCTACAAGTAACTACGAGCTTCGATGTACTTGACGACCTCCAAATTGTGCAGCCAAGGAGTATCAAAGAGTCGCCGGCTGTCTCCTCGTTTCCTCCACGCCTCACGGTATGCGTATATCGTAGAGATGGTAAGATGCACACATGTGTGTGTTTCACCCTCATGTCGTCCAAGTGTGGGGTGAGAAGGTGGCAAGGCGAGGTTGATGGCGGTAAAAAGTGCAGAAAACCAATCTGCAAGGTGCTTATGAATCAAATCTTGTACCATGCGTCTCCATCTCCATACCGAAACCGAGGTCGACGACGATGTCCCGTGATATTTCACTGAATACTCCGAGTCAGTCTTCCAACTGTCATATTCTATTGTGCGATTTGGGGTTTCGGTAGAGTTGGGGTGCCTCGCACGTCATGTGACTGTGTAGACTACGTTGAGTGAGGTGGCGACCTTTAACTGCATTCCCAGTTCACCACTCATCTCTCCATGCGTGAGATTTTCGTCCTCTATTTGTGACACCGTAAGGCCAATGTTAGCGCTGCGTATCGTGACATGCTTCCATGGCAGCTACTAGATTCGGATAAGAGGGCCACGAATCAGTCATTTCATACTTCAATAGCGTCGATGTATTTCCCAAATATTAAACTGGTACAGTATATAAATGTAAATATCAGACTCCTCCCTCGTTCTGAGTTGGCCGTAACAAGAGGTAGAGATTATTTGTCAAAGTATTCTATCCAATGAGAGCCTTCAACTTCAAAAAATCTGGCGTCCCAAGACCGGTGACCTAGTACGGATGAGAATGATCAGTATCACGTTCCACCCAGAAATATGTTCAGATCTGCTACACACAGGATTCCATCCAGCCATGGCTGTGAATCCCTGAGTCCCGCAACCCGGATTTGAGCCAGATTTGATCTCATTGAAGCCCCCAGAGGCACGCGTGTAAAGGAGAGGATTAAGGAAACCAAGTGACGGCTTGCCATTTGAGATCCTAAAGTCGTTCAGGAGGGAGATGATCCCAGCGACGGTCTATGACAAGATGAGCCAGACGGACGGGAAAATGCAAGTTAGGTAAAGACACACCGGAGCAGAACAACTTGTGCCTTCAACACCTACGACTTGTCCGTTGAATACGATTTGGTAATTCAACGCTTGTGCGGAGATGTCTGGGTACGCACGGCCGCCTCGGCTGTATAGCTATCAGCAACGCGAAAACCAGGTGTTGGAACAACAAGAACCACTCTCACTTGTACAAGCCAGCATATTGTTCGCCGATGCGTGAGAGGTAGGACGAGACGGCGTTTTTCTGGTAGCTCGGCTGCCCAAAATAAGTCGAAAACCCGCCACCAGACAGGCTCGCAGCGACCTCGGGATTCACACCTGTGGTACCACCAACGGCCGTGACGAAGGGGCCTAGATATCACAATCAAGTAACGGGCGGTTACTTATAATCAACAAGAACATCGCTCACAAGACGCGGGGAACACCGGGATGAATTGAACACGGTTAGTGCCGTCGTTTGTGAGGCAAGTCCCATTACCGACACCACCATCGCCACTCGAAAAGAGGGCACTGACGCCCCTCGCGCCAAGCTGACCAAACAAGTCGCATACGCTGCGTGCATAGTCAGGCGGGACGGTTTGCTCGTCATCGCCATATGACGTGCTGATCGTTTGCGGGATCGTCTCCTGGCCCAAGGTGAAGTTGAGCCAGTCCAGGTATGGTTCATTCGTATCCGTCGGGGTAGTCGAATCGGGGATGAACGGTGGCGAACCGCCCGTGCTGTAATAGATGTTCGGGGTCGGGAAGGAGATCGACTCGGCGTATTGGATGTCCAAGTTAGCCTGCGTGGTATATTACTTACAATCCCGACACCCTCACGGAATGTGCATAATACACACCTCCGCGCCTGGATTAGATTGGTCGTTGCCGCCTCCATTGACCTGCTGGACTTTGAACGTCGTTACAACATCACCGCGGAAAAGTGCCATGAACTGTGTCAAGTCTCGCTGACTTGCAAATTGGCCCAAGTAACCTGCGATCCCCAGCTGGTTTTGTGCCGTGGCGCTTGGTTCATACGTTGACGTGTTGTACATGGCACGTAAGCAGGACGGTGTAATGATTTTCGAGCATTGTTCCAGAACCGACGGGGAGTTGGCATTTGTGAGCTCAATTTGCAGCTCTCGATCACCCTGGGGCAACGTCGGACCACCTGTGCGTAGATTCGAGGTCTGCCGCAATGCACGAGGCGAGCCAAAATACGTCGTTGGTGCGACCGTCTGAACATGTCCAAACAAAGCATTAGGAAGAGCATAACCGATCGTCCGCAGCACCGTCTCGCTTGTCTCCACATGGCGGTAGAGCTGGTAAGATGCGCCGAGGAGAGTATTTGCTTGGTCCAGAGGCACTGCAGGGATTGTCAGCCAGTTGCCGCCATGTGTGATCGAGACCGAGGTGGAGGGGACCCCGTGGTGGATAAGCCAGGAAGTGACGAGCTCGAGAGTGTCCGGATGCGGTGCGACCAGCTTGGCAACTTCCTCCTTTGACAGATGCGCACCATAACTGTGGGGTAATAATATATTTGAGCATGTGCGCGAGGAAGAGAACATGGTAAAAGGAATAGAGACGTACTTCGGATGCTTGGGGTCACTCACTTCGTAGAGCGCATTAACCAAAGCATTCTCATGGTGTGACTTGAGAGCGATACGTAGGTCAATCGTAGTGCCGGCAGGAGGGTGACCTAGGCAGTCCCATTTCTCAGGCGCGGTGGCCCACGCATGCTTCACTCTCATGTCATCCCAGAGTGACACCGCAGGAATGGCAAGGCCGAAAGAGACCACGGTGAGGATAGAGAGCACGGAAAGCCAATACATGTGCCCGCAAAACTGAGAGCGAGGTGCAAGATGGCGAGGAGAGGACGACTGACGAGAAGGCGGGAAATCACGGCCCTTTATCGAATCAAAGCCGAAGTCGATGCCTAGCCCGTTTATAGATACATCCACTAGGAATCTAGGACGCTTGGGCTTCCCTGCCTGATCGTTAGCACCGGCAGGCTCCGGGATAGCTGGTTACTGGTTTCCGGCTGCTGGTCTAAACCGTATTCACTGGCACAGCTTCGTAGTGCGTACTGGCGTGCTCAGGTTCAGGCTGTCTTGCGCACTACTATCATGGGGGGGGTAATGGACCACGGCGGGGGTAATGGATCACTTCAAATTCTCATCCAATTCTTGCTCAATCACCACCAAAATTGACATATGACATCCTGTACCACATGCAAGCATATTCTGTGTGTTTTCTTGGGTAGAATTGTGTTATATCGAAAAACAAAAAAAAGGTGGTTTGTCACGCGAGTCACGCCTAATCGCTGCGGAGTCTGAACTATGGCTGGGGACAAGCGTGACTGATCCGTTACACCCGCCGTGGTCCACTACCCCCCCCATGATAGTATGTTTCAATGATATTGCGTGTGCCATTACTGTACTCCAAGATTTCCACAAAAAGTAGAGCGTACTAACCATGCGCTCCTTTAGTGCCACCCCATGACAGGCAATCTAGTGTGACACTTTAGACAGGACCGAGACAGTTCAGGTTTGAACATTCACCCAGCCGAGAATTCAGCCTACGCACTAAGCGAGAACGTCAGTTGTGTGTGAGATCTGTGGGAAATGGTCAACCTCCTTAAACAACCGAAGAGCCTAAGCTATTCCTTTCCATTACGGGACGGGTGACAGGTGACGTATCGCATGTGATTCCGCAAACCGGCCGCTGCAATACGTTTTGCAAAGATTTCCTACTGGTATCTCTAATTCATCATAATAAACATGACGGGCTGCCCATTCTGACTCGGAATCGGAGTCGATAACGATGTACTGTAACGTTGTCGACTGGGGTGATCGTCCGTGTGAATTTTCTCGCATCACGCCACTTCCAAATGCCAAATGAAAAGAAAAGACATTTATCCTTTTTAGGTTGTTCTCGATCAAACGTTAAATATACTGTATTGTCCGTTCCCGCTCCGAGTCGATCGTAGATCGGCATTTCTCCGGTCTGCGCGTAACTCGGTAATGCTTGAACGTTGACTTAGATGTCGAGTATCTGCCCAAGCAGCCTTTTTGAAATCCTTCCGACTCCATGACTGAATCGGCATATCCATCTTCTTCATGAAAAAAGACTTGGTCAGTTGTACTTACCGCTTACCTAGTATGACAACTAAATGAGCGTGTACGGGGTCGTCCTCCGGGACGATAACGGATTGTATCAGTATACACCGTGCTATTGGCACGAGACTGAGTAGAGTACTGAGAAGCCACTGAGTTGAAAAGACGGTGGTGGTACATAACTTGATGGCCTAACCAACGGGTGTATGGAAGGGGAAAAGAACACATGCACGTGCACACTGGATGGGAACCGGTGCGCACTCTGTGTGCCGTTAGGTCGAAAGGATTTGAACGATTCAAAGGAGAAGTTGAACTGAGAGACCCCACCGAGGACATTGTCTACTCAAGAAGGGCTCACCGTGCACAGCGTAACATCGTATGCCTATAGGGCGTAGCTACGGATATCTAGAAATGGAAAATAAATTTCAGACATGTGCCTCCGCTCTGTCTACTGTGACGGCGCACCTACTTTCTTATGCGATACAAGATTCAAAGGAGCAGGATGGCCCTCAGGGATGGCTTAATCCATTGGTACGGATTGAGCTTAGGGATAAATGCCGCCCTAATCTTATCGGGTTCTTTCGTCTGAAGGTAGATGCCGGAAATTTGGCTATAATTAGGAGACCCAGTAGAGGAACTTGAAAGACTCAACAGTTCCTGTTGGCGTCCTGTGAAATACGTCACGCTAGCCTGAGGGAGCATCGAACGAGCAGTCTTGAGTGAGCACAAGATGGTCTGCTCAGCCTGAGGTAGCCTGCCATAAGCACCCGCAGAAGCATCGTGAGGCACATTCTGTCACTCACCATCGTACAGTAAGTACTGTACCACTGGAAGCCATGATCTTAGATAGCCGCGCGGTTTTTACTCAACGCACGAAACAAACCAACGTGGCCATTCCCGTGCACTCAACGCCTGTCTGCGCAAGGATGTTCAATCACGGACATCGCATCGATGCGCGTCCAGTTGTGACAGAGGTATGGCAGATTGCAGCATATGAATGTCGCGCGCGATGTTCATGCTGAAGTGCCAGTAGAATAGAAATGTGAGGGTCTCGTGCTGCTGGGATGTGACTATGGTAGAGGATGATTACGTCGTCTTCTCAAAGGTCGAGGTTGCCTGCGGCCTAGCGAGGAAGAGCCAATGAGGGGTATGTTGGTCGCAAGGGAGGCCTGGGTGAGAAAAGCAAAAGATCGGATAACATCACTACGTAATAAGACCGAAGACGGATGAAAGAGTGTGCCATTGTGCCTGAGGTTTGCGGAGGAGCGGACGGTTGCCGTGTAGGCCATCCACTAAAACTTGGCGCTTTGGGGCACTTTTTGATGTGATGTTCCGTCATGGCAGATCCTTCCAGTGGGTTCGCACGGGGCCGTCGTGGTCGCTACCGGCCAACGCAAAGCCCTCGCACTGAGCATGGGGGTGTATCATCATCTGTGGACATTATCAGTTGCATCCCTGGGCTACTCATCCTCGTGGATGAGGATGCGACGACTGGTACGTGGATACCCCCCGTGCACAAGCTGAGGTGTGTTGACGGTCCCTGGAGCAGTGTTGCATGTGAAGACTGTCAAATACTTTAAATCTATCAAGCATTTCCAAGGAGAGGTCACGGTCAAATCTGCCAGTGTGGTGGTGAAGATCGAGTTCAGTTGGAAAGCACGTATTGAGCACGCAGCATCGGCAATCGTAATTGTTTTTTTTTTCCTTTGGCCTCGGGGCGATAAAGATGATGCGCAAAGACGGAATTCATGGTGGAAAGCCGTACATATCTCGAATACAGAAGTTATGGTCGTTTCAATCTGTTGCTGAGTCCTAAGTTCAAGTTCCTTCCCAGAGCTGATGACAGCTGAGGATGCGGTCCTGTGCCAGTGCCGCTGGCGCATACAGAACACTATTTGGCTGGTGCATCGTCAGAACCACTTGTCAATTCCATTCAATTTGTCACCTGACAGGTGTCAATTAGGATTGACGAACGTCTAGTCCAATACGGTACATTAATCGATGAGTCTCTTTTTTTTTTTTAAAAAATCAGCATTTATATCCCGCAACATGTGACTATGACAAAGACGCGGTCCCTATGGGTACAGGAATGGATCAGGCGGCGGGGGGAGTGTGGGTGAGGTATAACGTTGGGCTGGACGGAAGATTAATCGATGAGTCGTCGAGGGGAGACGTCTCTGGCAGTGCCTGTCCCGGGCCGCTGGGGGCATCTCCGATAAACACTGGCATGCAGTGCATCATTTCACTGCTACTGTATTGGAACGGATCATTGTCAGTCCAGATGTCCGTCAACCTCATTCAATTGACGAGGACCGCTTCCAAGTGTGGTTCGACGCGTGTGCCAGTGGTACCACAGCGTGGCGTTTTGCGTCTAAGTGGTGAGCCCTCCTGGACGTCCTTACACTATTTGCATATCTAACCAGGAAGTTGCACTAATTCACTTCCTTCCCTAAGCCGTTGTCAGGGTGCGGTCCTGTCACGGTGCCGCTAGCGCATACTAGTAGTAGAGCATACTTTATTGTTTGGACCACTTATTTGTCAATTCTGCTCTGACAGGTGTCAATCGTCTGGAATTGATGAACGTGTGGACTGGCAATGGTCCGGTTCAATACAGTACATGATAATCGATGAGTCGCCGCGGGGAGACGTCTCTGGCACTTGCAGTGCCTGTCCATGGGGTTCTGACAATGCGCCGGTCCGATACGGTCATCATGATCTTTCAACATAAAACTCGCCTCGATCCCAATGGCCTCCCTCATCTTCCGAGCCTTTCAAGTTTTCGTTCACTTCCTTCTGTTTCTCAGGTGTGTATACCTTCTATCGTTGTCGCCGTCGCCTTCCTTCCAACTCCTATGATATTTCTAGTATCTATATCCCGAGTCGTAGCCAGGTCGCTCGAACATTTCCTTCAAGTACATCACACCCGACACCGTTGACCACAATGTTGTTTTTCAAATTCTTGGCTGCTCTTCTTGTTCCCCTCGCTGCATCGGCTGTGCCGATTTACCTCAACGAGTCGAACGGGTCGAACCCACTGGTAAACAATAATACGGTACGCTCTGAGTCGTTTCGGATCCAACCTTGAACAATCTGACCTGTTCGACCAGACCCTCAACACTACCGATTCCCAAGGCGTGCCTCTCATCGTCTCGTGGACAGTGATGCGCTTTACCACCCAAACAAACTCGATGCTCTCTATCCCTAGCTCGAGTGCCAGGGCCCGCAAGCCCACCGCATCCAACTCGGGTCCCAACAATACAAAGGTTACAACCCGAGATGGTTCTAATCCGATTACTGGGTGCAACAGCGTTTGCGACAACCCTTGCTTCATCAACGGCCTTTGCCCCACCAATACCTGCCTCCAAGATTGCGAACGCTATTGCCTCGACGTGTTCGATCCTAGTAACTCAGCGGTTATTCAAGTTGGTCCGAATAGTCAATGCGCCAGCGTTTGCGAAAACACTTGCTTCAACAGCGGCCTTTGCCCCACCCAAACTTGCCTCCAAGATTGCGAACGCAATTGCCTCAACGTGTTCGATGCTAGTAACTCAGCGTGATGCTGCTAGTTCTATTGCTGCTGCAGTTTTTGCTTTGATGAGCTGCGTAATTAATAGGTTCTGGCCAAGCGATTTCCTGGTTGGGAAAGGACGGTCGTACGTTAGAACCTGAGAAATATTTCATATGTTAGCAAACTCGTGGTGTCTGCTGTAAGGTGACCTCGGTGTACAGCCGCAACGCCATGACCACCGCCCATGTGCTTCTCGCTTTTCCTACCTCACCACACCCCTTTCACTAGACGCTTTTTCTATCTACCTTTCGGCATCGCCACGACCCTCAACACAATGCCAACTTCACACCACACGCTGCAAAGCTCTCCCTTTACACCACAGTCAAAGCACTCGCTTTCCCCTTTGTTCCTAATAGCTTACTTTCTATTATCTGTCCTGTATATATAGACCTATATTTCTCCTCTAAAATCATCATCATTCTCGTGTTCTCTCTCTCCTTTGTGCGATCTCTAAGCTTTAGCATCTCCCTCGATAAGCCTCAACGTTTCGAGTCCCGCGTAACGACTAAGCGTTTCGACTCTCCACCTCTCCTCACTTCTCATACCCCTATTTCCCCTACTATCTCACTCGGGACGACATCAAGTCTCGCAGCCGACACACACTGCAGCAGACGATATATACAATAAATAAATTATGTTTTTGGTTTTGAATGAAATATGCCATGGAGGCCTCCGAGTCTCCAGCGTCATGCAAAGCCATAACATCCTCAATAATTGGGTGGGATGCCAGTGTGATGTACATACCTTACTCTTGCCAGACCGTAACCGTCATGATGTCTTCAGTCAGTCAGAGATGACAATGCTGGCAGAGCAACCGTCACTTTGCACTTGATGCTACTAGAAAGCAGAAACTTTGTCTCGAACAGGGATAGAAGTTTCGCGAAGAGGTCTTGCTCGATTCAGCAGCTCATGTTCTAAACGATTGTCCCAGAAAATGCAGGCATAAGTTAGAGCCGGTGAAATGAGTTTGGAGATTTGAGTGTGAAGTTCTAGGACGTCTTCGTTCGCAAGGTATGATGACTCGAGTCCGCAAAGGTTAAAGTTGAGCAGCTTGAGCTTTGACGACATCAAACTAACGCAGGAATGTGCCAACTGACGATGGGCATCGTCAAGGCCCGGGTGAGCTGCATCAGGAAACCTGCACGAAACTATTTTGGACGAGCTCGAGCTCGCCAAAAAGGGATAAAAGTTGCAAAAGCGCACAAGTAACCTAAAATTACCCCAAAAGTTGCTCTCTGCTGTATTTTCAAAAAATGTAAAAAAAGCTAATAAAGCAGTGATTTTACAGGCATTCCATAGCACCAATAAGGTGAGCTTTTTCACTTTTTCACTTTTCTGCTTGTGAAAGTGAAGAAGTGAAAAGGTTTTTGCACCATTTACTGATGCTGTTCAACTACTGTACATGTAGGGGGTTTGTGTGGTAATGGCAGGAAGGACATATATTTCCCACGAATCCATAACGAGGATCCAGTCCATCCTTTGTAGGTACTCCCTTGAAAGAACTACCATGACTCTGCTGTCCCTCATGGCATGCACTGGCACTACACCCAATGTTATGATTTGTGGATTGGTCTGGTGGTGAGTCGTGTGTGAAGGTCATCGCGGAGCTGGTTGCCTATATGGATGTTCAAGGAGGAAGAGTGACTAGTATAGAACATTACGGACGCTGGATATTGTGGGTGACTTTTCGGAGCTCAGCCTGTGACGAGGAAAAGATCCAAGCCGTCGGTGGCATCGAGACGGACACATTGCGTTCAACGAGCCCGGCTCCTCGCTCCCGTCGTGCACACGCATCAAGACGCTCGCGTAGGACACGACGATCCTTTCAAACGCGCGATTCCTCTGGAAAGACTCGGACATCGCAGCCGTGCCACGCATGGCACTCACTGTGGGAGTCAAGACCGTCCTTCCAGTGGACTCGCGCGAAGCCGTCGTGGTCGCTACCTGCCAAGGCAAAGCCCTCGCAAAGAGCATGGGGTGGATCATCACCTGTGGACATTGTCAGCATTTGCAGATGCATCACTTGGCACTCATCGTCGTGGATGAGGATGCAACGGCTGGTACGTGGATAACCCCCGTGCACAAGCTGAGGTGTGTTGACGGTCCACGGAGCAGAGTTGCATTTGAAAGCTTGAGGGAGAGGTCGAGGCTGGCAGTGCACGGAGAAAAGAAAGGTGGTGAAGATCAAGTTGGAAGCACTTATTTGAGCACGCAGCATCAGCAATCGTAACCTGTTTTGTTTTCCCTTGGCCTCAGGGTGATAAAGATGCTGTACGAAGACGGTATTAATGGTGGAAAGCCGTACATACTCAGGTCATTGCATCAGGTGGCCGTTGTGTGCCAAAACACACAGCAGCGATATTTATCAAGTGCTCCCCTGCCGCACGTACGCTTCAACATCGTTCAAAAAGCTTGAGGAATTCAATTATTTCATTTTGTTGAACGTTCGTAAAAAAGCGGACGTGGGTCATTTGTTGAAATATTGGATGGATCGGGCGGGTACAACGGTTATAATCCGGCCCGTGAAACTGTCCGCAACTGCCCGGGAATGCTTCCCGCCGTCTTGAACCAACCGATTCGCAATTGGTGACGCGAATGCGGAACGGAGTTTTATATGCGCCCACCACGCGAGAACAAGTTCTGCGACGACGGAGCTGAAATGTTGCCGTGCGAGACTCGCGCGTCTCGCAGACGCGCGGATTTGCATTTTCTCTCCGGGCTCTCACACGCGTCTTACATCTACACGTTCCCACTCACCACCCAGCGTTTGATTGGAGATAGCGCCCGGGGGGTTGGGGCAGATGTAGTGACGGTTAGAGGGGACCTCCTGAGAGGAAGAATCAGACTTGCCGGAATAGTCCATCACCTGCATCGCCCTCGATCCATGGGGATCTCACACGCTTATACTTTCTCATGCGAGTTTGCTAGGGATGGGAATATCGTCTTGACCTTTGACGATTTTAACGAATATACACATGCTATCTACTGGTCCCTCATATTCCGATACTACAGTATACTGTATATCTTCTGTCCAAAGATCCAAAAATCCGTTTTTTTTTTCAAATGAAAAGAAAACCATGTTGTATGTGATTCGCCGACCCGAATCATATGTTCCACAAGAGATGGGTCTTCATAAAACACTGCCTGGACTTTCAAGCTACTCGCTGTCTACAGCTGACCCTGTCGGGATGGCATTCGTGATCCCATATCGTTCCTTTTCCCATTCTGACCACTGGAAGACTGGCAGGGGGTGTGCCTCGGTATTAAAAACCCATTGGTCGAGTGGTACGAGATCTTCATCCGAAAAGAGTAAAAAGAGATACTTGAGCCTGATACAATTTGTCAGTCTCACGAGCGAGGATGATGCCTAGCAACGCCAAGCCAAACTCACGTTTCTGCAAGGAACCAACTGTGGAGGTCGCAACCATCAGCACGCGTGCCTGACAACGCCCGTGCTACGTGAAGCACGCTTACTCACCTTGGCATCTCATTGCGTTTGGTGCTATTCACACGATAGGCATTGTCGACACTCGCAAAACCGGCATCCTCGACGCGCGACTCGCGTTGGAGCGCCTCAAAAATGTTCCAGCCACGCTCGCGCCACGTTATGTCCCCGGTGGTACGCCAGAGGATGTAGAAACTTTCTACTGTCTCGGGGCGCAGAATATAACCTCGATTGAGTGGTGAATAATCCCGCAGAGTCTCGTTTTCGGGCGGCGAAGGAGCCTGCACGCCAGGGGGATCACCATGAGCGCCGTTCTTCTCCCACCGTGCGAGGTGCTTCGACCATAGACCGTCAGCATCCGCTTCCATGGTGACTTCGTCCGGCGAAAGCCCAGTCGGTGTATCAGCGTAGAGCGACCCGCATGTATACGCGAGCCCGCGAGCAGCCCACATGTGAGTGGGTGGCACGTCTGGAATTGTTGCCGCACCGAGCGCGAGCGTGGCGGGGAAGAAGCAGGTTAGGTGCTCGAGTTTGTGCGTAGGGAAAAATTCTCCATTTTGGTCTACCATGGCATCGGTGACATAGAGAAGCTTGCGGGTAGGGGATACGTAGGTGAGGTGTTTAAGAATTGTATCCACAGAACGAAGGTCTGTGGAGTTCAAAGTCAGAATGAAAGAACCCATAGGAGGGAGAGAACATACACAAATCGCGAACTTTAGTATCCGTGCGGCCGGTGAGGAGCCACTGCTTAAGCATATATTCATACCCACTGTCTGCAAACGAGCCCACGGAGACCTTCCCTATACACGATATAAACCTAAGTGTTCGCCAGATTCATGAGGAAGACATACGGGTTGTCGGCAAGCCGGTCGTCAAGGACCATCCCGTAGGGTATAGATCCCGTGTTAACGAAAGATTTGCCGCATACATGACCTCCATGACCTTCTCTGCGGCGATATAATAGCGCGCACGACCGGTCAAATATGCGAGATACTTGAATTCAAGTTGGCAGGTGAGCACCTCGGACCAGACCGCGTGGCCAGACCAGCCCGCCCATGCGTTCCCGGTAACTGTGTTAACCCCATATGCTGGCAGGCCCGAGGTCGAGTTGAAAGCCGGATAGAGTGCATTACCAAGGTCGTCGGCACGAGAGAGGAGAATTGGGTCGTGTGAGAGGGCATACGCTGAAAGAAGCCCGCCGAGATAGCGAATGACAGTCTCGAAGAATGGCGCAAAAGAACCCTAAAGAGGTGTCAAAAACAACGCCCACACGTCAGACGATGGGCGCGATTTGGGCGGTTAATGGATCACGTGATTGAGTCTACGTACTGCTGGCATGGAAAAGGTGATATTAGCAATGGAGGCGAGCCCGCTGTCGAACTGTTCGTAGAGGCCCATGAGCCACATTGTATCGAGTGAGTCTACGATAGTGAGACCCCAGCCGTTGAAGCTGTGTGCCACCCCTTGGTCAGGGGGAGGGAAGCACACGCTGGGATGCAGAAATGGACGCACTTATCGATCGGTGCCTTTGCCAGCGGAAGTAGTTCATCGTGGGGCGCTGCATACCTGGCGTAACTGTTGTAGGCGTGCTCGAAGGCTTCACGGACGGCATCCGCGCGGTTGGCCCAGAGGTCGTCGGTTCGATGAGCGCCAGGCTCGGGTAGCGGACGCTGTGGCCTAATGCGATGACGGTGTGGACCTGGGTCGGGAGGAGGGAAAGAGACCGGTCGGGAGGGTATTACTGGTGGTGGATGATACGAGGGGAAATGTGGTGTGTACTCAAAATGTGGGGTATCGGTAGGGGGCATAAATACAACGAAGAAAATACCGAAGACCAGACAGATCAAGACGAGACGAAGGATGGGACGACGAGGTGTGCCCATGAAGGGCTGATGTTGGAAGAAAGTGACCATAAGGGAGTGAAAAGAGAAGAAGGCGTGAGGCGGTCGTAATCAAGGTCGACGGCAAGTGGAAGGAGAACAAGGATGTGTGGTAGTGGATGAATGTAGGTAGAATGACAGGGCCAACATTTCATTTTATTCAGAGATCGCCCCTCTCTGCGTTTACGGCCAAGAGCGTACTAGCCTACTACTAACTTGGCCTAATTCACTCTTTTTCATAGTCCGCTAACCCCTCTTTCTCACGGATCACGGATCTGCATCTCCCCGCACCCCCGCACTCTATCCCCTCCATCAGCGTTCTGAGGAATAACCAAGTTACACGTAACCAAAATTATACCTGCAACTACTGGTTCATAAGCTTTGGCAAGCGATTAGGTAATCGTCGACTTGACCAGTGTCTGCGAGAGTCGCTTGGCAGGGGGAAGTCTCAAGCCGGCGCCCACTTCGTCATTGCTACCGATTACGCCCAGATGAGCATCAGCACTTGCGCTTCCTCCCCCTCCCCCTTTCCGGCGCAATCTTCCTGTGGTGGTGGTCATCACACCGTAGAATGAATCCGCCGTGCTAGTACAGACTATTCTGGCCTTCGCTGAATAGATTATCTAATCAATCAACGTTCATCAACGAATGATATCGACGTTCTGAACGATACAGTATTTAGGGGAAGCCGGCATCGAGACACCCGATTTGGCAACCGCTTGGAAGTAGCAGTTACCGGATTTCAGCCTCCAAAACCGTTTTCATCTCGTCCTTCGTTCGGATTTTTGACAACGCCATTGACGGGCACTGCAACGGCCACCCATGCATGATGATACCGTTGTTATCCGCTTCTCCTCTGGCCCATTTCGTCCGCGAGGATATACCCAATTTGTGAGATCCCTTACAACGATGGTGAGATGACCGTGTTCAAACACTACGCAATAAACTGCCTCGGGCACAAGTTGCGCCGCTCCGGTGTGTCTTATCCTATCTTCCATTTTCCATCGGTCCAGCTCACCTTGTTACAGACTGCCGCTGGGATCATCTCCCTCCTGAACGACTTTAGGATCTCAAAGAGCGAGCCGCCACTTGGTTTTCTCAACCCTCTCCTTTACTCGAGTGCCTCTGAGGGCATCAACGCAATCACCTCTGGCTCGAATCCCGGTTGCGGGACTCAAGGATTTTCAGCCGTGGCTGGGTGCCAGTGGGATCTTGTGTGTAGTGCCTTTGAATGTATTTCTGCGTGGTGGGTGATACTGATTATTCACATTCGTACCAGGTCACCGGTCTTGGGACACCCGACTTTTTGAAGTTAAAGGATATTCTTTCTCGGCTTCGATACGGATGGTGATGGCGTCGACCACTGGCAAGTCTTTGCTAGTGTCGTTATTTGCCTCGATATTTCTTGGATAGAATACTTGCCAGTTATCAGTTACCTGCCGAAGCAAGACAGAGACTGACAATATCCGTGGCCCTGAGCCGAGTCGTTTTGCAACAAAATGAAGTAAACACATCGAAACCAGCGTCCTTCAAGTTTAGCACCTGGTAAATTATGACTTCTAATCTTGCGGATCAGTCGGACCGCATTGGCTGGAACTGAGTCAGTCGCGGATCTAATTCTTGCTCAGTCACCACCAAACTTGACATATGGCTGTACCACCAGGGTTACTCTCACTTCTACATTCTACTATGAAACTGTGCAAATGAAACTGAAATATGGCGTAGACCAGCAGCTGGAACACAGTAGTAAACGGCTATTACGGATCCTGCCGGTACTAGTACTAATGAAGGAACTCAGGGGAGCCCAGACTTCGGTTTTGGTTCGGCAGTGCAACATAATAACAATGGCCGTGTTGCCTGCCTTGTCATAAGTTACATCGTCCTGTCTTCTCCGTTTTCCACCTCGCTCTCTATTTTTCCGGGCGCTTGTACATGTATTGGCTTTCCGTGCTCTCTATCCTTACCTCTGTCTCTTCCGGCGTTGCCATTCCCTCAGCGTCCGAGTCAATCTGGGATGACTTGAGAGTAAAGCACTCGTGGGTCACCCTGCCTAAGAAATGGAATTGGTTAAGTTATCCTCCTGCCAACACTACGATTGACCTTCGCATTGCTCTCAAGCCACGCAACGAGGATGCTTTGATCGATGAGCTCTACGAGATAAGCAACCCCAATCATTCAAAGTATGTCTATATTCCTTCTGCCGTGCTCCCTCCCTCGAGCACATGCTCAAATATACTACCCGCAGATATGGTGCGCATCTATCAAAGGAGGAAGTTGCCAAGCTGGTCGCACCACATCCATACACTCTCGAGCTCGTCAAGTCTTGGCTCCACTACCACGGGGTCAATCCCGCAGCTGTCTTGACCACTCACGGTGGCAACTGGCTGACAATTCCTAAAATACCTCTGCACCAAGCAAATAATCTTCTCAGCGCATCTTACCAGCTCTATCGTAATGAGGAGACGAAGGAGATCGTCCTGCGGACGATTGGTTATTCCCTTCCTACTGCTCTGTCTGAACATGTTCAGACTGTCGCACCAACAACATACTTTGGCTCTCCCCGCACATTGCAGCAGTCCCCGCAACTACACCTGATGCTTCCTAAGGGTGATCCAGAGCTGCAAGATCCGCTAGCATATGGTAGCACCCCGGCCTCATGCTCGAAAGCCATCACGCCAACATGCTTACGTATGCTGTACAACACGTTGGCATATGTACCGAGCGCCATGGAAAGTAACCAGCTCGGGATCACAGGATACTTGGACCAGTTTGCAAATTACAAGGACTTTACAGAATTCATGCTACAGTTTCGCCCCGATGCTGTACGTGCAAATTTCACGGTTGAGCAGATTAACGGAGGTGGAAACAATCAATCTAATCCAGGCAGTGAGGTTTGTATTGTGCAATTCTGCAAGGGTGTCATAATATTAAGTGATATAATGCAGGCTAACCTGGACGTCCAATACGGCGGGGCAATCACTTTCCCGACCAAGAACATCTATTATAGCACGGGTGGCTCTCCACCATTCATCCCCGACTCCAACTCCACGTCAAACATGAACGAACCCTATCTGGACTGGCTGAACTTCATCTTGGAGCAGGAGACGATCCCGCAGACGATCAGCACGTCATATGGTGATGACGAGCAAACTGTCCCGCCCGACTATGCAAGGAGTGTATGCGGCTTGTTTGCTCTGGTTGGCTTGAGAGGTGTTAGCCTCCTCTTTGCAAGTGGCGATTTTGGTGTCGGCGGTGGATCTTGCCTAACAAACGACGGTACTAACCGAACTCAATTCATCCCGATTTTTCCCGCATCTTGTGAGCGATAGCCTAGTATTCCTTTGATTATAATATGTCCTCACTCATTACTTGATTGCGGTATTTAGGCCCTTTCGTCACGACCGTTGGTGGCACCACTGGCGTGAATCCCGAGATCGCTGCTAATCTCTCCGGTGGAGGGTTTTCAAACTACTTTCCGCGGCCACAGTATCAGGGCTCCGCCGTCTCATCCTACCTCGCGCACATTGGCGGGCAATATTCCGGCTTGTTCAAGTGAGAGAGCTTGTTGTAGCATCTGGCCTTCGCGTTGCTGATCGTTGTACAGCCCATACGGCCGTGCATACCCGGATATATCTGCACAGGCACTGAATTTCCGGATCGTGTTCAATGGACGGGTCGTAGGTGTTCAGGGCACAAGTTGCTCCACTCCGGTGTGTCTTATCCTACCTTCCATTTTCCGTCGGTCCAGCTAACCTTGTTACAGACTGCCGCTGGGATCATCTCCCTCCTGAACGACTTTAGGATCTCACAGTGCGAGCCGCCACTTGGTTTTCTCAACCCTTTCCTTTACTCGAGTGCCTCTGAGGGTATCAACGCAATCGCCTCTGGCTCTAATCCCGGTTGCGGGACTCCGGGGTTTTCAGCCGTGGCTGGGTGGAATCCTGTGTGTAGTGCCTTTGAATGTATTTCTGCGTGGTGGACGATACTAAATATTCACATTCGTACCAGGTCACCGGTCTTGGGACGCCCGACTTTTTGAGGTTGAAGGGTATTCTTTCTCGGCTTCGATACGGATGGTGATGGCATCGACCACTGGCAAGTCTTCGCTCATGAGGTTAGGCCTCGATATTTCTTGGAAAGAATGCTTGGCGGGTAATCGCTGTCTACTGTTTGTTATGACCAAGTCGAAGTCGAAATCTGATACAAAATGTGTTTTTAACCATGTTTGTAGGTACATCGACGCTATTGAAGCGTGGAATGACCGCTCCGTGATCATAGCTTTGATCGAAGTCTTTTTATCAACCTCTGGTTGTGTCAGAAGTCACCGCGCGAACAATTTCTAAGAATTATATGAGCCCAAAGAACAGTGTGCCATTGGCAGCTGCGATACGACCTAGGATGGCGCCACGGTTCATGGCAAATGCGTTGAAGGTCGAGTTTGAGGTATCGCGTTATGAACTCGCCACCTAATCTGGACACGCACATGACGGGAGTGGCTTTGGTGAGCGAACGTGCATTACTCCGGGCTCTTATGAGGATGTATTCAAATTTAGGTTTTCCAACTGATCAAATATAAATATGAGGCAAGATGGTAGGATTGTAAAAGTGAATTTGAGCTCAGCAGTTCAGAGGAAAGCGAGAGAGCGCTGAGGAAGCAATTGGGAACGAAGAGCTTAGATTGTTTGCTACGAAAGTAGCCGGTAAGTTAACTGTTCCACATGACTGTGAGGGTACTAACAGCTTTCACATGATTCCACCATTCCTCACTCCGACCTGATAGGGGTGCCAAATCCCAACAGGGATGAATACGGTGAACGAGAAGCACCACTGTGTTCAGTGTGCCCCGGGCCTGGTCCGCCTTCGGAAGATTTCTGTAATCAACACCATCTCGTGCTGGATTTCTGGATGACGCGTATGGCCTCCGCCCTTTCTGGACTATCATCCGCGTTCCCTAAAAGCATCCTTAAGAACCAAAACAGCAACAACGATGTGGTTCGCACTAACATCTACACATGCTCTACGCGCGCGAGGCAAAACCGATGGGGCGACTGTCTTTAAAGACGCGTCCACCGAGGTGCACGAGCGTGCAACCCTTTTCAAAACGCGATCTCGTGCTCGTCGGCGATCTCTCCATAACCCTATCGATATTCTCGATCGTGACTGAAATGGCCGTCTTCGCGAACGCGTCTGACTTTTCCTGCGCGCGCTGTTCTTCGTATTTGGGCTTCGCGCGCTCCTTTTTTCTTCGAGTCGGCGGTGGTCACGATCTTCATAGGGGTCGGCGTGTATTACTGTAATGTGATGAACGGGGAGAGGAGGTGAGGAGCGGTTGCTTAGATGTAACGCGCTTTTTTAAAGACCGGAGCGCCCGGCGTGGATTCAATCTAGTACAAGTAGTAAATATTGTGGTCAATAAACGGACGCTAACGAAAGAACGACCCGAAACGCGATTTAATAAAGAGAGACACGGAACGTGTGGTAACCTCCTTATGAAATTTCCCTACGTCGAGAAGAGCTCAATTTGTACATCAGTAAATGGTGCAAAAACTTTTTGACTTTTTGACTTTTGAAGGTGAAAAAGTACAAAAGTAAAAAATCTTGCATTGACCCACATGGGATGGAATATGAATTAAACAACTTTAAGTAAGAAAAGTTTGAAAAGTTTAAATAAGTGTAATAAACTTACCAGCTGTCCGGGCCGGCCCCGGCTTAATAATCCAATCAATTCCAGGTAAAAAATTCTCACAGTTGCTCACATAATCATCCCACAGCATGCTTCCAATTAATTGCACATTGCGGTATTCGAACCCTCAACTTGTGCATGCAGTAATGAAGGCAAACCATCTGTTTACCATTACACCATCGAGGCTGGATCTGTTGGCGGCTCTATGGCTTACTTCAATAGTCGCATAGTCACTTGACTCAGCTGGTTTCTTTTTTTTTCGTTCACCGCTCGCGTTACCTTCCCTGTCGCCTCCCTCTGTCGCGAATCTCGGTCAGGATCGTTTTGGTTTGCCCGAAACCGTTTCTTACGAGTCTCACCACTGCCTTCGCCATCAACAGCGTGGTCCTCTTCCGGTGGTTTTCCAGCGCGTCATCTTTGGGGCACCTCTCTGCTTGTCCTCTTCCTCCTCTTCCTCCTGCTTTGCCTCTGCCTTTTGTGTTGTGATTGTGTTGGAGGGGTGTTGGGACACCTGAAGGGTGCTTCCCTGTCAGGTGTTGCTAGGTATGTTATCTACTCTTCCACTTCACTAACTTCTCTGACTTTTCTGTAGTTTCCTTGCCCTCCCTTTCTTCTCCCTCGTCCCCCTTCGTCCCCCTTCGTTCCCTTCGATGAGGGATGGCTTCGCGTCATCCCTCGATACTGGAGGGACCCCATCGCACCGCATCGACGTCCTTGGCGTCGGGATCGCGCTGGCGGCGCCGTTGCGACCGCCAGAGCGCCAGACGCCTGGGAGCGATGTGGGGCATGTCCTCCTCTACCACTTCCCCGGCTGCTTCCGGACTCGGAGTTGCACCGCGTCGACATCTTTGGCGTCAGGATCGCGCTGGCGGCGCCGTTGCGACCGCCAGAGCACCAGACGCCTGCGACCGATGTGGGGCACGGCCTCCTCCCCTCTGCCGCTTTCCCCGCCCCTTCAGGATTCGGACTCGCACCGTGTCGATGTCCTTGGCTTCGGGATCGCGCTGGCGGCGCTATTGCGAACGCCAGAGCGCCAGACGCCTACGACCGATGTGGGGCACGGCCTCCTCCCCTCTACCACTTCCCCCGCCGCTTCCGGACTCGGAGTCGCACCGTGTCGATGTCCTTGGCGTCGGGATCGCGCTGGCGACGCCGTTGCGAACGCCAGAGCGCCAGACGCCTGCGATCGATGTGGGGCACGGCCTCCTCCCCTCTGCCGCTTCCCCCGCCCCTTCCGGATTCGGACTCGCACCGTGTCGATGTCCTTGGCGTCGGGATCGCGCTGGAAACGCCGTTGCGACCGCCAGAGCGCCAGACGCCTGCGACCAGCGTGTGGCACGGCCTCCTCCCGGTTTTAGATACCCCTGTCCAACACTAGACTGAGCGTAATGTCATCGTCCCGACCGAGGTCTCTGAGCCAGATCCTCTCGAGATAGCCGATCTACCAGGTGAAGGCGTGAATGTCGTGGTCCCACCCGAGCCGTACTTCCCCACCACCCTCAACCACTCTAGCCCAAAACCCACGCCGCCGCAAGTCCACTCGCCCTGACCCACTTCTGTTGTAGATGGGGCGACTTCCTGATTTAGATGAGGGATGGCCGGGGTGGATATGCCCATGAGTAGTAGTAGTCCCTGAGCCGGGCATGAGGCCAATTTATCCCAGACTTGTATTGTACCCTTTGCTTCTCTGGATTCCCTGCTTTCCTTAGCTTCAGCACTAAGGAAAGGCACTTTTTCACTTTTGACACTGTTATCACTTTTCATGACTTTTTCTACTTGATTACTTTTTGTCAATGTAGTCAAAATAACTTTTTGGTGAATTCTAGGTTCCTTTTGGACTTTCGTGACTTTTCACACTTTTTCAGTCGCTCGAGCTCGGTCGAGCTCGACCGAGCTCGAGCGAGTTCAAAAAAGTTTCATGCAGGTTTCCTGATGTACCGGAATGTGAACGAAAGTAAAATAGTAGCAACTTTCAACTGAGTGGGAGACACCAGAGACAATTACTACCGCCAGATTGACATAACGGCGTCCTCGTTGCGATATTGGTTCGCATGGCCTACAAGATACAGTAGAGCTTTCAGCATTCGATAGATTCAGTTACGGAAGTTGATTCGAGCAACTCGGCTAACTCGGCCCGCCGAACGCAATTTTTGGGGGCGAGCCGAGTGCTCTTACTCTTCAACTTGAACCACGACCTCTTTTAGCATGCTTTTGCGTGTTTCTCACGCTTCAGCTACATGCAAGGATCTGGGAGATAGAGCAGTCCTAGTTTGAGGTGGCAGGCATGTTCAGTTTGTTTCCACTGGCTGTCGCCATAGAATTGGACTAACAGATTCAAGTCCGTATAATAAAGATGCATTTACGACTCATCCATCACATCACCTATTTCTTCAGTTCCTCCTTCTTTGACCTTTTTCGCTGGCGGTTCATCCCGAACGCTTCGCTCGAGCAACGCTATCCGTGTGCGCATCTTACCCACCGCTTTAGCGTTGCGATTCCCTTTCGCCTTGGCCACTTCAAAGTCGGGCGGCGGGTCACGAATCATCGGGTTATGTGTGGCGTCGATATTCTTCGGAAGACTCGTGAGGGCCTCGTACAACTGAAGTACAGAAATCTCGCCCTCGTTGGCTTTTTGTTAATGAGTAATAAGTGGGAAGAGAACTTGGAAAAAAAAAAAAGGGCGTACCTGGGATTACGGACGCACCGTTTAGGGTCGACAGCAACGGTGGCGAAATAGATATTTCGTTCGCCTAGGAGGTTGGGAAATGAGGAATAACACAAGCAACACAAGACTCTTCCACGCACCGAGTCCAGTGTGAGCCGCAACAGCCTCACATGCGAGGTGACGTCGGAGGACTGTCCCTCACCGGTCCAATTTGCGTCCAAGGACACCCATACGCAGTCTTTACTCTCGCTTATGGGAGCAAATGTGACGATGGGGCGACCAAAGTCGTGCGCATGTACGATGAGCATCCCTTCCGGCACGTCGGCGGGAAATGCAAACCAGAATAGCGCAGTCGCGCTGGGGAAGGTGCTGTTGGAATAGAGTCCATGTAGGAAGCGGTGAATGGACGTACCCGACGGCACTGAACGCGAGCACCAGGCGTCCGCCAATATTCAACGTCTCGATCTTTTGCACGACGAGTACGGGTGCTGGCGGCTCCTCGGGTTCGGGCTCTCCGGAAGGCGTAGCGAGCGTTGCGTCTTTGACCACATCATCATCAACCTCATCCCCGCTCTCAACTGCAATCTCTGCCTCCTCCTCCTCCTCCTCCTCCTCTCCTAGCTCCTCCACGTCTGAAGTTGGAGTTGCCTCTGCTTCCTCTTTGGAAGGCGTGGCGGCCTTTGCTTGCCTCCGCCGCTCCCTCGCAAGCCATCTCCTCGTAGGCGGTTTGCGCTCTCCGTCGCTATCATAGCCTCGCTTACGTCGCGCACGACGCACGACGATAAACGGCCGCACAGTCTCCTCGATCGCGATATCGTATAGCTGTCTTCCCGCACGCCATTCCCACACTTTGAGCACCGGGTCTCCGCCGCCAGACACTAAGACGTGATGCGCGGTGGGATCGGGCGGAATGTGTATCGCGGAAACGAATCTGCGCGGTGAGTTTTTGGGGGTGAACAGTCATCAGCATGTGAAAGAAAAAAAGATCTCACTTTTTGTGTCCGAGGCAGAAACTCTCGATCATGTAACCATGCGGAAAGCAGCTCGTGCGAATGTGTTCATCGCGATCTGCCGTGATGATGTATGTCTCGTCGTCGGGGGTGAGGAGGAAAGCAGTCAAGAGGGATGTGTGTCCCAATATGAGTGTCCCCCCCGAAAGATTTTCGTGCGAGGCGAGGGTGTCAAATTCTGCGGTTGGTGTCGGTGCCCGCGTCGTTTCTGGGGTGAGAGGGTAACTTTTCGGGTGGGATATACGCGCGTGAGTTTTGAAAGGGTCTCGGTTGAGTGACATGTCGGACGCACCTAAACACGTCACCGAATTTGTCTGCGACGACAATCGTCTGCCCAGAACGCATAAATGAAATCTGAGTCGGTCTTTTCGGGAGCTCTCTGGCGTGTTCAAAATCAGACGTGAATGGATTTGAGAAAATAGACGTAGCGCACCGTTCGCTCAAGAGGTCCAGGCTGTCGATTGCCCAGACTTTTAACTGTTTGTCGTCCCCGACTGTGGCCAGATGGATATACTCATGGTCAACTGCGGCACAGCGCACAGGTCCTGCTTGTAGGATGCCATCGAGAGAGACCGTCGAACGAAGGAGCTCTCCTGAACTGAGGTTCAGCTCAAGACAGGTCGGCGAAGGGAGTTTTGGTAACGTACTTTGAGTCCAGGACCTGGATATGAGGGCCTGAGATTACAATAGTTTTGTGTTCTCCGTGAAATAAATATGTATGCGGGTAAGACATTGAACAGTTTCTTTTACTCGTCGTGTCCGTGAGGTGGCAGTGGCCGGTATCTAATCAGATAAACACGTAATTTTAGTTCGAAACGTGGGCGTTACCGCCTGCCACGACAACTTCCCTTGCCCACGCATTCTAGTTCGAGGGCTCTTCATATCACCCAAGCTTAGTAAAAGAAGATGTTCTCTGAGGAACTTAAAGCCTTTCGAAGACTTGGCTTTCGCTATGTCTGTCGTATCCCTCAACTTTCTTTGATCCGCAATTCTAAACCAGCTTTTTTCCCCGCCCGCCACCGCAGGTCCTGCTTCAGATCCTCAACTTTGCCTCTGTCCTCGCATCCGGGTTCATGATTTGGAAAGGTCTCGGACTAATAACAAACACAGAGTCGCCAATCGTTGTCGTCCTCAGGTGCACCGCCCTCTTATCTCTACCCCTTCCGCCCACCTGTGCTGATGAGTTTGGCCTCGTGAACCCCACTCAGCGGCTCGATGGAGCCAGCATTTTACCGTGGGGACCTCCTCTTCCTCGTCAACCCCCCGAACACTCGGTACGAAATTGGCGATATCACCGTTTATAACATTCCAGGCCAGAACATCCCCATCGTGCATCGAGTGCTTGAAACGCATGACGTCGTCAAGTCGGTTAACGGGTCTGTTTCCCACCAGAGTGACTCTATCGTGTAGCGTCAATTCTCACTATGACGCTGTCTGTAGCGTTCGCGAAGCCGAGCCCCGTCCCGAAAACCAGTTGTTACTCACCAAAGGGGACAATAACTACCTTGATGACATTGAGCTATATCAAGGCCTCGACTGGTTGGAGCGAAAGCATATCGTTGGAAAAGTTCGCGGGTGCGTGCTTATCCTATAAGAAAGCATGACTGGATACCTATTCTGTCTCGATCACAGATTCTTACCCTACGTTGGATACGTGACTATTGCCCTGGTATGTTACAGTGTATGCTCTTGTCGCAAGTCTCACCAAGTCTTCTTGGCAGAACGACTTTCCCCAGTTGAAGTATGCCCTTTTGGGCGGACTAGGGCTTGTAGCTCTGATACAACGCGAATAGTCATTTATTGTTGTGATACCACGTTCAACTCCCGCTTAAAATCATGGCAGAAGTCCAGATACATCCGTGTGAAAAGAGCTCCATACACATCAAACCCGCTCTGCATTCATCCAACCTACAATCAAAGTCCAGAGATGACCGCTTAGGAGAACTCGTTGCAAAATGAGGTGGATGTTGTCTCTGTAGAATGTACCGCTAGTCGGTGTGTGTATGCGCAGACGATTTGCTTCGTGGAGAAAGACACCAAAGGATGTACCTGGAGCCTCATCAGCGCTTTCGTATGACCAAACCCGAAAACCTTGAACTTACAAGGAGCGCACTGCCAGCGATGGCACGTTATTAGATGCTGGGAGTGGTGAGTGGGCGCTAAAGATGCCGAAGCTCTGGTAGGACCGGTGCCCATGACTCTGTTCGTTTGTCCTTTCGATGCCTCCCCTTAGCGCAGCTGTTCGTAGTAGTCGGATCTTCGGTGAGGCAGAGGTGATGAAAGGTTTGCCTGTGGATGAGTGCATCATGTGTGTGATTTGAAGCTTTTTAATGTCGAGATGAGAACTGATTGGGATCGTCTTGAGTGACTCAGACCACCGGGGTGAGACTATCCAACCTTTGCTGATGTTAGAGAGGCTAGATAGACTCATCCACAGGTGTCAAGGTCATTGAATCCTCGTAAACCTCTGGATCGTAAAGGAAGTATCTGTGTGGACGTGAGAAACGAGATAGTAGGTGTGCAAAGCGGAACAGAGTGGCTACGCTCACCTGGAAGTCTGTCGTGGCGGCCGATGGGAGAGTTAAACCCGGCCTGGGTAAAGCTAATGCAGGGACTCAGATGGCCTGCAGTATGAAAAGAATGTCAGACCCGAGTCAAGAACTTGGGATATTTTATGAAAACGTTGGACCGCCGTTCTTTAGTGCAAGATGCGGATGGTCTCGACACTAAAATGATCAACTGACAAGTTTAGGGACCATTTAACCGACAACGAACTCGTAAGATCTTGTCAAATAGCGTTTGCCGCCACTTGCGAGAGAAGTTTCGTGAAAGCTATTAGGAGCTGCTAGGCCCGTAGGAACCGTAACGGAAGAACAAGAATTCTGTCGGCGGCCCGGGACTGTCGCACCCCTCTCATGGATCAGGCTTTTTTAGCGTGGACTCAGGTTCGACTACATCTGCAAGTGCTGCCTCATACGATGAGTTCAGAAGGTCCGGAAGTGCGAGGGCCAATGCCGTGCAAGTAAAACGCCCAGGGCGGGACTCCCAGCGCCACATTCCCACTGCCGTACTTGTTTTCTCATCCCACCATCGTCTTCAAAAACCAGTCGAATATGTCGAGTAAACTATCTTTTTTTCAAAAATTTGCTCGCAAACCCCGTAATATCCACCCTGGCAATAACCACCCTATCCGTGTGTACTACCTTAACATGTCGTTTCCATTAACTCTTGACTGCGCCTTTTTTAGCTGCTGGTCGTACCGACCGTACCCCACTGGAGCCGATCGCCAGAGGTACTGATATTGCGATTGGCACGACGGAGTTAGGTCTTTTAGTCCTGAAGGATCTCGGGGCCTTGGCTAAAAAGTTGCCCTTCCTCGGGCCGGCTGCGAGTATCATCCTCAGAGTCCTCGCCATGAGAAATGTGAGCGCCTCGCCTGGCTTTCAACATCTTCTGTGTTGATGATTGTATTTCAGGACGTGAAGAATTACAAGAAAGAGTGGAAAGTGGTGACGGACAAACTGGAAAATGTTGGGAATATCCTCGTCGAAGTTGGTACATTCTGCCAAAGGCATGGTTTGAAGAAAGAACAACTGCCAAGTGGACTGCTCGATGCCTTGGAACCCTTTCAGAGGTGTCTTTTTCCCCTTTGTTAACATATGCCGTGGTCTAACCTAGTTCAAGTGACTTCGAAGGCATTTTCGCTGCTCTGCAAGAATGTGCGAAGGTAACAGGAGTCACACAGGTCATTCTTCGTACCGATCTGCTGGGGACGGTTGAGAAATATGATAGAACATTGTCACACGTCCTTCAAGTACTACAGGTTTGTCAGAAGCAATATTATCTCTTATCGTTCGTTCAAAGTGATTTTGTAGATCAAGTTGGGCCTTTTATCTCTCTTGAACCCAATCATTGAAGGCGGCAACGTCGGGGCAGAGTTAGACGGTGTGTAGTTCTGGTAGTCACAAGATGGACATCCGGTCATTTTGACATCAAACTAGAATGTAGTGCAACCATCAGAGAATTGCCATACGCGGGAGGCCGACCATTCGACGACGAGAAGCGCTGTCTTCCAGGCACACGTGAAGATTTTCTCGAATACATCACCAACTGGGTCGAGAATCCCGGATCCGAACGAGGGCTCGTCATCCTTGGCCAGGCAGGGACGGGAAAGTCTTCGATTGCACATGAGGTCGCCCGCCTCTTCGAGAAGAACTGTCTTGGTTCTTACTTCGCTTTTCGGCGGAAGGAGGGATCCAAAGACAAGGCATACCAGCTCTTCACCACACTTGCTCGCGATCTTTCTTACTACAGTCCTTCCTTCAAACTCGCCCTCGGGAGGGTCATCAAGGACAATCCATATCTTCGTAACACCGGGGCCTACGATACACTCTTTCAACGTCTCCTCCTTGAACCGCTCAGGCTTCCGCAACTTGTCGATCCGATTCTCGTCATCATCGATGCGTTGGATGAGAGTGGGGATGCGATAGGCAAAAAAGGGTTACACACGTTTCTTGCTCAGCACCTCTCCGAACTGCCATCCAACTTCCGTGTACTCATTACTTCGAGGCCTGAGAATGGGATCGAACCTGCGTTTTCTAACGCATCGTCCACCCACACCATCTCCATAAATGATGACAAACTGGCAAAGACAGAGGAAGATATTAGAATTTATCTTCAGAGCGAGCTGCCTCCGGACGTGTTCGAAGAACATGGTGTCAAATTGACAAAGGCGGCGGAGGGCCTGTTTCAGTGGGCAGCCGTTGCATCCAGCTTCATCAATGGCCCTGATAGTCTTGGCCTCAGCAAAAGAGAGTGCGTAGAACGCTTGTTGAGCCGCTCTCGAGGTCAGACTGGACAAGGATTATTGGATAACCTGTATGAAGGAGTTCTCAAGGAGTGCTTCAAATCGCCTGAAGCACAGGACATATTTCGGTCGATCATGGGACAAATTCTTGCTGCGGTCAAGCCTCTCTCCACGGATTCCCTGATTGCCCTGCGACGGCATGCATCCAAAGATGACCCCGATGATTCTTATCGTGTTCTTGGAGTTCTCTCTTACCTCGGCTCGCTGCTGAGCAACGTCACTTCATCTGACCGGACGCGTCGGATCGTTCTTCTCCATATTTCATTCCGCGACTTTCTGACGAATAGGAAGAGTAACATATTTTATGTCGACCTTCGCAATGCCCATCATCAGTTGGCACATTCATGCCTCGACTTGATGCTCGATAGGCTCAAATTCAACATCTGCGAACTGGAGTCATCATATTTGGCCAACAGCGATGTTCCAGACATCGAATCTCGAATTATCGAACACATTCCAGCTGCTCTATCTTATGCCTGTATCTACTGGAACAAGCATTTAGAATGTGTCGCTTTCGAGCACAATCTGTTCACAAAAATTGGGTTCCTGTTCGGGGAGAAGTTTCTCTTTTGGCTGGAAGTTCTTAGCATGAAGAACAGTGTGGGTATTGCTTTACCAGCATTGTCATCTCTGGTGTCATGGCTGCAGCGGGAGGTAGGTGTATGCCAAGATTCGATGTGACATGTACTGACGTTTGGGTAAAACTGAAATAGGGATCGCGAACGGGGATAAAGAACTTGTTGGGATTGGTGAATGACGCATCCAGATTTGTGCGATACTTCGGAATGGCGGTAGCAAGGAGCGCTCCACATATCTATATCTCTGCACTCCCTTTCGCCCCAAGCTCTTCCCGCATCTTCAATGAATACTTTCACCGATTTGGTCACACATTGACCTTTGAGCGCGGGCAGTTGTCTCATTGGCCGGCACTGGAAATGAAGATTAATGCACACGCCCGCTCTGTCAGTTCTGTTGCATTCTCGCCAGATGGACAGCGTATCGCATCGGCCTCGTACGATCGCACGATTCGCGTGTGGGATCTGGCAACAGGACAGGATGTAGCGGGCCCGTTTACTGGACACACCGAATCGGTCAGATCAGTTGCATTCTCGCCGGACGGACAGCGTATCGCATCGGCCTCGAAAGATTGCACGATTTTCGTGTGGGATGCGGCAATGGGACAAGTTGTAGCAGGGCCGTTTACTGGACACACCGATCTGGTCGATTCTGTTGTATTCTCACCGGATGGACAGCGTATCGCATCGGCCTCTGGAGATCGTACAATTCGCGTGTGGGATGCGGCAACAGGACAGATCATAGTAGGCCCATTTATTGGACACACCCACATGGTCAATTCTGTTGCATTCTCGCCAGATGGACAGCGTATCGCATCGGCCTCTTGTGATCGCACGATTCGCATGTGGGATGCGGCAACAGGACAGATCGTAGCAGGCCCGTTTATTGGACACACCCACACGGTCAATTCTGTTACATTCTCGCCAGATGGACAACGGATCGCATCGGCCTCGGTAGATCGCACAATTCGTGTGTGGGATGCGACAACAGGACATGTCATAGCAGGCCCGTTTACTGGACACACTAAATGGGTCCATTGTGTCGCATTCTCGCCGGACGGACAGTGTATCGCATCGGCCTCGTACGATTGCACGATTCGTGTGTGGGATGCGGCAACAGGACAGGTCGTAGCTGGCCCGTTTACTGGACACACTGATGATGTCACTTCTGTTACATTCTCGCTGGATGGACAGCGGATTGCGTCGGCCTCGAAGGATCACACGATTTGTGTGTGGGATGCGGCAATGGGACAGGTCGTAGCTGGCCCGTTTACTGGACACACCGGATCGATCAATTCTGTTGCATTCTCGCCAGACGGACAGGGGATCACATCGGCCTCGGACGATCAGACGATTCATGTGTGGGATGCGGCAACAGGACAGGCTGTAGCGGGTCCGTTTACTGGACACACCGATCGGGTCAGTTCTGTTGCATTCTCGCCGGACGGACGGCGTATCGCATCGGCCTCGTATGATTGCACGATTCGCGTGTGGGATGCAGCAACTGGACAGGTCGTAGCGGGCCCGTTTTCTGCATACACCCAATCAGTTGCAATCTCACCAGATGGACAGTGTGTCGCATCAGCCTTGAGAGGTCTCACAGTTCATGTGCATGATGTGGCAACAGGTCAGATTGTAGCAGGCCCATTTATTGGACACACCCGTGAGGTCTATCGTGTTGCATTCTCGCAAGATGGACAGCGTATCGCATCGGTCTCGCTCGATGGCACGATTCGTGTGTGGGATGCAGCAACAGGACGGGTGGTAGTGGACCCGATTACTGGACACACCAAATTCGTTCATGTTGTTGCATTCTCGCCAGATGGACAGCGTATCGCATTGTCCTCAAGCGATACACTTTGCGTGCGGGATGTGGTAACAGGGCAGGTTGTAGCGGGCCCATTTACTGGATACCCCTCTTGGGTCAATTCTGTTGCATTTTCGCCAGATGGACGGCATATCTCATCGGCCTCGGTCGATCGCACGATTCGCATGTGGGATGTAGCAACCGGACCGGTCGTAGCAAACCCCTCTACTGGATACACTGAATCGGATGGGCTCCATTTTACGGACCAATCCCTCATTAATAACGATGGTTGGATATTAGGCCCGGGAGGGGAGGAAGAACTTCTTCTTTGGATTCCTGATCTTCACAGACGCTGTCTTCATAGACCTAGCAATGTCTGGATTGCAGGCGAACATGAAACCCGGCTTGATCTCTCGGACTGGGTGCATGGCTTAAATTGGGCTACAGTATATGACATATGTTGACAATTTATCTAAATAGGCCGTTGTATGCTCTAATCTCCCCTTAGAATGTCTGCCCTCATCTGGCTTTATTGTGATAGTGCCAAATCCGAGTCCGTTATTTGTTAGACTAGTAAACCATTCACCTATCCATTGCTGCGTTCCGATAAAAAGTACTACGACGCGTTTCAACTTCTATGGCAGCGGCGTTTGGTATTATTTGAGAGCCAAACCTTTTTTTTACAAACAATCCACCAGCATGATCTTCACATACACGATGTCAAGTGTCAGAGGAAAGTCCATAAATAAAATGGCTCGCTGAATAAATGAAAAAAAAAAAAAACAGACCATAATCGATCTTACGACGAGTCCGATTAGACCCCCCTTCTGTCGTTGCGGATGTCCGATCGTGATGACCACCTTGTTCTGGACAGTGGTCTATATTCATCTTGACAACGAGGACTCTGAACACCGTGACTGGCACGTTTAGTCGTCTCCGCTTTGGTAGGAGATAGAGGAGAGACAATCCTTGCTTGCGTCCTGATCCGCTTGTCCGGTCTTAATCGTAATGTAAAGTCGGCAATGATGTTGGGTTCTGTGACGGTAGAAAGGGCTTGTACCAAGTTCTCGAGGGTTGATAAATTCTTTTCCCCTTCTCGCGTTCTCAATGCAAGTCGTAAAGTCTGACTCCGAGTCACCTCTCCATTTGGAGAAGCAAAAGGGTGACGCCGATGTTTATACTAGCTTGAAGGAGGTTATAGGTGGGTTCGAATCACGGAATGGGTGGTTCCTGATCATCTCACCTCTGAAAAGTCCCTATACAAGATCTGCCGCGCACCACGGAATCGATTTGTGGTATGTAAGTGAATGACATAAGTATCCTGGAGCGTCACTCTAAGTCAAAACACGTTCAAGTCGTGTACTGTACATTCAGAATCAAGTTAATCGATCGCGACGATATTCTTGTCTTTCCTACGCAAGTACTAGCCGACCAACTTGACATTTTGCTACTCGTAGTGGCAACGGCAAGATGTTTCTGCTGATATGATACGTGTGTGAGTGAGCGGAAGCTTCCGAGAAATTCGAACCTCACATGACCTCCCACCCACGCAGGGGATCGTGCTGCCGGTGCCTGTGACTCTGTTCGTTTGTCCTTGCAGCAGATCTCTCCCTAGCGCAACTGTTCGTAGTAGTCGCATCTGCGGTGAGGCAGAGGTGATGAAAGGTTTACCTGCGGATGAGTGAGTGCATCGTGTTTGTGATTTAAGGCATTTTGGTGTTGAGATCGCTGGATGAGAATGCGGCCCACTGATTGGGATCGTCGTGAGTGACCACCGGGGTGAGTCTGTCTAACCTTTGGTGATGTTACAGAGGCTAGACAAACTCATCCACGGGGGTGAGGGACCGTGACTCTCCCAATTCATGAGCGTAGTGAAGAGTCGGAGCACGAATACAGTCACGAGACTCAGAGGAAAAGACACGCCTCCCTTTTTTAGGCATGTAATTCCTCGCTATGAGTCGTCCGTATAGCGCATTTCCTTAACTGTTTCTGAGCTGAGCCATGCGGTTTCACTCCAATGAAGTGCCAGTGCACACACTCGTTATCTCCTCAAAATTTTCTTTAAAGCTTAGAATCTCGACTAGTACTTCCCCCTTTCTTGTACCACCCTTTACTACGGCTTAGGTCAAAGAAGATGTCTGCAGACGCTCGAGGTCAGCGTAAAGCGGCCATAGCCGAGTCAGATGAAAGGCTACTAGCTGAGCTTGGATACAAGCAGGAATTTCAACGTGCATTTAGACCGCTCGAGGTTTTTCGTCCTTCTTCCTACCTTGAACTTTTTCGTACAACTCACCTCACATAGGTCTTCGGAATAGCATTCAGCATTGTGGGGCTCGTGCCCTCCATCACGTTTGTCGATATAGTGCCTTACGTTTGTCATATTATAGACTCTTCATGCACAGGTCTGTCGTGTCATACTCGATACCTAATGGCGGCCCAATAGCTATGGTCTGGGGAGTCAGTTGTGTACTCTCCCAGTATCAACTTGAGCTTTTTCTGAGGGTTATCCAGTGGGCCATCGCCAGTACCTTTATCCTCGTTGTCGGCCTATCCATGGCAGAGCTTGCTTCGGCGGCACCCACGTCAGGTGGTGTATGTCATGTCTTGCATTCGGCCCCACTGCATCACCTATCGAGTTGATGGTTCTCTGTCACGCGATCCAGCTCTATTTTTGGGCCCACGCTTATTCCTCCCCCAAGTGGCGCAACCTCCTCGCTTGGGTCGTCGGTTGTACGTCCGAGTCGGCCTTCCTTTCTCTGCGTCTTATAGTAGAATTACCGTTTTACAGATTCCAACACGATTGGGATGATCGCATCAGTTGCGTCAGTCGACTGGGGTGCGGTGGTCCAAATCATGGCTGCCGCAAGCATCAGCTCAAACGGATCCTTCACCCCGACGAGTTCGAAAGCTTTGTTCGTATTTGAATATTCAGTTTGAGTTCCTGTCTGAAGTATTATCATAGCGGTGTGTACGTGGGCGTCGTGCTCAGTCACGCGGTCGTGTGCTGCCTGGGAACGAAAATATTGGCCAGATTGCAAAATGTATACATGGCCCTGAATATCTCGTGAGTTCGCAAACTTCATATTATATGGGGCCAAGACGCACTCTCTATTTGACAACTTCAGACTTTGCTTTGCTGTCATCATCGCACTGCCCGCTGCAACTCCCAGAGAACTCAAGAACAATGCTAGCTATGCTCTCGGAAATTTTACAAACCGTCAGCACTTACCAAGAAGATGTTCCCCTCCTTTCGTAGTTGACTTGGCGTCCTACAGTATATGGTTGGCCAAATGGCTTTGCGTTCACCTTGAGCTTTTTGGCACCCATATGGACCTTCGGTGCGTAATGGCGCTGTGATCATGAATTCGCGCCAACGATACATTGCCCTCCAGGCTCATGTGACTCTACTGTACATATTTCTGAGGAGGCTTCGAATGCGGCAATCGCTGTCCCATGGACCATCGTCTGCTCTGTTTCCATTGCTGGCATGCTTGGCTTTGGTGCGTCATCCCTCGTCTCGCTTCTGCTGGCTGGCTGCTTAATTCCGAGCCTCTGTGCCATAGCGGTGAACGTGACTCTCGCATTCTGCATGGGTCAGGACCTCGAGGGTCTCATGACCAACAGCATTGGACAACCTATGGCCCAGATTTTCTTGAATAGCTTTGGAAAGACGACCACGCTTGCCGTGTGGGCATTCATCATTCTGGCGCAGTATATGATGGGCTCGAGCATGGTCCGTTTCTGTTCTTTCACACAAATTCTCGGTGGTTCACTCGGATGCTGGCTGATCAACTTGCAGATGCTCGTTGCCTCGCGCCAGTCCTTCGCCTTGTACGTCTCGACATGTCAAACTACCCCACTATCAACCAATAACTGATGTTCTTACTCAGTGCGCGGGATGGCGCTCTCCCATTCTCGAGCTGGCTTTATCGCATGAACGGCTTTACCAAAACACCAGCCAACTCTGTCCTGTTTTGTGCCGCGGGCTCAATCGTGCTTGGCGCACTTGTCTTCGCAGGCCCCCAAGCAGTCAATGCTGTCTTTGCAATTGCTATCGCTGCACAATATGTAGCATACTCTATTCCGATCACCGCGCGGTGGACCTGGAGGAAGGAGAACAGATGGACGCCAGGACCGTTCTCTCTTGGAGCATGGGTGAGTGCGTTTTCGCTTCACCAATTGTCAAAAAATGCTGGAATAATACTATCTTAGAGCGGAATTTGCGCCATAATTCTGTCGCTGGATGGTCTTCACGTCGATCGTTTCCTTCTTTCCTATGACGAGTAACACGAGCGCGCAAGACATGAACTACACTGTCGTTGTGCTCGGTGGTGTACTCATCTTCTCTCTTGTGTGGTATTACTTTCCCGTATACGGTGGCGTGCATTGGTTTGAGGGACCAGTACCGACTGTGGTTGGGTATATGGGAGGGCGCACTGGCAAGTGGATGGTACAGAAGGACGTTGAAGAGGTCCACAATGGTAGTGCCGAGAGGGAGAAGCAGACTATTACAACAGAGACGAGCGCAGTTAAAGCTAGTCGAGCATTATGTCCAAGTAGTTATTGATGCTTTCTCCTGAGTACCGAATCCGAAGTAGCAAATGTACTGCTAGATAGACAGTGCAATGCTGTAATTATAGAACAGCGCTTCCTACCATAAAGGTTTGGGTCTCAAATACGGTCAGTGCATACGCTGCTACCATGGAATTGAAACGCCTCTCAGTACTGTTATTGGAACGCAGCAACGGATAGGTTTAACACATGATGGATTCGAATGTCACAACATTCAGATCAGGGCAGACACTTTGAGGGAACAAGAGAGCACACAACTGCCTACTATTAAAACATATCCGACAAAATGTCCGACTCGGAGCCAAGTGACATTTGTTTCATACGTCCTGTACTCGAACATTCTCCGAGTCTTCTCACGAATACTTGATGATAGTAAAAGTAACCCTGACGAACTAGTAGTTTTTGTACGTCTCGACTGTCACTTGAAGGCTCTGAAGAGAACACGGTTTAGAGCTCGGCTCTCTGTCTTATGAAGGGTGTGACAAAACAGGTCACGGTCACGAGACTCGGACCCAGGCGCCTCTCTTTTTCAGGCCTACAGTACAGTACTGCACTGCGCTACGGTCAATTTTATTGGGCTTCTTATCGGTTCTACTTACGTTTCACCTTGTTCCATACAAAAATCGGCTATTTCCTTACCCGATCCTGGGCCATGTGGTGTCACTCCATGTCCTTCTTCCCTGGGCCGTCTTATCTCCTCTTACTACTAGTACAGCTGAGAATCTTGACTCCGCTGGGGAGCGAGCCTTACCTCTTCATTGCACACAACCTTTACTACAGCTTAGGTCGAAGATGTCTGCAGACGTCCGAAGACAGCGTAAAGCGGCCATAGCCGAGTCAGATGAGAGGTTACTAGCTGGGCTTGGATACAAGCAGGAATTTCAGCGTGAATTTAGACCGCTCGAGGTTTTTTCGTCCTTCTTCCTACCTTGAACTTTTTCGTACCACTCACCTCGCATAGGTATTCGGAATCGCATTCAGCATTGTGGGGCTCGTGCCCTCTATCGCGTTTGTCCTTATAGTGCCCTACGTTTGTCATATTATCGACTCTTCACTGGCGCGTACAGCTCCGTCTTGTTTTACTCGATACCTAATGGAGGTCCAGTAGCTATGGTATGGGGGGTCAGTTCTATTGCTTTTCACCGTATCCAACTTCGAGCTGTTTTTTCTGAGGGTTATACAGTGGGCCGTCGCCAGTACCTTTATCTTCTTCGGTGGCCTATCCATGGCAGAGCTTGCTTCAGCAGCACCCACGTCAGGTGGTGTATGTCATGTCTTGCATTTGGCCCTACTGTATGACCTATCGAGTTGATGGTTCTCTGTGCCACGCGTTCCAGCTCTATTTTTGGGCCCACTCTTATTCATCCCCCAAGTGGCGCAACCTCCTCGCTTGGATCGTCGGTTGTATGTCCGACTTCCCTTTCTCCGGATCTTACATCCGAATTCCAGGTTTACAGATGCCAACACAATTGGGATGATCTCATCAGTTGCGTCAGTCGACTGGGGTGCGGCGGTCCAAATCATGGCTGCTGCAGGCCTCAGCTCAAACGGATCCTTCACCATGACAAATTCGAAAACTTTGTTCGTGTTCGAAACCGGATTTTGAGTTTCGGTCTGAAATATTATCACTTGCCAATTAGTGGTGTATACGTGGCCGTCGTGCTCAGTCACACGGTCGTGTGCAGCCTGGGAACGAAAATATTGGCCCGATTGCAAAACGTATACATAGCCCTGAATATCTTGTGAGTTCGTAAATATCATATTCTGTGGGGTCATGACGCACTTTTTATTTCACAACTTCAGACTTTGCTTTGCCATCATCATCGCACTGCCCGCTGCAACTCCCAGAGAACTCAAGAACAGTCCTAGCTACGCCCTCGGTAATTTTACAAACTGTCAGTAGTTTAACATGATCTTCTCCTTCCGTTGTTGATATGGCATTCTGCAGTGTATGATTGGCCCAATGGCTTTGCGTTCATCTTGAGCTTTTTGGCACCCGTATGGACTATCTGTGCGTACTGGCGCTGTGACCGTAAATGCCCGCAGATGATACATTACCCTCTAGGCTCGTATGACTCCAGTGTACATATCTCTGAGGAGGCTTCGAATGCGGCAATCGCTGTCCCGTGGTCCATCGTCTGGTCCATTTCCATTGGTGGCATTCTTGGCTTTGGTGCGTCATCCCATCATCTTTGTTTCTTCTGGCTGCTTGATTCCGAGCCTCTGAGCCATAGCGGTGAACGTGACTCTCGCATTCTGCATGGGTCAGGATCTCGAGGGTCTCATGAACAACAGCCTTGGACAACCTATGGCTCAGATCTTCCTGAATAGTTTTGGAAAGACTATCACGCTGGCCGTGTGGGCATTCATCATCCTGGCGCAGTATATGATGGGCTCGAGCATGGTCCGTTTCCGTTTCTTTTCCTCAGACCCTTGGTGTGTGACGCTGGTTGATTGTCTTGCAGATGCTCGCGACTTCGCGCCAGTCCTTCGCTTTGTATGTCTTGACTTGTCAAGCTGCCCGACCCTGACTGATAACTGACATTATTACTCAGTGCACGGGATGGCGCTCTCCCATTCTCGAGCTGGCTTTATCGAATGAACAGCTTTACCAAGACACCAGTCAACACTGTCTTGTTTTGTGCCGCCGGCTCAATCGCGCTTGGCGCACTTGTCTTCGCAGGCACCCAAGCAGTCAACGCCGTCTTTTCAATTTCGAATATCGCACAGTACATCGCGTACTCTATCCCGATCGCTGCGCGGTGGATCTGGAGGAAGGAGAACGGATGGACGCCAGGACCGTTCTCTCTTGGAGCCTGGGTGAGTGCTGTTTCGGTTCACCAATTGCCCAAAATGCTGGGCTGATAGTACCTTAGAGCGGAATTTGCGCAATCGTCTCTGTCATCTGGATGATCTTCACCTCAATCGTTTTCCTCTTTCCGACGACAAGTAGCACGAGCGCGCAAGACATGAACTATACTGTCGTCGTGATCGGCGGTGTGCTCATCCTCTCTCTCGTGTGGTATTACTTTCCCGTATACGGTGGCGTGCATTGGTTTGAGGGACCAGTGCCGACTGTAGTTGGGTATAGGGGAGGGCGCAAGTGGATGGCACAGAAGGACGTTGAAGAGGTCCACGACGCTAGTGTCGAGAAGGAGAAGTAGAATATTACTACGGTGAGGAGGAGTGAAATGCTGCCAACGCAGTGACAACCTAGTCGAGTGTTATGTGCAAATAGTCAATTCTTTCGCCTGAGTACGTCACCAAAGCCACCGCATGAAGAGAATAAGTGACTCGGAGGTTCGGATGCTAAAATGCCCAAGAAAAGACAAAAATATTTATATGAAGGATGGCAATCGTATGCCCTCCCGACAGACAGAGATCAAGTTGTCAGACGAAGCTTTCAAAGAAAACCAAACATCGACTCCGGGCCGGCCTCGAATCTTTAACTTCATAAATTCCGCTCATGCGAACAATCTCGCTTGCACATTTCTCAGTTTCTTGCATACGACGCTACTCTACAACTGCTTCTCATGTACGGTCAAATCTACCGGGGCCCACGCCCACCAAAGAAAATTTAAGTTTGAAAGAGAGCGAACGAGACGCTTTATTCCGGAAACGAAAAACCGAGTGGAAACGGAGGCAGAGGGTGTGTCATAACACCTGCACAATGCACCAGTCCCACATGATTCACAGGGCGAAACGTTTCTCGACCATCTCATCGTGCATGTGCGCGCAGGTACGTGGTAATTCCGATTTCTCTCTCCTGCAACATGAACGATCCATGGCTGCACATAGGACGAGGCGGCGATGGCTGTGTCGCCTTCCATCGCGAAAAATTCAAGCCGCACGGCCCTCCTTCTGGAGGCAATGGCGGGCGAGGCGGAGACGTCTATATCCTCCCCGACCAACATCTCACTACACTGTCCTCCGTCCCTTCACGCGTACGAGGCAGCGCGGGCGGTAATGGTATGGGCACATGGCAGCATGGACGTGCCGGTGAGCCAGTCATCCTGCGGGTCCCCCTCGGCACTGTCGTGCGGGAGCTCCCACGCGATGACCCGCGACGCATGCCGGACGAGTGGGAGGCCGATGAAAAGACATATGCCGAACTCGACAAGGATGAACGTCGTCAGCACTGGCGTGAGCGTCGCTGGATGCACTACCCGACATACGAGGACGACAACACGGCCCGCTCCGCGTTCAAGCAGGCAGAATGGGACATCTGGCGCGCCGAGTGTGAGATGCGCGCCACAAGACGACGTCGCGATGCCTCCTCCCCGCTCTTCCTAGATCTCGATCGTTTGCCACCGTCGGCGCCGGGGGCCATGCGCTCAATCGACGCACCGCTCGGGACGCCCCGCGTGAGACAATGCGGTACGTTGATCGCTTCTGGGGGCGCACCCGGATACGGCAATCCGCATTTTCAGTCGTCGTCGACGAACCCGTCGCCGAAATTCGCCACACGCGGGTACGAGGGCGAACGCGTGACGCTCGAGTTGGAACTCAAGTTGCTCGCGGACGTCGGGCTCGTCGGCGCGCCCAACGCGGGAAAGAGCACGTTGCTCCGCGCGTTGACGGGTGGACGTGCGCGTAGCACCGTCGCGGGGTACGCGTTCACGACGCTGAATCCGGTCGTGGGTGTCGTGCGCGTTGCGGAGGACGGCTGGTCGTTGGTTGGCGCTGCCGGGGAGGATGGTGGTGCCGTATACGATGAGACGATTGTCGAGAGGGAGCGCGAGCGTGAACTCATGGAGGGCGGCGCGTATGCGAATGCGCCGACTCGTAATCAGAGGTCGCGCGAATGGGACATGCAAAAACATACCGAGACGTTCAGGTTCACGATCGCCGACAATCCGGGACTGATCGAGGATGCGTCGGAGAACGTCGGGCTCGGGCACTCGTTCCTAAGGTCTATGGAGCGCTCGCTTGCGTTGGTCTACGTTGTCGATCTTTCGGGCCCTGAGCCTTGGGATGACCTTTGGATGCTTCGGGAAGAGCTGGAGAAGTACAAGGATGGGATGAGCAGGCGGGCTCGAATGGTCATTGCGAACAAGGCAGACCTTCTCGCTAGTGACGGCGATCCTGAAGAGGTGCAACTGGCACGCGCAAAGCTCGCACGGCTCGAAGAGTTCGTAAAGGACAAGATGGGTTGCGACGGCCGCATGCTCGATGTCGTACCTACCTCGGGCAAGTACAGCCAGAATCTGCGAAGCGTTGTGCAGAAGTTACGGACGTACGTTGAAGAGGCGAGATTGACATCTCAAACTACGACTATCTCTAACATATTACAGTCATAATTTATTCCACTCTACTATACATTTGTTTCGGCACATACACACTCGCATGATTCTCGAGGATGCTATCCTTACCTGATCATTTCAGTAGTATATCTCTCGCGCTCAAATACCTTTCCCGCGTCCCTTGGACCACCTCATCACTCATGGTCCAACCTTGTCCGTCCGGGCCTCCCTCTAGACCCTTTCGGAAGCCCTGTGACGTGAGCCAATCGCGAAGGTATTGCTTATCGAAACTCGGCTGACCGCGGCCGGGAACATACCCTTCCTGAGGCCAATAGCGCGAGGAGTCGGGCGTAAGTGCCTCGTCAATGAGGATGAGCTCGCCATCGACGAGCCCAAATTCAAACTTTGTGTCTGCAATGATAAGTCCCCGCGTGGCCGCATACTCCGCCGCGGTAGTGTAGAGCTTTACAGCGACGGCGGAGATCTTGTCGTACAGCTCTTGCCCGATGAGAGAGGCAGCTGCGGCGCCCCCAAGGTGAGTCACATTGAGGAAGTAGAGAAGTATGTGCACACCTCGTTCGGGAGAGATGTTCTCGTCGTGTGCTCCCTGTTCTGCCTTTGTGGAAGGCGTGAAAAGAGGCGTGGGGAACTTTTCAGACTCCAGGAAGCCTTCAGGCTGCGGGATTCCATGTACGGTACGAGTCCTTTTGTACTCGGCCCACGCGGAACCTGTCGAGGCGTGGAATTACTTCCCATTAGGTAGTGTTGAGTACTCACCTGTGATATATCCTCGTACGATTGCCTCTAGTGGCACGACTTCAGCCTTTCTAACGAGGATGGAGCGACCCTCCAATTGTTCCTTGTACTGCTGCACTTCCTCCGGCATCTCTTCAATCCGCGAAGTGATGACGTGGTTCGAGATGATGTGCTCAAGCTTGTCGAACCAAAAGAGCGAGAGTTCTGTGAGGACTCGGCCTTTATCTGGGATCCCCTTGCGGAGACCAAATCATCGAAACTTGGAAACACAGACTACGAGCGAGGAAAAAAAAAAAGATCACACACATTTTTTAGGATGACGTCGTAGGCAGATATGCGATCGGATGCGACAAAGAGAAGGTGGTTTGGTGAGGAGGTCGTCGCGTAGATGTCGCGGACTTTACCCTTGGAAAGCAGCTTGAGTTGAGGGATATTGGAGTTGATCAAGGCGGCCATCTGACTGGTTCTACAGTGAGCCTGAGTGTTAGAGGCTTGTTAGGCTGGCAGCTGGCAAGGTCACGGTAAATCGATATCCATAGACCCGGCCCGCCACCGCCACTAGCGTTACCAGGACGCTGATGTAAGCGCTCGACTTCACAGTATGGAACAGTTACTCGCCCCTATACAAGAATCTCTCATCAATAAGCCGCCCTTCGTAGCTGGATCACTTCAGCTTCCCCCTTCTCATTTCTCTCTCTTGTACGAAATCGCCAGTGAAAATGGCCATGTCACCAGGTTAGTCTACGCCGAATCTATCCCTCCCACGTCATCGACCTTTAATCTGCAGACATATCAACTTTGCGGACGTAGACCCTGAAGAATTAGAGCAGCTCGTACAGGAATGTGAACCCGCCACCTTCGGTCGCAGCAAAGAAGAAGTGATGGATGAGACATACCGCAAAGCTAGAAAGATGGACAACGACCGTTTTTCCCCACTGTTGGTACCTGAACACACCGATCTCATCAAAATTGTGCGCAACTGCCTTCTCGAGGGTACTGACTCGAATCGCCAAATCAAAGTCGAGTCGCACAAGCTCAATGTATATAGTATACATCTAATCCACATTCAGACTTGGCAGAAACTTAAGTTGTCACCACAGGTGAGGGGTCGTTCTTCAAGGCTCATGTCGATACTCCACGCAGCGAAACGATGTTCGGTTCCATTGTCATCGTCTTTCCAACATCACACGAAGGCGGAGTTCTGGTCTTTCGGCACCGCGGCCAAGAATGGTCTTTTGACTCTTCCGCCATACTTTCGGCCGCATTGCCAACTTCCATAGCCTACGCTGCATTTTTTTGTGACGTAGAGCACGAGATTTTTCCCGTGAAGTCTGGCCACCGTGTCACTTTGACATATAATCTCTACTTCGATGAAGACGAGCATGTTTCTGGAAAGCACTTGGTTTCCGAACTCCCTTCAATTCCGCAGGAAGAGATGGAGAAGTCGTTCCGTTCGAGATTCGAGGCTCTTCTTGAGAACCCGGAGTTCCTCCCAGATGGGGGTACGCTCGGGTTCGGATTGCGGCACGTATACCAAGTGGAAGACACACTTAAACACGTCTACAATATACTGAAGGGAACCGACGCAACTGTTTACCAGAGCCTCCGCGAGCTTGGGTTTAGGCCCATGCTATATATCCATTACAAGGAAGAAGATGAATATGATGAATATGGGAATCAAACTGTTCTCATCGACAAAATTCCCGAATTGAAGGGGCACGATATCGAGGACCTGGCCTATTTTTTGCAAGACCTCGGCGGAATCGTGATTTCAAATGTGACGTGGGTCACGCCAGAGACTCCATTCAATGCTTTCAAGAGCGAGTTTACCGCCTATGGGAATGAGCCATCGTTAGGCCTTGCGTACGGGAATCTATGCCTCATTGTGCGCATTGGTCGTCTGGGTAAAAGGCGGTGAAAGCAGGGAACTCTGCCTGCTTGTGAGTTCAAGAGGAATGAAACGTGGGACCAAGAGAGGGAGGTGTAAAAGAGAATTGAGCAGCGGCGAGTGGAAGATGGAATCGTGTAGATAGCCTGTTTGAAGGATATAAATGAAATGAGAAGGAAATGGAAAGGGAGATAGAGGCGAAATTTTGAGGGTAGAAGAGACTTCAAGAGAAACTTGAGGGGAAACTTAAAGGCCAACAAAAAGACTTTCGAGAACAACGGGTGAGCGGCGTTATGTTCCGCTGGCTCCTCTGTACATTTGCGAGTCTTATTTAAGTACATTTGAGCCCGGTAATCTAAAACGTCGAGGAACGGGAAACAAGTCACGAAGTAAATGGGGACGAAAACAACGGACGGGAAGATAAGTATAAGGCATCAGAAGTGAGATAGGGATGAAAAGTGTACGAGTGGAGAGGGGACGGGAGCACCTTCAAATTCGTGTGCACCCTCAGAATGCTTCATGGGATGCTCGCGGTCTCTTCAACGAGGCCATTGGTCCGTTAGACTAGGTTTAGAGCGCAGCGCGGGGCACAGCGCACAGCCCGAGACAGAGGACGCGAAGGAGGACAAAGACACAGAAATTACCAGACTGAGAGAACAGTAGCAAACATAGCACAAAACAGGAGACGCAGAGACGCGAGACAAGTCAGAAATTGAGGGGAAACATCGTGCAATGCGAGGGTTGGAGGCGGGATTTTCATACCATGAAATCTTCCGGTGCTGCGCGTGGCGGGACGGGACGGAGCTCCGAGCCAAACTCGAAGTCTCGGCGGGTTTGCGTTCCCGCGGACTTGGACAGAAGTGACAGATCCTTTCATGATGCAGCGGAACTATGACGACAGGAAAAGCAGAGCGGATCAAAGCCAGGGGCCGAAGTTCAGGCCCGGGAGACCAGAGACTTAGCACCAGGGGGAGGTGGGTTCAAGTTCTGCCTGAGGCGGTGTAACTTAGATTCACTGTACAGATTTTTTCTCGGTAACCAACAATGAAGCCTTTTTGAGACTTGATTGTGGATGGGACTTATTAGTTTGAGGCAACAGGGAATGCATGTCAGCACTCATAACGGACGGCACGTCAAAAAATTGTTTGACACAATTATTAAGATTCACGGAGAAACCGGTGCTAAGCTCTCACGAAACGTTCGTCCCACCAACTGCAGGGCACATCCAAGGGTCTCATAATGACATGTTGCGCTATCCAGCAAGACGATTCCCGGTTGCCTGCCGCGACGGAGCTCGGGATGATGTTGAGACGCGACCCGGATCCCGCGGATCTAGCGGACCGGAAACCGCGGAACGGAGTAAATATGATTAATGACAATTTATGTACGGGACTAGCTCCCTGGACACTTAGATACACGATTATGGGTAGAATAAAGAATGCTATTATTCTGGACATTTACATCTGCTCTGGACAGTATAAAAGAACGTAGTTTTCGACGCGTTCACTTCAGTCTTCTTGCCTACGACTGAAGTGAGTATAGCTTATGTCATTTCTTACCATATTTGGCTTACCTGTGTCTTAGCGCTATCTAATCTCACAGGTACTTATGATCTATGAATAAAGTCTTCTTGCCTACGACTGAACGCTATCTAATCTCACAGGATTATCTAAGCTATTGTAACGACAGGTTATGGGCCCTGCGCCCCTGTGAATTCCAAAGAAGATCAAATTACAACAGTCTCGCACTTGCACTACTCTACGCGCTTACGGTTCTCCCTAAGGCGAGCTTCTGTTTACTTCGCTTGGTAATCCCACTTCTCCCGGTCCTTGGAGCCGGGGGATCGGCGTAGGCTGGATCCCTTTCCGGGATTTCCCGCGAGCGTTGTGCGAGAGCGCGGCGACGCTGAAGCACGCGCGAGTTTTCTCTCGGCCCGGTTTGCGCGGTTACTTAATTAATTTAGCCCGGGGAAACGGACGCACGTTAGCCGGTCAGGCGCGGCGCGGACGAGCCGGATGCGGCCCTACTGCCATGTTAGGAAACCGGGTGGGAGGCCCCGGGGACTATTTGCCTACTGAACGGTTGGCCGATGACTTCCTTGCGGAGCACGGTTCTTGGGTCTAGAACAAGGCGGGGGTAATCACTCCCCTGAGCGCTTGGGCTCGTCACAACTGCGGTACGCTAAGATAGGATAGATTATTAGATCACACCGCGCGCAAAGTCCGAGAGACTGGATCTGATAAGATTCAGGGTGCACAGCTGGATACGTCAGGGATCCAATCAGATCTTCGATCTCTGGGTCTGACTGCTCCTCATTCCCAGGTTATCAAAAATCATCGCTTTATCTTATCAATAGCAAATTATGCCTGCAATCACATTCCCTCCTGCAGCCGGGATCGAGATCCTCGACGGATCTAACTGGGCTGTCTGGTCATCGCGCATGCAAGCACTTCTGCGGCTTAACGGACTTAAAGATCATGTGACCGTAGATCAATCTACCCCCACTCCAGCCTGGACGGAAACTGACGGGATGATAACGGGCGTCTTTGAGATGTATTGTCAAAAGGACGTCTGGAACTCAGTCTCTGATGATACAAAGTTCGGAACTGCTAAAGCTAAGTGGGTGGAACTTCAACGGATCTACGGAGGCGTCGGATCTATGTCCGCGTTCAATAGTTGGGTTGCCCTGACCGGGACATCCCTCGAGGAATCAAAACCGATGATGCCTCAATTGCAGAAACTTAATGACGCGTGCATCACCCTACGTAACAACAATATGAATATCTCCGATCTTCAATTATGTTTTATCTTGATCAAGGCACTTCCCGAGTCCTATTCGGCAGTCGCGTCGACCATTTTGGCCACCGGAGCGCCCAAGGATCTTTCCCCGACCACGGTCCAGGAACGCATTCTAAATGAGGAAGGTCGACGGTCCGGAACTTCCGCTTCACTCAACAAGATCGCCCCAATCAAACGCAATGATAAGACTAATATTACATGTTTCTACTGTAATAAAAAGGGGCACAAAAGTAACGAGTGTAAGAAGAAGAAGAAGGATCTGGCTGCCAAAGATAAAAAGGATAAGGAGCAGGGGAGCGCGGCGCAGATGTCTAGCGGAAGCAAGGCGGTCAACGCGCACATAGTACCTACCGCTACGATCACCGAGATCTCCGATGACAGTAATGATATGCGCGTTTCCCTTTACGCTGCTGTGAGATCGCGATGGATGGTTGATTCCGGCGCCACGCATCATATCAGCCCTTATCGATCCGACTTCACTTCGTGGAAGCCGGCCCGGGGACAAGTCAGTCTTGGTGGGCACGCCGAAATCGATCAGATCGGAACCGGAGATATTGTTGTCACACCCCTCGGAGGGAACAAAAACATTCAATTGACCCTGCATGATGTGATGCACGTCCCTGACGCTCGCGCGCGATTCTTCTCGGTCGGCGCGCTGATGCGCAAAGGTGGCAAGATCACATTTGATAACGCAGGATTTGAGATCTACGTTAAAGATCGGAAGATCGCACGGGGTTACATGGAAGATAATCTATTCTACTTTGATACTTCCAACCCGGCGATCAATGTGCACGGGAGTGCAGCCCAATCAATCGACATCTGGCATCAAAGGATGGGGCATATGTCGTATAACGCGCTTATGCGATATAGTGAATCAGTCAAAGGGATCGCGCTAACCGCACCGATCGATCAAGATCGGGATCAATCTCCCTGCCCCGGATGTGCGCTCGGGAAGCAATCTCGCTTACCCTTTACGGCTTCGCCTAAGCGATCGACCGCTAGAATGCAGCTGATCCATAGTGATCTAGCCGGTCCGATGCAAAAGCAATCAATTCAAGGCGCGCTGTACATGGGATCATTTATCGATGATTATTCCCGACATGCCGTAGTGTATTTCCTCAAAAGTAAAGATCAGATCGTAGATGCCTTCAAGGACTTCCTGGTGCGCGCAGAAAAGCAAACATCAGATAAGATCCTGGCAATACACAGCGATCGCGGAGGGGAATACATGGGTGGCCCGATGCAGCTTATCTTATCGGAGCATGGCATCGAGCATCGCACTACAATGCCTTACTCGCCTCAACAGAACGGTGTAGCCGAGCGATGGAATCGCACGATCTTAGATAAGGCGCGCGCGATGTTCCACAGCGCCGGCTTATCTCTCGGGTTCTGGGAGCTTGCAGTAGATGCTGCAGTTCACACATACAATAGAACTCCTACACGCGTCCTTGGTTGGCGCACTCCGCACGAACTCTGGAACGGTGGGCACGTTCCGGATGTCTCATACTTCCGGATCTTCGGATGTCGCGCTTACGCGCACGTCCCGGAGGAACTCCGGAAGAAGCTAGATCCTCAGGCGATCCCGACGATCTTTGTCGGATATGAGCCCGGATCTAAGGGGTACCGTTTATGGAATAGGAGCAAACGCTCGGTCATGCTGTCCCGCGATGTGACGTTTGATGAGCGCGAGTTCCCTGCTAAGGAGAGCGTTGAGCCGTCCGCTCCTCCGGTGCAGCCCCTCGCAATAGATTGGCCTGTGACTCTTCATTTTCCCTCGAGTGAACCCGGAGGCCCCGCGCCTCCGCAAACACCCGCTAACACCTCTGTGTATGCGACCCCGCCATCCCGCCCTCCGGCACTGCAGCTCACTCCGGATGTTGCGCCGCCTCGCCCGCCTTTACCTCGCCCGCTCTTGCCTCTGCGCAGACCGCCTCCGGCCCCACCTGTTCCGGGGCCTTCGGGCGTTGTCCCGGAGCGTCCGCCTTCTCCCAGGCGTCTGCGTGCTAACCCGAAGCAGAATCCGCAGTATCTTACTGCAACTGCTAGCTCGCGCGCCAGGAGGCCCGCTCAGTTATCTCACGCGGTTCTACTTAGTGCTGCCGAGGTACGCGACCCCTTATCTTATCGGGAAGCGATGGCGTCGGACCGAGCCGAGGAGTGGCAACGTGCCTGCGCATATGAAATTGACGCGCTAGCCAAGAATGGCACTTGGGTTCTCGTGCCTTTACCGCCGGGCCGGAAGACCGTCAAATCTAAATGGGTCTTCAAGCACAAAGCAGATGGACGCTTTCGTGCTCGGCTGGTGGCCAAGGGGTTCACTCAAATACAGGGAATTGACTATGATGAAACCTTCTCTCCAGTAGCACGTTTCGAGTCTTTGAGACTGCTGCTAGCGTTGGCCGCGCTAGAGGATTGGGAGATCCACCAAATGGACGTCAAATCGGCGTTCCTGAACGGCTTACTGGATGAGGAGATTTACATGGAGCAGCCGGAAGGTTTCATTGATCAGGCCAAATCAGATAAGGTTTGCCTCCTCAAAAAGGCATTGTACGGACTCAAGCAAGCCTCGCGCGCATGGAATTCGCAATTCCATGGAGTTCTCATAGGGCTCGGCTTTACGCGCACGCACTCGGATGCGGGGATCTATCATCGCCAAGATGCGGGGGGACAGCTAATCATAATCCTCTATGTCGATGATATCACGATCTTAGGCGATTCGCGCGATGGGGTCAATCAGATTAAGATTACCTTATCTAGTCGCTACGAGATGACTGATCTCGGAGAGATCGACTCTTATCTCGGAGTCCGGATCACTCGGGATAGGTCAATCAAACGCCTAGAGATAGACCAATCGCGTTACATCTCGGAGATCGTCGATCGCTTCGGAATGGCTGATGCTAACCCGGCGCGCACCCCGCTTCCCGCTGGTGCAGAGACGCACCTGATCAAACACAATGGAGAGGCAACGCCTGCAGAGATAAAAGATTATCAAAAGATTATCGGCAGCCTGCTCTATGTGCAGATCGGGACTAGACCCGATATATCCTTTGCGGTATCGCGCCTTGCGCAGTACGCATCAAACCCATCGCCTCAACATCTGCGCCTAGCCAAGTACATCTTATCTTATCTAAAGGGCACTCAGGCCCTCAGGCTGCGTTACGATGGCGAGCGCGGTGATGGATTGCACGGATATTCGGATTCCAGCCTTGGTGATCAGGCTGATGATTGCCACTCAACATCTGGCTATGTTTATCTACTTGGTGGTGCAGCCATCTCATGGTCATCGCGCAAACAAAAGACAGTCGCGCAGAGCACTACTCAGGCGGAGTACATGGCGCTCACAGATGCAGCCAATCAGGCCGCGTGGTATCGGAGCTTCTTCGGCGAGATCGGATACGAGATCTCAGATCCAATTCCCTTACATGGTGATAACAAAGGCGCGATTGACCTAGCGCTGAATCCCGTGACCGGAAAAAGATCAAAACATATTCCGATAAAGCATCACGCTATCCGCGAGTACATCGAAGAAGGTCAGATTGATCTGATAAGGACTTCGACCCTCGATATGCTTGCCGATGGCTTCACTAAGCCACACGCGCACGTGAAGCTGCAAGACTTCCTCACGGGACTGGGACTTATCTAATCTTTGATTAGGATTGTCTTAATCACGGGGGGATGTTGAGACGCGACCCGGATCCCGCGGATCTAGCGGACCGGAAACCGCGGAACGGAGTAAATATGATTAATGACAATTTATGTACGGGACTAGCTCCCTGGACACTTAGATACACGATTATGGGTAGAATAAAGAATGCTATTATTCTGGACATTTACATCTGCTCTGGACAGTATAAAAGAACGTAGTTTTCGACGCGTTCACTTCAGTCTTCTTGCCTACGACTGAAGTGAGTATAGCTTATGTCATTTCTTACCATATTTGGCTTACCTGTGTCTTAGCGCTATCTAATCTCACAGGTACTTATGATCTATGAATAAAGTCTTCTTGCCTACGACTGAACGCTATCTAATCTCACAGGATTATCTAAGCTATTGTAACGACAGATGAGCCATGTACAGCTAAACAATGCTCGCGTGACACACCTGGCAGCGCCCATTGGGATAGACCCTAATATCATAGCCCCAACTATTGTCGGCCGTTCTCGAGCCGGGTTGGATCTGAAAGTAAGATCGGGATGTTAGAAAGCTGTACTGGACAATGGCGAAGGGAGTAACAACGACATTTAACACAGTGCGGCTGATCGATACGGGGGGACGACTCCGGAAGCTCTAGAGGAGCACCTACTCACGGGATTCCCTCCAGAGTCGTCTTTGGATTCGACTCTGAACCGGCGATGCCGAATTTCATAGCATTTGACGTTGAGAAATTTTCGAAGAGGCCAAAGCAAATTAGGCGCCGGGGCCTACGGCAGGCCAATGCGCTTCAGGGCGACGATATATACAGCGGGACGAGGAGAGGGGAGGATGCTATCCTCCTCTCATTCACCACAAGATTAGGAGAAACTGCACGACCCATGTTCCAAGATAAAGGTTTTCAGCCTGATGCTGCAGCTTCATATGACACTGCAGACCTTCCGGAACCGCAGGTCAGTGTTTGCTGTGACAGTAGAGGGGGATTGACGCTCACGCTAAAAACGTCGACGCCACAGGACGACAGCCAGCCATATGACTGGAATTACTCCCTGTACCCAATACTAAACCAAGACAATATACACAGTGGAACTCACTATGACTTGGGTTACGACATAACCTTTGGAATTGATCCGATGGCGACGACGACCATTGGGCAATACGTGCGTTTATACCGTGTACGCATTGGACAGAACACTCATGTGTTATTGCAGGGTTTCGGCGTCCCATCCGAGACTCCCCTCCTGGGGACATCACACCCTAGGCCCGAAATGGGAATTAGCGATGGCTGGTCGAGCAACAACCTTGGCTACCCCATGCCAGAGGACTTCGGAATCGATAGGACGCAAGTTCCCGAAGAAGGTCCAAAGGATGAAAGCACAACTATGTCCATGGAATGGACCCCATCACATTATAAAGAGAAATCCAGGCCTGGCCGCCACGAACTAGAGGTGCCCGTGGAAACGGGACCACCAGAACTCGGACTTTCCCATTCATATGCAATGGGGTCGGCACCAATGGAGTCGGCTTCGGGAAATCCAGGCCAGGCTTGGGAGGAGGAAGGTGGAAGCTTGAGCGGCAGCATGGAGGGTCATCAAGATGAAGCCGAGATGTTAGCTTGGCTCATGGTACGAGTAGACGGGTCCTGGAGATGCAGAGGGTGTGGCGGGAGGAAATTCTACGACCGGTCCACGTTGAGGAGGCATTGCCGGAAGAAACATAGCAACAATCCTGACGTGAAAGTTTGCCCGTACTGCGGCAAACGTTACGCCAGACAGTGCGGTGTCAATAGGCACATAAAACAGAAGCATGGGCAGAGTGGAGTGGGCGAGGGAGGCACAATTCAGTAGAACTTGATCGTGTGTGTTTGTTTTTGAGTTTAAGACGCAACTCGCTTCTCTAATTAGGATTTAGACTTGTACCTACTGGTTCAATTCAAATCGTTAAAGTTAGCTATGGACACGCACCCGACCTATCATTTGTGTTCTATGCTTTCGTCAAGTTGGGAAGGTAAGCAATTGCAGCTCAGACGCGTGAGCACATCCGAAATTATTATTATGTAGATGGTGGATGAGAAGGAGAAAGGACGGCGGGTGCGAATAAGACCGTGACCACGACTCGGATGTGGCTGAAACGGAACGGGCAAATGCAATGGGCTCCTCACAATGTCTAGGATCCTCTGAATTTATACCTCCGCCCCCCACCAAGTTTAAGCAATTGTTGTCGAGGCTGACATTGTCTTCCAGTACAATGAGGCAGACAAAAGGGCGCCCAAGTGAATTTTGTTCAATTAGTCATAGCACCGCATTGCCAAGTCCCCAGTAATTACTGGAACGACATTACAATGTCCCCTCCGTAATACCATCACAACGTCCTGTCCCTAATACTGATCCACATTGTCCCTAGTCGGAAGTATTGAGGTGCGTCTGAATCAGGCCAATTGGAGTCAATTTTATTGTTGAAGTCGAGGCGGCCACTGGCACATGATTGTAAGACGTGGAGTAATCACGATAATGAGCGACATTTGTTTGTTACTACCACACGCGTCAATGCATCCTCCAAGAGAACCTGAAAGGGGAGAGACGGGAGAGGGTGATACCGGAATACAAAAATAGTGAGGTATGTCGCAGTGGGACAAGTAGGATGAAAGAGACATTCAGAGTCCCGTGAGTCTTATCCGAATCATCCCTGCCATCACCCCTGCCTTGATGGCAGGAACGACCCAAGTGAGAATCACAGGACTCCGATGGCCATCCATCAGACACCCATCGTTGACAACAACATGACTCGGATGGGCAGGTAAGTCACGTTGACTCGGAGATTTAATATAACGACCCGTGCCTGTGGTCCCACTCGTGCATTATTATCTTCGTCTCCTCCAGTGTAGACAATGTTCTTCCAGATAAATAATACAGCATATCATGAACTTTGCAATGGCTTGTATGACGAACTCGAAGATGAAAGAATTCTACCAAACCCCGCGCTCTAGGATCATAATTAGACCGGGAGCTGCGGCCCGTTACAACCTAATAATAGTCGTTCTCGCTTACACTGCACTGCCGTACAATTAGGATGCTCTTACCCTTAACAACCTGCGCAGCTTGCTTGATATAAACAACAATTGAAATTACGGTTGACACTGCCTCGTCTTTCTGCGTAGCTTTATCCCAAGCATGCCACGTCTAACTCTCATCGATGCATATCCGACAAAAACATCTGACCTGCAGGCTGAGACAGAGGACATCCTTCAGGATCATGTCCCATTAGACGATACCCCAGACAGTCACATCCTGCACAAGAACGACCATCTGAAATTTCTCATACGCAATCTTTCCCAGGGCTTTCCAGCGCGCTACGTGAGCCAGGATGCGAGCCAGCCGTGGCTCATGTTCTGGACGCTTCAGTCATTCAGCGCGCTCCAGATAGGCATCGATCCCGATACCAAGCAGAGGTGCGCGAGTCCTCCTCTGTCGTTGATGTTCCGTTCTGATTTCCGTTAGGGCGATCGATACTATCATGGAGTGGCAGCACCCGGATGGAGGGTTCGGTGGTGGGCCTAGCCAGGCCGCACACTTGCTACCTACGTATGCATCTGTGTGTTGTCTTGCTATTGTGGGCCGCCCTGGTCCGGGAGGTGGTTGGGATCAGATAAACAGGTGCGCTAGACCATTGTATATTGAGGGTACGTCTTCCCAACGCCGGAGGAAGAGAAAAGCTATACAACTGGTACATGTCGTTGAAGCGGCCAGACGGTTCCTTCATAGTTTCCAACCACGGAGAAGTCGACGTTCGGTATGATCACGTTATGAACTTTCCCTCATGAGTTTTTGACGTGAAATAGCGGCATCTACTGCCTTCTCGCTGTCGCACATTTACTTGACATTGTCACCCCGGAACTCATCGACGGCACCGCGGCCTTCATCGCGTCCTGCCAGACGTACGAAGGAGGTTTCTCTTCTGCGTCACATCCACAAGTCATCGATGGCGTGCTCGCAGCTCAGAGGCCGAGTCTTGGTGAAGCCCATGGAGGATACACATTTTGTGCCCTCGCCTCATGGGTGTTTCTACACCCATACCTTGCCACGGACTACGAAGCCCTACGGGTGAACATTCCCCAGTTAATTCGCTGGCTTGTAAATATGCAGGGAATAGAGTCGGATCTCGGTGGCTTCAGGGGACGCACGAACAAGCTCGTCGACGGGTGTTATTCGTGGTGGGTCGGCGGTGCGTTCCCGCTGCTAGAAGCTCTAGGAGTATCCCCGGGTGTCCCCGAATCTGTGCATGCCAAGGATGGGGCATCCCATGTAAATGAGTCGGCAGAGAATGTATGGGACGACATGGACGGTGCGCCCCGGGTAACGGTATATCACCCGGAAACCATGCTTGCTTATGACGAACCAGATTCGCTTTTTGATCGGCGGGCGTTACAGGAATACATCCTCCTCGCTGGGCAACACCCAGCAGGAGGTCTACGCGACAAGCCACCCAAGTGTGTTATGCGTTTCTCAAAAGCATATTCTTATGTGTTTACGTTGCGTATAGGAATCCGGACGCCTACCATACTTCATATTGCCTCTCTGGCCTGTCAGCTGCCCAACACCGTATACGCCCTTCATCTACGCGACGGGAAGAGCTGCGTGCGGCGTGGAAAGGTGAAGATGGCATGCGTGCGACTGCATTTTCCGAGTCTCTCTGTTGGACAGAGGAAAGTGGCGGCTCTCGTGTTCTCGGCTCGGCTGCGAACCGCGTTGTATGTCGTCCTCGGCCTTCTCGATAATGAACCCGCTTGTTAAGGAAGTCACAGAACGCTACACATCCATTGTTCAACCTGACAATGACACACACAGAAGGGATAATGGCCCATTTCTACAAGCAGAATGTGCCGAAGCGCACCCCAACTGCAACAGGGCCTGGGCCTCGGTCACACTAGTCATTGTGGACACTGATCCACAGAAAGTTTTTTTTTTTTCATTGCACCAAAAGACTCGTGTTACCATGTTTTTTTTCATCATCTGAGAAATTCAGACGTCTAACATGATATATGATTATTTCAAAAATTGTATCTCTGAGTGTATAAGAGCTGATAGCTATGAATGGATGGATATCTGGGTCGTTGCCACGTGCAAAGTGTGATACTGCGCTTTAGGCAGTCTTTGCCGCCCAAGCTCAAGTCAAACCCGATAGCCATTTATTTTTTTTCCATCTGGAGACCTCTTCTTCGTATACTGTCATTCACTGATTAGAATCTCAAAATGCCTTACGAGGAAGACTCACGCTATCTCTCTCCTTCGTCGTCGTCAACGCCAAAGAAATCACCATCAAAACACAACCTGGCCCGTAACAGGTCTAGTACCTCCCTCCGCGGCGGCACCTCATCTCTCGCACACGAACTCGCCGTCGCGCTATTACCAGAACCAACAGCGGGCTCCAAGTTACTCGCGGAGGAGTTTGGTATCGAATACGACGAGGGGCAGAGGGGATCGATGGATTACCGCCAGAGGGCGACGGCGTACCGACCTTTGCGGTCTCCAATGACTTGGACCCCTCAATGTCACTCGATGCCACACCTGAATCCAGTACACCCCCCGCCACAGACGACAATGACGACAATGACGACGACGCCTTCGATCCGACCTTTGACAGCCTAACAACAACAGCAGTAGAGCCTCGCGTGCGGCGGCGCAGTCTACCAGACGCAGACGCCATGTCACTCCTCTCGCAGAACCTCGAGTCGACTGAAAAGTTCCTCGCTCATCTGCGACGTCTAGATACGGACGGGCCGGCCCCGCTCGCACTTGAGACGCTCGCGGCGGACATCATCAGTCGACTGAACGAGACGGTACGCGACCGTGAAGAGCAAGTACGTGAACTTCTCAAGTACGAGCGCGAGTTTCAACGCATCGGGGCCGAAGTCGGTGGCCCTGACGCTCTGGCGAGTCTCGATGCGCTCGAAGACCCTCGCGGATTGTCATTATCCGATGCACACCCTTCTTCTTCTTCTTCTTCTTCCTCCTCATCCGCACCTGCACCCGCATCTGCGCCAGCGACAGCATCTGAACCAGCGCACTCACGCACACTCGAACCCGTCGCCGAAGAGCCTTCCTTCGCTCACGATTGGGAAATCGATCCCGACGCGCACCACCTCATGAACCGACAAGACGACGATGGCGCCGAATCGGACGTGGACGTGGACGTAGACGGCGGAACCGGCTTATCCCTCAAAGAAGACTCTTTCGTTGTTACTTCTCCCGTGCTTCCGCCGGTGCTCACAGGACCCGCCACGCCCGCCACCGCGATACCCCACTTGGCGCATCTACGTACACATACCGCGTCCCTCGTCTCGAGCTTGACGGCGCTCTCGGAGCACGCGCAGGTGAATGGGGCCGCGACGACCGAGGCGGGGCGTAAGATTCGTGCGCTGAAGAACAAGCTGGGCGGGTGGCGCATGGATTGGGATAGTGCTGAGCGAAGTCGCGCGCGCATCGAGCGGTGGGAGACGAGCGGGGATGTGGAGGGTGGCGCACGTCGCGTAGACGGCCGTACTGTCGTGGCGGAGCATTTGCGTGAATTCGAACGCGTGTTGGTCGAGGCCAACGTCAAGACACAGGCGATCATGGTCCCGTCGTAGTTTTTTTTCGCCTGTAGAACCACCCCGATACCTCCTTGCTTTCCACTTCATGGACTCTGTGTCCTAGATGGGTCAACTTTTATACCGTACCTCTCATTTGCTCGATCTGCCTTTGCCTGTTCCTTACTTCGCAGTATTGATGCAACAGTACACGATTCCCGATACATGTATACCTGTAGCCTACATATACACACTCTAGTTGAGCCCCGGGGGGATAAAGACTATGGAGTGGGTTACATATGTCCAACTACAGCATTCAATGGTACACGCGCGTACAGTAGTAAGAGATACAGCTTTACGGCTTCTGGTGCGGCGAGCACCACCTTTTAACCGGAATACGTGAACCAGTTTGTCCTGCCAACGTGCGATCAGAAGAGCGAAAACGAGCGAAAGCGGATCAATCACACAGACCTGGCGTCGACGGCCTCCTTACGCACCAAACGCTTCGGGTCGTCCAGGACTTTCGCGAGCTCACGTAGCACTGTCGCCTTTTGTGGGTGCAGTATATCGTATCTCACAATCTTCGGTAGTATGGCGAGGTACTTGAGCGCGCCCACTCGTACCCTCTGTCCTTTCCATATCAGTAAACATTGCCCGTAAAACGTAACGAAAAAAAAAAAAAAAAGAGAGACTGACAGCGTCTGGCATCTCGATAATCATGCTGTTCTGCAACATGATCTTCGTAAGGCTGACAGCGTGCTCCGCGACAAAGCTGCCTTCCTCGGCCGTCTTCGGTCCGGCTTCTTCATCGGCCTGCGCGGCGGAGAGGAGTGTGTCGATGACTCCCGCGCGAAGCGTAGGATCAGGGAGGGAGAGCCCACGGATGAGAAGAGGCATGAGCTAGGGGAAGATCAGCACATAGAGACTGGGTACAACGGGGCTCAGCCACAGGAATCAACATACTATCGGCATTTCGTGGGCATAAGCAAGCCTTGGTATGGCCTTGATGAGCGCGGCGAGCGCTACAAGGTGCGTGGTCTGCCGTGATTGTTCTAAAATAGAGTAAGCAATAGGTGCCGACTTGGTCGACTAACTTGGACTGACCAGTCGAGTTTTGTATTCCTTCGATTATCCTTGGGAGGATACTACTGGCATACTTCTGGGAATGGAGGATCTGAAGTGTTGAAGTTAGCTAATTTCGAGACAATATACGTGAAAAGATGACCTTGATGACGGCGTGGTTGCGTTTCGTGAGCACCTTATCGGCCGTTCCAATTTGGCCAATCGCACGTGCGGCATCCCACTCCACCTCTATATCGCCGAATAGCTCGAAGAGCCGGCTAACGAACGGCAGAGCCTGCGGGTGATTTCTAACCAAGAGTGATCGTGAGATCTGTGAGTGGTAAGTGACAACGTCAAAAATTGAGCCGCAACGTTCGTACCCATCCCCATGCTGAGATGGCACGACGTCGCGCATCTGGATCAGGGGGGTTGGCGATCTCGTCATCCCAAAACGTCGAAAATGTGGTGTTAAGGAACGCTCCGAGATCTTATATTGTTGGTCAGGGCTACGAGCTGGTGACAAATACCATTTCTCACCCGAAGCGTGCTTGTTGACGATCGCGGAAATGATGTGCCATGCACATTCTCGCTGCATGGTAGTCTTTGCATGCCGTATGCTCCAGTTTAAAAGTCGCACAAGGAATGTGCCCTCGTCGTCCACAGGTGTCCTGACCTGCTTGAAAGTCAGAAGCTGGGAAATCAGAAATGCGCACATTGGGTACGGGCCTCTGGATAAAATGCTATCACGGCCTCAGAAAACAGGGAAACGAGATTGGTTTGGCTCTCCGGTGAGGAAGCTGGCCAGCAAATTAGTCTAGGACAGAACGCCGGCAAGACCTGACGTACATCAAAGGGTACAAAATGCGAGTTTTCTGGCAGACTTAGGTCACCAACTGCGAGAGGAGCGATCTCGCCCTTCAGGTACGCAGAGAATAGGGCCGCGGCAAACTTTTCCTGCCTCCTGTACCAAAGAATAGCGTCAGGGAGTGTCATGTATGGGCAGCCCATCGAATAACCTACTGCACAGATAGCGACTGTGTGACAAGGCTCACTAACTGCGCAATGACACTGGTGACACGCGGATCTGTCACCCCTGTGCTTCCCGTAGTCGCAAGTGTTCCGTACACAGCGAGGTTGAACATCGCGGAACCAGTCGGTCTAAGTATTTTGATACATCCACGTCCCCATTTTCCACCTTGCGTGACAACACATCCGCGAGCGTCGATAGCAGCGCATGGACATACGCTGCCGAGGGCTCGGGGTCCTCGGGGCTGCTGCAGGAGCATAGAGTAGGCTCAAGCGTACGGATAGGCGAACAACAAGTGTCTCGAAAAGATCGGGGTGAGCGCAGAGCCGAGACAGTGCGGAGAGAACCGTGCGATATTTTTCGCGTCCTTCGAAGTCCTCCCTTGCAGGGGCCTGATCCGGTAGTGCTGAGAAGAGAAGAGGAAACGTCATTTGCGTTATATGAGATGGCGTCTTGATAGAGATGATTTTAAGCAGATCGAGGGCAGCATCACTAGAATGTCGTGAGCAGCAGAAAGACTTTGAGAAAGTCGGCAAATGAGCACCTTGCGCCGAGCAGGTCATCTTGCTGACTGGCAATGACCTCGTTGACATTTTGAACGACAAATCCAATTTCCTGGTCATCAAGAAGGCCGGAAGTAGTCACCAAAGCACTCAGACCATCGATCGCAGGACGCAACGAAGATTGTGCCTTCAGCCGGTGACCAAAATGCCCAACACTTCGTCCTTGAATGGGAAGAAGAAAATCTCCTCGGCAAGATCTACCTTAGCTGCAGAGTCGCGCGCAGCCGCGATGAGGGAAGATAAACGTGAGAGTACTGGCCTCTATTGGGTATCTCGTCTGGATCAACGAAGAGCTTTGTAAGGTGCGGAACAGCATGAGAGAGCGTATATCGCGAAACGGATGCTATTCATGTATTCATGAGTTTTGAGCCAATGATAAAATCGAGTCCATGCTGACCGGTGGTTGACGTCAAGGCGCACAACACTCTGATGGCCGGCTTCGCCTGACTCTTTTCTGGCTCCTTCAAAATTTGAAGACACTCTTCACAAACCTCTTTCGCAAGGCCGTCAATATCAGCATCTATGGCTTCGCTTGCATATATTGTCTTGATGAGAACCTGAGTTGTGTTAAGAGCCTCTTCTTCCGTCTCCGGATCAGTAGGCTGAAAGATCTCGAGTTTGAGGGAACTCCAAAGCTTGCGCGCCGAATTTGTAGCGACTCTAGGCCCATACACGGGAAGACATGTAGCAAGGGTTTGAAGGGTATCACGCTGTTCCTATCTGTGAGCCTGTTATCATGTGCGCGTATAATCGACGGTATACCTTTGTTGCAGGTGAGCCAGCGTTAACCTTGTCAAGGAAGAGAGGAACGGCAAGATTTCCAAACAATGGGCTGGCACTCAAACATAACCTGCGATTGTAATCAGCAAGAACACTGTCATGCTGGAAGTTGGATCCTACCGAAGCGTGTTTTTCAGATCATCTGCAGTAATCCCATACGGATCATTTAGAGGTTGTCTGAACGTAATTGGAAAATAGCAGAAAGTAATGTTAAAGATATCCTAGGACACGATGCAAGTCAGACGATAGGAGAGCGAAGAAACATGAATCGCACCTCGAACTTAGAGGAGATATCAAACTCTATAGCTAGTACTCTAGCTATTGTGAATGTAATCATGAGATTCCGGGGATCCTTCTCGCCATCTGCCAAGGCGATATACCCGGAGAGAAAACGATCGCCCATGTTCTTTAGCACTATCAATGCTTAAGGACACCTTGAACGAGTAATGCGGAAAGAAAGACATCTCACCATTGCGGTGCAACGCTACAAGAGAATCAAAAATACAAAAAACTGTGTGGCGCTGCACTTGAACGAGCGATTGCATCTTCACATTGGCAAATATCCTGCGCCGGTATTCGTATTACCACAAACATACATTGAAAAAAGCAGCTCACGCTGCACAGATGTCAACAACGTTATCGGGTTTAGTGTTGGGATACGAGTTATCGCGAGGATACCCTTGAGGGCGGGAATTATTGTCTCGGTGTCCTCTAACTTGGACGTGAAGAAGGCGACAAGAACCTTGACTTGATCATTGGATGGGTTGATGTAAAATACATCTTGAGCTACATAGCACGCACCAGACTGGAGATTGAAACTCTCCGGTGGGCATTTATCGACCACCAAGGCTAGAAACTCGACACCTGTTGGATAATGTCTGGGGAGGAAACGCATATAATCGAGATTTGATGGGTACCTTTATTCCTAAGATCGTCTTCCTCTGACGTTAAATACTCCCCCAATGCCTTGACAACATGCACCAGCTTGAGCTGACCATCTGCAATACCTGGAAGCTCAGACTGATCTTAGGATAACCACAATTCTCCATCGTTCACTGGCGTGTACCTGATACTGTGTCTTCAATTTCCTTGTCTCTAGGAGAGGCGACCCATGTACGAACGTAGCGTTCTGCTGCCTCCATTGAGCGATGTGCGAGTAAAAGGTCACGGTTGCCAGTGAGCGCTTACGCAACTTGCGTGGTCGACGCTCGACGCTCTCAAAGTCATCCTCGCACGGCCGATGCGCCCTCTGGGGACTTTCGTCTTTAGAGCACATTTTCGACGCCGCAGCTTGAGACTCAACACATCAAACCCGCCTCCATTTCATAGACTCACTCGTTCTTTCTCTTCCACGCCGTCCACTTCTCGAGCAGGGAAGCCTCCAAAAGACCGCTTCAACTACAACCCCGAGATATTCTTCGATGAGGCCCAGATCCCGACCACATGCAATACGCGCGCGTCACTTCGAATGATCTCGAGCAGTACACCAAACCACCGACACGCGTCAAGATGCTCGTGCGCGACTTTATCGAGGACTCGTTGTACAACCCGCACTACGGATATTTCCCACAGCAGGCGACTATATTCACGTCTGCAGGGGATCCCATAGACTTCCGTTCCATGCGCGACTCTGCAGAGTTTCAAAATGAGGTCGCACAGCGATATTCGACATATGGTACCGATGAGGAAGGGCCGGGAAGGCAGATATGGCATACGCCCACGGAACTTTTCAAGGTGTGTTCTGCATCTGACGTACATGGTTCAGACAGTGACCCTCGCGTACAGCCATACTATGGACAGGCCATCGCCCGATGCCTGGTATCTGAGTATCTCCTCAAAAACTTCCCTTACGAGGACCTCGTTATCTACGAGATTGGCGCAGGGAATGGCACGTTGGCCATGGACATCCTTGACTACATCCAAAGCGAGTATCCTGAAGTCTACGAGCGTACCCATTACAACATCGTGGAGATTAGTCGTCGTCTGGCGAAATTGCAGCAGGAACTCCTGGTCCCGCGACATCCCTGTGTCACTGTAACCCCCAAGAGTATCTTCCACTGGGATCAGCGAGAACCGGCCCCGTGTTTCTTCCTGGCGATGGAAGTCATCGTGGGTCGTTTATTTGTTTCGTTCTCGCTCGAAACGTTGATCCCACGCAGGACAACTTTGCTCACGACATGATCCGCTATGACTATCGCTCTTTGGAGCCGTACCAGGCCCTCATCACCGTCGATGCTCAGGGAGACTATGGCATATACTACACGCGCGTCACCGACAACCTCATCGCCTCCTTCCTTAACCTCCGGCGCCGTCTTGGGCACTCACCACCGCTTCCCGCCATCCTCAAATCTCCCTCAGTTCGCTCGATATACAACAACCTCCCCTTCGCTCCAAACCTCTCTACTCCCGAGTACATCCCCACCCGCCTGCTCAGCCTCCTGCGCACGCTACGCAAACACTTCCCACGACACCGACTTCTCCTCTCGGACTTCAGCTCGCTCCCAGATACCATCCCGGGCGTGAACGCGCCCGTCGTACAGGCGCGCGTGCGTGGGAAGGCCGTCGCGTGCTCAACACTCTTCGTCCGCCCGGGCCTATTCGACATCTTCTTTCCGACGCATTTTGGACGCCTGCGCGATATGTACGAGCACGTGCTCGCTCAGCCACGTGTGGGCGACGATCTGCCCGTCGCCCCTTCGCCACTCGCAAACAGCGTATCACCACTATCCATCGGCGCGGGCTTCTTTTCCTCGTACAAGCCGCAGAACCGGCGTTCCCCCATAGATGGTGTGGCGAGCTCGAGCGGGTTACCTGTCGGCGAGCTCAAGTCGAACGTGTTCACGCATGCAGAGTTTATGGAGACGTATGCAGACCTCGAGCTCACACGCTTAAAAAGTGGCGAGAACCCTCTCGTGGACTACTATAAAAATGTCAAATTTGTGTTCTGATATTTTTTTTCGTCTGCTTTTTCTCTTCCGGCTTCTATCATGGTCGTGACCACGCAAGCACTTTCCACACGAAACATTATCTATTCAGTTGCGCAGGATATAAAGGTAGTAATGGAAAGCATCCCCGATCTGTTGGATCTCAAGCGTCGTTTGTTGCCGCGCCAGGTACCGTCTTCGGAAGTGAGGTTGGCCAAAGGTTAGGTAAAGAAACGTGCCACTGCCCTTCCGCAGAACCCTGTGTTTTGAGCGTGTGGAGTTAGATGACCTTGATACACAGCAAAAGAAGGTCGCGTCGAACCGAAGAACCTCGTCGACCTCTTTTGTGCAATCGTCTATGACTTGCTGGGGAGGGTCCTGGAGGCGGGTGAGCATGCTATAGTACAGCGCTGATGCCATTGGGTAGTGGACGTGCCCAAACATCCCCTTTGGCGGTCATCATTGCATCCATTGTACCTCAGTTTATAGGATTAGTCCGAAAACCTCACCCACTCAAACAAGGCATTTACCTTTGTCAAAGCGACGTCAAAGCTGGCGTCTTCAAACTTCAAGTTACGGACGTCCATGACGAGCCCTGAAGTAGTCACCCAGATCAAATCTCTCCGTCGTGATGGATTCGGAAAAAGAACGAATACATTGCATTTCTGGTCGATTGTGATTCCTTGCATGCATGCGCTCAATCACAACCGGAGAATACTGTGGCGTCCGTCCCAATCAGTGAGCTGAATGCGATCAACAAAACTTGGCCGCACGTCGATGTTGACGATGTTCTTGTACCCGTCATCATACATCTTGAATTGCGATGAGTCGCTGAACGGTTTCGTAGTTCAAAACGCACATCTTCCGATAGCGTCGAGTTACCACAGCCAAGCATGAGGATGCGTGCGGTCCTATCAAGAAGACCGGGCGGAGAAGGTGTGCAACGTCTTCGTATCTCTTGAACCAGTCAAAGGTCACATCTTCCCCTTCTCTTTGCGTACGAGTTTGTTATGTTCTGGATCTGTGGCAAGCAAAAGCCACTCACAACGCATATCGCTGGTCCCTATTATTTCAAAGGAGGCGTTTGGAAGAAAAAAGTGGGATCTAATTTGTTAAATCGCACCAGTAGTCCCTAGTTCCATATTCTTCGTTCGTGGTGGGCAGCGTATTCGTCGCGGTCGTCATAATCGGATCGGAATGAAAGACCCGCGTGCCGTAGCCGAGATCCGGGCCGACTGAGCGCGTAACGACCGCCCTTGGAGGGCGGAGCGGAGACGTAAGTGCTCTTAACCCCACAGGCCAATCGACTTGTCACACGTCCTTAAAGCTTGATTTCTCACCACCACCTAGCTGAAAAATCCTTATTTTTCAATAAAAATGGTGTGTACAGTGAATGTCGATGTCCTCGACGGAGAGAGAGATTTTATCCTGGAACTGACTACCCCCCTTCTTCAGTCTGCTATCCCCGCATTCGTCATGGGTACTCTCTGTATCGTCGGGGGCGTAACTGGATATGCCCGCACGCGGTCGATCCCATCACTCGTTGCTGGCGTCGGGTACGTGACGGAACTAACTACGGTTGATCACCGCTAACCTAACCCCACGGTCCCCACCTTAGCGTTGGCGCCCTCTACCTCTACAGTGGGGATAGCATCCGCAAGCACACTTCTAGCGGGCTTGAGATTGCACTCGGTGAGAAATACTGCTTTATTCGCTACTTCCCCGTGTCCGTAATCACCAAACTTGGTTGGTCTCAGGTGCTTCAGCATTGCTACTCCTTTCATCACTCCCGAGATTCAGCAAGGGCCCAGTCCCCGCGATGCTCACTGTCACGTCTGCTGTGACAGGCATATATTACAGTAGGGCGATATACAAGTTGCGCAAGTAGATGGTGGGCATGCATCGGTGTCGAGGACTTGCCCTGATTTTTTGATATCTTCTAACTATCGTGCCGTGTACGACCATCGTCGGGTTTGTCTTAAATGGATTTGGTTCAGTTGTTTATATTGTTTAGCAAGTTTCAAGGAATTCTTAGGTAGCATGGCACTGAGGGAAACCTCTCGATGAATTTCTGGCTTAGTGGTGCCGTGCCGAGCACCACGTCGAACACGCTTTCGACAGACCAGTTAGCAAAACAAATCCAGGATCATTCCCTTGAACCGGAGGGATTCCGCGCAAGATGTGGGAGGTCGCCACGTGCAGGACGCCAACATTTTGACATAGCACAGCATCAAAGGCCCACCAGTCTACTCGCAAGAGACCTAGTGATAACTAGCGTAGTAGGAGTGCCAGAAACAAGATCCGAGTCTATAATTGTACAACTGCTGTATAGGGACGCCACCAAAATGCCCGACCCAGACCGAATCCGTTTATTCCTCTATATCCTGGGGGTCGCTGGACCTCAATGACAGGTACGGGAGCCAATCAGTGAATGCAGATAGTCTGTCATTACCTACGCCAGAGCTAAGCTTGGCTAGGGCATTCCTTTGAGCTCTTGGAACATGCCCAACATTCCCAGGCGAGGGGGACTAAACCGAGGAGATAGACCTCAGTAAGAACGAAATGGAGGCGGCGACGCGGCGACTCGTAACACGAGATTTGTCATTGTCATTATCTTTGTTGTGATTTAGGGGTGCTACCCGATGGCACAACTACCTGACCCTGAGAGAATTCGTTTGATCCTCTATCGCCCCCCCGATAACTCAGACCCTTTATGTCTTGACATACCCACAAGCGAGCCAGCCAAATTTTGTCTACGCCCAAGAAAATATTTGAGATATCTTGGATGGTGTGTGCTTGGCGTTGAAGGACATGTAGCCAAGGTTTCTCCAGGAGAGGCAGTAGATGACATTGGAGACGAAGGGACCCTTGAGGACCAGGGTGTTTATCAATATTGCTATAGCTCAGCTGAAGGTAATTGGCTTTTCATCAATACCTACATTGTAACCCTACTAACGTCAGTTTCCATGAAGGTCATCCATTAAGCCATGCCGTAGACCTCTACACCATCACACGAAGTCCCACACCTGATATCAGTGATGCCTCATCATCCGTGATCTCTTTGTGCGAAGAGCGGTTCCGTGAAATCCTTGAACGTCGTGATGGATGTTGCATAATCACACGTGGCCCTCCTCTTATCTGTGTGGCGGCACATATTATCCCGAGCCCCTGTGTACATGGAGACAAGGTGAGCACAGTTCTATTTAACCACATAAAAATGAAATTAACATCCATTAGTGGTTTCAGTCATTGATCCGCAGCCGCAATGCATATGACGAAGATGTGACGGATCTTCATTCCGTTGATGATGTTCGGAACGGATTCCTAGCAAATAAAACCATGCAATACTATTTTGAGAAACAATATCTTGCTATATTGAAGGTGATACTGTCTAGGCCTAGGTTCAATTATATACTGTACTGACTTGGCACGATTTCTGAAGACACCCAATCCAGTGCTAGGAATTGATGATGTGCCACATAAATGGTGCCCTCTCTACGATGATCTCAGGCTGGAGCATCCTTCTGGCGAACGACTCACTCCTCAGTTTCTCAAAGCTGGTAAACATCGTGTATACACGGAAGAGGAGCATTGGTTTGGGGCAGATGCTGCATTCAAAATTGGTACCAATCTTCCCAAGCCCTCAGCACTTTTACTTCATTATTCCTATGGTGCCGCCGTTCTAAAGCGCTGGGGTGTTCATCTTCAAGTCCTCTCTGGTCATCACCGACGTGTTCCAAGTCCTGACGCCACAGTGTCAGTCGCACCCACAGGTGTTTCCTTGGAACTTTCATCTTATATCCAGCAATGGGCAAGTGAAGTTTCACATGCTTTGAGCCCTTGACGCTGCTCAAGTAGTATTCACAACTTGAAATCACTTACTAGTAGCCTCCATCTGACCATAGTTCGCTTCTGGTAGAAGGCACTTCTAGACCGCTGATGCAGCTGCTAGAGCGCAAATTTCATCTCCGAGTCAAGAGCGAACGAGATAGCAAAACAAAAACCGTGGCGAAGAGAAAGGGAATGAAAGAGGCAAAAGCTTATGCCCTTACTCTGGAGAGTCGAAGACTCTGTTGCCGGCCGAAACGGCCGCTCGGTCTGTAAGTGAGGTGAGCCATCGTCACCTGCGCATGAGACTACTATATAAACAGAGGTGTATCATGTGTGAAACATGAAGTGGTATGTAGTTGACGGCTATGGGTGATCACCCCCAATGGGGAGCGTTCTTTATCCACGCCATGTCACTGAATGTACTCCGGAGAGCACGGGCGAGTTCGAGGGAAGCTGGTGTGAGTCGATGAGAACGAGGTGGGACGTGTACGGGAACGACGGAGACGCTTGCAGCACGTTTTCCGATCGGAAGTGAATGAGAGTCAAACGAGTGGGGTAGTCGAACGTGTGGTAGTAGCCGGAGCTGTAACGAGTGACGAGATGAGGTGAAAACGAGAGTAATACAAGATGAGACGAGACGATGAGAACGTTATTCTTTCTTCGAGTGCGAAAAGAGGTGATCCTGAATGAAAGCAGTTTATTGGATGCCCTTCTAGGCCAATGGGCAAGGCCTTTTATGTGTTTTCTGTATGTAGTTCAAGCAAACGAAAAAGGGAAGTCTTTGAAGACAATGCTAGAAAGCACTGCCCCTAGGACATCCTAAAGTAGTGTGAAACGAAGGAAAAAGGGGATGTGAGGGTTCAACTGAGGAGGCGCTTCACCGGCAACGCTCCGAACAGCTTGGCCTCGCGCATGACGTCACTCGATAGTCCATAAAAGAGGGGAAGGGGCGGTGGAAGGGTGATGGCGTGCTGATAGGCGTCGTCTCATAGCACCGTTTAGTAGAAAGTCTGAAAAGAGAGCTAAAAGATGTAAGTAGACTAAAAGTAAGCACTGCCAAAAGATTGTTATGAAGGTCCCAACAGCGGGAGATACCAACATGTACAAGTCCATACACCTCGAAAGGCTGTCCAATTGATGCCTTCAGCTGAGGACACGTCAGAGTCGGTGATCGAGGCGATATTGGTTTTGCGAGAAGGCGGGACGTCGGGTTTGATGGAGTCGAGACGTCCCAATCGGGTCGAGGTTTAGGGCAGGCGCGAAGGCGAGTTCGAAGACGAAAGTGGCCGAATTCGAGGGTGCAGGTAAGATCCACCTTACATCGCCCTCGGGGTGCCTGTGACGATGACTGTCCCATCCTCTGGCTTCCCTATCCGCTCAATTGTTGAGAAGCGTGACCCGGATCTAGCGGACCGGTCATCTCGAAAACATCGACGGACCTGCTCCGTTTTGCACACTGGGCATGCATGATTCGGAGCAGCTTCGATCGAAGGATCGCACATCCGAGTCGGCGGGAAGCGACTGGCGCATTTCGCGTAAGCCATAAGCCTGAAGATTGCAGCGCGACGTTCTATTCCAACTCAAGAAGTGAAACCAAACGTACGCTTGCCGGAGGTCGTCTTTCCGAAGGTATGCTCGTGCATTTTAGAAGGGTTTGGGCGGCTAGCGAGAGTCCCAGGATGCCTCAGCTGGAGATGCGCTGATGCTGGTAAACAAGCGATGATCGATGGCCCGGTGAGTTCGAAAACACCAGGTCATCGGCGCCCGGCCCTGCCACGCAAACTCAAGGGACGCATCGATTAAGTCGAGATTCACTATAAGGAGGCGCGTGGCATCATTCGTAGATCTTCGCTTGCCTGTCAAAGGGGTGTGACATTTCGGTTCGGAGGTGTAAGTCCTATGAAATGCTCGAAGGATCAGAGATCGCAGAGGCCACAGATGTTGATGGCTTATAACATGTATTTTTCGCTTACCTTGTTCAGGTCAAAAATGAATTTCACTCGGAGCGGCGAGTGCTCAAACAGCACAAAAAACGTGTCGAACGCCCCGCACGAGGGTCGAGGTGTCTCAGAAGCGAGATGCAAGTTATGGATGACGGGGTATCAGCCTCTGCGTGCTGCTGTCCGCACAGTAGTTTCTCGTCCTCGATACATACATGGCTGTGAGTCCTGAATGAACTTGGCCAGCGGCACCGAACTACCGTCCTTGAAGTAAAAAATGAGAGAGACCGGTCGCGATGGTGAAGCGAACTTACCATTGTGCCTGGGCCCCGGTCCCAAGGATGTTGGCATCGGGTAAATACGGGCATCCGTAGCCAACGGCGACGTCGAATAGACTGTCCAGGACTCGATAACTTACCGGGTGAGACAGTCTGGTGTAAAGGTTATCAGATCCTTGTTGACCTCGGGATCATACAGGAAGTGGTTGTACGGCCATGAGAAATGGGTCAACTCACCAGATGTTCGGCGTAATCGCGAAGCCGCTGGTAGATAAAATAGCCGTTGTACACGTCATCCTGTTCGATTTAGTTTGGAGCAGGGTCCCTGGATCTCATTGAGTCGTAGCGAGGTACGGGGGCGACTCTCGATCAGCGTGTCTACCGTTTGCACGAATTTCTCGACGACCGAGATATATGCCAGTAGAAGAAGAAAATGTGTTCCCCTTCTAGTCTCTACGCAAAAGATCCCAAGTCTCGGCACGTGTTGAGGACGTTGAGGAATGGCCTAGACACGCTCAGCTCTGGCGTCGGTAATTACAGACTACCCACACATCATTCTTTGGTGAATAGGGATTTCAAACCAGAAAATGACATTGATTTGGACGCGCGCAAGACGAACTCGTGTCATTTGTCATCAAACTTCGAACACGTGCTACAGCCACAAAGCATCTAACGATGATACAGCGACCCGACCCAGAGAGAATCTGTTTAATCCTCTATCACCCCCCTGATAACTCAGACCCTTTATGTCTTGATATACCCACAAGTGAGCCAGCCACATTTTGTCTACGCCCAAGAAAATATTTGCGATACTTGGATGGTGTGTGCTTGGCGTTGAAGGAAATGTAGCCAAGGTTTCTCCAGGAGAGGTAGTAGATGACATTGGAGACGAAGGGGCCCTTGAGGACCAAGGTGTTTATCAATATTGCTATAGCTCGGCTGAAGGTAATTGGCTTTTTATCAATGCCTACATTGCAACCTAACTTTCCATGCAGGTCATCCATTAAGGCATGCCGTGGACCTCTACGCCATCACACGAAGTCCCACACCTGATATAACTGATGCTTCATCATCCCTGATTTCTTTGTGCGAAGAGCAGTTCCGTGAAATCCTTGAACGTCGTGATGGAGGTTGCATATTCTCACGTGGCTCTCCTGCTATCTGTGTGGCGGCACATATCATCCCGTGTGTACTTGGAGACAAGGTGAGCACAGTTCAATTTACACATAAAATGAAATTAACATCCCTCAGTGGTTTCAGTCATTGATCCGCAGCCGCAATGCATATGACGAAGATGTGACGGATCTTCATTCCGTTGATGATGTTCGGAACGGATTCCTAACAACCATAACCATGCAATACTATTTTGAGAAACAGTTCCTTGCCATATTGAAGGTGGTACTGTCTAGGCCGGGTTCAATTTTATACTATACTGACTTGGCACGATTTCTGAAGACACCCAATCCAGTGTTAGGAATTGATGATGTGCCACATAAAGAGCGCCCTCTCTACGATGATCTGGAGCATCCTTCTGGCGAACGACTCACTCCTCAGTTTCTCAAAGCTGGTAAAAATCGTGTATTCATGGAAGAGGAACGTTGGTTTGGGGCAGATGCTGCGTTCAAAATTGGTACCATCTTCCTAAGCCCTCAGCACTTTTACTTCATTATTCCTATGGCGCCGCTGTTCTAAAGCGCTGGGGTGTTCATCTCCAAGTCCTCTCTGGTCATGACCGACGTGTTCCAAGTCCTGACGCCACAGTGTCAGTCGCACCCACAGATGTTTCGTCGGAACTTTCATCTTATATTCAGCAATGGGCAAGTGAAGTTTCACATGCTTTGAGCCCTTGATGCTTCTTATGTAGTATTCACAACTTGAAATCGCTTACTGGTAGCTTCCATCTTACCAAGTCGGCTTATTTTTATAAGTTAGAAGGGATTTGCCAGTTCTAGACCGCTGGTGCAGTTGCTAGAGCGCAAATTTAATCTCCGAGTCGAAAATAAAAGAGCGAAATTTGAAATGAAAAACGCGCGCGCGAAGAGAAATGGAACGAAAGGGGCAATACTTATGCCTTACTCTGTTTATTCGAAGTATAATGATGAAACAGAGTCTAAGACTCTGTTGCAGGCCGAAACGGCCGCTCGGTCCGTAAGTGAGGTGAGCAATCGTCACCTGCGCATGAGACTACTAGTAAGTGACTATATAAACAGAGGTGTATCATATGTGAAACATGAAGTGGTATCGTAGTTGACGGCTGTGGGCAACCACCCCCAACGGAGAGCGTTCTTTATCCATGCCATGTCGCCCTCGGGGTGCCCGTGACGATGAGTGTCCTGTCCTCTGGCTTCCCTACCCGCTCAATTGTTGAGAAGCGTGACCCGGATCTAGCGGACCGGTCATCTCGAAAACATCGACGGACCTGCTCCGTTCTGCACACTGGGCATGCATGACTTGGAGTAGCTTCGATAGAAGGATCGCACATCCGAGTCGGCGGCAAGCGACTGGCGCATTTCGTGTGAGCCATAAGCCTGAAGATTGCAGCGCGACGTTCTATTCCAACTCAAGAAGTGAAACCAAACGTACGCTTGCCGGAGGTCGTCTTTCCGAAGGTATGCTCGTGCATTTTGGAAGGGTTTGGGCAGCTGGCGGGAATCCCAGGATGCCTCAGCCTGAGATGGCCAGACGAACAAGACTCGACTCGCACCAACCGGGACCGCTCCTCTCGCAGCTTCTCGCACTCGTCCAACCCACCGGCCATCCTTCTCTGCACCGCCATCCCCTCACGCACTGACGACGTCCGCACTTGGTCCGATCAACAAAGTTGCCTTCGAGTGCCTCTCGAATACGTTTTTGGCTCTGGCAGCTGCACCGGGCTCGTTGGCGTCGTCCTGGTCAACGCGGCTGGAGCACCGTATAGAGTGCCCTCGCTTGCAGGGGCGGTCCCGTCTGCACGTGCGGCAGTGTGGGACGTCGCGGTGAGTGTGCTATGGGGTGTCGGCACCGTCTGGACGGGAACAACGGTACGTCTCCCCTTTCCAACACGCGAGAACTACACACCTGATTACTGCTGGGTTCGTAACAGGTCCCGGAGGAAGCGCAGGTGCGAGCGCTGATGTGGCTGTGCGATGCGCGCGGACGACGATGACGACGCGGTTTGTGTAAAGTGCGTCGGTGCGCTCGCGCAGTACCCAGACCCCGCATCTCTCGACGCGAATCGCGTGATCGCCACTTACTTGCTCTGCTTGCTCATCCCTGGACGCACGGGGACTGAGTCGATGCTGTATTCTGAACCACACCTTCTGACCGTGTGTCAAGTGCCGATGTAGCTTCATCATGAAGTAGAATGTGGGGGTCCGACGCAATCGTAACCCGCTGTTTTTGGCCGCCAGAGAGAAGGAATCCACGCTCGCCGACCACTGTATCGTAACCAAGGGGAATCTTCGAGATGAACCCATCTGCGTTAGCTTTGATGCAGGCTTCCTTGACAAGTTAGAACTTTTCTTCAAGCGATGCATTTGGATGATGAGTGTTGACCAGACTGACTATTATTATACTGTGACACTACTAGCACACACAATTAAGATAGAGGCTTGTAAAAAAACTTTTGAGTAACTTGTCGACTTGTTGGCCTTGACAAGCCCGAAGAGTCGGCAAGAAATTTGTTAAAAGTTGCTGATAAAGTAACACCGGCCCCATTCTGGCCCGAAATCCCTGAGATCACGTGTGTGAGACGGGGGAGACGTAGGACATCCTGACCTAGACGCGCTCAGCTCGGGCGTCGGTAATGACAGACTATCCGCATACCATCATTCTTTGGTAAAATGAGGGTTTCAAAACTAGAAAATGACAAAGATCTGGAGACGCGCCATCACGAACTCGTGTGATTTGTCATTATCTTCGAACACACGTTTGATGTCTACAGCAACGAAGGCACGATGGCACAATTACCCGACCCAGAGAGAATTCGATTAATACTCTATCGCCCCTCCGACAACTCAGACCCTCTATGTCTTGATATACCCACAAGCGCGCCAGCCTCATTTTGTCTACACCCAAGAAAATATTTGCGATATCTTGGATGGTGTGTGCTTGGGATTGAAGGACATGTAGCCAAGGTCTCTCCAGGAGAGGCAGTAGATGACATTGGAGACGAAGGGACCCTTGAGGATCAAGGTGTTTATCAATATTGCTATAGCTCAGCTGCAGGTAATTGGTTTTTTTATCATACCTGCGTCGTGTCCCTAACTTTCCATGAAGGTCATCCATTAAGGCATGCAGTGGACCTCTGCACCATCACACGAAGTCCCACACCCGAGATAACTGATGCCTCATCATCCCTACTAGTATCTTTGTCCGAAGAGCAGCTCCGTGAAACCCTTGAACGTCGTGATGGACAGTGCGTATTCTCGCGTCTCCCTCCTCGTATCTGTGTGGCAGCGCATATCATCCCGTGTTTACATGGAGACAAGGTGAGCACAGGTCTATTTAATCACATAAAAATGAATATTAACATCCCTCAGTGGTTTCAGTCACTAATCCACAACCGCGACGCATACGATGAAGACGTGACGGATCTTCATTCCGTTGATGATGTTCGGAATGGATTCCTAACAATGAAAACCATGCAATACTATCATGAGAAACAGTTCCTTGCTATTTTGAAGGTGGTACTGTCTAGCCCTGGGTCCAATTTATACTACTGTATACTGACGTTTTTTTGAAGACACCCAATCCAGTGCTAGGAATTGATGATGTGTCACATAAAGAAGGACGGCCACTCCCGATGGTCTGGAGTATCCTGCTGGCGAACGTTTTACTCCCCAGTTTCTTAAAGATGGTGAACATCGTGTATACATGGAAGGGGAGCATTGGTTTGGGGCAGATGCTGTGTTCAAAATTGGTACAATCTTCCTAAGCCCTCAGCACTTTTACTTCATTATTCCTATGGTGCCGCCGTTCTAAAGCGCTGGGGTGTTCATCTTCAAGTCCTCTCTGGTCATCACCGACATCTTCCAAGTCCTGATGACACAGTGTCAGTTGCACCCACAGGTACTTCTTTGGAACTTTCATCTTATATTCAGCAATGGGCAAGTGAAGTTTCAAGTGCTTTGAGCCCTTGATGCTTCTCACCTACTATTCACAACTTGAAATCACTTAGAGTTGCTTCCATTTGACCATAGTTAGCCTCTGGTAGAAGGAGCTTGACGCTGATGCAGTTGCTAGTGCAAATTTTATCTCCATGTCAAGAGTGAACGAGATAGCAAAACAAAAAACGTGTGCGAAGAGAAAGGGAATGAAAGGGGCAAAAACTTATGCCCTTACTCTGTATAATGATGAAACGAGAGTCGAAGACTCTGTTGCCGGCCAAAACGGCCGCTCTGTCCGTAGTGAGGTGAGCAATTGTCACCTGCGTGAGACTACTAGTAAGTGACTATATAAACAGAGGTGTATCATGTGTGAAACATGAAGTGGTATTGTAATTGACAGCTGTGGGCAATCACCCCAACGGGGAGCGTTCTTATCCACGCCATGTCACCCTCGGGGTGCCTGTGACGATGACTGTCCCTTCCCTCCGTGCTCAGCGCTCAAGTGTTGAGAAGCGTGACCCGGATCGAGCGGACCGGTCATCTCGAAAACATCGACGAACCTGCATGTTCTGCACACTGGGCATGCGCCAGTCGCTTGCCGCCAACTCGGATGTGCGATCCTTCGATCGAAGCTGCTCCGAGTCATGCATTTCGCGTAAGCCATAAGCCTGAAGATTGCAGCGCGACGTTCTACTCCAACTCAAGAAGTTAAATGAAATGCTCGGGGATCAGAGATCGCAGAGGCCACAGATGTTGATGGCTTATAACATGTATTTTTCGCTTACCTTGTTCAGGTCACAAATGAATTTTCACTCGGAGCGGCGAGTGCTTAAACAGCACAAAAAACGTGTCGAACGCCCCAGCACGAGGGCGATGTGTCTTAGAAGCGAGATCGAAGTTATGGTCGACTTGAGGGGGTATCAGCCTCTGCGTGCTGCTGTCCGCACAGTAGTTCCTTGTCGTCGGCTCATACATGGCTGTGAGTCCTGAACGAACTTGTCCAGCGCCGAACTACAGTCCTTGAAGTCAAAAAAGAGAGAGACCAGTCGCGATGGTGAAGCGAACTTACCAGTGTGCCTGGGTCCTGGCCCCGAGGATGTAGGCATCCCGCATATACGGGTATCCGTAGCCAACGGCGACGCGGACGTCGGATAAAATTGTCCCAGGACCCGGCGAGTGACCGGGTGGACGATGTGGTGTAAAGGTTATCGGATCCTTATAGACCTCGGGATTGTACAGGAACTGTTTGTGCGGCCGTGAGAGATGGGTCAACTCACCAGATGTCCGGTGTAATCGCGAAGCGCGAAGCCGCTGGGGGATAAAACAGCCGTTGTATACGTCACCCTGCTCAATTTAGTATGAAGAAGTGTGGAGTAAGGGGTCGCTGGAATCGTAGCGAGGTACGGGAACGAGTCTCGCTCAGCGAATGTGTGTAGTCTGTCAATACCTGCGCCAGAGCTGAGCGTCGCTAACCGTTCTTCGAATTCTTCGGAACATGTCCATGGCGAGGAGGACTACACCGCGGAGACAGACCTCGATAAGAATGACTGTAACTTGAGCCCAGTCTTCAACACGTGCCGAGACTTCGGATTTCTTAGCGTGGAAAAGACTGGACGGGGAACACATTTCTTCTTCCACAGGCTCTACATATCTCAGTCGTCGCGAAAATTCATGAAAAAGTTGGCACTAGGGGTTTCAAAACCAGCAAATCACTAGTCAAGACGAACTCGTGTGATTTGTCATAATCTTCACACACTTCCAGTCAGCCACGAAGCCACCACTATGGCACAACTACCCAACACAGATAGAATTCGTCTAATCCTCTATTGCCCCCCTGATGGCTCAGACCCTTTGTGTCTTGATATACCCAGAAGCATGCCAGCCTCATTTTGTCTGTGCCCAAGAAAATATTTGCGGTATCTTGGGTGGTGTGTGCTTGGAATTGAAGGACACGTAGCCAAGGTTTCTCCAGGAGGGGCAGTAGATGACATTGGAGACGAAGGGGCCCTTGAGGACCAAGGTGTTTATCAATATTGCTATAGCTCAGCTGAAAGTAATTGGTTCTCCATCAATGCCTACATCGTGACCCTAACTTTCCGTGAAGGTCATCCATTAAGGCATGCAGTAGACCTCTGCACCATCACACGAAGTCCCACACCTGAGATAACTGATTCCTCATCATCCCTGGTCTCTTTGTCCCAAGAGCAGTTCCGTGAAATCCTTGAACGTCGTGATGAATGTTGCATATTCTCACGTCACCCTACTTTTATCTGTGCGGCAGCGCATATTATCCCATGTATACTTGGAGACAAGGCGAGCACAGTCCCATTTTATCACATAAAAATGAGCGTTAACATCCCTCAGTGGTTTCAGTCATTGATCCGCAGCCGCGATGCATACGATGAAGACGTGACGGATCTTCATTCCGTTGATGATGTTCGGAATGGATTCCTAACAGCCAAATTCATGCAACACTATTTTGAAAAACAGTTCCTTGTTATATTGAAGGTGGTACTGTCTAGGCCTGGGTCCAATTTTATACTATACTGACTTGGTGCTTCTTCTGAAGACACCCAATCCAGTGCTAGGCATTGATGATGTGCCACATAAAGAAGGACGGCCACTCCCCGATGGTCTGGAGTATCCTGCTGGTGAACGGTTTACTCCTCAGTTTCTCAAAGATGGTAGAAATCGTGTATGCATGGAAGCAGAGTATTGGTTTGGGGAAGATGCTGCGTTCAAAATTGGTACCAATCTTCCTAAGCCCTCAGCACTTTTACTTCATTATTCTTATGGTGCCGCTGTTCTAAAGCGCTGGGGTGTTCATCTTCAAGTCCTCTCTGGTCATGACCGACATGTTCCAAGTCCTGATGATGACATAGTGTCCATCGCACCTGTTGGTATTTCTTTGGCACTTTCATCTCATATCCAGAAATGGGCAAGTGAAGTTGCATACGCTTTGAGCCATTGATGCTTGTCATGTAACTTACGACCATGCCCTCGGAAAGCAAAAGACCGAAGGTTATATTGTGCTTGAACGTGGTCTCGCCACCATCCCTCTCGCAGGCATTGATGTTCCTTTCCACTCGCGTTACCTCTGGTCTGGCGTCATGCCCTTCCGTGCATGTGAGTGTAGTTTTGCTTTTCGCTTTCGCTCAATCTAAGTGACCCTTCAGACCTATCGGAGAACATCCCATCCACTCTCCTGGACCCGTCGCTTCTCCAAGGCGTCTATATCCTTAACTTAATTGCATCGCCCTTCGCCGTCAACAAGGCCTATGCCGAACTCATCTATAACCCACATCATCTCCACGGCTCTCGAACGTTCTTCGCAAGTGGGATGAAGAACACTGGGATGCCCCCGAACAACGGCAGAGGTTCGCCTGCGCTACGCTTCCCACGCTGTCATCCTGACCCCGCTGTCCCTAATCCCCATTGCAACGGCGAAAATGTGATGGATATTCGATCCGTCAGTGACATAAGGAACGTTATTTTACTGGAATAAAATCTCCATACATATTTTGATGATGGGAACCTGGCGATAATGAAGGTAATCCGGGCCCGGGTCCAATTTTATAGGATACTAACAAACTTTGAAGAACCGACATGTTCTAAGTCATGATGCACAGTGTCCGTCGCACCTATTGGTATTTCTTTGGCACTTTCATCTCATATCCAGCAATGGGCTAGTGATGTTTCATACGCTTTGAGTCATTGATGCTTTGAAACCGCTTACTAGTGGCTTCCATCTCACCACATTGGCTTCTGCTGCTGCAAAGTTGGACAATGGCAAGGGAGATTGATCATGGGTTGAGCAGGTAAAATTGAAGTTGAGTCAGGTAAAGCATGCAAGTATTCAAACGTAGGAACAGGACTATATGGTAGAGATGAGTGTGAAAAGGACAATGGAGAGAGCACCGAGCCCTTCCACAGCGAGATTTAGCACACATTTAAAATCACTAACGGGCCTGCTCCGCTCTGCAAACCGGGCATGCACGACTCGGAGCAGCTTCGATCGAAGGATCGCACATCGGCGGCAAGCGACTGGCACATTTCGCCTGAGCCTTATTATTGCAGCGCAACGTTCTATTCCAATTTGAGAAGTGAAACCAAACGCAGGTCGTCTTTATGAAGGTATGCCAGAGTATTTCAGAAGGCCTGGGGTTTGGGTCAGCTAGAGGGAGTCCCGGGATGCCTGCGCTGGCGCTGGTGAACAAGCGACGATCGGCTACCCAGTAAGTTCGAAAACATTAGACCATCGGCGCCGGCGGGCCCTCCCACGCAAACTCAAGGGACGCATTGACCAAGTCGAGATTCACTATAAGGTGGCGCGTTCGTAGATCTTCGCTTGCCTGTCAGAGGTTGTAATAGTGGTATTCGGAGGTGCATGTCCTATCAAGCTTTTCGCTTACCTTGTCCAGGCCATTTTCACTGGGAGTGGCGAGTCAGTAGCAAGTGCCTAAAAAGCGCCTCCGCAGGCCGTGCTTGGCCTCATGTGATTCAGAGAGAGCTTTATGCTATTGGCTGATAGTCGCACTCTTGAACGTGACCTCCGAACGTCTTCTCTTCTCTACGAATCATGGCAGATCCTCGTGAAAAAGTTGTTAATATGAACCCTGCAGGTTTGTCACTTTTCCCTTGGCCTTCGCCATTTTCACCAACGTGGACTTTAGATGATCGCTTCAACGTGAAACGGGATAGGGAAAAGCCCGAACCCGCTGATAGCTCAGCAGCTCTCTTCACAATGTATTCCCAAATGGCGGAAATAGAACACAAGGAGACAGCTGAACGCTGGCAAAAAGATGCAGATGGCATTCTCATCTTTGTGAGTCCTCAGCTTTGCTTTCACATTTCTTCACACGTAATGTCAAAAACGATAGACCGGTCTATTCTCTGCTGCTGTTGCGGTGTTGGTCTCGGTGACCGTCCTCGACCTCAAGCAGCCAAGTTTTCAGGATACGTCGACATTCTATCTCGGGAACATCTATCTGCTTCTTGCCGGCGCCAACGGTTCTCATCCATCCATACCTGTTCCAGTTATGCCACCGCCGCTATCCCCCTCAAATTACATCAAATGGGTCAATGCGCTCTGGTTCTTGAGCTTGAGTATAAGCCTTACCTCTGCCATGCTGGCAACGATATTACAGCAGTGTGCCCGTCGATACCTCCGGATCACTCAGAGGCCTCAATACAGTCCACACGATGGGGCTCGGATTCGTGCATTCTTTGCCCGTGGCGTCGATTTGATGCGTTTTTCGTGGATGGTCGAAGCGATACCCACCATGATACACATCTCCCTCTTCCTGTTCTTTTCCGGCCTTCTCTTATACCTCTTCAATACCAGTCACTTTGTTTTTTGTGCCGTAGTCTGGTGGATTGCAGCTTCTGCTGTGGCCTACTTAGTGATAACATTTATGCCAATTCGCCGGCTGGATAGCCCATACCACGCACCGCTTTCTCCGCTGGCCTTTTGGGTTTATGCCGCCATATCATATTTGGTTGTCTTGGTTCTCCCCCATCTTATCTGGCTGAAGGGCAAGACATTGGAACACTTTCAATGCCTGGCAGACAAATATCTCGCAGCATGTTCGCATCAAGGTATGGACAAGATGGCAGAACTGGATGCCCGGGAACAGTCACCGGACATAGACAGCTTCATCCTGAAGTGGACGTTTGAAGCTCATTCCTTGGCCTCGGATTATCAGCTGGACAAGTTTTTCGAAGGCTTTCTTGCCTTTTATGACTCGGTCCGGACCATCCCGGATCAACAACGCCGTCTCGCAACTTTGGGCTCCGGAGGGTTTGCATCTGCTTTGGCTGCATTCTTGAATCGTTCTTTGCTATCTAATTCAGTCTCCGATTCCGTCAAACGAGCCCAATTCATAACGTGCGTGAAGGTCGCCGATGCAATCCATGTTACGGCCTTATGGGACCTACTTTCCCTGACTGCGGTCCAAAATGTGGTGCAAACCGTTGAGACGGGGCTTTCTCTCAGACGCCGGAGTAGACCCGACGAGGAGATTGGTTTGTGTGCACAAACTATTGTTGCCGACATCATCGCAAAAGTCCAGCGAAGAGACGACAACGACGCCAATTGGATTACACTCGTTGTGGCCCAATTGGACAAACCGGAAGATGAAATCCGACGGTACCTCGCACATGGCGATAGCGTGTTACTTGCCAACTTGGTCCATATCACTAGCCAGATCTTCAAGGCTTCTTCTGGCATCACTCGGGATATGGCTGGCGACGCGGCATCGTACATCCTACAATTACCCTACGAATTCGACGTGCAAAACACCCTTCCTGAACTGCAGCACTGCTTCTGTGACTTGTGGAATGAAATCATTCCAATCGCGAAGGAGAATGGGGATTCAAGCGTTCCTCACTTTATTCTCTACATGATTCGCAAAATTTACATCGACTTACATTATCAAGGCACTGGTGATGCCTCGACCGATCCCTTTGACAAATTCCGGGTATCAATGTATCCTGATTGCAGTAACCCAGACCATCGCTCCTCAAAAAGAGCCGGCACTTCCTTGGCTGCGTGGCATCCCGCCAATACTACCCCACACCCCCGAGATCCGTCCTCATCTAGTCATGTCTCTGACATGCAGGCAATTACTCTCTCTCCAGTCGCTCCTGAAAACCCTACCCCTCCTGTCCCCTCACAGCATGTAGATGGAGTTAGCACCGCTCCGCAACACGGCGAAGCAAACATCGTATCTGACCCCTCATTACTTCTATTCACCCGCAGCCTTCTCCATGATCCTCCTCAATGAACGAATCGGACCGTCTCTCGCGCCGGACGAACATCTTCATCTTCATTTCCAATTGCCGCCTTCCTACCCATTTGTCTGCAAGTGACATCCTCTGTTGCTATAGCCGCCGCAATTTCAGGACCGTATAAATATTTCCAACAGGAGCGTTTCTAATCCGTTATGACCCCCTCATTAACCCCGCCACAGCTGTCGGAACCGTCAGCTCCGTATGTCGTTCCAATCGGGACGTGAACCGTGAACCATCAGAGAATCCATCTTAATCTCTACATGGTTGAGGTGAGTCGTGCCAGTGGCTCATTGATATATTCTGCCTAGACGAGCTCTGCCATGAGGTCGCTCCGCCTTACGGTAATTTTTTGGGGTTCTTTACAACTTTTTCAAACAAATGGATCCTATTTCTTATTCGTTGGGATTTTACTCCCTGTATTTGTTCACACCCTATGTCCTCGCCGATTAAATGGTTCGTTTTCTGTTCCCGGTTTCATGTGATTTGTCATGTATAGCTGTCGTAAGTGGTCGAGAAAGATACAGAACTTTGCCCAGACTGAAGCACCTCGAGTGTGGATTCACGGAATTGCCTTCGCGCCTTCAGTTCCCGATGCAGAATCTCTAAAGTATTAAACAGAAGAATACTTTCACCTACGGTTCAATTAGTGAGATGGGCGCCCATGCAACCAAGCCAAGCCGGCTCGGGATGGCTTACTTGGTCTTGACTATGTTCCGCAACTTGTAAACGGCGCGATTCCAGTACAGTACGAGGAGAGGTCGCAGTGGCCCGGAAGAGCGAGTAACTCTAGCTACCGCTCGGCAAATTCAGAGGTGACTCGGACGCCGTTGCCTCGCCCGCTCTCCTCTGACCTGCTCCCGCTCCTCTGGCTTGCTCAATTACCCGCACAGGCTTCTCGCGGTAGTGCTTCCGTCTGCGTGCTGGCATCTGTTTAGCCCGCTGGCCTCACTTTCTGCCAGTGGCCACCTCACGACAGCTTGAACTGGCATCTCTCTCTCTCCGTTTCTATTTTCCGTTCCTGACTCACATCTCAACGGCGTCGCCTATACTCGATGCCTACTTTGGGCCACCCAATCCGTTACTCTGTGAGCAAATTCTGTACTTCGTTCTCTTGAGCGGGACACCAAGCACTGGCTCAAGTTGAGTTAACTTATTATTCCTCGGACGTATTATGTAATATTCCTGATACGTTCGTCCTCGTGGCCGTCGCGCCTTCTTGGCGTGGCTGCCTCAAGAAAAGCAGCCCCTCTAGCCATGCGGAAGTCTACTAATCTAATCCTCCCATTCCCGCTCACCTCACGCAGATCTCATAACGACTACCCTATCCGCGACAATCCACATCACAACGTTTCTGATGTCCAGACGACCTCAGCCGAAAACTAACGTCGCGCGTATGCTACTCTTTACTTGATCTAGGGTACTAAGCATACAGATTAACCGCCTTACAGGGTTCAAGTTCCTCAGGCGTTCACTCTTCGACCTCTTTCGCAAAGACAAATTGTCCCAAATCGGATCACCCGAGTCAGAGCCCCAAGATAGCCAGACAGCCCCCGGTGGCAAGAAAATTCCATCGGAGACTGCTGAAACTGCGGAATGTGAGCGAAACCTCACGTGGAAGGAATGGCGTCAGCGGTGGAAAGAACAATCCTAATTTCGCCAGATTCGGTGTTGATCATCGGATTATCCCAATGACGGAAGGACCAGACGTTCTCATTTCGTAAGTAACTTATCTGCCCTCTACACCGTTGCTCTGTAAATTCATTTAGGCGCTCGACTTACCTTTGTCGGTTTGTTTAGGTGCTCGATGCATCTCCTCTGTCATTATTTAGGTACTTGAAGCACCTCCTCGTCGACTCAATTCAGGTACTTGGCGTACCTCTGCCGAAATGTTTAGGTGCTCGACGCACCTCTGTCAATTTTAGTTTATGTACCCAACGTACCTTCTCTGTTGATTTATTTTGGTACTGCTTACATGTTCGACGTACTTCCCCTGTGGATTTATTTAGGTTCTTGACGTATCTGTTTTGTCGATTTAGGTGCTCGATGCACTTTATCATTTCCAGCGTTTTCCGTCCTGCGCGATCTCTGCCAACTCATCACTGGTCAGCTACTGAAGTTTCCGAGCTGGAAGAGATTGACCGTACTGTTGTCAATATTTGTAAGGCACATCTCATCAATTCCTGGCTGGTGTGCCACACACTTCTGTGGTTTTAGAGTGGATGCGCTCGAACGTGCGTCCTTTTCTCTGTCAGCTCTGAATGGAAGTAAAGTGGTGATGTCTTACCAATGCATATTTCACCGTTTCTACTTGGTTGTCTTGCCGAGGGGTAGGCCATATCACGCCTCACTGGGTCCTCTTTACATGCTGGTGAACGCAAGGAGCTTCTTCAGTGCATAGCTTATGATGAAGTTCGGCACCCGCACCTGACGCCGGCACTTGGCACCATTTGAATATTAAGTAGTTCTTATAAGCCGAAACATGCGTTCGCCTCAAGGATGTCACGCGTTCACCTCGAGGAACTGAGTTTTGATGCGTCGCCATTGGTTAGCGACACGCGTTTTCTTTTCTAACTTCTAAACCCGATCGGATCTAATGAACTCCCACATCCCCACTACTATCGTCGGATAACCTCAACCGACTTCTGTCACGTGGGATAAACGGGCGCGCTCAGCCCTGTGAGATGCGGGTTTGAGAAATGCGCAGGAAGCCATATTGTTTAATATAAGAAGGTGAGGGTCTTTCGGAAATGTATCATCCAGGCCAGGTTGCTAAAGACGGTGAAAGTGGGCCCGCATGGCCCAGCATGTTCCTCCGGTGGCCCTAGCCAGACGCAGCGCCATGTCTCACGAGAGCCGCTCTGCCTACTCTGGCGCCAAAGATGACGTCGATGGAGGGGGATGGTAGGAATGAGGCGGCGCCCACGGGTTGTTAGTAGATTGTGTGATCGTGTGCGTGGGCACTTGGAAGGGTCGTGATGTCAGTGCATAGGCATCCAAGTGTTCAATTGATGGCACGCTAAGACTTCCTCTGTCAAGGTGTGTTCTATGATATACATGCAAAAGAAAAGTCTGGGTGATATTGTGATTCCATAAATCCGAGTGATGTACTAATTGACAACCTGCGATCCATTTACAAGCACGGAACCGTGCTTGGCATCTCGCCCATTCATGGCCTTGGCGGCATCTTCTCCATCCTCTCACTCGACTTCTAAGCATCGCTTTGATGTGATAGCGACAGTTGCGCCGCAGGGAGAAAACTCCCGCGAGTGTGCCGTGAAGGCCGGGGTGGTGGCGCGCTGACAAAGTCGGCAAAGGAGACAGTACTCCCTGCTAATGGGATGGGCAGAGGTTGCGTTGCCGTTGGCCACGTTGAAGGGGGAGATGCTGTGCACCTAGTAGAGGAGGCGGCGTGCCGTAAAAGGAGCCCGGATCAACGTTCGCATCGATACCATCCTCGCCATCCTCAACATCGGGGGCTGGGGAGCTGTGAGTAAAGACTTTCACGAATATGCCTCCCAAGCCCGTGACGTCCATACGGTGGTGTGAGAGAGGGAGGGGAGAGTTGGCGAAGGTGGTAGGCAAAGGAGTATAGGAGCGTGGCAACATAAAAATAGAATGAGAGAGAAATCCAGATCATGGGGTACGGACCTCGAACAACCCAACCAGCCAAGGATGATGATCGTCATTACTACACACGCTCAGCTGCAGCTGCGCGTTCATCGGGAGACATTGTCTGGTGCTCGCCAATGTAAGTATCGATAAGTGCCTGTTGTGCTGGGGAGTTTGCATTGCGTCGTGCACGGTAAAAAAAAACGGCCCAGATGGTGTTGAGGTGATGATCGGTGAAAAATAAGTGAGCATCTGTTTCGGGTTCTCCTCAGGCTAGTCGGAAACGAGAAGTGAGAAAGATAGGAAGGAGTAACGAACGTGATTTACGGCAGGAATTCCTCAAATGAGCGCCAGGGGCAAGGACGGAATATGTAGAGGGTAAGTTAAGTTGAGCGGCATTGTAGCATAGGTCGAGCATAGATTGTACTGAGGCCTTCAGTTGCACGGGATATGGAACGCAAGACTTCCGAGACTAGGGAGAACGACTTTTGACATGCAGTGTGCTCTTGGTCTTTATAGGATGTCGTGCAATGCTGATGTGAGAGGGCCTTATGGAGAGTGTATAGGGATACGACTTGAGACTTCATATCGTAGGTGTTTAGGGTTGCCAGAGGAAGTTCCCGTCTAAGGTGATTTCCATAATCAGACCCAGGACCGCTGCACGGAGGAATACAGGATGCTTTTGGTTTCGCCTTGCTCCCCCCGAGACGTACAAAGGCTGTCGGACTAAGGAACATGGGAAGCGAGAACGAGGTGCGTACAGAGATATGCAGAGATGGGCATTCCAGGAGACTAGTGTCGGAAGAGGAGGGAACGAGTTGACAGCTCGACTGCAACCGTGACTGGAACTACCACCCACTAGTAAAAGGCTAGTCCCGAGCCAGCCACTCAAAATTCACACGCTTGCGTTTCGTTCCTCTTTATTTCCAGCTGCAAAATTTCCAGTTCCTTTATGACGAGCTCCATCGCATATGCAATCACCAAGATATTATTGTCGACATTTCATGGCTCTTGTTTCAATGTAAAGTAAAAATGTTGCAGACCCGATGAGATCGCCCATAAACGCCCACGGATATAGGATTCTCCCTTGGCATGAGTCCCGCGTGGCACCTGGTCACGCAGCCATACTCTGCAGAAGCAATTTTCTGGACTGTGCAGCTCATTCCTCGGCTTATCAAAACCTGGCGTACCAAGTCCACCGAGGGCCTCTCACCCTGGCTCGTGTAAGCCCCCCTCCCTTCTTCAGAGAGATCAAGTAGTACACTGGCCGTAGTAACTTCCACAAACTGACCAATTTTCGCAACTTACGATTCGCGCTCAACAAAACAACGGATGCCTCTGGGGCATCGCGGCGCTCCCGCGCGGCGTTTACGTCATCGTGCAGCATCGACTCTTCGGGATCTTTGCTCTGCTCTCGTGGGGCCAGTGTCTGTTCTATGGTGCTGCGCGCTCTCGTACGTGGTGCACTGCCGTGTTGGGTTTCACACTCACCCTGTGGGGCGCGCTCGAAGTCGCATTTGTATTTGCTCTCCGCGTGAGTTGTGTCTTCTTTCATTTATGTTGGTGCTGAAAACGAGTGGTGGAGGGGAACGCACAATCAGCCTTCGTACAGACGCGGGACGCCCGCAAGCAAGACAGGCGTGAAGGATTTTGAACTCGGCCCATGATCTTCACTGCTCTCCTGTAAGGGTCCGAAAAAGATATCGCTTAGTCAAGTCGTACCTCTCCTATTTTTTTTGCGTATTTGAGACCGCAGTTCTACGGGATTCGCGCCGTACTTTGCATCTCGCTCGCCTTCACGGAAATCGACTGCCTCGGCGGCATTTCCCCCGTCCTCTCGCTCGTCATTAGACATCGCTTCGACGCGATAGCGGCAGCTACATACACTCTTGTCGTGGTTCGTTGTCTTGGGCACTTTTTCTGGCGCACCCTGATAATTAACAACATTTCCTCCGCCAACTGGGCTGTCGTTGACGTCGTGGCTGTGTTAATCTGGAGAAGGTAATGGACGGTCTCGTGCTCGTGTTAGTTTTGGTTCTCAACCCACGCGTCAGGAGTTCTCCATCATGACAACTGTCAACACACCCGCCGTCACTGTTACCATCACGGGTCCTCAAATCACCACTTCGGGTACGTTTGCTCGCGCGGGTTGAAAATCGTACCTAACGAGATACTAGCATCTTACTGTGAAAATAATTTGTCAGTTGCGAAATTGTAACCACCGTGGAAAGTCCGAGAATCGGCGGTATTGTGCGACGACTGCGATCTCATTTGACTCAGTTGCTTCGAGGCGGTCAACGAGAGGTTTCCTTTATTGTTGGACCCTACTGTAGGTGCGGTCGGCTTCACCGTTGTTATGCGATCTGTCCTGTCTTGCGTGCGCCGGTGTTCACACAGGACCCTGGGGATAATCATTCCGCAGCTATATAGTAATGTCTGTAGCTGGGATGGAGCGGAGTGCCAAGTCGCTTTGAGTAGTCGATAGGGTATGACAGTTCGCTGATTATCGATCGCCATCCATGCTTTGTTGGGTCCGTGCTACTTGTGTTGGTATATCAACTGGCGTTCTAATACAACTAGGCCGATATCACTCGTGAGAAAAGGGAAGTTGCAAGTGAGAACCTAAGAACCATGGTGATAGACGCCTCTATGCTTCCGACTGGGATAACTCCCTCAATGTCCTTGAGCGCGGCACAACTACGCGCGCACGCGGCTCGATCCAGTCCCTGCGCTGCTCGACTCGTCCTCCTCACCCTCACTCGGCCCCGTACTGCTGCTCCCAGATGTGCTATCACTCCTTGTTATATCACCCAGCGAGCAAACCCCCACGCGTACGCCGTGAACGCCGATGTTGTGGCGCGCTGACAAAGTCGGCAAAGGAGCCAGTGCCTGTGCCTCTACTGCGATGGGTAGAGGTTACTTTGCCATTTGTCACGGCGGCGGGAAAGGACGGGATGGTGTGTACCGGCAGCGGAGGCGGTACACCGTAAAAGGTGGGTCAACCAACGTCCGCGTCGATGCCATCATCGCCATTCTCAACATAGGGGGCAGGGAGCGGTGAGTAAAAGCCTTTTACAGGCATGCCGCTTAGGCTCGTGCCGTGCATATGATGGCTGTGAGAGGGGGAGAGAGCGGTAGTTACTCAACGAAGGTGGTGGGCGAGAAATAAAACTTTTGAATCCCAGAATGAGAGAGAGAAACCGAGATCGTGCTGTGGGACAGACCTTAATAGCCAGCCAAGGTTGATGATCGTCATTGCTTGGGCTTTCTCTGAGCGCCACACACGCTCAGCTGTAGCTGAGCGTTCATCGGGGGACACGATCTGATCCTCGCCAATGTACGCATCGACAAGCGCCTGTTGTGCTGGGGAGTTTGCATTGCACCGCCCGTCAAGGTAAACGGCCATTAGTGGACAGCAAAATAAACAGCTTAGATGGTGTTTAGGTTATGATCGGCGAAAAATAAGTGGGTAAATGACCTCCTTGCCCTCCGAAATGTTTCGACTATAGCCAGTACAATATTGCATTAAACGTTATGCCGCCTCGATCCATGTCTACAAGTAGTCATGTGACATGATAACCCTTTTCCTGCTGACCCCACCCCGTCAGACGTGATTGCTCCCACAATCGTCCTCTGACCCTGCCTTCCTTAAACAATACACTCCAAACAGTTCTCATTCTTAACACGATCTATTATGCCTGAGAAAACTCGCCCGATACCGTGACTACATGTATGGTCATCTCAAGTCGATCTGAGTAATCCCTTTATAGGGTTCCAGTCTTTCATCCGTTTGTTTCGCAGATGCAGATCGCACGAACCCCGAAATTCCCAGACGACCAAATGTTCTCACGTATCGAGAATGTCGCGACAGGCGATGGCCCAAACAACTACGATGATGACTTTCCGAGGTTTAGTGTAGGGTGGTGATTGTTGGAGTTGCGCAAAAACCAGGGAACCTGTACCACCCTGTGAGTACCTTGCCTGTCACCTACACCGTCACTCTATCGGTTTATCTATGCGCTGACATGCGTCATCGTCATACCTAGCACACACTAGTCAACCGATTCAGCACAGCCTTCGTAAATTATGCGACAACTCCAAAACCTCATGGTTTGGAGCTGAAAGCCTCCAACCTCGATCTTCTAGGAGAATGCCTTCACAGGGCTCACCCGGCGAGGCTAAGGCACCGAGGTGCCCCCATGGGCCGACGTCACATCAAATTCGGGTCACGGGGTCGTGGGAGGGCTCACATCACGTGTACAGGAGAAGCTGATATTCCGTGTCGTCAGGCGTGGAACGCATCGCGGACTCGCGGCACACCCACTATTCCTCCCCCCCGTTGTTTCAGGGTCTGACCTTGGAGACAAACAACAACACTGGCTTTGACCCTCGCAGTCCACATTGTGGATGGCCACTGAAGTCGAAGCCAGAAGAAATTAGCTGTACCGTTGTAAATATATTTGCTTTTTTTGTTACAATTCTTCCTAGCTGCCACGCCTCACCTGCCGCCTGCGCCGCGGTTGGGCCTAAATGCATATTTTTTCTGTTAGACAACAACTTGAAAGGAAATGAAGTAGTAATATCTTACTGACACATATTCTCTCACTCATCCACTTGGTCGTCTTTCTTGGAGGCGTACTCCATATCATGGGCTAAATGAGTCACGTTTTATATTGCCTAGGGTGTAGATATAAGGAAAGGATCAGAGGATCGAGTTGGGCAGGATTGTCAATGAAACGAGTTGGCACCTGGAACCCAGTACAGCATTCCGCTGACACCGAAACCTCGGCATGAAAGGTGTGGTGGAGGCACCTCCCGCCCCCTGGCACCCGCATCAAACACGGTAATACAGTGGGCGCCAATAGCGCTGGCCAAATATAGTGAATATAGTGAGTGTGAAATTGTCCGAAGGGACAAGGACAAAGTAGTCTCAGTATCACTCACACGCTGTCACTGCCAGTGACAGCATTGGCACGAGAACTATATGTATTCACATAAGGGACAAGAACAAGGTAGTCTCAGCATCACTCACACGCTGTCAGCATGAGAACTGAGGGGTCTACAGGGTACTAAAGAAGGTATAAAGGCCCTAATGGCAGACAAATGATTGTGCTAAAATGGAATGGACTCGAGAGAGACCAATGTGAAAACACGAGAATCCTTCACTAGTATCTTAGCTAGCCTAGTAAGTGCTAAATCAGTCAACTGGTAAACATATCATGATCGTCGTCGCGTTGCGATCCCGATCTCAACACCAAATACAAGTATGGCACCCCAGCGCTGGCACCAAGTAACGGCACTGGCACTACGTTTACCACACGTGTCCTGCTGGACGACTCCAGACGACGCCACATCAATCAATGGTTCTAGTCATTTTCCCATACTAGTACAGTATTCATAATCGTCTTTGTAACAATCATGTAGCTTCACAGCTTCACCCCTAATCCGCTCTCATCGCGGATGCATGATTCGCGTTTTAGCCGATCACTATATTACCGCTTGGATTGTACTACCCCCACCCCACTCGCACTCCGATTGTACTCCACTCCCCCCTCGATTGTGACTGCGCATCCAACTCCGATATGGCAAATCCGCAGGATGACATGCATCAACTGAGCTCCACGGGTATGTTTACCTGTCCTTGGCCGTGTCCTCGTCACCAACGTGGACTTTAGACTCTGGAGTCGCTGATAGCTCAGAATCCCTCTTCAAAATGTACTCCCAGATGGCAGAGAATGAACACAAAGAGACAGCCAAACGCTGGCAAAAAGATGCAGACGGCATTCTCATCTTCGTGAGTCCTTACTAGTACAATCACTTCACACGTCATGTCAGAAATGATAGACTGGCCTATTCTCTGCTGCTGTCGCGGTGTTGGTCGCGGTGACCATCCCCGACCTCAAGCAGCCAAACTCCCAGGATACCTCAGCATACTATCTCAGGAACATTTACTATCTGCTTCTCGCCGATACCAACGGTTCTCATCCATCCATCCTTGATGTCTCTGTTGACCCACCGCCTCAACATCCCTTAAATTATGTCATATGGGTCAACTCACTCTGGCTCTTGAGTTTGGGTATTAGCCTTACCTCTGCCATGCTGGCGACAATATTACAACAATGTGCCCGTCGATACCTCCGGATTACTCAGAGGCCTCAATACAGTCCACACGATGAGGCTCGGATGCGTGCATTCTTTGCCCGTGGCGTCGATTTGATGCGTTTTTCGTGGATGGTCGAAGCGATACCCTTCCTGATACACATTTCCCTCTTCCTATTCTTTTCCGGTCTTCTTGTGTATCTCTTCAATATCAACCACCACGTGTTCTACGCCGTAGTCGGGTGGATTGCGCTTTCTGCAACGCTATACCTGGTGATCACACTTATCCCAACTTTCTGGCTCAATAGCCCATACCATGCTTCTCTTTCTCCAGTGGCCCTTTGGGCCTGTACCGCCATACCGCATGGGATCTTCTTTGTTCTCTCCCGTCTTTCTCCCTGCCTTTGGCACCGGGCCCAAGATCTTGCAAAGCGACCACGAAGTTTGGAGAAGATGGCAGAAGTCCGTGTCCGGGATATAAAACTGACACCAGATATAGACGGCTTCATCCTGAAGTGGACATTTGATGCTCATTCATTGGCTTCGGACCATCAGCTGATTGAATTTCTTGAGAACCTCCTCAAGTTTGCTCGCTCAGACCGGATCGTACATGACCCTCAAAGTAGTTTCGCAACATTGCGCTCCAAGGAGTTCGGTTCAGCCATGGTGACATTCTTGAATCGTACTTTGTCATCTGATTCAGTCGGCGATTCGGTCAAAATAGAGCGATTCTTACTGTGCGTGAAGGTTGCAGATGCAACTCATGCTACAGCTTTAGGGGATCTACCTAACACGGTCCGGGATGTGGTACAAACAATTGAGGTTGGGCGTAAGCTCAGACCCCGGGATAATAACGACAAGGGGATTGGTTTGTGTGCACAAACTATTGTTGCCGGTATCATTGCGAAGGTCCCAGGCCAGGAAGGAAATGATGATTGGATTGGGCTCGCTGTAGACCAATTGGGCAAATCGCAGGATGAAGTTCAACAATACCTCGAACATGGCAATAATAGCGTGTTACTTGCCAACTTGATTCACATCGCCCGTCAGATCCTCGATTCCTCTTCCGGCATAACTCAACATATGGCTGGCGATGCAGCATCGTACATTCTACGACTCGGACACGGATTGCCCGATGAATTTGACATACAAAGCACACTCCCTGAACTCCAACACAAATTTTGTGCCCTGTGGAATGAAATCAATGAAGAAGCAAACCGGAGCGGGGATTCAAGTGTCCCCCACTTTATTCTCTACCAACTTCGCAAACATTTTAACGACTTACATCAAGGCACCGTGACGGATGACGCTCCGACATACAACATCCAAGATTTCACCACATCGTCGTATCCTTTTTGCAACAACCCGCAACATCTCCCCCCGGCCCAGACTATGCCAGCTCCACAACTCACGATAACTATCGACCCTGCACTTGATATACCACCCAACCTCTTGTCCCTCAATGAATGAATCTGACTGTCCTCCGCCCAGACGGGCAGATACTGGTGATGGTCAGTCGGAACGGTCACCCCCTAACATCGTCAGAAGTTTGGCATGACTCATTGATTGTCGTTGCAGGTCCTTGACGTACTCTTTTGTCCATCTGATACTCAGCATTCTCGTGGATAAATTTGATTCTGCCCAGTTGGAAGCATTTTTCCACAACGAATTTTCGTAGGTTTCTTTAGAACCTTCAACAGATCGTGTTTGTTTTACTCACAGAGATCTCATTACTGGTTCAAGTTGTTATGTACTCTCTGCCCTCTATGATCACACGTTTCGTTTCATGCTCCCTGTAGTGTCCAGGTCGTAAGCAGCCGATTTAGTAGTACAAACTAGTACAGCTACTGGCTGCCTTCTCAGAAGAGAGCTCCTTTAGTGTCAATTATAGTTTCCTTGCGCACATTCAGTTCTCATCGAAAAAAACCTGACAAGGTATAAAAATGGACGTATACATGGTTCAATTTGAGGTAAATGAGCAAAAGGTCCACCATGATAACATCACAGAGCCATGGCGCATTATGAAGCCTCTAAGTTGATCGCCATGAGGGACTGTCAGGGTGCTTGGGAGAAAGAGTTTGATGACATGTTATTCGGATAACTATGGTAATCGTAGTCACGTGGCATAGTTCGCCTTTGTCCGTTCCGCACTGTGTGTTATAAATGACGACGGGGAATAAGGAGCATTGAGTGGTGATATGTGTTGGTTGAAAGGGTTGTGCTGCATGGACATCGAATTGCGACAGGGGCGTGTGCCAGTGACTCTGTGTTGTTGCCTTGACTGATCGCTTGTCGAAGTAGCAGTCTGTCAGTGAGGGAAAACCCCCGCACTTCCAGGCATTGGTTTCAAGAAGTCATCAGATAGTCATCTCGGTGTGCATGAAGAGTGGTTCAACAAGTTCGATCTCAGAATGGTCACGACTATCAATACAAGTGTCAAGTAAACTTTGATGTTGTCACGCACCAACCAACGATCACCTGATTTCACGTGATTTCCTCGCCTCGTTCGAGTCCAGGACTCGTCTTTTTTTTTTTTTTTTTTTTTTTTTTTTTTTGACAAGCGATGTATTAGGTAGACGAAGATAGTAACTATGTTACCTAACAGCTCTAACCTAATGCGCTGAAGCGGGCCGTAGTGGTCCGGGCTCGGAGGGAGGGCAAAAAATGCTTTTACGCACACCCCTGGTACGGGGTAGTGTGGGGCTCAGGAGGCGGTATTTCCGCGTTTACTACCCACTAAAAAACCTCATCTCGAGTTATCCAGTCTGGATGTAGTTCCTGGTATTTCTTTGCAAGGGCGTCTTCCCAGGTCGTTTTAACCCTTGTTATCGCTGATTTTGTTCTTAAGATTTTTGTCGCCGCTATCTTATCATCGGCTAGCCTCTTGTTGATGGTATTTCTCCAGCGTCTTCTTATATCCTCGCGGGAGTGGTGAGTGTCTTGGATTACTCTTTCGCAGCGTAGGACCCATATTAGGTGGGTTGCTTCTGACCATAGGATTTGTAGGAGTCTGGTCGCCCCTCGTTGGGATCGTGTGGCTGGGGAGTCCCGGGTCTGGGGTTCCGTGAGGGGGAGGGAGAGTAGTCCGCATCCTAGGGTGGTTCCTAGGGATACTTGGGGCCATGTTTGGTCTTCATATGGCCATATGCTTCGGGCTAGTGTCCAGACTTGTTGTCTCGTTGGGTGGGGGCATTCGGTGAGTATATGGTTCATCGATTCTTCTGTGCCGCATGTTGAGCATGACGCTCGTTCTTCCATGTTGTTTATGTGCGACCAGTATCCTCCGATTTTGTGGGTACCGTGTATTGCGTTGAATAGGAATTGTCCAATCTTTTGGCGTATGGGTCTTTTGTATGTGCTTTCCCATATTGTTTGGTCTTTCTCGAGCTTACCGGTGAATTCGTTTAGGTCTTGTCTGATTTTTTCTAGGTTGGTTGTCGTCGTCTTTCTCTTGGGCGGGGGTTTACGTTCCTTGATTCCTTTGTAGGCTATTGCTTGGGATATCTTGGATAGTTTGGCTCCTTGGACATCAAATTTTTCTGGGATCTCTAGGGATATCGTGTCCGGGGTGTTTTTATTCATCCCTTCCTTGGCTAGCTCGTCGCTTCTCTCGTTTCCTTGTTCTCCGTTGTGGCCCTTGACCCATTGAAAGTCTGTTGTGGCGGTGCGTGCTCTCAGTAGGTAGGCAGCTCGCTTGAACCATGCGCTGTTCTTGACGCCTATCCAACCTCTGTCTTCCCATGTTTCTAGGTGTGTTGTGAGGCCGTCGATGGCGTATTTCGAGTCCGATTTGATGAGGATTGGGACGTAGTTCGGCGTTTCTTCTACAGCTTTAATTATCGCTGCTAGTTCTCCTATTTGGTTCGATTGTTCATGACCTGGGACTTTAATGGCTTTGTTTTGTTCGTTTCTTTCTCCTCGCCATATGCCGGCACCACATTGCGCGTTTGCTTTCCCATTGTTTTTGCATGCTCCGTCTGTGTATATTGTGGTGAGTTCGTTTGCAAGTTCGATTCCTTGGGCTCCTTGTTGGCGTGTTGCGGGGGAGTTGGAGAGTTTTTGTGGGTCGACGAAGATTCTGAACCCATCTGCTAGGCTGCCTTTTGTGGTTATTGAGGGATTGAAGGTTATCTTGCCATTGGTGCGTTGTGCTTCTTTGTTCTTTCGTTTCCTTCTTCTGGTGAGGGATAGGTCGTCTATATTGTTTTGGAGTGCTGGCTGATATTTGGGTGTTATTTTGTTTAGACGTCTTTGTGCTTCCGTTGCGCATTTCTGTGGGTTTTCGCAGCCTCTTGCGCGATCTAGGTCGCAGTCGTCGCAGTGACAGAAGAATAGTGGTATGTGCGTGTTTCTCCAGTGACTGCGTAATCTTTGGGTGGTTTTTATCAGGTCTCCTACTTTGTTTGAGGCGTGGTTTTCTATTAGGCATCTTGAGGTGGGGTTTTGTGGGGTTCTTGTGGTGTCTCTCTGGTGGAACCACGCTGGGAGCTGTTCCTTTAGGTCTTGGGACAGGTTTGGGGGGGCGAAGGTGACGTTGTATTTCTTTGCCGTTTTGAGGAGGGTTAAGGTGTCTTTGTCTAGGGATTCCGTCCTTTTTCCTTGGAGGGGGGGTTTCCAGGCTTGGAGGAAGGGGTTTATTATGGCCTTCCTTGGGATCGATTTTGGGGCGGTGTTGTTGATCAGTATGTCTGTCGCCAGTGCCCACAATGGTCTGGAGTCCGATAGGTTCAGGTAACTCTTGAGCCACATGACGTTTATGGCTTCGTTTCTTGTTTTCAGGTCTAGTATTTGGAGGCCGCCTTCTAGTTGTATGTCTCGGAGGATGTCTTTCGCTATGCGTGGGGCGTTGTCTTCCCATATTAGATGGTCTATCTCCTTTGATAGGGATTCTAGGATGTGGTTCGGCATGCCTTGGGCTTTTGTGAGGAACTGGGTTCTGGCACCTATGACGGCTTGGGCTATCGTCTTTTTTCCTTGTCTGGTTGGGTGTGCTGTTTTCCATCTGTTGAGTTCGCTTCGTATCTTATCTAGGACCGGTTCCCATGGCTTCGCGTCGTCAGTGTCGTAGCCGATCCAGGCTCCTAGGGATCTTATGGCTTCGCCTGTTTTGGCTATGTGTATGTTCGGGTTGATGGGGCTTTGGTCTGGGGACAGTGTTCGTTCTCTGGTGACTCTATTGCGGTGTTCCTCTGTTCCGATCGGTAGGATTTCTGTTTTTTCTTTATTGAACTTCGCTCCCGAGGATTTGCACCATTGGTCTAGGGTGTTTTGTAGTTCTTCGAAGCTGTCGCTCTCCCTGAGGTATACGACCGCGTCGTCAGCGAAGAGGTTGACGATTAGCGGGGAGGGGGCGTTTGGGATTTCGAAGCCCTTGAGGGATGTGTGGTTGCGTATCATGCAAGCCATAGGTTCTATCGCCAGGTCGAAGAGGAAGCAGGATAGGGGGTCACCCTGTCTGACGCCTCTCGTGACTTGGTATGGATCGCTCATTTTTCCGTTGATGGCTACTGTTGTTTTCGCGTTTTCGTACAGGGATTTCACTGTATTTCTGAAGCGGGTTGGTATATTGAAGGCCTCTAGGGTATTCCAAAGGTATGTGTGTATTATTTTATCGTAGGCTTTTTCTTGGTCTAATGCAATTACCGCTCCGTTTTCTTTCGTCATCTCTGCGTATTTTGTCATGACCTTCGTTAGTCTTATATGGTCGAATATGGATCTCCCTGGTATGAAACCGGCTTGATCGATGTGGATCAAGGGGCCTATTTTGGTCGTGAGTTGGAGCGCTAGAGTTTTGGTGAGTAACTTGTAGTCTGTGTTCAGTAGCGTGATTGGGCGGTAGTTCTCAATTGCCGTTCTATCTTTCTTTTTGTAGATGGGGCACATCCAGCCGTCGGCGAAGTTACTACGAGGGTCTACGCCATGGGATTGTATGTCTTGGAAGATTAGGGTGAGTGTCTTTATTATGTTAAAACCTGGTTTGCGGAGTTTTTTGGTATGCTCATATTTTTTGTTTAGTGTTTTCCATAGTTCACTCGGACATCCGTCTAGGCCGGTTGCGGAACCGTTTTTCGCTTTCCTTAGGGCTAGCTCCACGTCTTCTTGTGTGATGCCTTTTTGTAGGGCTATCGCGTCGGGTGGTTGCAGTTTTTGCGAGGTGGGAATGTTTCGTAGGATTTTCATCTCGGCTTCGCGTTTCTCTGTATTGTCGTTGAAGTGGTGGATGTCTTTGGATTGGAGTTGTTCATGATAGTTTCTCGCTAGTGATGCCATCTTTTTGGAATTAGTCTCGAAGTGGCGTGGCGCTGTGTCATTGTATTGCAGGCGGATGATAGTGGATTTGGGGGGTTTTGCTTTGAGGATGTTGGCCCAGGTTGTTCCTAATTTCTCTCCGTGTAAAGTAATTTTCGTGTTAAGTTTCGCTCTCTGATTCGCGCTATTGAGGCGTTCGAGGTGCGATATTCTGTTGGCGAGGAGCGCTTCCTCCCATTGTAGCTTAGGGTTTTCGTTGAACTCCTCGTTTTGGAGTATACTCTCTCTGTCTTGGTTGAGGTTTTTTATCTTAGAGTTTCTTTTGTGGACAGCAATGCAGGTGGAGAATTTTGCTAGGTTCGTAATGTCGTTTTTGAATTGAAACCATAGAGTTTGCGCGTTGTCGGATTCTCTGTTTAGTTGGTCTAAGTTTTCGAGTTTATTTTCTAGTTGTTTGCCTTTTCTCTCAATTCTATCCATCAGTTTCTTGTCGTTGAGGGCCGATAGTGGCCATGTCCATCTACCGCTGCCGATATGGGTCGCGTTCTTGGGGGCAAAGCGTACTGAGACCATCCAATGGTCTGTTGGGACTGAGCTTGGGCCGATGTTCCAGTCGAAGGTGTGCTTGGCTTTTTGTTTTGCGACGTATATCCTATCGAGTCTAGATTTGATTTGTATCTCGTTATGGGTGACGCGATATGTGTATTCTCTCGTTTTTGGGAAGTCGTGTCTCCATTGGTCGATAATCTCAAGTCTCTGTCTCATGGTTCTTAGGGCTTCTGTGGCTTTAACGTCGTCTAGCTTTGCAGGGGCTCTGTCTATTGGATCCTCTGTTAGGTTGAAGTCTCCGAGCATGAAGTCCGGTTTTGGTAGGCGGAGGCGGTTGCGTTGTGCTTCGATTTCGTGCCAGAACTGTTCGTGTTCTGTTCTTTTATTTGGAGCGTAGATGTTTATTAGTTTCGTCTCTTCTAGGTCGCTCCACTTGATCTTAAGGTAGTGCGCGCGGCCTGGGACTAGGGTGCGTGTTTCTATGGAGTGGGTATCTATTAGGTCTTTGTTTATTACGAAGGCTACTCCGGCTGTTGCTCTCGGTGAGTTTTCATTTCCTGTGTTGAGTATTTGCAGTCTTTTGCGGAAAATTTCTTGGATTTCTGCTGCAAGGGCCTCATCTAGGTGAGTTTCTTGTAGTGCAAGGATGCCTATGCGCTCTTTTTTTATTGTAGAGTTTATTTCTGACCATTTCTCAAATTTGTTTCTATTCTCAGTGTGGGTATGTAGGCCATTCATGTTAAGTGAGGCTATCTTAATGTTCGCTCTCTTCCTCATTCCTTTCTTAGGGGGTGGGGTTGGTTGTGTTGGTTCGTTGGTGTTTGGTTGTGGAGTTGTGTTCGCTTCGCGGGGCTGGTGCGTGGGTTTTCGGCTTATTTTGTTGGGGGGTTGTCTTCCCTGGCGCGGGTTTTGTTGTCTAGGAGTAGGGGGGTGGCGTTGGGGTGTGTTGGTTCTGTGGTCTGGTGCGTGGAGGGTTGGGGGGTCAGGTGTCGTGTGCGTTCTGTGGGGAAGGTGCGTTTGTTGCCTTTGGCTTCTTTTTCCTTCCGTTCTGTATGGGTGGGTTGGTCTCATGGTCAGGTTCTGGGTTTCGTGGTTACGGGTGTGGCAGGTGACTCTGTGTGGGAGGCCCGATGTTGTGGGGTTGTCGCCCCTTAGGGTTGTGGTCTTTGTCGCGTGGTGTTCGCGAGGAGGGTTGTCGGCCTCTGGGGACTCAGTCTGGTGTGTTACTGGTCTAGGTTTATTTGTGAGGTGGTTATGTTGGGTTGGGAGAGGTGGCATCCCGGTGTATAGGTTGGGGTGGGTATTATTTAGGGTAGTGCAATGGCGTGAACTGTTGATTTTCGGTTGGGTAGGTTTTTGGGGTTTCGGTAATTCGCGTGTGTGTGCCTTAGAGCTCTGGGTGGGTCGTGTTTGTGCGTAGGGAAGAACTGAGTTGTGGTTGTTATTGGGCTATATACGTTTTACTAGGTAGTTAAGAGCTGAATTCTATGGAAGGTTTTTAATACGGGTTGGCTCTGTATCCTCCTCTTTTGGGGGTGGGTCTCCTGGCGCGGGATGGTTCGGAGTAGGGGAGGGACCGTCTCGCGCGGGTGGGGCGATCGCTTTGGTGTCTGTTTTCGACTTGGATGGTTCTCGTTGCTTGTCTCCATCCGGGTATTTTAGGGAAGGGGCACAGGCCCAGCGGGTGGTCTTTGCCGTGGCAGAGGGGGCAGTAAAAGCCGTCCACTTTGACTGTGGCATTTCCTAGCGTGGGGGATATGTAGCTGCGGTTGCGGAAGAAGTTGCAGGTATTCATCCATATTTCGACGGAGGTGAGTAGGGAGCTGTTTGTGTAGATGTTGAAGTGCGGGTCGTCGCGTCCGCCTTCTTGTTTGATGTCTACTCGCTTTATCTGTATGGATTCGACGAAATTTACTATTTCTTGGCTGAGGAGGTTGCTGAACTGTGCTGGGAACTTAGAAACGATTCCGTCGAAGAAGGCGATGGAGGAGGAGTCTTTCCAGGTGTCTAGGACTAGGTTTTTGATGTTTTCTTCTGAGCTGGTTGCGATGCCTCTTAGAGTGAAGAGGTACGAGGGTCTCCCTACTGGGAAGGGGATCGCTTCAAAGGTGATATTAGGGCCAGCCCAAACTTTCCTTCCGGTGAGGAGTAGGGCGTCGTTGGTGGAGATGCCGTGTATTAGGAACGCCATCGGCTGCTTCGCTTTATAGTGTGCTTTGGAGTCTTTGGTGGGTTTTCCAATGGACACCTGGGTGGCCTCCGTGATCTCCTTGATTGCTGTTAGGAGGTCGTTTGCGATTTCGTTGTGATTCCCTACAGTGTGGACTTGGGTACCGAAGGGACGTGCTAGGATTTTACCCGTTGATTGTTTATCTGTCCAGGCTTTGATCTGGTCTCGTGGGATGTCTTCTAGGGGGCCCATTGGATGTAGGTCGTGAATGTCTGGCATCACCGTGTCCAGGAATCGATCTCTCGGGTGGAATTCCTTTGTCTCGTGGGGGGGTTTGGGTCGCTACCGGATAGAGCTGCTAGTCTGGCTAGCATCTCTTCGTTTTTAGGGTCGGCTGGGTTCTCTAAGGGGGGGGCTGGCTGGGTTGGTATTTCGGTTGTTTGGCGTCTTTTGGGGGTGGTGGGGAGTTCCCCGTCTAGGGCCATGTCTGGGAGGGGGGGCGGGTGTTCTGGGGACTGGGAGTCTTTCTTTGGGGTGTGCTTCCTTAGGAGGGCTTCGGCGCATGGGGAGGGGGGTTGGGGTGGGGAGTTGCTACCTGTTTCTCTGAGGAAGTGCGTTGTGTGGATCGTGTAGGGTTGCTGGGGGTGGGGGGGGTGTTCATGTGGTCTTTTTGGGGTTTGTTCCGAGAGGGATTCAGAGAGGGCTCTCTTTCGTATTTGGGGTTGGTCTATGAGGGGGGGTGTAGTGTTTTCCATGTTGGCTAAGGGTTGGGGCGGGGGGGGGCAGGGCTATTGTCGCGTTTGTGTGCTGTCAGGGGCGGGTTGTTGCCGTTTTGGCAGATGTACCTTATTTTCCAGGGGGTTGGGATTCGGGTTTGTGTTGGGGGGGTTGTGGGCGGTTTCCTTGGGGGGGTGGCTTGGAGCTCGAGCGTACAGTATTTATGATATTTATTACTATGGGGGGTTACTACAGGCGGTTTTTTTAATGTTTAGGTTATGGTTATGGGTTTATGTTTGGTTGTTTGGGTGTTCTGAGTGGTCTCCCGTGTGTGTCTCTTGGGTCTGAGAGTGTTTTAGGTTTATTTGTTTCTGGAGTGGTCGTCTCCTGGGGGGGCGGGTTTGGTCTCCGAGAGTGAGTTGTGCTCTTCCTCAACCTTGCCCTCGCCGAAGCGAGGGATTGCCAAACCATGGTGGTGGTTTGGTTTCAAGGTCCCCCCGTCCAGGACTCGTCGCTAGTGTTGCGGGAAAAACCCCCGGGCCGGTAATTTACCGGTAAGTTACCTCAGGGTCCCAAAGGGGGGGTAACTACCGGTAACTTACGGTAACTTTGATCACGTGATGCTTTCACGTGACCATTCTGAGCGCAAACTGTGAAGCTCCGCTTTTTTTTTTGGCTCACACTTGAGCTGATCCCTGCAAGACACATCAATCTAACAAAAGGATGTATTTTCCAACTATGTGACAATACAAAAGTTCAATAATGTAAGAGAGATAAAGACAAGCACACAAGTTGAAGGTGGGTGACTGGGCTGAGGCAAGACTATGGTTTAAGATATGCATGGGAGACTAACATCATTAGCTTGTATGGCTTAATGGTAAAACTTGCAGAGAGCTCTATTTTTGTGTGAATTGGTCGAGAGTTCGAATCGCGCGTCGCGTAATTGTCAGATGCCAGCTGAGTTGATTAGCAAATTTGAGAAACTTTTACCGGAATTAATTAATTGACTGAATATTTTTTAAGGGTTTTTTAATTTTAAATCTGCATTTATATCCCGCAACAAGTAACTATGACAAAGACGCTGTCCATATTTTTTAAGGGTGGTGGGCTAAATGGGGGTAGCTCTGGCCCGGACCGGCCCCGGACAATCTATCAACGATGATTAATATATTTCACGTGACACACGTGACTTGGGTAAGTTACCTGTTAATTACCGGTGAGAAAACCATTTCGGGGAAACACCCCCAGTTTTTCCCGCAACACTACTCGTCGCTCCACACCCTTCCTCGTCGTGACCCTCACCACAGTGTTGTGAAAACCTTACACCTGGACCACAAGGAGAACCCATCATTGCAACTCATGGAAGAGTCTCATCACCTAGACGTTAAAATTCATCAACATAGTCCCTCTGGTAAGTACTTGTCCCTTTGCCTTGACCTCGCCAATTTCACCAACGTGGAAATATAGACGACCCATTCCGAGTCAGGGTGGAACATGAAGAAAAACATAAACGTGCTGATGGCTCAGAAGCTATCTTTGCCATGTACTCGCAGATGGCAGAGAAAGAAGACAAGGAAATGGCCGAACGCTGGGGAAAAGATGCAGATGGCATCCTCATCTTCGTGAGTTTCTCTGCAGTGCTTTCAAGTCACTTCACACGTTATGTAAAACACGATAGGCTGGTCTATTCTCTGCTGCAGTTGCGGTATTAGTTTCGGTGACAGTCTCCGACCTCAAACAGCCGTCATCGATACTCTCCCCCTCAAATTATGTCATATGGGTCAACTCACTCTGGTCCTTGAGTTTAGCTATCAGCCTTACCTGTGCTCTGCTGGCGACAATATTACAACAATGTGCCCGTCGATCCCTCCGGATCACTCAGAGACATCAGTACAGTCCACACGATAGGGCCAGGACTCATGCATTCTTTGCCCGTGGCATCGAATTGATGCGCTTTTCGTGGATGGTCGAAGTGATACCGGCCCTGATACACATTTCCCTCTTCCTATTCTTTTCCGGCCTCCTCATATATCTCTTCAATATCAATCACATCGCTTTCTATGTCGTAGCAGGGTGGATCGCAACTTTTGCAGTGGCATACTTGGTGATCACATTTATCCCAATTCTCCGGCTGGATAGCCCATACCATTCACCTCTTTCTCCACTGGTGTTTTGGGTTTATGCCGCTGTATCATATTCAATCTTCTTCGTTCTCCCCCGTCTTGTTCCGGTTAAGGACGTGACCTGGCAGTACTTCCATCATCTGGCCGACAAGTATTTCGCAGGGTGTTCACAAGGAATACAGAAGATGGCAGAAGTGAATGCTCGGAAGCCATCACCGGACATCGATGGCTTCATCCTGAAGTGGACATTTGATGCTGTGGCCTCGGATAATCAACTGGACCAGTTTTTCGAAGGCCTCTTTGCCTTTAATAGCTCAGACCAGATTGTCCCAAATCCCCGACGTAATCTAGCAAAATTGAGCTCCAGAGAATTTGGCTCGGCTATGGTGGTATTCTTGGACCGCACTTTGACCTCTAGTTCAGTCGACTATCCGGTCAAAGTAAAACAACTCATAAAGTGCGTGGAAGTCGCCGATGTGACCTATGTCACAATTTTATTGGACCGACTTTCCGAGGCTGCAGTCCAGAATGTGGTACAAACCGTTGAGGTCGGGCGTACCCTGAGACGCCGGAATAATAACGACGAGGAGCCTGGTTTGTGTGCACAAACTATCATTGCTGATATCATTGCGAAGGTCCCGGGCCACCGAAGAGATGACAATTGGATTGAGCTCGCTGCAGACCAATTGGGCAAATCGCAGGATGCCATTCGACGATACCTCTCACATGGCAATGATAGTGTGTTACTTGCCAACTTAATTCACATCGCCCATCAGATCTTCAAGTCCTCTTCCGGCATAACTCGAGATATGGCTGGCAACGCAGCATCGTATATTCTCCGTCTACCCTCCGACTTTGACATACGAAATACTCTTCCTGAACTGCAGCATGACTTTTGTGCCTTATGGAATAAGATTGTTCCAAAAGCACAGCAGAGCGGGGATTCAAGCATTCCTCACTTTATTCTCTACCTTCTTCGCGGACATTTTATCGACTTACATCAAGGCACGGATGACGCTTCGACGTCCACCTTCCATGATTTCAAGATATCGTCGTATCCTTCTTGCAACAACCCACACCATCGCCCCACAGATTCAGCTGGTACCACCTTGGCTACGTGGAATCATTCCCATACCAACTCACGCTCTCGAAATCCGTTCCCACCTAATCGTGTCTCTGGCGCACAGACAGCCACTGTCTCTCCAATCTCTCCTGAAAACAGTATCATTCCTTTGTGTTCACGACACGTAGATGGTGCCACAGCTCCGCACCACTTGACAACTTCCACCTCTCACTCTTCATTGGTCGCCGTCATGCCAGTTCCGAGCACCCTGCTTATTGGAGACCTCCCATCCGCAAACTCCTTGATGAATGAATCCGGCCGTCTCTCATGCGAGCGAGCATCTTCATCCTCTCCGATTGCCGCCCCTCCACCCATTGACCCGCAAGTAGCTCCCTCAGATCCCGGCGCTATTACAGCCATTGCAACTTCCAAGGTGCACGAAGATACCCACGACCGGAACGTTTCTAGTCAGTTGGGACTCCCCCGTTACGCTCACCCGTCAGAACTGTCGACCCCTAATGTCGTCACAACCAATCCGGGACATACTCTCGGTGATCCGTCAGAAGATCCACCCTAGCTCTAGACGGAGTGAGTGAGTCGCAGTCGTGTCTCATCGCTTGCTTCTTAACAAATGAAACTAGAGAATCGAAATTAAACAAAAAAAAAAAGCTCTTTTTTTCTTTTCGACTTCTGTCTTATAGCTGCATTAACATTGCTTGGGGTGAGCTCTGCTGAGAGTTAGGTGTGTGGAGCCGTTCTGGTCCCAGCAAATCTTCGTCGAATTTTTCAACTAAATTGATCGCGTTGCATGTGGGGATTCTATTTCTTGTATTTGTTTACTCTGTATCAGTATAGACTTATGCCCTCGCTAACTTCGTATTTCGTTTCCGGCTCGATCATGCCACCTGTAATGCCAGATCGTCGTAGTTGGCCATTAACATACGCTTGTACTGCCTTCCAGTCCGGGAGCATCTCTTTGAGAAATGAACACAAAACCTGAAGGTCCATCCGGCCAGGCATGTAACTTGGACGTCTGAACGTTCGAACCCCACAAGCAGCTCAAAAGTGTGCGCAGGACCCGGTCCGAGCGAACCTTTATTAATAATTACCCTATACCCGTGCTTCGCACGGAGGCAGGGACTACTTACCAAACAGTTGCGTGCTGGAGACTCTGAGTCCACTGGACGTCACGTTTTAGGAGACAGTTACCGTAAAGAATATAAATCCCACGCGCGTGTTGACAGAAACAGGTCCTGTGGCAATAATTTGGTTACAGGGAGAAGCGAGGAATATGTGCACAGCAGAAGCAATTCCATCAAAATCAACTTGGTTATTTGCTTCTTGTCAAGTGCAGTTTCGAGTGAGGGGATGGTCGATCGAGAGGAATCTTGTAAAGCAGGAAAAGACTACGAAGAGCACCATGTCGTCACGGTGTGCGACGTCCTCCCCGCGAGATCCTTTCCCGTTGCCCTCTTCTTTCTTGTCGAATTCGCTTTGCCACGCCTTTGACATCGCGGAAACCGAGTTGGGGTCAATATACATTTAAACAACGACATGCCACTGTTCCGGTCAACATGAGAGATTTCAGAAGGTGAGAAAGACCACAACAGAAGCTGCAAAGTCATGACGACGGCGAACTCTAGTCATATGCAGATATGTAAGTTCTTTCCTGTTATGTGTCGAATCGACGGAAAGCGCGACAGATAAACTTGGAGGACGTGACGAAAGCACTGGGTGGAGACAATATTGGCAAACTGAGGGTGCACACCAGAAGCTGAAATTGTAGAGAATTAGACTTTCAGTGGAGAGTTGTAAGTTAAACATGCCTGTGACCACGTTGTCCGAGTCAGCGTCTGCTCTAAGCCCGCCATGTGTCATGCTGTATCAAGTCGAGAGGGGCTACAGTACCCGCATGTGTCCGGAGATCAAGATTAGTGATCAGGATGTATCGTGTATCGTCGGTAGCCTGTAACTCTACTAACTCGTAGCCCCTTCCCGGCCAACCCCTTCCGGTCAGTCACACTAGGTCATAACGCCAAATTTCGGCTCATCGGTGGGAAAGCGTGACAAATGTGTGACACATGCACTGGCACTAATTTTCATTTCACTGCACACCACGATTTCTTTAAAAAAAAAATGCATGGAATATATTCAGATATGGTACTAGATACTGTAGGCTGAATTTTGTGGTGGTTGAGTGAGAATTGAGCAAGAAAAATGGAGTGACCAGGATGGGCTACGAGTTAGTATCTCCTTCGTCCACCTTGTTTGCACAGCGCCTAAATGCTGTGCTTGTGCGCACGGGCGGCCGGAGCTTGATGCAAGCTGCGCTCTACCCACGAAGTAATGAAGAACCCGCGGACCGGCCAACTCCATTTAGATAGTCCAAAACATGGGGCAGGCATAAATGAAGCGAAGAAGTAACTTCAGATTAGTCTCGGCCCCAGACGCCATATCTCACGGAGATCAAATCGGACTGTGAAAAACAGCGGAGAGGTATAAATCAGATTTAAACTCCATTGATGATGTAAGAATGGTAGATAGCAAGTCCGAACCCTTGCCTGCACTTGCACGCAAGCTTGCACGGGTCTCATAATATGGAACTGCAATAGTTACCTATATACAGTGCTCATCAGGCTACTTGCAGATCCTTGTCCTTGTCCACACCACTGTGGCACTACCACAAATCCATGGAACTTGATCTCAAATATGTTTTTTTTGAGGCAGACATTTATAATGTCCGGAAAGCCGTGGCGGTCGTACTTCACGGTCCCGATTTCTATGGCCCTAGTGATAAGATCATGTACTGAACTTTGAAATCATGATGGGCGAAGGCCCCGCTGGCCACCACCACAAAGGCATAGCTATTCTATGTATTACCAAGGTAGTAAGCATGCGACCATCTGGAGTCCAAATCGTAGTTCATGGGAAGGCTCTCCGGATTTTCAACAGCCATCAGATTGAGGGCTACTTACGTTGTGGTCTCCTCAATACTCAATACTTGCTTTTAACCCTCCGGGAACCCATCGAGAGAGTCAGTCATGACGACAGCGATCAGGCAGGTGCGTGCACTCAGAACACCATGACGTCGACCTGGCATACCGCTGGGATGGTGACGTGGATGGGACTTGGTTCCTCCACATGCGCGTTGGAGGGATTTTACGTGAAATTTTTATAATAAGCTCGGTGGACAGGCATTTGAATTTTTGGGATACTCCCAAAGTGCACTGCGTGGGTACTCCATTTGGTTTTTCTCACCACTCCGTGATCGTGAGCAAGGATACGTGACCGCGCAGGCCATTCGCTCACCGCTTGGGGATTTCTCGAAGCTCTTGCGTATGCCAAGGAAGTATGCAGCCAGAATTGCGCAGGCATTTACTGCGACAGATCGGAGTGAAGATATGGACCGCCAGCTCGAGGGCGTCAAGATGCGTTTGCGCAAGTCGCAGCCCAAGTTCCCAGTACATAACGTCGAGGAAGCCGAATGCGAGATAGCACGTTTATATGCTCCGGCACAGGTTTGTGTAAATAAGTAAGGGTTGGAATGGTGGCGCGGAGATTGCCGAAGCGGCTCCCTCATTAACAACCTCGAGCATTATTTACAAGCTGAGCTGAGCAAATCAATCCCGCCATTGATGCTAGTGTTTTCCCTGGCATGTCCAAATCTCTCGCTATCTCTGGGCTGAGACTAATTCTTTCCTTGTACCATAAGTCGTGCTATTCTTAGCGATGCCATTGCCCTCACACGTGGCAACCGCTCCATTACGCCGAACTACACCCTCTATAATCTTACCGCGTGGGGCTTCGCGGATAGCAAGCGTGGCTTGAATGGCCCCGGAAACGGAAGCGTGGTTGGTCGGTTGGCCTGCCAGGAGAATTCATGGAGAATAGCACTTACGTATGGTTCCCTCAGGCTCGCCAGACTCCCGAGTCGACGAAGGTTTTCTCAAGCAGACTCGGTACCACTGGTCTGTATAGCTTCAACCGTCCTGGATCTGCACCCGTCGTCGTCTGTGTGAAGGAATATACTGTAACGACGTACTACAGCAAATATTGGGCAGCAAACAGTTCGTCCATCCATATGGCGAAAAATCTGCGAATGTTGTCTCAGGTGAAGGGTATGTAAATGAACAGGGGTGGTATTATACAGGCCCTGATTGAATGTCATGACACTCTTGCGTCGAATAATGAAGCTGATAGTCAGCTTGACCAGCGAGAGGTCCTGCGTCTGTTGCGATCATCGCCAGAATAGGCAGACAAGATTGGGTATATCGAGACGCACGCGCTCGGCTGGCAGCGTGTTGCGGAGTTGCTTCCCTACCTACAAGACGTCCGTCTCACCGAACGCTGGGTCGCTGGACGTGCGGAGCTACCCGAGCCCCGACTCATGGTAGATAGGGGCGTCGAAGCCAAGCCGCCCACTACTTCTATGAGAAGACCCACAAACTGATCTCCGATAATAACACCTGCTATATATGGCCATTGTTCATGATGTGCCGCGTTACGTCCCGCTTTACTGGTCCGCGACGGAGTTGGTGTGTGACTTTGAGGTGATACGATCTGATGTCACTAACGATCTGCTGTACCGCACTAATAGGCTGCCCTGACGTTAAAAGTGGATAAGGACTCACTGGAGGATTACACCGAGTCTCGGCTCTATGAGATGATCGCCGACATAAACTCGTATGCTTTCTACTTGTTGCACTCGTCAGTTCAGCTACTAACTTGCACATATCTTCTTATTCCTCGACGTCGGCCCATCCCAGGCGGCGAACTTTGAGGCAAGGGTGAAGGAGCATATCAAGGACCTGCAGCACCGTATCAAGTCCAATGTCTTATTGGACGTCGGGAAGGTAGGAAACTTGGCTTCTTCATGGTACTTATCATCTCAGGCCTCGTAATATCCATTCAATTGCTGTAGAAAAGTTCTCTCCCGCGGAAAGCCTGCATGCGAACGTGCTATGTTTAACGAACCACGAACGATGTGCCATCTCTTTTGGTTGGGGCACCGGTTGAGCCTTCCCAATGTCAGTATGTTACCGTCTCGTATAATGTTCATAGACCGATTCGTTGTAGCTATCATCATTTTTACCTTGATCAGCCCAATGTCGTGCGCCAACTCAAGGCCGCTGATGAGAAAAGCCCTGCACTAGAGGGTTACGTCTACGAGGCCATGCGTATGACGTTGATCACTCTATTTGCTGACTACTAACGTTTCTCTCGTAGACTTGATCCCCATTCCCCCATTCCGCGGAATCTATCGCAAGTCATTTCCTCTTTTCCCGTATTTTGGCTAGTGTCTGACATCTGCCCAGGTGAATCATTGGCCTATCAGAGGATCGGCAGCCTCACCGTTTCTCAAGGCCAGCCTGAGCATGTCTTCCTTGACTTTGCACAGGCTAGCCTTGACATACGTCATTCCTCCCTTCTTCGCATTCATATGTACTGGATAGCTTTTGATAGCCTCACGTGTTCCTTGACCCGACAAATGCTGAACTAAATCTGGAGCCCAACTTGAAGAGCCTGGCCTCAACCTGATGCAATGTGTAAACCGCAATTATTATTATTATTCACGCCAGATCATTGCCCTGGCTCAAGCAGTGCTAACACACCGTGTAGAGCTGATTGTAACTCACCCGTTACTTAGCACTTTAGCTCCAGTATTAGTTAGCTAAGATAGGAATTAAGTACTTTCCCAAAACAAAAACCGCCTTTCTTGCCCACACTTCTGAGGTCTTTCGACTGTACGGGCCACGGCATCACCTCGAGGCCGCCTCGAGGCCAGTCACATAATGACCTAACAAGAAATAATGACGTTCCCACTGTGACATCACTAACATCATACATTTATCACATGTATTAGTTGTTGCACAAGTACTTAAGTAGGGGACTTTGGGGCAAAACAATACAATAACTTCTTTCTCTTTCCCCCTTTTCATCACACCGTGAGTGTGTCACAATCCTATTTCCATTAAGAAAGGACATCATACCTATGTGATAGTAACAGTCACAGCTATGTTCCCACGCATCAGAGAACCCCGACTGTCACGCACGAAACGTTCTGTCCTCTCTGGTCAGCCCCCCTTCTGGTGGCTCTGTTTTTCTTGCTCAATTCTCACTCAACCACCACAAATCTTAGCCTACAGTAGTAAAGATTTGAATATATTTCTTGATAGAAATTACCTTGCTTGCAAGGTTTGTTGCCTCCCAAAATCGCACGTGATTGCAGGAACCATCAAAAGATTACATGATACTTTTCCCTGGTTCGACTGTTCCGTCCCAGTTTGCAATTATGAGTTTGCAATGATTAACAAATTTGACCTTTTCCTCCTTTGACTGTTCCAACTTGCCTGAACAGTATTTTCCGACAGTCCTCAATTTGCGACAACTCAAAAACGAAATGATCTCGTCCTCGAGTCCCCACGTGATCTCTTATCATCTTTTGGTTTACCCTAGCACCATATTACTGTAGCCTCTCTCTTATAAACAATCAATATCCCCGGGGCCGTTGCAGTAACCTCAGCACTCCACATGCCCCCAGCCAGTCCGGCTTCGAGCCCCGGGCCTCCCCTCAACTTCCGCCCCACACTTCGTGAGAAAAATGGCCATCTGGCCTCTGTGCTTAGCACGCTCACTTCCTTCGTGACTATTCGTGTAACCAAGGCAGCCACATGAAGTGGACAGCAGTGACCTCACTCCGGCAGGCCTTCAGGTCAGGTTCACCGCTGCCTTAAGTGGTGCCGGCACAGTGCAAGAGAGAGGGAATGATGAATTTAGTGTTGTGCACGCTCTTTGTCGCCAGGTTGTCCCCATGTATCAGCCACATCAGTCCACAAGGGTGCCTGATATCATGATTTTTATTTTCTATTTGCGACAGATGGATTTTTCAATGTCACCAGTCGAAGCCTTGCACCAGTATCTCATCCAATATGACCTTATACCAATAGTACATCCATCACCGCTCAGTGTGCATGGTCCGCCTCCGTCATCGTTGTTGGAAACAGGCCGGTGTTCATCCCATGCAGCAAGCTTGCTTGCCGTAAGCACACCTACCAACTGGCCGCGACGACAGTCGAGAGAACAAAGCCAGCGTAGAAGCTCACAATTATTGGAAGAAGACGGACGAAGATGGACGCCTGTGCTTGCGGATGTAGGGGAGGCGCAAAACGTGTTGGCGAGGATTGCTCAGTGACATTTTGAGAATCAAGTCGTCAAGGAGGCAGTTTAGCGTCATTCATGTGCGCTGTCAAAGATCAAGGCAACAGTTATAGAATGCGATTGTGGTGATTGGTCTAATGAGGAACGGGGTGGGCCAGAGGAAGAGCGTTTTCCGATGCGAGAAGATGTTGGAGTGGGGGTGCCAGGGGGGCTTATTGATTCCCGACTAGCAGAGGCCGAGTCGGGATGGTAGGCGCCGGGGAGGAAAGAGTGTAGTGGCGAAGAGAGGCGGAGATGGGGAAGAAGGCAAAAGAGGTTCAGGACGTGGTTTTCTAGGACGAGGTGAGGCGGAGGAATTGAGGGGACGATGAACCGGGTGAAGAAGGTGATGATGTGAAGGAAGGGGAAGAGACGGCGGGAGGAGAGGAATTAACGAGCGTACGAGAACATGCTAAGTGTAAACGGTTTGAGACGGCGGCGGCGGCAGCCATGTAAGAGAGTGTCCGACAAGACGATATGGCCTGGCCGTCATAAAACGAGGAAAGTAGTAAGCCAGTGATGAATTGAGAAAGAGCCGATGACAAGGCAGGACCGGACAAGGAGGGTCAATGGACGAGGAAACGATCTGCCCTGCAACGTGTAGTGGCTACCCCTCCCTCGCCCGGCATACATTCGTCCACCTCGCTTATTTGTATAGTCATGTCCCGGCAGTCAAAGAGAGGTCCTTTGCCTCGGAACTGTTCTGCGAAATCATCGCAAGCCGCAAGCAAGGTGGCCGGCGACAATGTCGGCCTTTCCCTAGTTGTAGTGTGTAGTGCATTTGTCATACTCCGAGGAGTTACGAAAAATGATACAGGGAATAGATACAGTAGTCGTGACTCATCCCATTATCCTTACCTGATTTACCCGGGCCCACTTTTACCCTCTCCTGATAAACGAAGATTTTCCTCTTACAGTGAGGCACACAATAAAGCCTTTCCACGACCAGCTCTTCCGATAATAACCCGTCTTCGTTGAACCAATCAACATCTCATTTTACAGTAATTTTATGCCCCAAAATACCGTGACTACATGTATGGTCGTCTTAAGTCAGTCTAAACACACGGGTTGATCCCCTTATAGCCTCTGCGAAACAAGCAGATGAAAGACTCCAACCCAGATCGAACGAACCGAGACAAGCTGCATCAGCTCATGCAGAAGCCAGAAATGCCCAGACGATGGGATATGGCGAATGGCAAGAGTTGCCATGGGGCAATTGGTTATGGGTATGGCGAAACCGGGCATGGCGCAAACGACGACGATGACGACTTCCCGAGATCTGGTGGTTATCATTGGGGCCGCTCCAACAACGGGAGATCAGCGGTTAACATTCCGTGAGTACCTACGCCATCGCTTCTGCTTGTGCTGACGCACGCATGTCATTGTCGTACCAGCGATCTCTTTCAAGCGCTTCCGCGTGGCATCCTCATCGCAATTTCCGGAGCATGGAACAGGAACAACTCCCAATCTCGATGGTTTGGAACTGAAGATCTTCGACGTCTACACTCGCTGAGCGAATGCCTTCACAAGGGTCCCTACTGCGGAGCTGGTATACGATCCGGCCGATGGCCATCGGCCCGATCACGTCCATTTGCAAATTCAGGTCACGGGGACGTGGGAGGCAGTACTCATCACGTGTACGAAGTTGGATGTCCTGTTAGTCATGCAACTCATCGTGGACACGGCCGCTTGTCCTAACTCACCAAAGCGGAGATGAATTTCCCACATTCCCCGCCCCCCTTGCAGACAAACAACAACATTGGTTTTGACCCTCGCGGCATCATCCATGTTGGGGATGGCAACTACTGAAGTCGAAGCTAGAGGAAATTGGCTTATATCTTCTTTTTTGTTACAATTCTTCCTGGCCGCCTCGCCTTGCGTGTCGCTTGCGGTCGTGCGCGTGGTTAGGCCTGAATGCATATTTTTCTGTTAGACCATAACTTGAAAGGAAACGAGTGATACGTCTTACTGACACATATTCTTTCACTCCTCCACTTGTCTTGCTTCGAGGCGTATGCGATATTATGGGCTAAAAAGAGAAAAAAAAGTTCACCTTTCCATTGCCTAGGGCGTAAATATAAAGAATGGATGAGAGGTTTGAGTTGAGGAGAATTGGGGACGGGGGGAGCTGGTATATTTGGTGGCGAAACGCAAGGTGCCAAGTGGCACCACTTCTTATATACGGTCGTTGGTTCCTAGCTGGCGTAGGTTCCTAGGCACCCGAGAAACGCCCATCTAGGCTGTGCTTTCAGCCACGGACAATACCCGGTGCTTCGACACCTCGCACCCCTGACACCAGCGTACGGTCAAATGTGATTACATGGCGTCAACTGAAAACTTCCACTCATCAGATCAAGATCATGGGAACAAGGAAAAATCCGCAGCACGCCATACACGTCGATTTGAAACTCGGTTGATATGGAACGCTGGTACCAAGACTACGGTACTATCCCTCCCCCCCTACCGGATCACCCCAAATTTCTTGCCCATTCCTCGCTCAATCACCACAATTTTTTGCCTACAGTATCTAGTACCATGTGTTATCATATTCCATAAATTTTTTTTGGTAGAAATCATAGTGTGTGGCGAAATAAAATACAGTGTGTTTGTCACGCCTGCCTGTGTCGGAGTTTACAATATTTCCAAAATCGGATGCTTAGCGCTCGCAACAGCCAATCAGAGTCTGAAAAATGGCATGTGACATTGCGTGACTGATCCGGTAGGGGGGGGAGGGACCGAGACTAGACGTTAACCAATGTTTGCTGCGTGTCGGAGTTTATAATGTTACAAAATATAAATATTAAGCTTACTGTAGTCCGTAGAAATCTCGCGATCGATCTACGGAGAGTTCGGAGGACACAACCCCCATTACGTGGAATTCGGTTCGTCGCGCACTGGTGTCCGACCCAGACTATCCCTCCCCCCCTACCGGATCACCCCCTCTTCCGGATCAGTCACGCAATGTCAGCCACACTACGATTTCTACCAAAAAAAATTGATGGAATATGATAACACATGGTACTAGATACTGTAGGTGAAATTTTGTGGTGATTGAGTGAGAAATGGGCGAGAAATTTGGGGTGATCCGGAAGGGGGGGTGATCTGGTAGGAGGGGAGGGATGTTACAACCACGTCGACCTTGTACTCACGATCGGCTCGACGATCACCCAGATCACAACGGCTAAGATCGTCTAGCTTGCGCGGTTCAACCGGTCATCCTCGAGATCGCCGTGGATTATGAGGCTGCTCTTGCTCTCTACGTTTGGGAAAACGAACAGTCTCATGAATGTGGTGCTCTTTTCTCTGCCTTGGCAACTATCTTGCTGCGATGTATACTGTGCATTTACTCCGTGGTGATATGCGGCAGAGCAGCCCAACGATGAACTTTGACCAAATATCCACCTTGTTTTTGGCTATCCCTTGCGTTGGTACATCTTCGTGAACATATTCACTGGTGACCCTGAGGTGTATTGTACCTTTTCTCCGCTGCTCAGGGCTCACATCATGTACGTGTTGTCATGTGAACTTTTCGTATGTTTTTCAGATCACCAGCACCAGCTCCAGTAACTAGAGAATAGATGAGAGTTTTTAAGAAGATCTGGGCAGAATTTTCCAAACCCCAAGACTGGAAATTTGAGCGTTCGCAATTCGTCCTCCTTTTCAATGTGAGTATTTTTGCTTGTGCCCAAACCATCCGGTTTTGTTCAGCGTTCACAACATATTGGCGACATGTAGAGGTGCTACAGATCCTCACAATGTATGCAAGTCCGGCACTAAATCCACCCATAGTGTCAAACACGAGTTGTTGAACGCTAGGGTTGAGGGCGAGGCCATTCCCAGATGTCCCCAACTCTCCAGCCACGTGTACCATGAGGAGATCCTCATGCACTAGCGCGGAAAAGTACCGTGACATAGTTTACCGATATGCGCAGTCTTCTTTCCCATTACAAGCTCATTGTTGATAAGAATGCCCTCGTGTAAGCCCTCTCTGACGGAACGAGCATCTCGCTTGAACGGCCCAGGTGTCTGACTTGATCTAATTCAAGCCCATCAGGACGTTGCCCGATGCAGTGCCCTTACGGCAGACGCCTTACACACCTTTACCAACCATTCCCTTTTTTCTCCTTCTTGATACTCTCGTGTTTTATTTTACGCCTGTCTAACTCCGAGCCTTCCCGCGGGCGTCCTCGTGTTTTCCGGTGCACGTTCCTCGGTTACCCTATTCGGCACCCCTCTGCGCCCTCTTCGAACTCGCACGGGAGGAAGCTCGGGGTTCTAGCGCTGACCATGGTGTAATCATCCCTTTACATTTCTTGTATATATGATCAGACAGATTTGTACAGGTGCCGTGACCGTCGTCGTCGAAGACATCCCATCTACCCCGCGCCTCTCCATTAGCCGTGACTTTACCTCAGGTAGGTGTCACTTGTCCGGGTTGGGCCTAGCTGGAAACTCTAGTACGACGGGACCAGTTCAACCTCTCGGGACTTCACGCCTATCGGGGTATCTTCCTCGTCCACCCAGACAGCGGTGACCCCGACCGAATCGTGGTTCCGGCTGAGGCGGCGAGCCGTATCTGCACGGCGCAACCCGTAGCGTTAGGACCTCGTCTGTCAGCAATCCTAGGATCCATTCAATTTCAATGGCGCCCTCATCTGGTCTTCTATCCCACCCACCAGCACATCAAGACAAACCCTCGAAGACACTGCCGCATACTCTATCCAGCCCTGGACTCAGCTTAGGCTGCGTATTCATTCATCTGTCGTGCCTGTAGATCCAACATATGACCCCAACGCTGCCGCAATCTTCCGAGTGTCTGGGGCGGTAGACACCGTTGACCCCTCTGTGTTCTCCTTTGGGATGAACATAATTCAGTATACAACATATGCACTACGTGGCAACTTTCCATTAAAAATACACATCCCCGCTGAGTCCAAATGGCAAAGCGATTGTGTCAGAGGTTTGCCGAAACTTCAGCGTGTTGTCACATTAATGGGAATGATGCCTAAGTTACCTGTCGCTGGAGATTCAAAAGAAGACATTTTCTGCATCCATGTCACCCGTGACCTTGAATATGTTGGATATACATCTCCCAACCCTCAACCTCAGACTGCTGCTCCTCCACTTGGTGTGTCCTTATCAAATCATCACAATGACTTACTGACTATGCATCCAGACACATCCACATTTGCTGCAGGAACTGGTGGTCTCCAATTCATGCAACAATTGCACACGTTACCTCCTTCACCAACTTCAACAATCTCTTCAGGCCCATCTGGTTCTCAGACACAGGACCCTCCTGTTGCTGAGAGCTCATCTCATGCAACTCAGAAACATGCGAAACCATCTCAGTAAATCACTGCTTGGTTCAAACTGTATCTTGATTTCTGTCAAATGCTGAATATTCGTGTACTACTACTTCTACTGTGTTGTACATTACTACGCCATGTGTCACTATCATAAGATCGAACATTCCAAAGATGAAACCCATGAGAACACTAACGAAAACGCCACCATCACAATGCCCCGTGCGAAGCACGGGTTTTCGCTAGTGAAAACTTATGTGATGCCTTCCGGAGAGGTGTTGTCGACAGTCGGCACAGCAGTGGAGGCGCTCCCCATGCCCAGAGACTTGGTATGACCATTAACGCCCGAAGCCGAAGGCATAGCTGTGGGTGCGGACGACAACGGTGCGTCAAGTTGCTGGGCAGCAGCCTCCTCAGGCTTGGGTTCAGGGGAATTGGCTCAACTGTATCAGTGGGGATGGTACTCTCGGCCAGAGCAGACTCTTTGTGTGGGGTAGGTGCAGAAGCAGCGAAAGATTCCTCGACTGGCAGGCCAGGAAAAGGTTCGGGGGCGGTAGGTGCGGGTTCCTCAACCGGCACGGTCTCAGGAGCAGATTTGAAGGCCGCAGACGCAGGTGCTTCGACTTGAGCAGGCTCCAGAAATGGTTTGTTGGCGGTAGGCACAGGGCCAGACTCGGGCTCAGAGATATCCTCTACTGGTCCGGTGGTCGAAAAATCAGCAAGGAAGGGGGGAGGGCTAACCTTGTTCCCGCCAATTTCCGCACCGCTGGTGCCGACGTTGACCTACGGAAAGAGTGACGACAAAGCACATCAATCGGCCAAGCGCAGCTCCCAAAGGAGAGTTATTCAAAAAAACTCACGTTGATGCTACTCGACAAGCCCTGCGGCACCGCATGATTCCACGCGATCGCCTGCTCGAGCTCTTCAAACTCGGCGATATACAGTATAGGTGCGAAACGTTCGGTGTCTCACAGCGATGACGACGTCGCGGTCGCGGTCGAGGTTAGGGTAGTAGCTGGCGGAGGGACGGCGATCGTTGGGCGCACAAAATTTCCACAATCCAATGGGGAAGGGAGTCGCGACGCCGTCGTCGTAGCGCGCTCCACCGACGAGGATGTCGGCGCCTGCGGTGCGCAGCTCCGTGATCGCGTTGTCGTATATATCGAGAGCGGCACGGGTGTGCAGGGTCCGAGGAACCAGTGTGCGCCATGCGACACGCCGGTCACAGGCGTCAGGAGCTCGGACCACCGCAAATGCGGCGCCAGAGCGATCCCTACGCCAAGGACATCGACGTGGCGTGAGCGGTTCCCATTGGTGCCGAGGAATGACGCGACGGCATCCCTCATCAAAGGGGGACAAAGGGAGAACGAAGAAAAAAAAAACTACAGAGAATTAGTGAAGTGGAAGAGTGGATGCATCATACCTAGTAATGCCTGACAGGGAAGTATCCCTCAGGCATCCCAACGCCCTTCCAAGCGGATGTCTTCGAAATGAATGGGACGTTACTGCCATGCGAACCAGCCTCCCTCAAGTGCGCTATGGGTAGCGGTGGCAGGCGACGGCGACGGCGTCGGAAACGGTGACGGTGAGGGATTACGTTGAGAGAAGTAAGGTGGTCAACTTACGCAAAAAAAAAAAAGAAAGGGGAGCAACGCACCTGGCGCCGCTTAGTCAGGAGGCACCTTCTGAGCACCCCTGCGTCCCTCCAATGCTCATGTCGTCAAAACAAGCAAATCCAACTAGTTCAGCGATGCGGTATCGCGCCGCTTCGAGGTCATGCCGGAGTGTCGTCTCGGCGGTTCCGTCGTGAGCACGCGAAGAGTGGCAAGCTGTGGCTTCCCGGCTGGGCTCTGACTTACTTAATGTGCTAGCCGGGCCGGAGCTTCCTATAAGCCAGACATTTGGCTCGGCTGGGCTCGGCCCGCCAGGGGTCGGCTTCGACCGGCTCACGGCTTTTTGCCGGGCCAAGCACAGCAGAGCCATCAGCCCTCAACAGTGTTAGCATTGTTTACGTCCAAAACATTAGATTGCGCCAGGACACGCTGACATAACTTTCACACAAACGAAACGAAGTGGCCACTCGCACCACTCGTCAAAAGTTATCACTCCCAAGATTGTCTTTACCAGTCTTCCTCATTCACGCTTTTTGTTTTACCGATTACCAACAACAGTAATCAGCAGGTGTGATTACATCCACATAGATACCTTGCAAGCAAAGGTAACGTTTCATTCCCCACTTTGCTGCTCCTGTCAAAAGTGGTGTGGCTAGTGCAAAGTTCGTCTTCCTCACTCACCCTTTTTGTAAAATTTGTTTTACCAGTTTTCCTCATCCAACCAAGTAATACCATCCAAACACCTCCCATTCTTACGGTTTATGGCCGAGCAAACTGGCCCGGTTACCGTGATTACACGTATGGAGGTCTCGAATCAGTCGGTCTAAGCACACGGGTTGATCCCTTTATAGGGTTCCTGTCCTTCATCCGTTCGTTTCGCAGAGGCACCCGAAATTCCCCGACGACCGAAAGTATCTCGTGGACACAATGGAATGAGCGCCGATGGGGTTGGAGGCGCGGAGGACGACGATGAATTCTCGAGATCTGGTGAAGAGTGGTTGTCGTTGGGGTTGCGCAACGAGGGGACCGGTGCTTGTAATGCCTTACCTGTCTCCTACACCGTCGCTCTATCGCTTAAATTATGTGCTGACGGGCATCATTGGCATACCCAGCTTTCTCCACTCAACCGCTTCAGCACGGCCTTTGTGAACCCTCACCGCAATCTCCGGACCATACTTCAAACCTCAGTGGTTTGGAGCTGAAGACCTCCAAGCATCTTCGTCTACTTTTTCATTACCTGGCCTTCCCGGGCGTTATCAGCATCAACCAGAAACAGCTGGGTAGCAATCGTCACGGGGTCAGGTGGTTGCACATCACGTGTGCATACAACTGGCAGTCCATATCGGGTGGTGTTAGTCGTGATGCAACTCACGCGGACATGCGTACTCACCTTTCCAAAACGGAGAGAAATTCCCACTTCCTCCCCGTTGTTCAGGGTCTGACCTTGCGTTCGACAAACGACAACAGGGTTCGACCCTTGCAGTGTCATATGGCAGCTACTGAAGTCAAAGCAAGAGGAAATTGGCTGTACTGTTGTAAAAATCTGCATTTTTGTCACAATTCTGGCTGGCTGGCACGCCTCGCCTGTCGCCTGCAGTCTTGCGCATGATTGGGCCTATGCATATTTTTCTGTTAGACTTAGACCCAAAATTTGAAAAGAAGCGTGTGATAACGTCTTACTGATGCATATTCTTTCACTACTCCACTTGAATGTCTGCATCGAAGCGTAGGCCATATCATGGGCTAATTGAGCCACTTTCTATTACCTAGGGCGTAAATATAAGGAAAGGATGAGAGGTTCGAGTTGGGCAGGATCGTGGACGAAGCGAGCGGGCACCTTTCGAGCCTGAGAGTGCCAGGTGCCAGTGCCTGTGCTGACGCCGTCAGTTAAATACATTCCTGGCGGAAACGAGAATCCGGCTTCTAGGCTGGGCTATCTAAATACAGAAAAGTCATGTTTGGTGCCTGATGTTGGTGCCATCTGGCACCGTTTTCTGGCATCTGGATGTTTCGGGGTATGTGTTAGTATTTGGGCATCCTTGTTCTTGCAGCTGGCACCCCTGGCACCTTCTAATAATGACGGTAACTACCCTCTCCGGGTTTTCATCGATTTCATCTGTGAGTCATCCACATGTTCGGCTCTTGATTGTTTGAACCGTACAGTACAGTAACTCGTAGCCCTTCTCGGTCACCCCCTTCCGGTCACTCCATTTTTCTCGTTCAATCTTTTGAAAGAAATCGTGGTGTGCAGTGAAATGAAAATCAGGATTTATCACGCATGTGTCACGCATTCCCGCTGATGAGTCTGAAATTTGGCCGTGTGACCTAGTGTGACTGACCCTTGACCAGGAAGGGGCCCCGATCTTAGATTGCAATGATCGAATAATAGATCTCAGTTGGTTTTGGATCCGATGGAGAACTTCTAATGGAATGATCGTTGGCAAGTAACATAATTCCAATTCCCTTTACGGGATCGGAGATGATGAATCGATGATACCTCACACAATTGGTCATCGGGACGGTAAATTGGCTCTCGGACCTCCAGATGTAACACTACAGTGATAATCATGCCAATAGTCAGCTCCCTTATCAATTCTTATCTCATGCAGGACCACCATGGGCCCATCCGTGGTTGAGAGACAATAAGAATCAGCTTTCATCAGCCTTGCCCAACGTTGGTTGGTACTGCGAGATGCTTGCCGAGTGGTGCCGATGTGACACCTGCGTGACAGAAGGCTGGACGCCACATATAGTCATTTCCCACCCGCGGTTACTAAAGCGGTCAAGGTGCCATGATGCCGGATGGACCCAGGTGGCAAGGACCAGCATTCAGCTTCCCCATACCATGCTAATCATTCAAATTCCTACAGTAGTCCAATCTGCCATAGAGAACAACACATACAAGTAAAGTACATTTTTTGAATACCAACCGTGCCACGCGACAGGCACAGCACGTAATGTTGATGGGCCTGCACCTGTCACCTGCCGTCAGCTGTGGTCGGGCTCTCAATGTGCCAAACTCGACCTGGCAAATTCGGCATGCGTGACAAGATGCCATTTTTGCTCCTCATAGAAAAGCTCATTTAATGCCACAAAAACACTTAGATCATCACTAGGCAATACTGTACATAGAATTGCATGGTCCAAAGTTCATGTGAAGAAATGAACGAGATATTTGACATGACCAAAAGGTGGGTCTGTCCGAAGAGTGGTCTGATACAGTATGCTGTGTTGCCGCAAGCAGTGACGCATGGGAACACACTGGGCAGTGATCAAAGTGTGCTGTGAAGTGCTGTGCGAAGTGAAGGCGACCTGCCATACCAATGTAGATATAGACAGACCGTGCATCATCTCTTCACTCCTGTAACGACAAAATACAACATGTGTCTGCTGACGACGTGTGCCGCTCTCAGACTATTATCCGCTCTAACTGCGGAGGTTTTCTAGAAGCCGTATGCGGAAGGTGAAGGTTCTCAGCATGTCTCCTCGAGGAACCTCGCAAGAGCTGCTCTACCTTCTCTCTTGCAGAAGATGAATGGAACGGGGGAATGAGGGGCCCACGGCTTATTGTCGGGCCGAGCACAGCACTAGACACGGATAAAAAGTGATCATGTGCATGTGCGTTTGGTGGGGTTGAGCCGCATGGCATCCAAGTAGGGGAAGCTGGTGGTTGGTGGAGGGCATGGTGCATCGCATGGCGCACCGTAGGGGTTCTCACGAACAACGACACGTGTCTGCGTTCCAGCCTATACTAGTACAGTACATTTGTAGGTAAAGACTGGGAGGTCTTCGAATCCGGAAGGTGAAATTTCAGTGGTGACGCCTTTACTGGCCCTTACAACCCTTCTCTCAGTCTAGACTTTCCCCATGAATCTTACTTAAATCAGTCGTCTTGAGTGTATCTGAGTGTTTGCATCGTTGAGTCACGGAGCACGTGCCGCGGCGGAATTCTCACATTTGATCAAGATGTCGATATCTCTCCCGCAGAAACAGAAAGGCCAAAATTTTCACTCAGAGTGTTGTCGCTGATGACTTGAAGGTCTCTGTGAGCAACATAGGGCTCCAGCCTGAGATAGGGGTGGCTACCCATACATATTCTTTCACTCCGTCGTCTTGCTTAAAGGCGTATAGAGGCGTAGGCCATATCAAGGACCAAATGAGCCTTTATATTGCCCAGGGAAAAGGAAATCGTGCACGCAGTATCCGAATTTGGCAACTTTCCCCCTATCAACTCGATACTGGCTTTGGCACCCTCTTGGGATATTTCAAATTGGAATCAGTATGGACCCTTCAAATAAAGTATCGACATGTACCGGCACCCCCCTGGCACCAGCATCAAGGGTAACGTAACACTATAACGCTTGCCAAATACAGGTATACAAAAAAAATGGTAGTCGGCTGATTGCATCATGACGGATGTACCCTGAAACCTGGACACACGACGCCACATCTCCAATCGCTGGTCGCCGATCGCCGATTGATTAGTTACCTTGCTTGGCAAGGTATTCTGTAGAGGCCGAGTCTAACCCCGACTTCCTGATCCCCCCCCCCCCCCCCGACCTTTCTCGCCCTTTCTAAACAAGTTAGAGGCTCAAGAAATCTTCCTTTCCTTCCCTCATATTCACCGATGTCAGGTTTTGCTGGTGTTAATGGGACTGTCTGTGATCCCCAGCAGTACCAGCAGGAAAGTTTATCGAGTCCAAATCCCTCGCTTACATGCCTGACACATGGGCAAAGCATCGGTTTGACCGTACTATTCTGTCTTGTGCCCAAGGGCCCACCCCATATACAGATAATAGCCGAAACGTCGTTCCTCAGTATCGTTTGTGTAATGGTGCTATTTGCCTTATACGGCGTACGTCGGAGCATCTTACTGCGTGTGCCGGTCTGACAAAATGTTGCACAGAGAAACATACTTCGTTATAGGAAGGCGGTGGCTGGAGGTGGTTGCAGACTCCCGCGGATATCTACCTGGTTTAGTCTTCATAGTTCCACGGCACTTCCCAGAAACTAATCTGGGTTGTGTGACAGATTACCCTGTTTTTTTTTTTTTCGAAATCCTCCAGGCTTTGGGGGTGCCCTGAATGTTCGATGGGCTCATGATGGAATCGTCACAACGGGGTTGTATTGTGCTGCTCAGGGCATCATACAACAAACGGGTGAACTTGGAGTCGCGCTGTCCACACTCGTGTGTCCTTCCCTTATTACCATTGAGTTCAGGGCCAATGACGCTCGTATCCAGCTACTTACCACCCCACTCCTTCGTAACAACCTTGTGGTCTGTGGGGATAAATGCACGCGGACTTTCTTTCGGCCTTGTTGGCTTCATATGTGTTTTCGTTGTACTCCGGGCTGGTCTCGGTGATGGCCTTAACAAGAACTATGAAGCGCCTACTCCCGTATGTCATTCCAATTGTTCACCTTTCCGTCGTGCTGACGTTGTCTAGTATTGGTACTGGATCAGTGACCGGTTCAACGTGGAACGCATGGCTGGAGAATATGTCTGGATATGGGTTGCTTTATTTGCCTCAATTGTATTGAACATCCCGGTCTTCCTCTGGGCAACGGGTCACCTGTTTGTTGACAAGAAGCGACCGTACTTCCATCTGAACTTTGCCAATGGTAGCCAACTTGGAAACCCAAATAGTCGAGCTACTTTGAGACTGCTCATGTACGCCTTACATATCATTTCTGTTGCGGATCATACTGACAAACAAATAGTTTAGTTACCCAGTTGCGTATGCCCTGGTGGTCCCGCCTATCTCAATTGCACGTTGGTCGCGATTCAGTCACCACCCTGTGTCATCAGCTGTCCAATTTTTCGGTGCTTCAATGTTCAACCTCTCAGGCGCCGTCAACGTACTCCTCTTCTTGGTTTGATTAATGATTCAAGGCTCTCCCCCAACTCCTCCGAGTCATACTCCTCATCGTCGTCTCAATAACTGAATCCACGTCGAATTTCTTGTCTCTTCCGCAGACTCATGACCCTTGGATCGCTTTATCTCTGAGGCCAAACCAAAAATAAAGCAGGTCGGAATATTGGTGCTCGTTAAGCGAGACAGTTTTAGACGCAGGCATGGTGCCGGAAAATGAGCCCACGGTGCGTTCCGCGATGGTGTCCGCCCTTGTCCCTGCTAGCACTGATAAGTATCATCAGCGTGGCGGACATAGTTACCATGAATGACGGTGAAAGCGGGGAACTCTCCCTGCTAGTGGGTCCAAATTAAGTGGGAAAGAGGGCAAAAGGGAAGGAAGGGGGAGAGCAGCGGCAAGAGGAAGGCAAAACGCATAGAAGTCCTGTAGACGAGATATCTAATTGAGGAAAGATGCGATCTTGAGAGGCGCGATAGAGGAGGAAGCGAGATTTTGAAGATGAGAGACGAAATCTTGAGGGAAGTAGAGGCTAAGACACTAAGGAAAACTTGAAGCAGACAGAGACAATTGTGAGCGGTGTAATTTCGCTGGCTCGGATGTACATGTCTGAGTGGTATTTAACAATCGAGCCGACTATTCTAAAATCGCAAACACGTTGAGGTCGGAAGAACAGGTAAGTATTGAAAATATCGGTGCGAAGACCAAGGGCATAAAAGTAAGTAAAATATATCGGAACTGAGGTAGGTATGAAAGGGAGGAGACATGAAGCTCGAGTGAAGCGGGGAACAAAGGAAAAAGGAGACAAAGATAATCTTTGAAGTCGTGTGCACCCTCAGAATGCTTCACAGGATGCTCGTGGTCTCTTCGAGAGATCGATAGGCCTTTAGCCTAGAACATGGGCGCGGCACGAGACACAGCGCGCAGCCCGAGACAAAAGGGGAGAACTAAGCACAAAGACGGAGAAAATACCAAATCAAGCAGACAATGGGAATGCGAGGCAGACTAGCACGAAACGGGAAACAGAGACAAGTCAGAATCATGAAGGAAACAAAGAGAAAACGTCGTGCAACGCGAGGCCGCAGAGGACGGGTCTATGGCTGAGGCATAGTCGCATCGTGGCTGAGGGGAATCGTGGCCCCTTTCGAGATCGAGACACGGGAGAACGAGTTCCAAGCAACCGAAGAATATGACAAGCAGCAGGACTAATAGAGACGGGAGGGAGACGTGAGTTGGGCGTACGAAGTCAAACAGGAAGAGGTTTTGAGGCCAGCCACGAGGCTGACCCTACAACGGGGTTGAAATACCAGATGGTCCAATAAATCCAGCCATCCGGATGGTCATCTTTGAGACATTTGCATGAGACACGTTGCGGCGCGGTCGTGGAACTGACACCAGTGGACTAGAATGCAGCAACCCACGAGGTGCTCTGCTGCAAGTACATGCCCGCCGAAGAGAGTAAGTGCAGCAACGGCACCATCATACGTGAAGCTAGTGCCGTAGTTGGTTAGCAGAAGGCTCGGGTGAGTAGTGTCCGGCGGAGGGCAGTGTAATAGAGGTCAGTACCAGGCTATATTGCTGTCCTTCTCCAACTTTACCATTGAAACCTTCTCTGTGCACGGCTGGCTCTATGCGTCCTCGCGGCGTTTTCGATAGGCAGATGGAGGGAGAACCCGTGAGAAGAATGTACGCAAAGTATGATTTGGGCAGACTCGGATAGAGGAAGACAATGAGGGCTGCTGTAGGAGTGTCGGTTGAGGCAGATAGGTGTGTTGCGTATCAAGGTGGGTGAAGGCAAAGCGTGAGGCCGCGTGAGGACGTGGCGTTTACGTCCAAGTCGCAGCACCGTCTGACAGCGGGCCCAGCATAGCTTCGGGTTTCCATGGACGATATAGCTCTCAGAGACTCAGACCATGTCCGAGACATATCTAGCCAGAGTTGTGCATCCCTCTCGTACTTGACATTAAATTCTACGTGTCCACGATCATGACCCTTGTGTAAATATATCCAGGATGCAAGTCACTTGCAAGCCCAATATTTGGCAGAGAATGGAAACATTTTTGCCATCACAGGGCGTGGCGTATCGTTACCAATACTGGCATATGTATATCACGGGGATGGACGGGAATACTATTCCTATCCACCTGTGATATACATACGAGGGCCCACCGAGTCGCTAGTACACAGAAGCCATGCAAGAGAAAGTGGTCGGAGAGGGGGTGACTCGGATAAGACTCATGGGGAGAAAGCCAAGCAGATGCAAGCAAGGAGAGAGGAAGAAAGGCAATGCTTATTTCGAGGGCAAAAACCTCGACTACATATACACTGATGAAGATGATAAGAATAAACCGAGCAGGTAGCTCCAAACCACTGAGATTGGGAGTTGCATGCCCCGGAAATTGCGTGAAGATTTACAAAGAGTCGAAGACTGAGCTGAAGCGGGTGCTGGATATGTCCGAGTCAACGACTGGCAACGAGGTACCAAATCGGAAGACCGGGCCGTCGTCAGTTTCTACCAGCAGACCATGTCTTGCAATGGCCGAGAACGTGTTTGGAACTATGGGTATGACGATTTTCTTTCTTTGTGACTTTGCAACAAAATCTGACGTGGATGACACACTCAGGCTTTCCGCACCATCTGATGTGGAATCTGCCGGAGCAATTTTCTGGACTGTGCAGCTCATTAGCGCTCATTCCTCGGCTTATCAAAACCTGGCGTACCAAGTCCACCGAGGGCCTCTCACCCTGGCTCGTGTAAGCCCCACCTTTCCTTCTTCAGAGAGATAAAAGTAGTACACCGGCCGTAGTAGTACCCCCACAAACTGACCAATTTACGCACTTTACGATTCGCGCTCAACAAAACAACAGATTCCTCTGGGGCATCGCGGCGCTCACGATCGGCGTCTATATCATCGTGCAGGGTCTAAACATTCCTATAAATGTGCAGCCACAACTCTTTGGACTCTTCGCTCTGCTCTCGTGGGGACAGTGCCTGTATTATGTTGCCGCCCACTTGCGTACGTGATGCACTGCCGTGCTGAGTTGCACACTCGCCCAGAGTCGACCTGTGGGGCGCGCTCGAGGTTGCATATGTATTTTCTCTCCGCGTGAGTTGTTGAGTTGTGTCTTATGTTGGTGCTGATCGAATGGGGGAACGCACTATCAGCCAGGCCATCCATGACCTTCTCCAGATTAATACAGCCACGACGTCAACAGCCCATTCGGCAGAGAAAATGTTGTTAATAATCAAGATACACTACCAAATGTGCCCAAGACAACGACCACGACGAGAGAGTCCGAGTACGTGACTGCCGCTATCGCGTCGAAGCGATGCTTAAGGACGAGCAACTCGAAGAGGATGCCGCCGAAGCAGCTGATGGCCATGAAGGTGAGAGAGATGCCAAGGACGGCGCGGTACTTTGTAAATCTCGTAGAATTGTGTCTCAAATACGCAAAAATTGGAGGTACGACTTGACGGAAGGATGTCTTTTTGCGGTACTTACGGGAGATCAGGCCGAGCTCAAAATCCGGAAATCCGCACGCCATCTTGCCTGCGGGCGTCCCGCACCTGTACGAATTTATTGTTCCATGTGGCTGTGCTTGACCTCGCTGGGAAATGGAATGGCCTTTCAATTTTACAGGTTACTAGTCTCTCGTTAGGTACGATTTTCAACCCGCGCGAGTGAACGTATCCAGAGTAGGGATGATCTTTCCACAGCTACCTATTCAGTAATGTCTGTGCTAGGATAGAGCAGAGCGCCACTTTATCCAAGTCGCTTTGCAACAGTCGACAGGGTATCACAGTTATCAATCACCATCCATGACTTTGTTGGGTCCATGTTGGCTTCCTGGAACAACGACCGGTATCACTCGTGAGAAAAGGGAAGTTGCAAGTGAGAACCTAAGAAACACCGTGATGATAGACGCCTCTATGTCCGGTCACTCCCTCAATGTCCTTGAGCGCGGCATAACTATGCGCGCACGCGGCTCGATCCAGTCCCTGCGCTGCTCGACTCGTCCTCCTTTACCCTCGCTCGGTCCCGTACTGCTACTCCCCGCTACGCCCACCGATGTGCTACTACTCCTTGTTGTACCACCAGCGAGCAAACTCCCACAGGTGCGCCGTGGATGCGTGAACGCCGAAGTGGTGGTGCGCTGACAAAATTGGCATAGGAACCGGTACTCCCTGCGTCTGTGCCTCTACTGCGATGGGCAGAGGTTACATTGCCACTTTTCACGGCGGAGGGGGAAGGGATGGTGTGTGCCGGCAGAGGAGGCGGCGTGCCGTAAAAGGAGCCTAAATCAACGTCCGCGTCGATGCCATCTCAACATCGAGGGCGGGGGCGGTGAGTAAGAGTCATTCACAGGAGTGCCACCTAGGCTCGTGCCGTGAACATGATGAGGGAGCGGTAGCTACCTCGGCGAAGGTGGTGGACAAAGGAGTATAGGAGAGTGGCAAAATAAAAACTTCTGAATCTGGGAATGAGGGAGAGAGATTGTGATCGTGTAGTGGGACGGACCTTAACAAGCCAGCCCAATAATGATGATCGTCATTGCTTGGACCTTCTCTGAGTGCCATACACGCTCTGCTGCGGCTGCACGTTCTTCAGGGGACATGGTTTGATGCTCGCCAATGTAAGCATCGATAAGAGTCTGTTGTGCTGGGGTTGTATTACGCCGGCAGGCTAGTCGAAAACGAGAAATGAGAACAATATGAATGGGAAAAGAGAGCAACTGAGCAAGTGGGGTAACGAACGTGATTACGGCGTGAATTCTTCAAATGAGCGCCAAGGGCGAGGACGGAGTGTGTAGGGGGTAAATTGAGCAGCATTGTAGCTTAGGTAGAGCATAGATTGCACTGCGGCCTTCGGTTGCACGGGATATGGAACGCAAGCCTCCCGATGCTGGGGAGAACGACTTTTGACATGCAGTGTGCTCTTGGTTTTTATAGGATGTCTTACATTGCTAATGTGAGAGAGTCTTATGGAAATTGTACAGAGAAGTATTTCTGTAACTTGAAACTGCATATTGTAGGTGTTTTGGCAGAGGATGCTAGAGGAGGAAGTTCCCGTCTAGAAGACCTTCTAATACGGTGGTTGCCGTAATCAGACCAAGGGCGGAGGAATACAGTTTGCTTTTTGTTTCGTCTTACTCTCGCAGAGACGTACAGAGGCTGTCGAACTGAAGAATAAGGGAAGCGAGGACGAGGCGCGTACAGCGATATGCAGAGATGGGCATTCCAGGAGACTAATGTTGCAAGGCGAGCCTGAGGGAACGATATGAAGAGATGGAGAAATGCGAAAAGGGTTTGTCGATCGAGTTGACAGCTCGAATGTAACTTGAACTCGGGCCACACCCAGCCTGAGCAGCTCAAGCCACGCTGTAAATTCACACGCTTGCGTTTCAATTTTTTTTTTTTCGTTCCTCCTTATTTCCAGCTGCCAACAATATGTCTGTGCTGGCGAGCTTGTCACATTGCAAACTTTGACGAACGTCCTCAATTATCTCAAGGTGCGGAAGGTCGATAATCACTAAGGCATGTATGTATTCCTATTTCTGGCTATTCATTACGCCCACTATCGCTGTCCAGCTGACCGAGAAATTTGGTCTCACTAAAGTTAAGGATATGCTGAAGGACATCGTCAACAACTGCTACGACCATGCCCTCGAAAAGCAAAAGGCCGAAGGTTATATTGTGCTTGAATGTGGTCTCGCCACCATCCCTCTCGCAGGCATTGATGCTCCTTTCCACTCGCGTTACCTCTGGTCTGGCGTCATACCCTTCCGTGCATGTGAGAGTAGTTTTGCTTTTCGCTTTCGCTCGATCTAAGTGACCCTTCAGACGTATCGAGAAATCCCATCCACTCTCCTGGACCCGTCGCTTCTCGAAGGCGTCTATATCCCTAACTCAATCGCATCGCCCTTCGCCGTCAACAAGGTCTATGCCGAACTCATCTATAACCGTACATCATCTCCACGGCTCTCGAAGGTTCTTCCCAAGTGGGATGAAGAACACTGGGATGCCCCCGAACAACGGCAGAAGTTCGCCCGGGTTCTGCTAGTTGAACTGCTTTCTTACCAGTTTGCTTCTCCCTTGCGCTGGATCGAAACCCAAAATCTATTCTTCGGACAGTACAGGTTTGAGCGCTTTATCGAGATTGGCCCATCCCTAACTCTCACTGGTATGGCCGTACGCACCCTGAAGGCCAAATACGAGGCGAAGGATGACTTAACTAGCGTTGTCCGTCGAGTATTCTGTGCTTTGAAGCATCAGAAGGAGATCTATTATCAGTTCGAAAATGACCTTGAGGTAACATCTGAACCAGACGCAGCCAGTGAAACTGCACCTCCGGCACCCACTCCACTACCAAGTGTGCCAGTCGCAGTTGCTACCGCTACTCCAGCTGCCGCCGGTCCTGCTGTTACCATCGAAGATACTCCGATCCGTGCTGTCGACATCCTTGCTGCGATTTTCTCTCAAAAGTTAAAGAAGAAACTCAGCGAGATCCCTCTCTCCAAGTCCATAAGGGATCTCTCTGCCGCTGCACAAGTGTATGCTCAGCGTGTAGGCATCACTCTTTCTACCGGTGGTTCCACCAGTGGTGCCGGAGGTTCTTCTGGAAGTGCTGTGATGAACAGCGAGGAATTCCTCAAGTTCCAAGCTGAGCAGTATTAATTCGCGCACCAGCAAATTAACCTCCACTCTCGCTACTTGAAGCGTGACCCCCGCCAAGGCGAGATTCCGCACGACAAAGAGAAGGCTACCTCCACATAGCTTCAGGCTCGACTGCGTCGACAAGCCAGGCACTCTCATATGACCACGAATGTCTACGCACGATGCACGACTCGGCAAAGGAGACTGTTGATCTTGCCGAGCGCGAGCTGACGTGAGTCTTGTAGCACTCAGCTTTCTTTCTTTCTTTCTTTATGAAACCCCACGTATTCTGGAATGTATCTCAGGATCGCCAATCGCGCGCAACAGCAAACCGAAAGGGCGCACAAGCAAACGATGGCAGATCTGCAGCGCGCACGTTCGTCATTACAGGCGCTGCCCAGGCACGTCGCAGAACTCAAGGAGCGCGACAAGGATATCAAAGCGATGCGCGAATGCTGGTCAAAATTGGCCGACTCGCAACTCAAGATTGCCAACTTCCCCAGCGGGATGGGCATCCAACCGGCCAACGCGTTGGCCTTGGGAGCCGAGGATGGGAAGGTTGGGTTGCTGCCCGCGCCCTGTAAAGGGCTCGCCGAGTCGGCGCTCGAGGAAGCGGAAAAGACGTGCAAGCTGCTTAGGGACGAGAATGGGGAACTCAGGGCATTGGTTGTGGATACTACCAACGTGGTGAACAAAATCGTGCACAAGACGGTCAGTGCAGACCCGGACGATCTGGAAGTTGTACGTGTTGTCTTACCTTTTTTTGTCTTGAGAGATCTGGCCGCTGAAAGAGAGATAGCCTGCTCCGTTGGCCACGGTCGATCTGTCCCCGCTCGGCGCGCCCGACACAGCTTTTGAACGACTCAGCGTGCTGTTTACTTCGCTTCGCGATGCGCTCACGACGCTCAGGGCTACTTCTGACGTTGCTACTACTACCGCGATCAGGCTCGGACCATAAACCGCACATATCGCTAGCTGACTTGGTAAAGAAGGTGGCCGAGTCGGACGCGAAGGCGCATAAATGGGAGATCGAGGAGTTGCGGAGCACGATAGCGGCGCTACGCGATGAACTAAATGAGTCATGTCTGAGGGGATGGTAAAGAAAGAGTTGATGTCGCGCACGAAGAGAATGACGGAGAGGAAGCCAGTCGCACATGCGAGTTAGGTGTCGATGACATTTGAAAGTGTGCCTGCGGTACAAGACAACTTGGCCTCACCTTCCTCCAACTGATGAGTGGGATACCCAGCATGTAATGGTAGTAGGGCACTCTGGGCCCACAAAAGAGTGTATCATTCATCAATATGCTCATTCTTCTTTAAGCTTGGGTTTTTATTGGCTAGAAGTGCCCAAAGATTTTGTTGTTGAATTAGGCTAAGAAGTACAAAAGTAAAAATCCACCAACAATTGTGACTAGTAGTTTAACCTTCCTTAATATTCTGCTGCTGGGAAGGGGTGCCAGTGTATCTGAGTCTGGCCAGAGCACATCATTCCATGCATTTCTCAGCTCATAACACTTTGTCCACCCTGGGCATGTATGGTTAATGTCTGAGAATCCAAAGTCAATTATCCTCAGATTGCACCACCCTTTTCGCACCACATTCTGTGGCTGAAAGTCATCGTGAGAGATACCAATGCAGTGGATAAGGTATAGCTTCCCAAAAAGGACAAGTCTATTCAATAAAATCAGCAAAATTCTCTGCCAAGCAGTGTCAGTAAATCACACCTCTCTATAAACCCTAGTGATTCCATCCCCATCTCAAGATCAGCCAAGGAGGGACCCTCATTAGAAAGAACAAGTGCCCGTCCACCATACCACTTATATTCTCCATAAAAGTGAGGGGCCACTTGTATCCATGGTGGGAGGTGGGCAAGCTTATGGTATGCAGCCTTCTCATTCCTGAGCAGGTTTTTAAGCATGGCTTTATTTTTCTCAGGAACATGGGCAAATTTGACAATGATGTGTGATTTGCTTGATGCATACACAGTGGACCAACCTCCACCAAGGTATTGGTCAAGGTGTATAAAAGGACATTGCTTTCTGCCACTTTGAGATTGGGATGTTTCAATGGGAGAGAGGGACATTGGACAGCTGTCAAGACATTGTATGACCATACCTCCTGGGGCCTTCAAAGACCTGTCAGTGTCATGGGAGGGAGAAGAGGAGTAGATTTCCAACCTTTATTAGTCTGCCCAAGTGGTGTTTATCTTTATCAGCTTCACAGGTTGTCTTGAGTGTTTCTGAGTGCTTGCCAGTGAATCCTTGAGCACCATGCTGTGGCACAATGCTCAAATCTGACAAAGACATTGATGTCTCCCCCACAGAGACAGAAAGGCCAAATTTTTCACTCAGGGTGTTATCACTGATGTCAAAAGTCTCAGTGAGTAACATATAGACTATCAGGCTCCAAATAGGTGGTTGTGGTTGCACTGCAGGTTCCTGTGCCAGTGGACTACCAGGTTTGAGGCAGAAGTCCAAGATTGGTGAGCAATAAAAAATAGGTCTTTCTGTTGATCGTGGGATATATATGATGATGTACTTGAGTTCACTGAACAGGACTGCCCAACGGGGTCGGGGCTGAATTTCCGTTGCATGATAGGACAACTGCAGGCCCAAGTAAACATGAATCAGATAGTAGGCTACTGAGAGAAACAAGAACACCAACTTTGCCTAACGTGGCTCTATAGCCTTTGTACTTGGTTGGAACCATCTGGGGGTATGCTTCTAGCCTCGATCCATTTCTCAGGTCATCCATGAGTTCCCCAGTGAGCCGGTTAAATGCTGTAAACGACTTGTTGTCCCACAAGATTTTGATCGTATGATCGAGGGAGTAGACGTGATCAGTGAAAACAATATCACGATCTGTGTACCCACACCCATGGGACAGTGAATCTTTCTCCGTCAGTCCATAGTATATTCTACTGACCAACTGGTATATATCGTCGTCTAGTAATACCTCGTTGTGAGAGTTGATCTGTCGGAAATTATATTGGAGCTGAAGAAATTGACCAGTGGGCGTGTTAATACGACCGTGACCCTGAAGCACGGCATGCGCTCGAGTAGGGCAGTGCTCATCAATAACGCGACGCAAATCTTGATGCATCCTATACGGCAAGTCCTTGGATAAATACAAGCAGGATGGGAGTCGCTGGCTAGTCCACTCCTGAGGAGTAAAAGGTGAGGTGTTGGCCCTATTGGGTGCCCGTGTTTCGTTATACGGTAATTGTGTCAACAATATGTGTGAGTCTTGTGCACTGGGAAAGAGGAGGCTGTTCCAGGTAGGAAACGCCGCGGTAGATAGGCACCTCTTCCAAGGACGTAAAAGCGGTCGTACACGAAGAGTCATACTCATGGAGTAGACAAAGGGGTCAGCTTGAGCAAAGGGGCAGCTTGAGCTGCATTGCACCAGTGGCGCTATCCGTCACATCCTAAATCGGAAAACCGGGCCGTCGTCAGTTTCTACCAGCAGGCCATGTCTGCTCCAGTGGCCGAGAACGTGTTTGGAACTATGGGTATGACGATTTTCTTTCTTTGTGACTTTGCAACAAAAAGCTGACGTGGATGACACACTTTCCGCGCTGTCTGATGTGGAATCTGCAGGCGCAATTTTCTGGACTGTGCAGCTCATTCCTCAGCTCATCAAAACCTGGCGTACCAAGTCCACCGAGGGCCTCTCACCCTGGCTCGTGTAAGCCCCCCCCCCTCCCTTCTTCAGAGAGATCAAAGTAGTACACCGGCCGTAGTAGTAACCTCCACAAACTGACCAATTTACGCACTTTGCCGATTCGCGCTTAACAAAACAACAGATTCCTCTGGGGCATCGCGGCGCTCCCGCTCGGCGTCTACGTCATCGTGCAGGATTTAAATATTCCTCTGATCGTGCAGCCTCAACTCTTCGGGCTCTTTTCTCTGCTCTCGTGGGGCCAGTGTCTGTACTATGGTACCGCGCACTCGCGTACGTGGTGCACTGCCGTGTTGGGCTGCACACTCGCTCTGTGGGGCGCGCTCGAAGTCGCATTTGTATTTGCTCTCCGCGTGAGCTGTGTCTCTTTTCTTTAATGTTGGTGCTGATTGAGTGGTGGTGGTGGTGGGGAAACGTGCGATCAGCCTTCGTACAGACGCGGGACGCCCGCAGGCAAGACGGGCGTGCAGTTTTTCGGGATTTTGAGCTCGGCCCTGATTTCCATCGCTCTCTTGTAAGTGTCCGAAAAAAGATATCGTTCAGTCCAAGTCGAACCTCTCTCCAAATTTTTTTTTTCCGTATTCGAGACCTCAGTTCTACGAGATTTACAAGTACCGCGCCGTTCTTGGCATCTCGCTCGTCTTCATGGCCATCGACTGCCTCGGCGGTATCTTCTCCGTCCTCTCGCTCGTCTTTAAACATCGCTTCGACGCGATAGCGGCAGTCACGTACTCGCTCGTCGTGGTTCGTTGTCTTAGGTACTTTTGCAAGTGTACCCTGATTATTGACGTCATTCTTTCCGCCGACTGGCTTGTCGTTTGTCGTCGTGGCTGTCTTAATCCGGAGAAGGTCTTGGACGGTCTCGTGCTCGTGTTGGCTTTGGTTCTCAACCCACGCGCCAGGAGGCGTGAACACCGACACACACACGACAAGACAGATCGCACAACAACGGTGATGCCGACCGCAACTACAGTAGAGCTTAACAATAGAGGAACTCGAAGCAACCGAGTCGAATGAAATCGCAGTCAGTCGCATACCACCACCGATTCTGTGCCTGGTTACAATTTTCGCCTCTGACAAATTATTTTCAAAGATTAATTTTTTTATTGTTCCATGTGGCTGTGCTTAACCCCACTAGGCAATGGGAAGGCCTTTCGCAGTAAGTTGCTAGTCTCTCGTTAGGTTCAATTTCAACCTGCGCGAGCAAACGTACCCAAAGTGGAGATTACAGGCCGTGATGGTAACAGTGATGGCGGGTGTGCTAACAGTTGTCATGATCGGGAACGACCCTGGGGATGATCATTCCGCAGCTACCTATACAGTAATGTCGCTTTGGGCAGTCCACAGACGGTTCTCTGATTATCGATCACCATCCATAATTTGTTGGGGTCTGTGCTACTTGTGTTGGTATATTAATTGGCTTCCTAATACAACTGGGCCGATATCACTCGTGAGAAAAGGGAAGTTGCAAGTGAGAACCTAAGAAACACCGTGATGATAGACACCTCTATGTCCGATCGCTCCCTCAATGTCCTTGAGCGCGGCACAATTATGCGCGCACGCGGCTCGATCCAGTCCCTGCGCTGCTCGACTCGTCCTCCTCACCCTCGCTCGGCCCCGTACTACTGCTCCCCGCTACGCTCCCCGATGTGCTACCACTCCTTGTCGTACCACCAGCGAGTAAACTCCCACGCGTACGCCGTGAACGCCGAGGTGGTGGCGCGCTGACAAAGTCGGCAAAGGAACCAGTGCTCCCTGCGCCTGTGCCTCTACTGCGATGGGCAGAGGTTGCGTTGCCATTTGTCACAGCGGAGGGGGAAGGGATGGTGTGTACCGGCAGCGGAGGCGGTGCGCCATAAAAGGAGCCTGAATCAACGTCCGCGTCGATGCCATCCTCGCCGTTCTCAACATCGAGGGCGGGGAGCGGTGAGTAAAAGTCCTTCACAGGCGTGCCGCCCAAGATCATGCCGTGCATATGATGGCGTGAGAGGGGGAGGGAGCGGTAGCTACCTCGGCGAAGGTGGTGGGCAAAGGAGTATAGGAGAGCGGCGAAATAAAACTTTTGAATCCGGGAATGAGAGAGAGATCGTGATCGTGTAGTGGGACGGACCTTAACAAGCCAGCCAATAATGATGATGGTCATTGCTTGGGCCTTCTCTGAGCGCCACACACGCTCTGCTGCGGCTGCACGTTCCTCGGGGGACATGGTTTGATGCTCGCCAATGTAAGCATCGATGAGAGCCTGTTGTGCTGGGGAGTTTGCATTACGCCGGCCGTCATGTTGGGTATAAAGCCACCAGTGGACAGCAAAATATACGGTCCAGATGGTGTTGAGGATGTGGTCGGCAAAAAATAAGTGGGCAAAATATAGCATTTGTTTCGGGTTCTCCTGTGTGGTTCCACAAAGAAGTAAGTAGGTATGATGGGAGTGGTAAAAAAGAAAAAGAGGCAAGTGGGGTAACGAACGTCATTGACGGCACGAATTCCCCACGAGAGGGCGACAAGGGCGAGGACAGAGTATATGTAGAGGGTAAGTTGGGCAGCATTACCACCAGCACCGGTGAGCAGAGCTATAAGTCCGTAAACGCCAGCGACCTTGTTTAGCACCTGATAGACGGGCGTTAGTATCGTCAGGGAGGAAACCGGGATATCGGACGGAGTAGGAGACGCACAGCAAAAAGTACAACTAGAGTGACGCCAGTCTTGAGGTCTAAAAAACCGAGCATTGATGCAAAAGGCCGTGGCCTGAGTTGACGCTTGAGAGTAAGTTTCATGGAATGGACATGTAAAGGGAGTGGGAGTGGGACAAGGAGGTCAATTGGCGGAGCGAGTAAATGCGCTTACTGTTCCTCTTCTCCGGCCGAATGAACGGCACGCGACAACCATACCCTTTCTGAGTTTAAAATATCATCGGAGTTTCCCGTATTTCTGACTAACCGGAGGCCGTGACCTGAGTTTTGACAAATGTTACACTGACTAACTTATGGCTGGTTATTTCTCCAACCTCTCTTCAACTTCCACTCAATCTCGCTTTCTTTCAAACAAAGATAAGGATTCTTCATCGGTACTATCAACAGCTGTAGCAACAACAATACCATCAACTACCACCACTGGCTCCTCATCTTCTGGCGCAACCCCACCGCCTTCACGCGTACCGTCAAAGCACTTCTCGACAACTCTTTCAGACGAACAGAAAGGCACATCTGTAAAGGAAAAAAGTCCCGCCGCATCCTCTGCAGGGCTTCCCGCAGTCTCTGTTCATCCTCTTCGCAGCACGTACGTACGTCCCTCCGCTCTCTGACGGCCACCGAGACATGCGTATACAACGCCATGATATATTCACACAGATGGGTATTTTGGTTCCGCCAGCAGCGTGCACCAGGAAATAAAATTACCAACTATGAGGAGGGCATCAAAAAGATTTCCGCCTTTGCCTCAGTAGAGTCTTTCTGGTCCCTTTGGACCCACCTCCATCCACCATCCGCCCTCCTGCCCACGACGGACTATCTCCTCTTCCACCAGGGGATCCGTCGTCCCGTCTGGGAGGACCCACTTAACCTCCCCGGCGGTAAATGGATTCTCCGTCTCCGCAAGGGCGTCGCCGATCGTGTTTGGGAGGACCTCGTCCTTGCCCTCATCGGCGACCAATTTGCCAGCGTCGCCTCGCCTCACGAGGACGAGTGGCCCGAGATTTGTGGGTGCACGATTAGCGTGCGTCAGAATGAGGACATATTGAGTGTGTGGAATCGTCTCGATGAGCCGAAGCTGCGTGAGCGAATCAGGTCAGTCTACCTCGGTGAAGTGTTCTTGCGAGTCTGTTGATGTACGCACAATAGGGATAGAATACGTTTGGTGCTACATCTCCCGCCGTCGACGATTATGGAGTACAAATCCAACAACGGTGTGTGATACCCCCCGTCCGTCTGGCTAGTACCCCCTCTGAACTGCATGCGTAGATTCTATGGCCGATAAATCCTCCTTCCGCAATTCGATGATCGATCGCACACCACTTTCATGACGGCAATTATCATATTTTTTTTGTCTTGTTTCCAGGCCAATGCGGAACCTAGTGTGCTGCAGTGTCATTCTGTACACTTTCTTGTCTACACGCACTAGTCGACGCGCCAGATCATGTACGTCATGTAAGAAAAGCGAGCGAAATCTCCGAAATATGAGCGCGACGATAACAGAACAAGCAGCACGTAATAAAACATATAGTAGATAGTGGTCACGGCAGCGCCGCGATAACGACCTCGCCTTCACCATCCGCGTCCGCCTCGCCATCACCATCACCATCAACGTCATCCTCACCCTCCGCGTCGGCAGAGTGCAGCAAATACATCGGATCGCGCACCTCTGCGATTGCCTCTGCACGTTCCTCAGCCTCTTCTTGGCTCGGTGGGACGTGCGCGACGCGTACAAGCGCCCATTTGTCGCGGAAGCGCTCGATCGGCTAAAAAGGACAAACCGCGTTACCGGACCATGAGCGAATTTTTTTTCCCACCCCGGGAATTTTTTTTTTTCAACACGCACCTCGGTTCGCTTTTTCTTGAGTAGCATTTTGCGCTCGATCAGTTTGTAGTATGCTCCTGGGTGCCTGGTCTCGCCTTGGGAAGCTGAAGCGGCGCCTGGTGAGCGTGAGTGCGTAGAAGGCGAGGGTGATGACGAGAGAGGAAGCGAAGAGGGATCGCCGTCGTCGAAAACGAGGAGGAATTCGTTTGGTACTTCTTGTTCGACTTTGACCACCTCATAGTCACGCACAAAGTGAAATTCTGTCGCCTGTTTGTAATGCACACATTGAAGATCAGAAAGAGAGGTAAGAAGAGAGCGGGAGGAGAAGTACGGACTTCTTCCTCCTCTTGCAGAGCGTTGATCCCGCGTGGGTCGGCACGCGACTCTTTGAATTGTTCGGCAGCTTCGTCATCCTTCGTAAGATAATAGGTCAGGAAGTGGTCGCCGTCCGACTCCATTGGTCGCATTATGGCACAGTCCAGCCGGGGATCGTCCAACTACATTCTAGGCATCAGTCATACAGGAAGTGAAGTAAAGTGGGAAAGCGCACCTCGGGTCCACGCTCGCCCGGCCTCTCGCTGAATCGGAACAAGTCGTACGCGTTCGCCCACACGTCCGCATCCGGAAGCACTTCGTACGTCGCGACGGCTCGTAGACGCGGTTTGGTCGGGTGTCGCAGAGCACCGAGCTGTTCTGCGCTGCGCGCAGCAGCGAACGAGCTCTCGATGGACGTGAGCTGTGCATCGCGAGATATGTCCACTGCATCGTTCTGCAAGTTTGTTCTGCGAGAGATTTCCCAACAATAAAAAAAGGAGAGAGCGGGAAGAATGTTAGCCATGTACACGGGAAGGAGAACGAAAGGACGAACATGTCGGCAGCCGCGGGACGCGGTGCGGGCGCTGAACTGTCCCGCGATATGTACTCGGTCTTGCGCAGCCATGAGACGTGAGGTGTGACGGGGGGCGTTCCTCCCGCTCCCGTATGATGACCGTGACCGTAGTGTCGTCCAAAGTCGGGTGTGCTGCCTGTCGGATCGAGTAGGAGTGCTTGGTCTTTTGGGTCGAGGAGTGGTAGGTTTCGCGGGTCTGGATTCAACGCTGGACAGGATAGAGGCGGGTTTTGGGGAAAAGGAACGACAGGGGAAGACAAAAATAGCTTACCGCCGTCATCTGCGCCGTCTTCCCACAGCGCTTCCCACTTACCGAGATCGAGAGGCATGCCGCACTCGGCGTCTACCACCATGGGGAGCAGCGCCTCATTAGTGGCAGCATCGAGGAACTCGGGTCGTGTGTAGCGTTTTGGGTTGGTCGGGATGTCCAGGAGTTTAGGTGGACATGGTGGTGCAGGTAGTGGATTCTGATAGCGAACCTTTACCAAAAGGTCGAGTTTGCTATTTATTTGCAAGGTCAATAAAGTGAAATATTGAGTTGTTTCTGTACGCGCACCTCTTTCTTGAGCTCATCGTGTCCAGTTCTGTTAAAAGCGAGTTGTTGGTCCCAGTGTACCACTGTCACGTGACATGGATTCTGTGCCGCTTATCAGATAAGACAAGAAGTGTGTGACCTCGTGTAGTTCGACTCGGGGTTTCTTCTCACCACCATGTCAGCAGATGTACCCACCAACGTAGACCCTCCACTGAAGCCTGCAGAGGCAACAGTTTCGGCTGACTCTGATAATAATGAGCCGCAGAATGCCCTCACGCAAAAGTTCACAGAGAAAGAATGGGCTGCGCTTAAAGAGTTCCGCGTATGTGCTCACGCAGATCATTCTTTGGATTTATGTTCTAACAACACCCTTTTTGTCAAGGCTCTCCTCCCGGATATCTTAGGAGTGGCGTATGATGGAAAGGAAGACGCACGGACTACACCTATCGTCATATGGGGCGTCACCCTGGATCCGAACGGAGTGAAGGACGCGCGCGCGAGTGTCGTACTGATGAAGTGGTTGCGCGCTAGGTGCATTCTTCCTGTTTGTATACCCAAAAATTTCGCATATTCTAACATGCTTATGAACAAGAAACTTGAATGTCAATGACGCAAAGACGATGATGATTGCTACTCTTCGTTGGCGCGAGGAGTTCAAGATCGAGGAAGCCATGAAGGGGACATATCCTGACTTATTGAATGGTTTTGGTCATCTGTACGGGCGGGACAAACAAGGACGGCCTGTCATGTAACATCCTTTTTCTCCCGCATTTAGTTGCTGTCACAGCTGATTACACACGCAGGTATAATATATATGGTGGGAACAACGATATCACTGCTGCCTTCAGTGACGTCCAGCTCTTCATCCGGTGCGCAGCGGCGGTTCACTTTTTATCATCTTCATCTTCTGAGTACCCTCGAACATAGATGGCGTGTCGCTTTGATGGAGGAGGGTATCAAAAACATTGATTTTGAAACAGTTGATCAAATGATTCAAGTCCACGGTACTGACTACCCCTCCAAGAGAATATCTGAGCATTTGACCGAATGACTTCCGTATCATAGACTACGAGGGAGCGAAGCTTAGCAGCCGCACAGCAAACTCAAAGGCAGCGGCGTCCGAGATCTCGAGCATATTTCAAAGCCACTACCCCGAGTTCCTCGTGCGTCACATATATCTTTCTCTGGCCCACAAACCCTGACTCCCTGTTCCAGGCTCAGAAGTTTTTCATAAACGTGCCCGCAATTATGACATGGATCTTTTGGCTTTTTAAGCCCCTCTTGTCTCCTGCCACTTTCGCCAAGATGAAAGTCGTCGGCCACGGCCCAGGCACAGTCGGCAAGGAGCTTCTCCCCCTTATTGACGCTAAGGACCTTCCCGCACAGTACGGTGGCGTGGTGACGGACGCATGGTAATTCCTTTATGGTTGCTGCTCCCGTGCTGGTGTCGACCTATGCGGACATTTCTTCTGATGACTTTCCCTTGGAATACCAAGAACACGTAGCTGATCCTGAATATCATCACTCTTACTCGCGAGAACCCACTTAGCAGAACCGTATGCAGAAGGTCATTTTTTATCACCACGCGCCACAGAAGCATCCCAGATTGCTCAACGATAAAACTCAACCCGTCTGCACTACGCGTAGCCGGGCGATGCTAGAAATAAAACTCATAGACATGTTCGTCATATCATGTTGGTCACTGACGTCGAGAATATCATCTTTCCTGTTGAGACTCTGTGAACAACCATCAGCCTTTCACCTTGCCCGCGAACATCCATTTGTCTTACGCTGTATCCTGCGGTGAACGGATTAGTATAAACAATCCGTACCGAACCAAACTCCCAGCCCTGTGGTCATCCTTTCTTTCCGGTGCAAAATGAAATTGAAGCGCATCATCTGGTCTCGAAGCCGAACTCGCATAGCAAGATCGACATATTCGCGAGAAATCTTGTGAAAACTAGCACCTGGTGATCATTGGGGGATTGTAGCGGCACAGCCAGTGCCTCTCAGTGAGAGGACGTACTTCGGCTCTAATTTATAATACAGCATTCAGTCATCCGGAACGCGGTTACAACCTCGTTTGACACTATATCACACGTAGTTGTCGAGAATGGAAACAGGTCATGATCGCCAGCGAGAGCCAAAGCGCCACCGTGACTGGTAGCGCCACGTGATATTCCCAGCCCACATTCTCTCGTCCCATCGTCGTATCCAAAAACAAAGTCGAAATATGTCGTCCAAACCATCTTTTCTAAGGAAACAGGTTTTAAAACTCCGTAATATTGACTCTGAAGACTCGGACAGTCATCCCATCTGTCGGTATCACTTTAACGTGTCACCGTCTTCAGTTTTCCCAGAGCTGACTGTTGCGCCTTGTTCAGCTTCTGCTCACCTCAGTTCTACCTCATCGAAGCCGATCAGCGGAGGCACCGACATTGCGCTTGGCGCGATACAGAATACCCTTGCGGCCTTGAAGGAGCTCAGTTCCTTGACTGAAAAGATACCCTATCTCTCTCCAGTCGCGGGCATCATTCTCGTGGCTCTCAGAATGAGGGATGTAAGCACCCTGTCCAGCGTTCGACATCTTCTATGTTTATGATTATATATCAGGAAGTGAAGCAGTACAAAGAAGAGTGGTCAGCGGTCATGGAGAAGCTAGCCAATGTTGGGAGTATCGTCGTCAATGTTGGTACAATGTGCCAAAGGCATGGTTTGAAGGAAGAAGAACTACCACCAGACCTGCTCAGTGTCTTGGGATCCTTTCAAAGGTACCTTTCCTCCCTGATAAATGTGTCGTGTTCTAATCTAAATTAAGCGATTTGGACGGAATTGACTCCTCACTGAAGGAATGTTCTGAAATGAAAGGAATAAAAACGCTCCTTTTTCGTACGGATTTGTTGAAGAAGGTTAAGCAATATGATGCAAAATTGTCGAATATTCTTCAAGTATTCCAGGTTTGCGCAGGTACTATTGTCCCTATCATTTGTTCAACGTGTTTCTACAGACCAACTTGGGTTTTTTATCTCTCTTGTTGCAAATAATTCAACAGCGCAACGTATGTTTCTTCTTTTATTGAGGGAACCTGGCTAACTAATCCGATAGTGTACTCAACCTGGCCAAGTGACTGAACACACGTAGGCGTCTCTCACTCGTATCTTTAAAAAAAATCACTTACTGATACTGCTCACCCAGATTGCTTCGAATGGGTAACCTTCCCATTGAGAGCGGTACTCCTGTCCAACCGGTAGCGGACTTATTAAACCAGGAATTAGACGGTGAGTATTTGATCGTCACCAGATAGTCGGATCGTCGACCTGACAAGGGGCACATAGAATGTGGTGCGATCATCAGAGGATTGCCTTATGGGGGAGGCTGGCCATTCGGCGATGAGAAGCGTTGTCTCCCAGGTACACGCGAGGATTATCTCGACTACATCGCCAACTGGGTCGAGAATCCCGATTCTGAACGTGCCCTCGTCATCCTCGGTCAAGCAGGCACAGGAAAGTCCTCTATTGCCCATGAAATCGCACGTCGGTTCGAAAACAAATGCCTCGGCTCCTACTACGCTTTTCTCCGGAAGGAGCAGTCTAAAGACAAAGCATACCAACTCTTCACGACACTCGCGTGTGATCTCTCTGATCGCAATCCCACGTTCAAGCTCGCTCTCGGGAAAGCCATTAAGAATAATTCTTCTCTTCGTAACACCCGAGACTATCGTATACTCTTTGAACGCCTCCTCCTTGAACCACTCAAGAGCCTGGACTTTAGCGATACAATCCTTATTGTCATCGACGCATTGGATGAGAGTGGAAATGCAATTGGCGACAAAGGACTGCATACGTTTCTCGCCCAATACCTCTCCCAATTCCCCTCATACTTCCGGGTACTCATCACCTCGAGGCCTGAGAATCGAATCGAATCTACACTCTCCAACGCGTCGTCCGTCCGCATCCTCTTCATGGATGACGCCCACCTAGCTGCCAAGACGGAGAAAGATATTAGCCTGTATCTTCAGAAGGAGCTCCCTTCGGACGTGTTTAAAGAGCATGGTGTCAAACTAACAAAAGCGGCAGAGGGCCTGTTTCAGTGGGCAGCTGTTGCTTGTGGGTTCATAAATGGCCCTGCTAGCCTTGGTCTTAGCAAGAAAGAGTGCGTTCAGCGCCTGCTGGGACACTCTCGACGTCGGAATGGACGAGGTCTGTTGGACGACTTATATGAGGAAGTCCTCAAAGAGTACTTCAAGTCGGATGAAGCACAGATTGTATTTCGATCTGTCATGGGGCAGCTTCTTTCTGCGATCGAGCCCCTCTCCATCGATTCTTTAATTTCTCTACGACAGAAAGGACTCGAAGACTCCGACACAGAGGATTCCGATCGGGTTCTTGGAATTCTCCGTTACCTTGGCTCGTTGCTCAGCAACGTCACTTCATCTGATCACACGCGGCCCATCATTCCTCTCCATACTTCATTCCGTGACTTTCTGACGAACAAGAAGAGTGATGTGTTTTATGTAGACCTCGGCGATGCCCACCATCACCTGGCACATTCTTGCCTCGGTTTAATGTTAGGCAACCTCAAATTTAACATTTGTGAACTTGGGTCGTCATATCTTGCCAACAACGATGTCCCAGACCTTGTATCACGGATTTCCAAACACATACCACCTTCTCTATCGTATGCCTGCCTTTTCTGGGGCAATCATTTACAACATCTCTCTTTCGAGCACGACCTGTTCACGAAATTTAGATCACTCCTCCAGGCGAAGTTTCTCTTTTGGCTGGAAGTTCTTAGCATGAAAAACAGCGTGGGCCTTGCGTTACCAGCATTGTCATCCCTGCTGATATGGTTACAGCAAGAGGTAGGGACATCCTCTAATTCCGTATGTCGTCTAATGGTGTTTACGTAAAATCGAAATAGGTCTCGCAAGCGGAGGTTGAGAGCTTGTTGGACTTGGTAAACGATGCATCCGCATTCGTGCGGTATTTCGGAATGGCCGTGGCAACGAGCGCTCCGCACATTTATGTCTCTGCCCTTCCTTTCGCTCCATCCTCTTCCCGCGTCTTCAATCAATACTTTCATCAATTTCCTCGCACATTGTCGTTAGAACGAGGGCAATTATCTCATTGGCCGGCATTAGAAATGACGATTCAGGCACACGACCAACCGATTAATTCTATTGCACTGTCATCGGACGGGCGGCTTATCGCATCGGCCTCAGATGATATTCGCGTGTGGAATGCCGCAACAGGACAGCTAGTAGCGGGCCCGTTTATTGGACACATCAAATCTGCCAATTGTGTCGCGTTCTCACCGGACGGACAGCATGTCGCATCTGCCTCGGGCGATAACACGGTTCGTGTGTGGGATGCCACAACAGGACAGGTCATAGTGGGTCCGTTCACAGGACACACCAAATCGGTCAAGTCGGTTGCATTCTCGCCGGACGGACAGCATATTGCATCGGCTTCGGAAGATGAAACGGTTCGTATGTGGGACGCCACGACAGGACTGGTTGTAGCGGGCCCATTCACAGGACACACCAAATCGGCCAATTCTGTTGCATTCTCACCAGATGGACAACTTATCGCTTCAGGCTCGTCCGATTGCACGATTCGTGTGTGGGATGCCACTACAGGACAAGTACTAGTAGTAGCGGGCGAGTTTACTGGGCACACCAAATCGATCAATTCTGTTGCGTTCTCACCAGATGGGCAGAGTATCGCATCGGCGTCGGAAGATCGCACGATTCGCGTGTGGGATACCACAACAGGACAGGTATTAGCGGGCCCATTTACTGGACACTTCTTTTGGGTCAATTCCGTTAGTTTCTCACCAGACGGGCAGCGTATCGCATCAGCCTCATCCGATCACACGATTCGCGTGTGGGATGCTGCTACAGGACAGGTAGTAGCAGGCCCATTTACTGGACACAACAAACAAGTCAAATCTGTGGCATTCTTTCCGCATGGACAGCGTATTGCGGCGGCCTCGTACGATGGCGCGATTCGCGTGTGGGACACCACAACAGGACAGGTAGAAGCACACCCGCTGACTGGACACTCCTCTTCGGCAAGCTCTGTTACGTTCTCACCAGATGGACAGCGAATTGCATCGACCTCATCTGATTGCACGATTCGCGTGTGGGATGCGGCAACAGGAAAAGTCGTAGCGGGCCCGTTTACTGGACATGCCCTTTGGATCAATTCTATTGCATTCTCACCAGATGGGCAGCACATTGCATCAGCCTCAACCGATGACACAATTCTCGTCTGGGATGTTACAACGGGACAGGTGGTAGCAGGCCCGGTTACTGGACACACCAATTCAGTCAATTCTGTTACGTTCTCACCAGATGGGCAGCGCATCGCATCCGCCTCGGATGATCACACGGTTCGCATGTGGGATGCTACAACAGGACAGGCTGTAGTAGCCCCGTTCACTGGGCATACCAAATCGGTCAATTCTGTTGCAATCTCACCGGACGGGCAACGCGTTGCATCGGCCTCCTCAGATAACACCATTCTGGTTTGGGATACCACAACGGGACTAATAGTAGCGGGCCCGTTTACTGGACACACCTCTTTGATCAATTCTGTTGCATTCTCACCAGATGGGGAGCATATCGCATCAGCCTCGTCCGATCACACGATTCGTGTGTGGGATGCCGCAACAGGACAGGTAGTAGCGGGCCCGTTTACCGGACATACATCCTGGGTCAAATCAGTTGCATTTTCGCTAGATGGGCAACGGATCGCATCGGCCTCATCTGATCACACGATCCGCGTGTGGGATGCCAAAACAGGGTTGGTAGTAGCGGGCCCGTTAATTGGACACATGGCTTCGGTCGATTCAGTTGCATTTTCACCAGACGGGCGGCATATAGCATCGGCCTCGGAAGATCACACGGTTCGCACGTGGGATGTCGCAACAGGACGGATAGCGGGAGGCTCACCTACTGAATATGCTATCAGATCTGTCGCCTTCCCGCCGGACGGGCATCACACTGCCTCACCCTCGGGCGATCGCACAGTTCGTGCGGAGAAGATTGTAAAAGAAGATGCAGAGAAGATCCGTTTTACAGACCAATCCCAGATCAATGGTGATGGATGGATATATGGAGAAAACAGAGAACTTCTTTTATGGATTCCCGAGCTTCACCGGTGGTGTCTTCATAGACCCAGCACTGTCTGGATTGCGGGCGAGCATGAAACCCGGCTTGACTTCTCGAACTTTGTGCATGGAACAAATTGGGCTACAGTATATGTTCACAGATAGAGCCAGTACTAGTTTTTTTTTTTTGTGACTCTAGCGATTCAGGTATAAGCTGATAGGCTATGAGGCTGTGATATTGTATAATGATAGTATTGAAACGGTTGGCACGTGAGCGTGAGAAAATATGTAGTGGCCACTGCATTTCGGGAGCGACAACCTGAGCGACAACATAAAAGACACCAAAACTTGAGAGTCTTAAGATCGGGCTGACGAGGCATGATGCCTGATGCCTCACTAGTCCTCACTGGATGAGGATTGGATGAGGACGACCTTATACTGGTATCAGCACCGCTGCTGTCAAAAGTTTGACAAGGCAGCAAGCAAGGCAGAGAAGATGAGAGAAACATGAAGAGAGCCGGAAAGCAGCCAACACTGGTACCAGTACCCCTACCGTGTTTGAACATGTGCTATGCTGTGCACCCACTCGCGGCGGTCATTACGGCAGGCCTCGTGCCTGTTTCTGTATCATGATCATGATGGCGTTGCAGTGGCTGATATTGGCATCCTTGTCCAGACTCTTTCCTTTGTACTGTTACATCTTTTTTTGAGGGTCTCATGCTCTTTCTGATTTATTATCTGTTTGATTGTCTTACTTCCGAATATATTTACCTCCCTAGTTCAGGTCGTTACTTCAACATGCATGTCTCAATGAATTTAAAAGCCAACGAGTTGAGAGAAGCGTCGCCCTGCTAGCCTCCATTTTTTCTTCACAAGCCCCTCGGGTGATGCATTGTCAATTCGCCTTGGCGCCTCATTTGTATTCGCAGTGCAGCTCACCGCCATTATCTTAGCTTCCCGGGGTAAGTTAAGTTACAACCGCCAATTGCTGGCTAATCGGGATCATGGATCGTCGATCGATTACCCCCAACATCTGTTGAAACTGTCATGTGTTTCACGTTCTGAGCGCTGACTCGGAGCTCGTTCTGTTGTTGTAAAGATGGAAATGACCTCAGAGGATGAGTTACGGAGGTCGCGAAGCTGGGGAATTTTAGCTGTGTGGGAAGAGATGTAGGAAGCCGAGGACGGATTGGATCGAGCGAAGAGTGGGCAGGATCCCGAGGAAGGGAGAACCAGCGTCACAGGTACCCCGAGGGCGACCCGCCGGCGTGCCCAGTTTGGGGGCCCACAGCCTCAGGCTCAACTACGACACTATTTTATGTTTCGCATCAGACCTTTTATCTAGTTTTCGTGCAGGTGACGAAGTCTCACCTCACGCGCCCGTCTCGAGCTGCAAAAGAGTCGAAGACTGTTTCGTCATTGTGTCAGTCATCCTAACCATTTTACATCGTAACTAGTGAACTACATTGGTTACAGATGTACGCCGAGCGGCCCGGGGATACAGTAAGGGCATCAACTGCTTCCTTCCCCCTCTCGTGTGATCGCGCGCCCCCTCGTTCTCCGCTCGGAGCCTAAATCGTGTCTTTACGCGAATGCGAGCTGTTCTGGCCAGGTGTTCAGCACGTTTGGCGCTCTAGCATGAAGGAATGTTGATTTCTGTGGGTGTCCGAGTCGGGATTTACAGTCGATTAACGAGATTGAGCGATCAAGCCGATCAGGCTCGGTGAGGTATCACAAGGCAGTCCAAGACAAGCCTAAAATAACTCAATGTCGGTAATCACGAATCGACGAATCACATCAGATGGGGTCAGATCGCCGGTCGGACATTACATCACGTGTACTATGCGCCGCAAATAGAGAACGTGCTAGTCCATACTTGGGTTGTATCAACTTGACAGGCTTGACTGATGTTTGTTTCAGGGTCAGATGCTGTACTGGCATCGGACCGTTTATGACAACCCTCGACGCTGAGCGCTGAACGTTGAACGCCAAGTCGGAAAGGGTACGGTAAATACCCCAGCGCCACATCACATTCGTAACATTCCCCCCGCGTGCTTCCTCGTCCCAACCGTCAACTGTCGTCTTTCAAAATCATACTCGACATATGTCGTCCAAACTATCTTTTTCCAGAAGACAGGTTCTCAAATTCCGTAGTATCGACTCTGGCAGCGACCCTACCTGTCTGTACTATAACTTTATGTGACGTTTCGAATCTTATAGCTTACGAGTGCCCTTTGTCCAGCTCCTGATTCCTTCAACCTTCCTTCACCAGAGCCAATCGGTGAAAGCAATGACCTAGCGATGGGCGTTTTAGGGCTTACTCTTGTGGCCCTGAAGGAACTCAGTTCTTTGGCGGAACAGATACCCTATATCTGCCCAGTTGCGAGTATTATTCTTGACGCTCTTAAAATGAAGGATGTGAGTGTCTAATCGGACCGTAAACGTCTTGTGTGCTGATGCGCTGATGATTGTATACCAGGAAGTGAAGCAGTACAAGGAAGAATGGGAAGCGGTGATGGAGAAGCTTCACAATGTTGGGACTGTCGTTGTTTATGTTGGTAAAATGTGCCAAAGGCATGGCTTAAAGAAGGAAGAACTGCCATCCGACCTCCTCACTGTTTTGGGAACTCTTCAGAGGTGTCTGTTTCTCCTTACTAAAACATTCATGACCTAATCCCAATCAAGCGACCTGGATGGGATCGATACCGCGTTGAAGAAATGTGCCGAGATAAAAGGGGTTAAGGAGGTCCCTCTTCGCGCCGACATGCTGAGGAAGGTCAAGCAATATGATAGAAGCCTGTTCAATATCCTTCAAGTATTCCAGGTACGTTGGAAATACTGTTATCCCTACCATTTGTGCAAAATGTTTGCAGGCTAGACAGTTTTTGTCTCTTTTGGCGCAAATCATTCGACAACGCAATGTATGGGGACTTGTCTTGTCAACTTTATCAAGTGAACCTGGCTAACTCATCCGTTAGCGTAGCCTGAGCCTCTCTAGCCAAATGATCGAACACACGTTGGCGTCCCTCATATCTTCAACGTAATCATCTACTGACATCGCTCACCCAGATTTCCCCGGACGTTTGACGTCGAGAGTGAGACTTCTGCACGACCAGTAGTGGACCAGTCAGGCCAAGCATTAGAAGGTGCGTAATTCTTGGTAATAGTCGGATCGTCAATCTGACAGGGCACTCGGACACTCAGAATCCCGAGCACTCATCAGAGAATTGCCTTATATAGGAGGCTGGCCATTCGGCGATGAGAAACGCTGCCTTCCAGGCACACGCGAAGATTTCCTCAACTACATCGTCAAATGGGTCGAGAATCCCAAATCCGAACGTGCGCTCGTCATCCTCGGCAGAGCGGGCACTGGAAAGTCCTCGATTGCACACGAGATTGCACGTCGATTCGAAAACAAGTGTCTCGGCTCTTACTTCGCTTTTCTGCGAAAGGAGCAGCCTAAAGGCAAAGCATACCAGCTCTTCACGACACTTGCATGTGATCTCTCCGATCACAATCCTGCGTTCAAGCTCGCCCTCGGGAGGGTCATCAAGAATAGATCCACTCTTCGCAACACCCGAGACTATCGTACACTCTTTGAACGACTCCTCCTCGAACCGCTCAAGAACCTGCAATTCAGCGACCCAGTCCTTATTGTCATCGATGCATTAGATGAGAGCGAAGATGCAATTGGCAGAAAAGGATTACACACAGTTCTTGCCCGACATGTCTCCGAGTTCCCGTCAAATTTCCGTATCCTCATCACCTCGAGACCTGAAAAGGGCATCGAATCTGCATTCGCCAACGCGTCATCCGTCCACACCCTATTCATGGATGATTCCCAACTCGCTGCCAAGACGGTAAAAGATATTAGCACGTATCTCGAGAACGAGCTGCCTCCGGACGTGTTCAAACACCATAGGGTCAAACTTACAAAAGCGGCAGAAGGCTGGTTTCAATGGGCAGCCGTTGCAAGTGAATTCATTAACGGTCCTGCTAGCCTTGGTCTTAGCAAGAAGGAGTGCATACAGCGCCTGTTGGAACACTCCCGTGGTCGGAATGGACAAGGTCTTCTGGATACCCTATATGAAGAAATTCTCAATGACTACTTCAAATCGGATGAATCACAGCTTGTATTTCGATCCATCATGGGACAGCTTCTTGCTGCAATTGAGCCCGTCTCGATCGGTTGCTTGATTGCTTTGCGACGACATGCATTCAAAGACGACCCCGACGATTCCGATCGCGTTCTTGGAATTCTCTCTTACCTTGGCTCGTTGCTGAGCAACGTGCCATCATCCGAGTCTGTTCAAACACGTTGCATCGCTCCTCTCCATTCCTCATTCCGTGATTTTCTGGCCAGCAAGAAGAGTGGTGGATTTTATGTCGACCTTGGGAATGCCCACCATCAATTAGCACATTCCTGCCTTGATTTGATGCTTGATAATCTCAAATTCAACATCTGCGAACTCGAGTCGTCATATCTTCCCAACAACGATGTCCCAGACCTTGTATCTCGGATCGCAAAACAGATTCCACCCGCTCTATCGTATGCCTGCGCTTTCTGGGGCAATCATTTAGAACGCCTGGCTTTCGACCCCAACCTCTTCACGAAACTTCGATCCATCTTCGAGACCAAATTTCTTTTTTGGCTGGAAGTTCTTAGCTTGACGGGCAGAGTGAGCCTTGCCTCTCCAGCCTTGTCATCTCTGAAGACATGGTTACAGTCTGACCATGTCCACCAAAAGGTATGCACGTCTTGTAATCGAACATGACATGTAGTAACCATTTGATAAATCTCGACAGCCATCCAGAACGGATGTGGAGAATTTGTTGGCATTGGTCAACGATGCGTCCGCGTTTGTGCGGTATTTCGGGATGGCAATTGCAAGAAGCGCTCCCCATATTTATGTTTCAGCTCTACCTTTCGCACCGACATCTTCGCTCGTCCTCAAGTATTACCATCACTTATTTCGTCACACATTGACCTTGGAACGCGGGCAGTTGTCTCATTGGCCTACCTTGGAGATGGTGATTCAGGCACAATGTAGAGCTTTCTCGTCTATTGCCTTCTCACCGGACGGGCGAAGCATCGCTTCGGCCTCGTGGGATGACACAATTCATGTGCGGGATGCCGCAACAGGAGAGCTCGTAGCGGGTCGGTTTACTGGACACACCGACTGGATCGAGTCAGTTGCTTTCTCCCCAGATGGACAGCATATCGCGTCGGCCTCGCACGATCGCACAATTCGCGTATGGGATGTCGAAACAGGAGAGCCCGTAGCGGGCCCGTTTACCGGCCACACCGAATCCGTCTCCTCTGTCGCATTCTCACCAGACGGACAGCATATTGCGTCGGGCTCGGTCGATCGCACGATTCGCGTGTGGGATGCCGGAACAGGAGAGCCGGTAGCGGGACCGTTTACCGGACACGCCGATTGTGTCCTGTGCGTTGCATTCTCGCCGGACGGCCAACGCATCGCCTCGTCCTCGTCGGATTGCACGGTTCGTGTATGGGATGCCGCAACAGGAGAGCTCGTAGTGGATCCATTTACCGGACATACCAAAATGGTCAACTCACTTACATTCTCACCTAACGGGAGGCATATCGCCTCGGGATCGCACGATGGCACGATCCGCGTATGGGATGCCTCTACGGGAGAAATGGTGGCAGGCCCGTTTACTGAACATACCTCGTTCGTCTATTCTGTTGCATTCTCATCGGACGGGCAGTGGATCGCCTCTGCTTCAGGCGATCGCACGATATGCTTGTGGGATGCCGCGAAAGGAGAGCTCGCAGCGCGGCCCTTTACTGGACATACCTCCTCTGTCTTTTTTGTTGCATTCTCCCCGGACGAAAAACGCATTGCCTCGGCCTCACAGGATGGGACGATCCGCATGTGGAATGCCACAATAGGAGAGGTCGTAGCGAGCAAGTATACTGGACACAACTCTTCGGTGTCTTGTGTTACTTTTTCGCCGGACGGACGCCGCATAGCGTCGGCCTCGTGGGATCGCACAATTTGTGTTTGGGATGCCGCAACAGGAGAGCTCATAGGGGGCCCATTTACCGGACACACCGAAATTGTGACCTCTGTTACTTTCTCGCCAGACGGTCGTTGCATCGCATCGGCCTCGCAAGATTGCACGGTTCGCGTGTGGGATATCGCAAGACGAGCGCTCGTAACGAGTCCATTTACTGGTCATACCCAATCAGTCGACTCTGTTGCTTTCTCGCCAGACGGGCAGCGCATCGCCTCGACCTCGTTCGGTTGCGCGATTCGCGTATGGGATGCCGCAACGGGAAAGGTCGTGGCGGGTCCATTTACTGGGCACTCTTCTATGGCCAAGTGCGTTGCGTTCTCGCCGAACGGGAAGCGCATCGCCTCGGCATCAGCGGATGGCACGATTTGTTTATGGGATGCAGTAACAGGAGAGCCCGTAGCGGACCCATTTACCGGACATGACCAGAGGGTCAGTTCTATTGCATTTTCACCCGACGGAAAACGCATCGCCTCGGCCTCGTGGGATTGCACGATTCGCGTGTGGGATGCTGTAACGGGTGTGGTCGTAGCAGGCCCGTTTACTGGACACACCGGATGTGTTTCCTCCGTTGCATTCTCACCCGACGGGAAACGCGTCGCTTCAGCGTCGTACGATTGCACGGTTCGTGTGTGGGATGCCACAACAGGCAAGGTAGTTGCGGGCCCATTTACCGGACACACCTCTTTCGTGCTTTCTGTTTCATTTTCGCCGGACGGACAACACACCGTTTCAGGTTCGGGCGATGGCTCAATTCGCATGGAGAAGGTCACAGGAGACGTTAAGAAGATTAATGTTACTGATAAGTTCTTGATCAATAGCGATGGTTGGATGTGTGGGGAAGGCGGTGAACTTTTATTATGGATCCCTGATCATCACCGGCCACATCTTCATAGACCTAACACAGCCTGGATAGCAGGCAAGCATGAAACCCGGCTTAATCTATCAAAGTTTGCGCACGGACCCAATTGGACTACAGCGTATATTCACAGTTTGCAAAAATAGAGTCAGTTGTATGTAATTGTATTTTTTTCGAGATTTATACCTTGCCAGTGGGCCGATATGGGATGGGTGGCGATGGCTCCCCTGCTTCATGACATAACAAGACATGCCATCCGACTCGGACTCGGAGAGTCGGAGGAATACTTGTTCGATAAATACCACACTGAGGCATGTAAGAACCTGAACATCACAGCTTCTGCACCAACCCATCTTGTATGCAGCCACCACCACCACGGCAGAGCAATAGCAACGCAGGTAGTGCCAGCAGTGACTTCAAGGCCAGGCCCCGTCCAGTTGTCGCAGCCGTCCAATCACGAGGGCAACCTCGACGTTGTATCCAGGGAACCATCTCGTAAGGGTCGGCCGTATTGTCCAGAACGGGCATACACACAATACTGTATTGGACAGGTCCGTCGTCAACCACATGGTCGTTAATTCCGTTCAACGTGTCACGTGATAGGGAGACGAACATGTGGTCTGAGCCGTCCAAGTACTGTACGTCCAATCTTGTTCGATATGAAGCTCGATGGGCACCACGCTTAGTAGTACTCCTAGCTTTGGAGTGAAGTAGTTCACCCTACCTTGGGTAAGGGGGGAAAGGACAACTACGATTGACCCACCGCCCGAGCTGGGGCCTCCTGGCCCGCTTGCCGACTCCAATCATAATGTGAACGGGTCTGTTACGGTAGAAGGGTCCTGATATGAAACTTTCCGTCAGGAAAACCTAATCTTGAGTAGCGTAGCAATAATCGAAGTATACAATCCTAGCGATCGCCTAAGACATGAACAAACAATGGCAGATTGCAACTTGAATAACACGCAATACTGTACAACGCCACATCATGATGCTCGCTAGATGTTCCCTCGGCTAAAATGCAGCTAGCGGGCACCCAAATTATCTCCAGTTTCACCATTCTTTTGCTTATGTCTTTATCTATAAATCGTTCATTTCTTGGCTAAAATTCAGCCAGTGGATGCTATTGGTGTACCAAATTCGCTAACTCAAGGCTGTGTACACATCTCTACAGTGTTGCTATTTGCTAAATGGGTGTAAATATCTTAGCGGTGGTGGCGGCAGCGTCAAGCGCCGTGACCCTCCGTGCACGATCACCGCATGGCCAATCGTCTTCACGTTGACGACGAGCTTTCTCGCTCAACCTGTTCCAACAGAGTAGCCTCACGACAATCTGCGCGCTCGTTGACGGTCGCCCACTCCTGCTCTACGTTCTCGACAGTCCCCTTGGACTGAGCCTTGTGGGCGTCCATCATCTCAATGAGTCGCACAATTCCGTAACCTCGCACGTGTATGTCGTATCCTGTTCGGCAATCCGATCTTGCTCGGGGTTTTTTGCGATCTTTGGTGGAAGTACTTCCAGTTCGAGTTCTGATCGTGCCGGAAATTGGAGAAGGCTCTATGATCAAGTGGTTTTGTAACGCCTTTCTGATAGCCCCTCTAGTAGAACAAATGACCCGAATATGAACCTGAGGGTGAGAACAACGTAATAGCGGGCATGGGCATGGGTGCCCGCCCACACCTAAAGAAATTCGGAATGAATTGGGAGCAACTCGAGCTGCACCGCCGATCCGGTACAGTGCGCGCGCACTGCATAAGGGGCGGGAGCATACTAGCAAGAGAATAAAACCGATTTCAATGGGGCGCTGGCCTCGAAAATAAGTCAAAAGAACTTAACAAAAGGCGCCAGAAACAAAAGGGCACTGAGGATAGAGTGCCAGTTGACGAGGGCCCGTTGGGTCTACAGTTTCTCCTGATACTGTGTCATATACTGTACAGGAATTTAATAAAGGTGTATGATCAATATCGTTACTGGTGAGACTGAAGACAGGCGAGGATTGTGATGTCGAAGTGTTAGGTGATGAAGACCGTAGTAACTCGGCCTAAAACTCGCCGCAATCATATCGCTTACTCGGAGTATTTGCGTACTAGTTATCAGTTACCTCGCCGAAGCAAGCATCATGAGACAGATACTTATAATGTTCCTCTTAGTCGAGGCTCTTTGCAACGGAGTGAAGTGAACATATCGAAACCAGCGTCCTTTAGCATCTTTTTTTTTTTTGGAGAGCGCTTTATTTCAGGGAACTAGCTAATCGCTAACTACCGAAAAATAAGTGCTAAGTGTCAGGTGATTTACCATCAGCTTATCTTAGGCGCTTTATACGGGCCGGTGGACCGGGGTGAGGGAGAAATGTATTTACGCACATTCCCGGGGATAGTGTGGGACTCAGAACACTTCACCTGGGGCAGCTATCGTGGCCTCCTACCCACTAAAACTTCACGATTGTGGAGCCAGTTGTATGGGGGGTCCCCATGTTGTCGAAGGACAAGATCCTAGGTGTGGGCTACTAGCAAGTTACCAGTGGGGTGAATTTTTTGTTTCTCTTGATTTTCGTGGCAGCTATTTAATCGTTGGTGAGTCCCGTATTGATTACCTTATACCATCTTGTTCTGATCTCGTTCTCGTTGTGGTTGCATGATTGGATGGCTCTTTCATAACGGACGTCCTTTAGCATCTTGTTTAGCAAACGGTAAATTGTGACATCCAAGTGGCAATCTTGCGGATCAGCCGGACCGCCTATGGATCTGACTTAGATCGCGTCTCAACACCTCGGATACTCTCACTTCTATATTTCGCGATGGAACACCAATGAAATATGGCGGCGTAGACCAGCAGCTGGAATGCAGTCTAGTAAACGGCTATTCCGGATACTGCCGGTACTAGTACTAACGAGGGAACTCAGGGAACCCCAGCTGAGAATGCTTGCAACATAAACGCCGTGATGCCTGCTTTCTCATATATCATCCTGTCCTCTCTGTTTTTCACCTCGCTCTCTGTTTTTCCGGGCCCTTGCACATGTATTGGCTTTCCGTGCTCTCTATCCTTACCGCTCTCTCTTCCGGCCTTGCCATTCCCTCAGCGTCCGAGTCAATCTGGAATGACTTTAGAGTAAAGCACGCGTGGGCCACCCTGCCTAAGAAATGGAATTGGCTAAATTATCCTCCTGCCAATACTACAATTGACCTTCGCATTGCTCTCAAGTCACGCGACGACGGTGCTTTGATCGATGAGCTCTACCAGATAAGCGACCCCAATCATCCAAAGTATGTCTATATTCCTTCTGCCGTTCTCTCTCCCTCGAGCACATGCTCAATTATACTACCCCCAGATACGGTGCGCATCTATCAAAGGAGGAAGTTGCTAAGCTGGCCGCGCCACATCCATACACTCTCGAGCTCGTCAAGTCCTGGCTCGATTACCATGGGGTCAATCTCGCAGCTGTCTCGACCACACACGGTGGCAACTGGCTGACAATCCTCAAAATACCTCTGGACCGAGCAAATGCTCTCCTCGGCGCATCTTACCAGCTCTATCGCAATGAGGAGACGAACGAGATCGTCCTGCGGACGATTGGTTATTCCCTTCCTACTGCCCTGTCTGAACATGTCGAGACTGTCGCACCAACGACATATTTTGGTTCTCCCCGCGCATTGCAGCAGACCCCGCAACTACACCTGACCCCGCCTAAGGGTAATCTAGAGCCGCAAAACGTGCTAGCATATGGTAGCACCCCGGCCTCATGCTCGAACACCATTACACCAACATGCTTACGTGCGCTATACAACACGCTGGCGTATGTACCGAGCGCCACGGAAAGTAACCAGCTCGGGATCACAGGATACTTGGACCAGTTTGCAAGTTACCAGGACTTGACAGAGTTCATGCTACAGTTTCGCCCGGATGCTGTACGTGCAAATTTCACGGTTGAGCAGGTTAATGGAGGTGGAAACAATCAATCTAATCCAGGCTATGAGGTTCGTATTGTGCAATTCTGAGAGGGTGTCGTAATGTTAAGCGATATCATGCAGGCCGACCTGGACGTCCAATACGGCGGGGCAATGACCTTCCCAACCCCGAATATCTTTTACAGCACGGGCGGCTCTCCACCATTCATTCCCGACTCCAACACCACGTCGAACACGAATGAACCTTATCTGAACTGGCTGAACTTCATTTTGGAGCAGGAGACGATCCCGCAGACGATCAGCACATCATATGGCGATGACGAGCAAACTGTCCCGCCTGACTATGCAAGGAGCGTATGCGGCTTGTTTGCTATGGTTGGCTTGAGAGGTGTCAGCCTCCTCTTTGGGAGTGGCGATAATGGTGTCGGTGCTGGATCTTGCCTAACAAATGATGGCACGAACCGAACTCAATTCATTCCGTCTTTTCCCGCATCTTGTGAGCGATACTCTTTTGATTATAATACCCACGCACTCATTACCTGATTGTGGTGTTTAGGCCCTTTCGTCACGACCGTTGGTGGCACCACTGGTGTGGGTCCAGAGATCGCTGCTAACCTGTCCGGTGGAGGGTTTTCAAACTACTTTCCACGGCCGCGGTATCAAGAATCTGCGGTCTCGTCCTACCTCGCGCACATTAGCGGGAAATATGCTGGCTTATTCAAGTGAGAGAGCTCGTTGTAGCATCTGGCCTTCGTGTTGCTGATCGTTGTACAGCCCACGCGGCCGTGCATACCCGGACATATCCGCACAGGCGCTGAATTTCCAGATCGTGTTCAATGGACAGGTTGGAGGTATTTCGGGCACAAGTTGCTCCACTCCGGTGTGTCTTATCCTACCTTCCTTTTTCCGTCGGCCTAGCTCACCTTGTTACAGACTGCCGCTGGGATCATCTCCCTCCTGAACGACTTTAGGATCTCACAGTGCCAGCCGCCACTTGGTTTTCTCAACCCTCTCCTCTACTCGAGTGCCTCTAAGGGCATCAATGCAATCACCTCTGGCTCGAATCCCGGTTGCGGGACTCAAGGATTTTCAGCCATGGCTGGGTGGAATCCTGTGTGTAGTGCCCTTGAATGTATTTCTGCGTGGTGGACGATACTGATTGTTCACATTCGCACTAGGTCACAGGTCTTGGGACGCCCGACTTTTTGAGGTTGAAGGGTATTCTTTCTCGGCTTCGATACGGATGGTGATGGCATCGACCAATGACAAGTCTTTGCTAGTGAGGTTATGTGCCTCGATTTTTCTTGGATAGAATACTTGGCGGGTAATCGTGGTCTACTGTTCGTTATGGCCAAGAGTCGAAGTAGGAATCTGATATATATGTGATTTTAGGGAAGTACATCGACGCTATTGAAGCGTGGAATGATCGCTCCGTCATCCCCTTATCTCGTTGCGGCCCCGAAAGCATGATATGACACGCAGCGTCGACTTGGGCAGATAATGTCACAATAGAGCCTTCGGAAAGGGGTGAGATGAAGATACTAATACCTTGTGATTATCCAGATGATGTTTATCGGAGAAGTGGAACAGATCTCGCTAAGAACGGAACCTGGGATGAAGTCCATGCAGTCGCATGACCGTGACGCCGTCGATGGTCGGTGTTTGCAACCAGGCCCTGCCTGTCCTTTCGTCACATAAGATGTTATCCTTTTCATATTGTCGAGTTCCGGGTCATCTTGCTCGGTCAAAAATAAGATTGTTTATCTTCGGGCGATGTGGCTCCGACACCGGAGAAGGCCTGGGCCTCGACTACTGTGAAAGAGGGGTTTGTGCGCTGGAGCGGTGAACTTCCACGAATGGAGCTCAGACAACACGTCCATGACTCCCGCACCTGCCACTGCCACCGCCAAACACGTCCTTACTTCCGTCGATGCAGCGACTCGGGTTTTTTGCGACCTTTAGTGGAAGTACTTCCAACTCGGATTCAGATCGTGCCGGAATTGGAGAAGGCTCTATGATCAAGTGGTTTTGTAACGCCTTTCAGATGGCCCCTCTAGCAAAAAAAAGGACCCGAGCATGAACGTGAGGGTGAGGACAACGTAATAGCGGGCATGGGCATGGGTGCCCGCCCACACCTAAAGAAATTCGGAATGAATTAGGAGCAACTCGAGCCGCACCGCTGATCCGGTACAGTGCCCGCATAAGGGGCGGGAGCATACTAGCAAGACAACAAAACGGATTTCACTAGGCGCTGGCCTGGAAAATAAGCCAAAATGACTTTTTATCATTATAATAATAACGAAGGGCGAGTCAAGGGAAAACTGAGAGATAGAGTGCTAGTAGTGGGCAAAGGCCCGAGGTGTCTACAGGTTCTCCTGATACCGTGACATTGTAGGGTCAGCTTAGCGGCTGGCCCCGAAAACCTCGTTTTTGTGCAACTTAGTACGCACAAGTTCCGCTTCCTCCTCGTCTCGACCTGTGCTGCTGTCTGCCGAATTCTCCGGACTGCTTGGATTTCGTTCTCGCGCGGTTTCGATCTCGAATTGGGCCACGATCGCCCTCGGCCACGATGCGACTACGCCTCGGCCATAGACCTGTCCTCTGCGGCCTCGCGTTGCACGACGTTTTCTCTTTGTTTCTTTCATGATTTTGGCTTGTCTCGTGCATCTCTGCTCCCGTTTCGTGCTAGTGTGCCTCGCGTTTCCCATTGTTCGTTCAGTATGGCATCTTTCCTCTTTTTGTGCTTAGCTTTCTCCCTTTCGTCTCGGGCTGCGTGCTGTGTCTCGCGCCGCGCCCACGTTCTAGGCTGACGGCCTAACGATCTCTCGAAGAGACCGCGAGCATCCCGTGAAGCATTCTGAGGGTGCACGCGACTTCGAAGATTATTTTAGTCCCCTTCCTCCTTGTTCCCCGCTTCACCCTAGCTTCGTGTCTCCTCCCTTTCATACCTATCTCAGTTCCGATATATTTTTCTTACTTTCATGGCCTTTGTCTTCGCACCGATAGCCTCGATACTTACCTATGCTTCCGACTTCGACGCGTTTACCCCCTTTTAGATTACATGGCTCGAATGTACTTAAATACAGCTTCGGAATGTACAAACGAGCCAGCGAAAATCTCGCCGCTCACTTCTGTTCTCGAAATCTCGTCTGATTCTAAGTTTCCCTCAAGTTTCTTCGACTTCTTTTCCCTCAAAAACCTCGTCTATTCTCCCTCTCGCCTCCGCTTATCTCGCTTAGATCCCTCGACTTGGGACTTCTACGCGTTCTTCCTCCCCTTGCCGTCGCTCTTCTCCTTCCTTCCCTTTTGCCCCTCTGTCCACCTTTCTCAACTTTATTTGAACTCACAAGCAGGGAGAGTTCCCCGCTTTCAACATATACTGTACTGATGAGACTGAAGGCAGGAGAGGGTCGTGATGTCGAAGATAACGATGTGCTAGAAGGCGATGGAGACCGCTACTAGTAACTCGGCCTAAAACTCGCCGCAATCATATCGCTTACTAGGAGGAGTTTTGTATTCACGTACTTACCTTGCTTGTTGTCGTCGGCAACCTTGCTTGCAGACACTGGAAGTTGCAAGTTGATTTCAAATTGTGCATCAACTTGAACACACAGCTTCACGGATAGGATGGCAGAGGGCGGAAGACCCACGTTGAGTCTTCCCTGGGAACTTGAAATTTCCCATGGGAGGAAAATGCGTGTGTGCTGAAACTTGAAGCTTGTTTAGCCTGAGCACTAGGGAAATGCCGGCCGTCGTCGTCGGCTACGGAGGTTGCAAGTAGCGTAGTATGTTTCAGCAGCCACTGGCAACAGAGGGTGGGGAGCGCGGCCAGAAGCCTCGGATCAACACAAGAAAATTAGGGACGATATTTTTCATTTGAACATACTGAAACATCAGCTGTTTGCCACTTTTTCTTTGCGGCTAATTTTGGGCTCCACACCAAGTGTAAGAGGGTGAGACATGGGTAACTCGCCCTTCCCTCATTAAACCACATCACATTCTGTCGTACACCTGTCCCACAGACGAGATTGTTCGATAAGTCGTTGGTCTGTCATTACAGGTGAGAGAATACAATTAAAAGTACGGATTACAGGTTTTTATTCCGTCATTTGAGTCGAAGCCCGATCCCATTATCCTTATGATGTCCCGCGTCGTCGTTGATCCCGTCACTCCACCCTCAGGCGAGCTCTCGTTATTTAATGTTTACATTGCGCTATCATGATGCACAGGCAGAAGATCTCTGCGAGACCGTTGGACATGGATGTGACACTTGAAGATCAGTATATCGATCAATGATTAGAACAATTGGATGCAGAAACGTTGCAGCTAATGTCAAATAGTTATCTGTCACAGAAAGGTGAGAGATACTAGTAGCAGTGTTCAGTTGTGTGTAGCCAGTGGTGGAATTTCTGCATGCTCGCTTCTGGTGGTCCTGCCAGTGGTTAGTAGTTACAGCGATGTCAATTAGATGTAAGTTACATTTATGTTTCAACAGTCCCACAACCGAAACTTACAGGCCAAAAAAGGGTGACAGATATAATCGCGATTTGTCCTCGTCGGACGCGTTCCATGCTACGGTAATTATTTGAATGGAGAAAGTGGCAAAACAGGTGGGTGTGTACAACAGAATGTGGATATAGGTTTAAGTTGGGATATCAATGCCAACTACGCCCGTCCCGAGTACAGACCTCAAAGTTGCACAAACGAGTTTGATCGAATTTTAGGAGGTTACCTGTCGAAAACTCCTGAAACAGGCGAACTTTCGATGAGGTAACGCTAAATTGTGACATCTAATCTTGCGGATCAGCCGGACCGCGTAGACGCAATTGATTTAGATCGCGTCTCAACACCTCGGACATTTCATGATGATGGAACTGCACCAACGAAATATGGAGTAGACCAGCAGCTGTCTAGTAAACGGCTATTAATGACCACGCAGGTACTAGTACTAACGAGGGAATTCAGGGAAAACCAGTTTCACTTCGGCTTTGGTTCGAAATGCACCATAAAAGCCGTGATGCCCGCTTTCTCATACATCATCCTGTCCTCTCCATTTTCCACCTCCCCCTATTTTTGCGGGCCCTTGCACATGCGTTGGCTTTCCGTGCTCTCTGTCCTTACCGCAGTCTCTCCAGGCCTTGCCATTCCCTCCGCGTTCGAGTCAACCTGGCATAACGTGACAGTAAAGCACGCGTGGGACGCCCCGCCTACGAAATGGGATTTGCTAGGTCATCCTCCTGCCAACGCTACGATCGACCTTCGCATTGCTCTCAAGTCAAGCGACGACGGTGCTTTGGTCGATGAGCTCTACAAGATGAGCGACCCCCATAATCCAAAGTACATCTGTATTCCTTCTGTCATGCTCCATCCCTCGCGCACACTGGCATGCTCAATTATACTACCCCCAGATACGGTGCGCATCTATCAAAGGAGGAAGTCGCCAAGCTGGTCGCGCCACATCCACGCACTCTCGAGCTCGTCAAGTCCTGGCTCGATTACCATCGGGTCAATCCCGCAGCTGTCTCGACCACACACGGTGGCAACTGGCTGACAATCCTCAAAATACCTGTGCGCCAAGCAAATACTCTCCTCAGCGCATCTTACAAGCTCTATCGTAATGAGGAGACGAAAAAGATCATCATGCGGACGACTCATTATTCTCTTCCTACTGTTCTGTCGGAACATGTTCAGACTGTCGCACCAACAACATATTTTGGCACTCCACGTGCATTTCTGCAGACCCAGAAACTACACCGGACGTTTCCTAAGGGTGATCTAGAGATGCGAAATGCGCTAGCATATGGTAGCACCCCGGCCTCATGCTCGAATACCATTACACCAACATGCTTACGTGCGCTATACAACACGCTGGAATATGTACCGAGCGCCACGGAAAGTAACCAGCTCGGGATCACAGGATACTTGGACCAGTTTGCAAGTTACCAGGACTTGACAGAGTTCATGATACAGTTTCGCCCGGATGCTGTACATGCAAATTTCACGGTTGAGCAGATTAACGGAGGTGGAAACAATCAATCTAATCCAGGCAGTGAGGTTCGTATTGTGCAATTCTGAGAGGGTGTCGTAATGTTAAGCGATATCATGCAGGCCGACCTGGACGTCCAATACGGCGGGGCGATGTCCTTCCCGACCCCGAATACCTTTTACAGCACGGACGGCTCTCCACCATTCATCCCCGACTCCAACATCACGTTGAACTCGAATGAACCTTATCTGAACTGGCTGAACTTCATCTTAGAGCAGGAGACGATCCCGCAGACGATCAGCACGTTATATGGTGATCACGAGCAAACAGTCCCGCCCGACTATGCAAGGAGCGTATGCGGCTTGTTTGCTATGGTTGGCTTGAGAGGTGTCAGCCTCCTCTTTGGGAGTGGCGATAATGGCGTCGGTGCTGGATCTTGCCTAACAAATGACGGCACTAACCGAACTCAATTCATCCCGTTTTTTCCAGCATCTTGTGGGCGATATTCTTTTTATTATAATACGTACGCACTCATCACTTGATTGTGGTGTTTAGGCCCTTTCGTCACGACCGTTGGTGGCACCACTGGTGTGGGTCCAGAGATCGCTGCTAATTCCTCCGGTGGAGGGTTTTCAAACTACTTTCCGCGGCCGCGGTATCAGGAATCTGCCGTCTCGTCCTACCTCGCGCACATTGACGGGCAATATTCTGGCTTGTTCAAGTGAGAGAACTTGTTGTGGCATCTAGCCTTCGCGTTGCTGATCGTTGTACAGCTCATCCGGCCGTGCATACCCGGACATATCCGCACAGGCGCTGAATTTCCAAATCGTGTTCAATGGACAGGTTGGAGGTATTTCGGGCACAAGTTGCTCCACTCCGGTGTGTCTTATCCTACCTTCCATTTTACGTCGGTCCAGCTCACCTTGTTACAGACTGCCGCTGGGATCATCTCCCTCCTGAACGACTTTAGGATCTCACAGTGCCAGCCGCCACTTGGTTTTCTCAACCCTCTCCTTTACACGAGTGCCTCTAAGGGCTTCAATGCAATCACCTCTGGCTCGAATCCAGGTTGCGGGACTCAAGGATTTTCAGCCATGGCTGGGTGGAATCCTGTGTGTAGTGCCTTTGAATGTATTTCTGTGTGGTGGGTGATACTGATTATCATATTCGTACCAGGTCACCGGTCTTGGGACGCCCGATTTTTTGAAGTTAAAGGGTATTCTTTCTCAGCTTCGATACGGATGTTGATGGCGTCGACCACTGGCAAGTCTTTGCAAGTGAGGTTATGTGCTTCGATATTTCTTGGATAGAATACTTGCCAGTTATAAGTTACCTGCCGAAGCAAGACAGAGACTGACAACATCCGTGGCTCTGAGCCGAGACCCATGCAGTCGTTTTGCAACAAAGTAAAGCGAACACATGGAAAACCAGCTGGTAAATTGTACATCTAACCTTGCGGATCAGCCGGACCGCATAGGCTGGAACTGAGTCAGTCGCGGATGTAATTCTTGCTCGGTCACCACCAAACTTGACATATGGCATCCACAGTTTTTGAAACTTGACTCCCAAGTGACACACCCGTTTCGGAATGTAGATTAGTCATGTATTACTCATCAATGCGGAGAACGAAATTTAATAAAATCAAAAGTACAACTGTTTATTGTTTTTGTATTGTTTTTGTTTACTGTGGAGTAATAATAATTAATTATTAATTAAATGCGTGCAGATGTGGACTGTGGCCGGAGCGCGTCCAAGGGGGAGGGGAGCGCGTTCACGCGTTCACCAACCATGTTTCCCGCAGTTGGCCTAATTAGACTCCCAGGTCACGCACCATATTGGGAACGACACCGACAGCATGGTGTGGGTGATTACAAATACTAGTATTTTTTAAACTCAGGAAAAAAGTGTTGATGATGAGTAATTTCGATAACTAGTTACTGAAACATAAGCACCCGCCCGTCTGTCTCACCTCCATCGCCTCCCCCTCTCTCATCTCGTGTCTTTATATGTTGCCGCCATCGCCTGCCTCTCGTGTCGCCCGCCTCCATCGCCTGCCTCTCGTGTCGCCCGCCTCCGTCGCCTGCCTCTCGTGTCGCCCGCCTCCATCGCCGCTATCGCTGGCCTTCATCGCCCGCCCCCTCTCCGTCGCCCTCATCGCTGGCCCTCTTGCGCTGCCGCCGCTCGTCTATGACATCGCCTCGGCGTTGCAGCACCTCCCTCTCGCTGCCGCCACTGTCAGGAGGGTTCACTGGTGCGTCATGATTTTATTTTTAACTTCTCACACTAATGTTTTTACCTCCTCATTCTTTCCCTTGATCCGTCCTACATCCCCTTTGAAGACTGGCACGGAGGGGGGCCTCTACACCGCCATAGACGGTCTTTTGGCGTCACGGCCGCTTGGGCGTCGCAGTTGCGGCCGTCCCAGTGTCTGACGCCAGTGATCCGTGCTATCGCGTGGCGGGACCCCAAAACGTCGCCCGAGTCCCATCGCCGCCACCGCCGCTGCTGTGCGCAGTCGCCTAGTTGCCTCGCTGCAGTCGCGGTCTCGCTATCCCAACGCCGCTGTCGCTCCGGCGCCGTCCCGTGATTCGACAGACGACGCGTATCCCCTCGCTGCCGCTTTGCCGGCCATCTCGCTATCCCGATACCGCCTGCGAGATGTGCCGTTGCGGCACTATCTTCCAGAATGCCTGACCCCATCTAGGACAGGCCAAGTATATGAATGCACACAATGTATTTGGAGGGATGTATTGATATGCACAAATAATATACAGGCGACTTGAATTGAGGGGGAATATTCTAAACTATGTACAAAATGACAACCATGATAATCTAATAATCAGTGTGAGTGTAGGGGGGAACACTTTGGGGGGATGTGGGCAGGGTCCTGGTATGCTGCAAGTGCCCGGGCACGCTCATAGCGCGTCGGGTTTAGCGCGTTTACCCGATCGCTCTCCTCCAAGGTAGGGATCTAGATGAATCCACCGCCGCTTGCCCTTGGCGACACCGATGCTCCGTTGCGTTAGCCCATGTTCCTCGGGCAACCGCTTGCGCTTTGACGCCCGTTTGACACCCATCCGCTCAGCCGTTTCCGGCCAGGAGTGCTGATTGGGTGCAATTACATCTTTATGAGGTAATGATGCGCTAGCGCCTTCCGTTGATGCGATTGCCGCTGTCAGGCTATATTTGGCTGAGCGGACGGCCTCCATGACAGCGTGAGAAGGTGTCATTTGATCAATGAGCGCCGTAATGTCCTGTTTGAGAGCTTGTAGGCTCTCCTCTGGTCTGACAATGCGTTGAGGGACGCCTTGTGTCTGTGAGGGACCCGGGGATGCGGCGAGACTGAACTTCTCTGCAAATAGATGTGGGAAATGCAGATAGATCGCACCAATGTGTTTGCAGAACTGAGCTCTGGGAAAATCTGCACAATCACAAGTGGCACGATTTAGATCTACCACATAATAAGAGCCAGGCCGGGATTGGGAAGCGACATGAAATTGCGTAAGGTCGAACTGTTGAATTGAATCGGCAGATATGCCCCTGGCGGTTTTGAGTATTTCCTGCCGCCGCCGCCCTGCAAGGTCCGGCCCCGCTAGTCCGACATTTTGAAGCGCATGTCGTTCCTGATAATCCGGGACCATCTGCTGAACTAGTGTGTGCATGACATGATCGATCCGGCGATTTCGCATGCCATCTAGCCAATCAGATTTTAACTTATGATGAAATCTAGAATAAGTTAGTTTTATCTTATCGGAACAGAAACCAATTACATACGCTTCAATCAACATATTAGTTTCACCCTCCTCAAAGATAGATCTGCCTTTTCGTGCAGCTATTGACCATTGATGGACTATTGGTATCCATGATTGTTTCAAATAGACAACAAATGAGGCAGGGGTGGACGGATCATCGAGGATCTCGTCCTTGATCTGATCAAACTCGGCCCAACTATCTGTTTTCACCCATTTCTTGATCTTTTCCCACAGTGCCGGATGTTTACTAGTGGAAAAGTGGGCTACCATCGCGTGTAGCACGTGCCATGTGCACAGAAAGATCCGGCTCTGCGGATACACTTCCTCGATTGCTGCCATCTGTGCTTGATCCCGATCTGTCATGATAATTGATGGCTGGACTGCTGGACTCCCATCCTTTACCCAACTGATAAAGAATGAGATCGTATCCGTGGTTGCATTAGATGTAAGCATCCAAGCAACAGGCATGCCTATTCAGTAAGATAAGCGATTGATCAAGATCGCTGATTAGATCACTCACCACGTCCCCAATGATCGCGCGTGATGATTGTAAATAGGAGGAGATCTTGATATTGAGTGGTATTATGTGTTGCATCAATACCAATAAATCCACCACCAAGGCGCCGGAATGCGTCCATTTGAAAGCTAGTTTGAAAGCAGAGCACAAAGGCATCTTGTCGCAATCTCGAATCGGGGGGTGGTAGATCTAGCCTATCTTTGTAAAATGTATACACGTCATCTGCTTTGAATCTGTCAACCCAGAGTCTAGTCGAGATCGCATCTTCCGGATGCAGGCATATATATTCTTGTTGAAGTAATCGCGATATCCGGTTGACATCCTCTAGCGTGGCATATCTATCCCGGCTACCTTCAGGTGCCTCATTCTTGATAATGCGTACCTAAACTGAATGTATTAGATCAGGCACATAAATTAATTAAATAGTTACTTACGATCTCCCTTCGATGTACTTTCTGCTCTAGCAAGCCTCTGATTCGTTCCCGTGAAGCCGATGAGATCCGGATGAATGGGATATTTGATGAGCCAACTCCGTGGTCATGATCCCCTTCATATCGCCCACGGACAATTGGTGTGTGGGGATAACACTTGATCACGATCTTGCACGGGCAACCAGTCTTCTTAGATCTAATTTCCTGCCGATCAGGGCACTTCTTTTGGTAAGTGCCTTTCCCCCCTGTCGTTGACGTGAGCACACAAAACGGCGCCTAAGGGTCCATAACCCATCTCCTCGCACAACTCGGGCGGCAACAAATTCAATTGAGTAAGCGAGTTCTTCCGCCCGGCGCCATACTTCAAATTCGGCCATATTGGGCCAGTGCTCTGGGAAGGAGCCGCTCTCGCAGTCATAATTGAAGCTTCCAGGCTTTCGGGAAGTTGCCGGGCTGTCAGTGCGGAGGTCGTCCAAGCGGAGCACAACGCTAGCAGGTGGGCCATGCGGCCCGGGTGTCATTTCCGAGGTGGGCGACATGACATTCAATTGAAATGGAGGTAAGGCTGTCATTTCAGCAGGGAGAGCAGGGCACTAGGGGGCAAGATGAGGGTGCGGGAAACAGTTTTTGAAACTTGACTCCCAAGTGACACACCCGTTTCGGAATGTAGATTAGTCATGTATTACTCATCAATGCGGAGAACGAAATTTAATAAAATCAAAAGTACAACTGTTTATTGTTTTTGTATTGTTTTTGTTTACTGTGGAGTAATAATAATTAATTATTAATTAAATGCGTGCAGATGTGGACTGTGGCCGGAGCGCGTCCAAGGGGGAGGGGAGCGCGTTCACGCGTTCACCAACCGTGTTTCCCGCACCCTCATCTTGCCCCCTAGTGCCCTGCTCTCCCTGCTGAAATGACAGCCTTACCTCCATTTCAATTGAATGTCATGTCGCCCACCTCGGAAATGACACCCGGGCCGCATGGCCCACCTGCTAGCGTTGTGCTCCGCTTGGACGACCTCCGCACTGACAGCCCGGCAACTTCCCGAAAGCCTGGAAGCTTCAATTATGACTGCGAGAGCGGCTCCTTCCCAGAGCACTGGCCCAATATGGCCGAATTTGAAGTATGGCGCCGGGCGGAAGAACTCGCTTACTCAATTGAATTTGTTGCCGCCCGAGTTGTGCGAGGAGATGGGTTATGGACCCTTAGGCGCCGTTTTGTGTGCTCACGTCAACGGACAGGGGGGAAAGGCACTTACCAAAAGAAGTGCCCTGATCGGCAGGAAATTAGATCTAAGAAGACTGGTTGCCCGTGCAAGATCGTGATCAAGTGTTATCCCCACACACCAATTGTCCGTGGGCGATATGAAGGGGATCATGACCACGGAGTTGGCTCATCAAATATCCCATTCATCCGGATCTCATCGGCTTCACGGGAACGAATCAGAGGCTTGCTAGATGTAAGGCGGCCAAATGCTCCGAGGGCTGATGTCGCATCTCGCGTCAAATGACACAGCCGGCCCCGGGCCGGCCCGCCTAGATAACAGGCAATTAAGCAACGCTGCGACATTCTGCAGCGTTGCACATTGATCCCAGCAGTGCACCCCAATGGGGCGGCCTGCAATAAATAAATTAAATGCCCTAGATTTCTGAGACGCGTGAAAACCGCGCGATCAAAGGAAAAATCACAAGAAAATGCGATATGAAACAATCAGGAAGATTGAAACAGATCGGACTAAGATTACTATAGATCTAGGGTACTAAAGCATGTATTTAATTTGCCTACCTTCCCTGGTGGAAGGTAGACTTACCTTTCTACGAAGCATTCGCAATAAACTGCAGCATCAGCCGGTTTTGTTGCGTGGTGCCCTTGAAAGGTTTTAAAGTCCAATTCATGTAATCTACTCTCCTACAGACTTCTAAACGCTCGAGATTACTCGCGTGAAGAAGTCTTACACTGTTTTGACGGCCTGTTTGGACTTTACAATGCCCGAGACTGCTCGCATTGGGAAGACCTACTCTTATGACCTTATGACCTTATGTCCCACATGTCCTCCGGACATACCTGGTGCTGCAATGCACACCTACGCAGTATTGCCCATGAGCCACACGCCTATGCTATGTGCGCCTCATGGGCACTTCAGTACCTTGGGCACATGACGCGCCATCTCTTGATTGCGCCTCATGGGCACTTCACTACTTTGGGCACACCTTGAGTGATGTGCGATTTCTCACTAGTGCAGAGCGCGAGCGCAATGCAACCATCATTGGCAGTCTCCTCTGAGAGCGAGACTCACTCCCCGCGGTACACGCCGCACTACGTGAGCAGCTGGACACTCAGACTACAATGCTTGAGATGCCCACCGCCCAGAAAGAACTAGCGCAACACGCGCTTGACAAAAAACACGCCCGGTTCTTTGAATTAACCGAGCATATGTCCTACTCTAAGGGGGACCGCCCACGCAAAGTGCCTAGGCGGGACCCCTTGCCCTGCACGTCTGTGCACACACAATCAGAACCATCTGCAGATGGGGAGCACACAGCCATTGCCGGGCGCAGAACCAGAGACAAATTCCCCCAATAGGCCTGGTCTTAGGGGGGAGGGATGGTGTGTTGATCTCACCTGAAAAAGTTCCGCGTTCTCAGCCAGAAATAAATGCATTATTCAATGCACCTGATAAGAAGCTCATCGGAGAATACATAGAGCGCACCCGCTTCACTCCGCCAGAATTGCGCGGTGCTCTGCATAGCCACACTCTAGAGGGCTGCCGTGCAGGCGGACGCTCTTCCCAATTGCTGCCCTGAACCTGAAAAAGTTCCGCGCAATGCATATCCTCCACATCAGTACGCGTCAAGTGTAAACTACGCTGCACCTCCCTATGAGTTCGCCGCCTACCCCATCGTCTCAGATAGCGTATGCCAGGGTGGGCAATACGGAACCCAACCCTCTCAACAAACCTCTCAATCGACCCATTGCGACTACCCTACTTCGGATGCTCCTTCTTTCCACCCATCTCTCTATGGTCCCATGGGGTACTTTGGCCCTGATGGCCGACGCAACTCACCACCTGGCACCCAACATCAGCCGGGCTTGATTTTGGGCGTGCGATTTGACGATATGTTTGGTGACTATTATGACCAGTTCACCCAACATCCAATGCCGTCGATTCCTCCATCCCCCACCTCCTCTGAACTTGGGAATGCACTTATGGAGATCACCTCGCCAGAGCCCCAAGCCATCAGTCGTTCCTCTATCGCCCTCCCTACTCTTCCCACTGGCTGCGCGAGAAACACATCGCAGATGCGCACCCCCAATACATTTATATCCCCCTGGTCGGATCCCAGAACGCCCACATTGAGTGCAACCGTGCCACACTGGCATTTCTACCCCTGAGCATCCCATTCGCAATGGTCCACTCCGGATCAACCTCATGAGCACAACCGCGGCACTAAGAGTGCCGCAAAGGATGCGCCACCTGGCATTCCTACCCCTGAGCATCAAGGGGAGCACCATTCCCATGGCCCACTCCGGACCAACCTTATGAGCGCAGCCGTGGCATCACTAAAGATGGGCCCGGACAAGATCATCTAGGGACCCCTGAAGTGTGATCTCATCGGCTCTGCATTTGCGCCAGGGCCCCCACTTCAATCACATAGTCTCAGCCGCGTCTTGAACGCACAATCAATTCGCTCCGAGGTGTTACCATCGGCGCAACTAACAAATCCATCACCCCTTAATCTCAATTCAACCCCTGAGTTCGTTCTTGTGGGGGAGGGTGTAAGGCGGCCAAATGCTCCGAGGGCTGATGTCGCATCTCGCGTCAAATGACACAGCCGGCCCCGGGCCGGCCCGCCTAGATAACAGGCAATTAAGCAACGCTGCGACATTCTGCAGCGTTGCACATTGATCCCAGCAGTGCACCCCAATGGGGCGGCCTGCAATAAATAAATTAAATGCCCTAGATTTCTGAGACGCGTGAAAACGCGCGATCAAAGGAAAAATCACAAGAAAATGCGATATGAAACAATCAGGAAGATTGAAACAGATCGGACTAAGATTACTATAGATCTAGGGTACTAAAGCATGTATTTAATTTGCCTACCTTCCCTGGTGGAAGGTAGACTTACTACTCCTACATAGCACTGACAATAAACCGCAGATTCAGCTGGTTCTGTTGTTGTGTGCCTTTGGAGAAGTTTTAAAGTCAAAAATCTCATTCATAATCTAATCTACAACAGGACTTTGTAACGCTAGAGACTACTCGCGGTACCAAAGTCTTACACTAGAGCAGAAAGTACATCGAAGGGAGATCGTAAGTAACTATTTAATTAATTTATGTGCCTGATCTAATACATTCAGTTTAGGTACGCATTATCAAGAATGAGGCACCTGAAGGTAGCCGGATAGATATGCCACGCTAGAGGATGTCAACCGGATATCGCGATTACTTCAACAAGAATATATATGCCTGCATCCGGAAGATGCGATCTCGACTAGACTCTGGGTTGACAGATTCAAAGCAGATGGCGTGTATACATTTTACAAAGATAGGCTAGATCTACCACCCCCCGATTCGAGATTGCGACAAGATGCCTTTGTGCTCTGCTTTCAAACTAGCTTTCAAATGGACGCATTCCGGCGCCTTGGTGGTGGATTTATTGGTATTGATGCAACACATAATACCACTCAATATCAAGATCTCCTCCTATTTACAATCATCACGCGCGATCATTGGGGACGTGGTGAGTGATCTAATCAGCGATCTTGATCAATCGCTTATCTTACTGAATAGGCGTGCCTGTTGCTTGGATGCTTACATCTAATGCAACCACGGATACGATCTCATTCTTTATCAGTTGGGTAAAGGATGGGAGTCCAGCAGTCCAGCCATCAATTATCATGACAGATCGGGATCAAGCACAGATGGCAGCAATCGAGGAAGTGTATCCGCAGAGCCGGATCTTTCTGTGCACATGGCACGTGCTACACGCGATGGTAGCCCACTTTTCCACTAGTAAACATCCGGCACTGTGGGAAAAGATCAAGAAATGGGTGAAACAGATAGTTGGGCCGAGTTTGATCAGATCAAGGACGAGATCCTCGATGATCCGTCCACCCCTGCCTCATTTGTTGTCTATTTGAAACAATCATGGATACCAATAGTCCATCAATGGTCAATAGCTGCACGAAAAGGCAGATCTATCTTTGAGGAGGGTGAAACTAATATGTTGATTGAAGCGTATGTAATTGGTTTCTGTTCCGATAAGATAAAACTAACTTATTCTAGATTTCATCATAAGTTAAAATCTGATTGGCTAGATGGCATGCGAAATCGCCGGATCGATCATGTCATGCACACACTAGTTCAGCAGATGGTCCCGGATTATCAGGAACGACATGCGCTTCAAAATGTCGGACTAGCGGGGCCGGACCTTGCAGGGCGGCGGCGGCAGGAAATACTCAAAACCGCCAGGGGCATATCTGCCGATTCAATTCAACAGTTCGACCTTACGCAATTTCATGTCGCTTCCCAATCCCGGCCTGGCTCTTATTATGTGGTAGATCTAAATCGTGCCACTTGTGATTGTGCAGATTTTCCCAGAGCTCAGTTCTGCAAACACATTGGTGCGATCTATCTGCATTTCCCACATCTATTGCAGAGAAGTTCAGTCTCGCCGCATCCCCGGGTCCCTCACAGACACAAGGCGTCCCTCAACGCATTGTCAGACCAGAGGAGAGCCTACAAGCTCTCAAACAGGACATTACGGCGCTCATTGATCAAATGACACCTTCTCACGCTGTCATGGAGGCCGTCCGCTCAGCCAAATATAGCCTGACAGCGGCAATCGCATCAACGGAAGGCGCTAGCGCATCATTACCTCATAAAGATGTAATTGCACCCAATCAGCACTCCTGGCCGGAAACGGCTGAGCGGATGGGTGTCAAACGGGCGTCAAAGCGCAAGCGGTTGCCCGAGGAACATGGGCTAACGCAACGGAGCATCGGTGTCGCCAAGGGCAAGCGGCGGTGGATTCATCTAGATCCCTACCTTGGAGGAGAGCGATCGGGTAAACGCGCTAAACCCGACGCGCTATGAGCGTGCCCGGGCACTTGCAGCATACCAGGACCCTGCCCACATCCCCCCAAAGTGTTCCCCCCTACACTCACACTGATTATTAGATTACAGTGACTCCAAAAACCCTTTCAATGTTTGCCCAAATTGTGGCATATGATGTGACACATCAAGGGGTGGGAATGTCGCCTAGCTATTGCTGAGACAAAAATAGTAATGGTTCCTGCTACAAATGCGTTCCTAGATCATATGATTCGGATAAGATCCTATGAAGATATGATCGATCTAAAATGGCGGTATCATTGAAAGGGTTTTTCACTTTTAGATTAAAAGCTAAGATCTCAGTCAAATCAAAGGGTAATGGCCATTGTTGATTGAACAAACAAAGCAACACAAATAAATATCATGTCTGAGTTTAAAAAAGTTCACACACTTCTTGACTTTCAACCACCACCATGGTCAGATCTCTTACTCTTACCAAACAGGCCACAATCCTTTCTCTACTTAATGCTGGTCATTCTGGTGAAGACATCTCCCAGAGAACTGGTGTTAGCTGCTCTACCATCTCCAGACTTCGCTCCAAAAGGTGTTCTACACTTCCAAAGTCCATTGGAGGTCGTCCATCCAAGCTTTCCCCTGCCAACATTCATTATGCTCAGCATCTCATCACCTCTGGCAAGGCAGAGAATGCTGTCCAGGTTACCCAAACCCTCTCTAATATCATAAACCAACCTCTCTCCCCCAACACAGTCCGCCAGCACTTGAAAAAGTCTGGTATGAAGGCAGTAGCAAAGTCCAAACGACCCTTTCTTTTGGCCAAGCATCGCAAAGCTCACTTAGACTATGCTTATATCCACAGGGACTGGACTGTGGAGGACTGGAAGAAGGTTGTATGGTCTGATGAGACTAAAATCAATCGCTTAGGGTCAGATGGGTGCAAATGGGTGTGGAAAAGGCCAGGAGAGAGGCTGAATGATAGGCTGGTAGAGGGAACCCTCAAGTTTGGAGGTGGTTCACTGATGATGTGGGGATGTATGACTTGGCAGGGAGTTGGCTATGCTGCTAAGATTGATGGTAGGATGGATGGGGAACTATACCTTCAGATTTTGAAGGATGACCTGCTGAATACCCTGCAGTATTATGGTCTCAATCCTCCTGACATCATCTTTCAGCAAGACAATGACCGCAAGCACACCTGCAAACTAGTGAGTGGCTGGCTGAAGGAGCAGGATTTTGAGACCATGGTGTGGCCTGCACAGTCCCCTGACCTAAACCCCATTGAACATCTGTGGGGTTATCTGAAAAGGAAGCTTGCAGAGCATGAACACCCTCCTAATGGGATTCATCAGTTATGGGAGAGGGTTCAGGTGGATTGGGAGAGGATAACTGCTGAGGAGTGTCAAAAGTTAATTGAGAGCATGCCTAGAAGAGTTCAGGCAGTGCTTAGAGCAAAAGGAGGCTATACCAAGTACTAATAATACCTAAATACCCTCATTAACCCAAAAGTGAAAAAACCCTTCCAATGATACCACCATTTTAGATCACTCATATCTTTATAGGATCTTATCTGAATCATATGATCTAGGAACACATTTGTAGCCAGGAACCATTACTATTTTTGTCTTAGCAATAGCTAGGCAACATTCCCACCCCTTGATGTGTCACACATCATATGCCACAATTTGGGCAAACATTGAAAGGGTTTTTGGAGTCACTGTATCATGGTTGTCATTTTGTACATAGTTTAGAATATTCCCCCTCAATTCAAGTCGCCTGTATATTATTTGTGCATATCAATACATCCCTCCAAATACATTGTGTGCATTCATATACTTGGCCTGTCCTAGATGGGGTGTTAAGGTTCCAAGTGGGACCTTTGTACGAAGTGTACGTTCGTTCGTGAAGTCAAGAACTAGACTTGCAAGATGTGCAAGTCAAGATCAAAGGTTCGATAAAGACGAGACTTAGTAAACGACTAAGTCAAGAGCGTTTCAGAGGTCAAGGGCTTTGGGCTTAGGGATAAGACCAAAGTGTCAAAGAAGTCGAAGAGCGTGATGTCAAGAGGGTTCTCTCAGGTCTGATGCTTCTAAGCAAGCAAGGTTCTAATAGATAGAAGACTTGGATTGCGAAACAAAACTGAGACTTAAGGTCTCTAGGGCAGAAAGTACAGGGTTTATATATGGAAAGAACACGGCTATGTACACAGCCATAGGGGCTGTGACCTTCGTACAGCTTTCAGGGTTTGAAACATGTTTCAGGAATCAGCGAGTCATCCTGTACATGTGGCTGTTGCTTGAGGCTGTACGGTGCTGTGTGAGGCTGTATCGTGAGAGAAATAAGTAAGCGATCTGAAACAAAGCGATCGGTAGTCCGTTCACATAAGCAAGGAGTCAGCAGAAATTACCTTGCTTGCAAGGTATCTATGCAGGCGTAATCACGCCTGCTGCTTACAGTTGTTGGTAATCAATTTACATAATGTTTTTGCCTTTTTTAGCCACCGGATGACCCTTCTCGCTATTTCCGGTTTTTCTTGTGACAGTTATCCTGCCTTTTCCTGTTTGTTCCGTGCAAAAAAAAACATATGTGGTGGCCTTAACGAGTATGTTTTGTGACGTGTTACTGTCACTCTAGTATGTTTTTCCTCTGTGAACATAAGTCTCATATGTTTTTTCCATAGACACGGCGTGACCCGTCAGGGTCACGCCCACTGTTGCAATACGACCGCTGCATGCTTTTCATGAAGTCTCTCTATGTTTTGTCCATCCAGGGCCTCTTTTCTGTTGCAATATGGTCTGCTGCGTGCTTTTCACTGTTGCAATACGACCAATGCGTGCTTTTCATGAAGTCTCTCTATGTTTTGTCTAGGGCCTCTTTTTTACACACACTTTTTTTACAGGATGATAGGGAACTTTGGCCCTTTCTAAACCACAGCAGCGGAGAAACACGCCATGGGGCGTGACCCACCACATACGGTGCTGTAGCTTCACACATCAGCGCTGCCTTGCCCTGATCAACACTATTTGACACTCGCAGTCGGCACAGTCCTCGATGCTCCCATGTGAAGGTGCTTTGCTTCCGAGCGCTCGTTGAAGATGCCGTGGTTTTATTTGACACTTACGCATACCGTCTGTTCAACGGTGGGATAGTAAAAAAAAGGCGGCTGGAAGTAAGGAGCGTAGCGGTGTACTCGACGTTTTCGTGGTTGTGTGGGCGGGTGGGGGAAGTCTATAGTAGAGTTTACAAGTACACTAATTAGCATTTTCTGGTGCCTGCTCCGGCAGGAAGATCTGTCCCGGGTCACAGACTTGTCGAGGGAGTATGCAGGTGCAGGTCGATTTGATGAACAGGCTCACAGCCTTTCCTCCTTGGGCCGTGCTCGTAGGATGGGGAGTGAGAGGTCGCGATCCACTGGCTGGAGGATGACGCGACGGGCGTCATCGTAGAGTGGGCAGGCCACGATGACGTGTTCAACGGCTTGCATGGGTGCCCTGCAGGGGCAGCTCGTGGGGAGGTCTGGGCGGAATTTGGCCGTGTACGACCCAATGAAGGCATGGCCCATAATGAGTCTGACGAGGGTGGGGAAGACCGCCCTCTCGTGTCCCTTCCATCCTTGGATTACCGGCAGAATTTTGCCGTTCGGTGGTGTGGGGAGGGCAATGTAAGTTTTAGAGTGGTGATTGTTGTTCAGCCAGCGGTTGGCCCATGTGACAATTGCTGAGGCTTTGGCTTCGCGACGTTGATAGCTGATGAGGAAGCGGATGAAAATAGCTTTGGGGCTTACGGAGGGCAAGGTAATAAAAAGGAACGGGTAGGAGTGCCGCGATCAGGGAGGACCAGGTAATAGGGTAATAGCTGAAGAGGTTCCATCAGTCTGTCATCACCAAGAGCGGATAAGTCCGCTCACATCGCTCCCGGGGAGAAGAATCGTTTCGAGCCAATCCCACTCCACAATATCGATGAGTTGAGGTATGTGTTGAGGTTCGGGCAGGTGAAGAAGGACATTTGATGGGGCGTGCAGACGTCAGGAATATTTTCTAGCGCCCACTGCCTCACAATGACTGTACTGAAGAGGGCGACAACTGAGCCAACGATTTTGCCAATAAATACGAGATGGGGGGGGAAGACGAGACCGACGCCGGAACCGTTGACGCAAACGGCACTTTGTAAACCAATGTTCTTCATCTAGCAAGGGTGAGGTGAATGTAAAAACACGAGGTCAATAAGATGACAAACTTGACCAGGGCGAAGCAGCACCGGAGCATGAACTTACAGCAACGCATGGGGCGTGTTTCGCCGCCGTGGTGACGTTGATAGCCCCGCGGTCAGTTCAAACGCGGCGTTGAGCCGTCATGGTGGTGGTGGTCACGCCCTGCAGCCTTCGCAAACCTCCAATTTGTCACGAGCTTGAATCCTTGATATATGGACGGTGGCGCTCGTCAAGGCCTTGAGGAGCATAGCAGAGGCGCACCTGGGGAGATCAGTGGATCACCGAAACAGTAGGAACTGAAACAGGAGGAGACAAGGCAGGAAGAGTTACATATGTCTGAGGTGTCGCAGCATACACGGCTCCCTAGCTCGTATCAGCAGGCACATGTGCAGGAGCTTTGTGATCTCTCATGAGGGCCTTGTGCACCTTGAGTTGGGCACCTTTGGGGCTCGCGGAATCTGTTGAAGGGGCCGTGCATGATGTCGAGCACCTTCTCCACCTCGGCTAATATTCGCAAATTGTCCGTGCGTAGGGCCACATGCGCTGGGTGGTGGTGCCAAGGTCGTCACCGTAGTGGGAGAACGATGGTATGGAACGAGAGGCCGAATATCAATATATCAGATTGTAGTTCAAGGCATCTGCCTCTGTCGACAAGTTGTTTGAGAGTTGACCCCATTTAGGCAGGTGCTGTGCCACCCGCAAGCAAGGTTAAGGCCAACGGCGTTGGCATTTTCTAGTGAGTCATCAGTCCGAAAATGTATAGTATGAGTCAGCAAACACGTGTCAGTCCATAACATGGGGTCAGGCATTCTGGAGGATAGTGCCGCAACGGCACATCTCGCAGGCGGTATCGGGATAGCGAGATGGCCGGCAAAGCGGCAGCGAGGGGATACGCGTCGTCTGTCGAATCACGGGACGGCGCCGGAGCGACAGCGGCGTTGGGATAGCGAGACCGCGACTGCAGCGAGGCAACTAGGCGACTGCGCACAGCAGCGGCGGTGGCGGCGATGGGACTTGGGCGACGTTTTGGGGTCCCGCCACGCGATAGCACGGATCACTGGCGTCAGACACTGGGACGGCCGCAACTGCGACGCCCGAGCGGCCGTGACGCCAAAAGACCGTCTATGGCGGTGTAGAGGCCCCCCTCCGTGCCAGTCTTCAAAGGGGATGTAGGACGGATCAAGGGAAAGAATGAGGAGGTAAAAACATTAGTGTGAGAAGTTAAAAATAAAATCATGACGCACCAGTGAACCCTCCTGACAGTGGCGGCAGCGAGAGAGAGGTGCTGCAACGCCGAGGCGATGTCATAGACGAGCGGCGGCAGCGCAAGAGGGCCAGCGATGAGGGCGACGGAGAGGGGGCGGGCGATGAAGGCCAGCGATAGCGGCGATGGAGGCGGGCGACACGAGAGGCAGGCGACGGAGGCGGGCGACACGAGAGGCAGGCGATGGAGGCGGGCGACACGAGAGGCAGGCGATGGCGGCAACATATAAAGACACGAGATGAGAGAGGGGGAGGCGATGGAGGTGAGACAGACGGGCGGGTGCTTATGTTTCAGTAACTAGTTATCGAAATTACTCATCATCAACACTTTTTTCCTGAGTTTAAAAAATACTAGTATTTGTAATCGCCCACACCATGCTGTCGGTGTCGTTCCCAATATGGTGCGTGACCTGGGAGTCTAATTAGGCCAACTGGCATCCACTGGAAGCACCACCACGCTTACTCTCACTTCTAATTTCCACTATGAAACTGTGCAAATGAAAACTGCACAAATGAAATATGGTGTAGACCAGCAGCTGGAATGCAGTCTAGTAGACGGCTATTACGGATCCTGCCGGTACTAATACTAATGAGGGAACTCAGGGGAGCCCAGCCTGAGAATGCTTTTGACTTCGGTTTTGGTTCGGAAGTGCAATATAATAACAAAGGCCTTGTTGCCTGCCTTTTCATATATCGTCTTGTCCTCTCCGTTTTCCACCTCGCTCTCTGTTTTTCCGGCCCCTTGCACATGTATTGGCTTTCCGTGCTCTCTATCCTTACTGCAGTCTCTTCCGGCCTTGCCATTCCCTCAGCGTCCGAGTCAATCTGGGATGATTTGAGAGTAAAGCACTCATGGGTCACCCTGCCTAAGAAATGGAATTGGCTAAGTTATCCCCCTGCCAACACTACGATCGACCTTCGCATTGCTCTCAAGCCACGCAATGAGGATGCTTTGGTCGATGAGCTCTACCAGATAAGCGACCCCAATCATCCAAAGTACATCTATATTCCTTCTGCCGTGCTCCCTCCCTCGAGCACATGCTCAATTATACTACCCCAGATACGGTGCGCATCTATCAAAGGAGGAAGTCACTAAGCTGGTCGCGCCACATCCATACACTCTAGAGCTCGTCAAATCCTGGCTCCACTACCACGGGGTCAATCCCGCAGCTGTCTCGACCACACACGGTGGCAGCTGGCTGACAATCCTCAAAATACCTTTGGACCAAGCAAATGCTCTCCTCGGCGCATCTTACCAGCTCTATCGCAATGAGGAGACGAACGAGATCGTCCTGCGGACGATTGGTTATTCCCTTCCTACTGCTCTGTCGGAACATGTTCAGACTGTCGCACCAACAACATATTTTGGTTCTCCCCGTGCATTGCAGCAGACCCCGCAACTACACCTGACGCTTCCTGAAAGTGATCTAGAGCTGCAAGATCCGCTAGCATCTGGTAGCACCCCGGCCTCATGCTCGAAAGCCATTACACCAACATGCTTACGTACGCTATACAACACGCTGGCGTATGTACCGAGCGCCATGGCAAGTAACCAGCTCGGGATCACAGGATACTTGGACCAGTTTGCAAATTACAAGGACTTTACAGAGTTCATGTTACGGTTTCGCCCGGATGCTGTACATGCAAATTTCACGGTTGAGCAGATTAATGGAGGTGGAAACAATCAATCTAACCCAGGCAGTGAGGTTCGTATTGTGCCATTCTGCGAGGGAGTCGTAATATTAAGTGATAATATGCAGGCTAACCTGGACGTCCAATATGGCGGGGCTATCACCTTCCCAACCAAGAACATCTATTACAGCACGGGAGGCTCTCCACCATTCATCCCCGACTCCAACACCACGTCGAACACGAATGAACCCTATTTGGACTGGCTGAACTTCATCTTGGACCAGGAGACAATCCCGCAGACGATCAGCACGTCATATGGCGATGACGAGCAAACTGTCCCGCCTGACTATGCAAGGAGCGTATGCGGCTTGTTTGCTCTGGTTGGCCTGAGAGGTGTCAGCCTCCTCTTTGCAAGTGGCGATTTTGGTGTCGGTGGTGGATCTTGCCTCACAAATGACGGCACGAACCGAACTGAATTCATCCCATCTTTTCCCGCATCTTGTGAGCAATAGCCTAGTATTCTTTTCATCCTCATATGTCCTCACTCATTGCTTGATTGTGGTGTTTAGGCCCTTTCGTCACGACCGTTGGTGGCACCACTGGCGTGGATCCCGAGATCGCTGCTGACCTGTCCGGTGGAGGGTTTTCAAACTACTTTCCGCGGCCACAGTATCAGGAATCTGCCGTCTTGTCCTACCTCGCGCATATTGGCGACCAATATGCCGGCTTGTTCAAGTGAGAGAGCTTGTAGCAGCACCTGGCCTTCGTGTTGCTGATCGTTGTACAGCCCATACGGCCGTGCATACCCGGACATATCCGCACAGGCGCTGAATTTCCGGATCGTGTTCAATGGACTGGTCGTAGGTGTTAAGGGCACAAGTTGCTCCACTCCGGTGTGTCTTATCCTACCTTCTATTTTCCATCGGTCCAGCTAACCTCGTTACAGACCGCCGCTGGGATCATCTCCCTCCTGAACGACGTTAGGATCTCACAGTGCGAGCCGCCACTTGGTTTTCTCAACCCTCTCCTTTACTCGAGTGCCTCTGAGGGCATCAATGCAATCACCTCTGGCTCGAATCCCGGTTGCGGGACTCCAGGATTTTCAGCCGTGGCTGGGTGGAATCCTGTGTGTAGTCCCTTCGAATGTATTTCTGCGTGGTGGACGATACTGATCATTCTCATCCGTACCAGGTCACCGGTCTTGGAACGCCCGACTTTTTGAGGTTGAAGGGTATTCTTGCTCGGCTTCGATACGGATAGTGATGGCAGCAAGTGTTCGCTCGTGAGGTTAGGCCTCGATATTTCTTGGAAAGAATGCTTGGCGTGTAATCGCTGTCTACTGTTTGTTATGACCAAGTTGAAGTAGAAATCTGGTACAAATGTGTTTTTAACTATCTTTGGAGGTACATCGACGCTATTGAAGCGTGGAATGACCGCTCCGTAACCCCCTTAACTGGTTGAAGCTGGGGAAGCATGATGCGACACGCAGCGTCGACCTTGCGCAGATGATGTCATAATAGAGCCTTTGGAAAGGGTAAGAGGAAGACGCTAATACGTTGTGGTTATCCAGATGATATTTATCGGAGAAGTGAAACAGTTCTCGCTAAGAACGGTGGGATGAGGTCCACGCGGTCACATGACCGTGACGCCATCGATGGTCAGTGCTTGCAACCAGGCCTGCCTGTCCTTTCTTCACATAAGATCTTATCTTTTTCATATTGTCGAGTTTCGGGTCATCTTGCCCGGTCAAAACTAAGACTTTTTATCTTCAGCGATGTGGCTCCGATACCGGAGAGGGCCTGGGCCTCGGGAACTGCCACGAACGGAGCTCAGTGTTGGACTGTAGCCCTGATTGAAGAGGAGTCGGAGGGCCCTGATGGAGAGTGAGGCATGGCCGCTGCAGGCCAGAGGAGCCCGATGAAGGGCCCGCCGTCGTCACAGGCACCCCGGGCGCGACACGGTGAAGAGGGCCGACCAGTGTCGCTCCCCGCTGGGGGTGATCGCCCGAGCCGTCTTACTATACCCCTTGCGATTCTAACTTGCTTACACATTTTTATAATTAGTTTTGGATAGCTACGAGGCGCTGCCTCAAGTTTCGTGAGGCCGAATCCTCAATTTCGGATCGAGCGTGCCTGGTCGTTACACCGGGGCGTTTGTTTTTCTCGATCTTTTTATTGCTCATTAGTCTAACAATTGTGATCAGTAACTAGTACAGTAGCTGCTAAGGACACTAGTTAAATAGTTCGAATGCACAGAGTTGCAGGGCAGTCTCGACTTGCCCATTTTGTTTCTCCCTCCTTCACCTCGCATGATCTTGTACCCTTCACTTTACGCTGCTCGCTTTCGTTCCCCCTTTCGTTCAGCATCTTAATATTATTGCTACCGATTTCAATGTGGCGCTGGCCTGAAAAATGAGCCAAAAGAATTTAACGAAGGGCGAGTCAGAACAAAAGGGCAAACTGAAAGACAGAGCGATTGCCCGAGGTGTCTACAGTTTCTCCTGATACTGTGAAGTATACTGCACAGGAATTTAATAAAGGGGTGTACGATTATATTGTTACTGATGAGACTGAAGGCAGGCGAGGGTCGTGGTGTCGAAGATACGTAGTGATGTGTTAGGTGATAGAGTCGGCCTAAAACTCGCCGCAATCATATTGCTCACTCGGAGTATTCGCGTACTAGTTATCGGTTACCCGCCGAAGCTAGCAGAGACAGAGACTGACAATACCCCTGGCCCTGAGACGAGGCTCATGCAGTCGTTTTGCAACAGAGTGAAGTGAACACATCGAAACCAGCGTCATTTACTAGTAGCACGTTGTTTAGCACGGTGAATTGCCAGCCTGAGTGTGACATCTAATCTCGCGGATGAGCCGGACCGCCTAAGTTGGAATTGCATCAGCCGCGGATCTAATTCTTGCTCAGTCACCACAAAACTTGACTAATGGCATCCAGTACCACAGTTAGTACTCTCACCTCTACATTTCACGATGAAACTGCACAAATGACATATGGCGTAGACCAGCGGCTGGAATGCAGTCTAGTAAAAAACGGCTATTCCGGATCCTGCCGGTACCAGTACTAATGAGGGAACTCAGGGGAGCCCAGCCTGAGTTGTTTGACTTCGGTTTTCATTCGGAAGTGCAAGGCTGTGATGCCTGCTTTCTCGTACATCGTCCTGTCATCTCCGCCTCGCTCTCTATTCTTGCGGTCCCTTGTACATGTATTGGCTTTCCGTGCTCTCTATCCTTACCGCAGTCTCCTCCGGCCTTGCCATTCCCTCAGCGTCCGAGTCAATCTGGGATGATTTGAGAGTAAGGCACTCGTGGGTCACCCTGCCTAAGAAATGGAATTGGCTAAGTTATCCTCCTGCCAACACTACGATCGACCTTCGCATTGCTCTCAAGCCACGCAACGAGGATGCTTTGATCGATGAGCTCTACCAGATAAGCGACCCCAATCATCCAAAGTACATCTATGTTCCATCTGCCGTGCTCCCTCCCTCGCGCACATGCTCAAATATACTAACCGCAGATACGGTGCGCATCTATCAAAGGAGGAGGTTGCTAAGCTGGTCTCGCCACATCCATACACTCTCGAGCTCGTCAATTCCTGGCTCGACTACCACGGGGTCAATCACGCCGCTATCTCGACCACACACGGTGGCAACTGGCTGACCATTCCTAAAATACCTCTGGACCGAGCAAATACTCTCCTCGGTGCATCTTACCAGCTCTATCGCAATGAGGAGACGAACGAGATCGTCCTGCGGACGATTGGTTATTCTCTTCCTACCCCCCTGTCTGACCTTATTCAGACTGTTGCACCAACAACATATTTTGGCACTCCCGGCGCATTGCAGCAGACCCCGGAACTACACATGACGTTTCCTAATGGTGATCTACAGCTGCGAAGTGCGCTAGCATCCGGTAGCACCCCGGCCTCATGCTCGAACACCATTACACCAACATGCTTACGTACGCTATACAACACGCTGGAATACGTACCGAGCGCCACGGAAAGTAACAAGCTCGGGATCACAGGATACGCGGACCAGTTTGCAAGCTACCAGGACTTTACAGAATTCATGATACAGTTTCGCTCCGATGCTTCAAGTGCAAATTTCACAGTTAAGCAGGTTAACGGAGGTGGAAACGATCAATCTAATCCAGGCAGTGAGGTTCGTATTGTGCAATTCTGAGAGGGTGTCGTAATGTTAAGCGATATCATGCAGGCTAACCTGGACGTCCAATACGGCGGGGTGATCACCTTCCCGACCCCGAATATCTATTACAGCACGGGAAGCTCTCCACCATTCATCCCCGACTCCAACACCTCGTCAAACACGAATGAGCCTTACCTGGACTGGCTGAACTTCATCTTGGAGCAGGAGACGATCCCGCAGACGATCAGCACGTCATATGGCGATGACGAGCAAACTGTCCCACCTGACTATGCAAGGAGCGTATGCAACTTGTTTGCTCAGCTTGGATCGAGAGGTGTCACCCTCCTCTTTTCGAGTGGCGATTATGGTGTCGGTGGTGGACCTTGCCTCACAAATGACGGCACCAACCAAACTCAATTCATCCCGTCTTTTCCCGCATCTTGTGAGCGATAGCCTAGTATTCTTATCGTTATCACATGTCCGCACTCATTACTTGATTGTGGTGTTTAGGCCCTTTCGTTACGACCGTTGGTGGCACCACTGGCGTGAATCCCGAGATCGCTGCTGACCTCTCCGGTGGAGGGTTTTCAAACTACTTTCCGCGGCCACAGTATCAGGATTCCGCCGTCTCGTCCTACCTCACGCACATTGGCGGGAAATATGCTGGCTTGTTCAAGTGAGAGAGCTTGTTGTAGCATCTGGCCTTCGCGTTGCTGATCGTTGTACAGCTCATCCGGCCGTGCATACCCGGACATATCCGCACAGGCGCTGAATTTCCAGATCGTGTTCAATGGTCAGGTCGTAGGTGTTCAGGGCACAAGTTGCTCCACTCCGGTGTGTCTTATCCTACCTTCTATTTTCCGTCGGTCTAGCTTACCTTGTCACAGACTGCCGCTGGGATCATCTCCCTCCTGAACGACTTTAGGATCTCAAAGACCGAGCCGCCACTTGGTTTTCTCAACCCTCTCATTTACTCGAGCCCCTCTGAGGGCTTCAACGCAATCACCTCTGGCTCGAATCCCGGTTGCGGGACTCAAGGATTTTCAGCCGTGGCTGGGTGGAATCCTGTGTGTAGCGCCTTTAATGTATTTCTGCGTGGTGGATGATACTGATTATTCACATTCATACCAGGTCACCGGTCTTGGAACGCCCGACTTTTTGACATTGAAAGGTATTCTCTCTCAGCTTTGATCCGGATGGTGATGGCATCGACCAAGTCTTCGCTCGTGAGGTTATGTGCCTCGATATTTCTTGGAAAGAATTCTTGGCGGGTAATCGCTGTCTACTGTTTTTTATGGCCAAGTCGAAGTAGGGATCTGATATGTATGTGTTTTTAATTATTTTGGGAAGTACATCGACACTATTGAAGCGTGGAATGACCACTCCATGATCCCCTTATCTGGTTGCAGCCGAGGAAGCATGATCCGATACGCAGCGTCGACCCTGGGCCGATAGTGTCACAACAGAGCCTTTCGAAAGGGTAAGAAGAAGACGCTAATATTTTATGATTATCTGGATGATATTTATCGGAGAAGAAGAGTTCTCACTAAGAACGGAACCTGGGATGAAGTTCACGCAGTCACATGACGCGGGCGTTCTTCAGGCGCTATAACAACAAGCCCATCGTCGGGCCTTTTGAAATGGTCAAAGATATATGGCACTCGCCCCATTACATCACAGTTCTCCTGCAACGTTCAGTATACCCCGCTTTTTTGCGTTTCAGACTCGAAATGAGATTTGAACCCAAGACCATAGCTTACAGCGCTTGATTGCATAAGTTCAGGTGACGTGGCGTATCGGCCGCCGGCTCACCCTTCACGCAGCTTCACGAATTGGTTGCGCTCCATGTGCAGTACTTTACTATCCCTGCGCCCCCTCTTCGGTCACCTCCCCCTTCCGGTCACTCACGCTAGCTCACACGCCAATTTTCGGAAGCGCAGGCCGTGGCTACGACTACGCCTCACTTGCGAAGTTCCATCATGTCTTCACTCTACGGACTCGTAAAACGTCTCTACCTCGTGCGTCCATTCTGGATTCTCCGTCACGTTCCTACTAAGGCTCTTCTATCTCAAAGGTGTTCCACCCTCCTGCGCCGGAGGCATCAACTGAGTCTCCCCTTCGGTTTGGCATTCTAGGCGCAGCGAACATTGCACCTATCGCACTCATCCTTCCGGTCAAAAATCACCCTGATGCAGTGGTGAGGGTTGTCGCCGCGCGGGATCAAAAGCGCGCGGATGCATTTGCGAAGAAGCATGGGATCCCAAAAGCATGTGGGGGCCCGGGCGCTTATCAAAGTCCGCGGCCGACGAGTTTCCGTCAATAATATTATGCTGATTGTGAGCCATAGAACTACTGGACGACCCCGAAGTCGATGTAGTGTACAACCCGGTGCGTCGCATGTCTCCTAGGTGTGAATAACGCAGCTTAAAGCCCGGCTCCTTACAGCTGCCAAATGGCCTTCATTATGAGTGGACTATGAAAGCACTCGTGGCAGGGAAACACGTCCTACTTGAAAAGCCAAGTTCGGACACGGCTGAAGAGACGCGCGAGATGTTTGCGTTTGCTCAAGAGAAAGGACTGGTGCTCATGGAGGCCTTCCACTATCGGTAGGTCACGTAGGCCTCATTTAGGTCCCGCGCTTATGCTGGACAGGTTCCACCCTGCAACCCAACGCATGAAGGAAATTGTTGAGAGCGGAGAGCTGGGCACCCTAACGAAGATTGAGGCCAATCTTGCTGTACCAGGTTTCTTCATAAAGGATAACGACATTCGTATGAATTATGATCTTGGTGGCGGTGCCATGATGGACATGGGATGTGAGTGTCACATAACGTAAACTCACGCGAGTCTTATCGTGCAATTCTCGTAGGCTATACCCTGTCCATGTCGCGATACCTAGCAGGCGCCGATCCTACGAAGGTCATCAGTGCCAAAGCCGATGCACATCCCAAGTTCCCTCAGATTGATATCGGTACCACTGCTACACTTGCTTTTCCCAACGCCAGAGGGGGGACGGGATCCGCCGATGGGCTGACTGCGGTGCTAAATCCAAACTTTCGGCTTCGTCCATTGCTTGGCCTCTTTCCGAGGTGGCCGAGGGTGTCTGTGCGTGTAACTGGGACGTCTGGCACTGCCGAACTGAACAACTTTCCTGGGCCTTGGTTATATCACTCCATCATTGTCAAGAGTCCGAAACAGGAGGGTGGGCGAATGCAGAAGCGCACAGAAAAGCGGTATGGGAACCTGGGATGGACCACGCAAGTATCTCTTTGTGCCTTAACATTTTACCATTCTGACGTTTTTGGCGCTGTAACATGCAGATATCGCTATCAGCTGGAGGCCTTCATCGACAAACTGCGCGGCCGCACTCCTAAGCACTGGTTTGACGCGCAAGACTCCATCACCAACATGGAGTGGATCGAGGCTATCTACAAAGAGGTTGGTCACACTTGTTATATTCCGCCCTCTTCTAATGGGGTTGATAGACTGGTCTGGGATCCCGGCCCAAATCCACTGCAGAAATTCCTCTTAACTGAATCTTGTTTGTACTGTAATAGGGAAAATGATTTCTGTCCGCGTGTGAATTTTATGTCATAATTTGATGAGCTAAGCGACGGTAACGAGGCGTGGACCAAACAGTTGTCATCGTCCCTTTTCCCTCCTCTATATCTCCTTTTCGTTCGCTGTGGTTCCTTCCCCCCTCCTTTCGTCAGTGTGTGAATTCTCGACCCATACGTCTGGCCGAATGACGTCCCATGCACCATCTCGGTTTTCCTCACATCCTTCCCATCAAGCATGGCGTCAATTTGATGAAAAATCCCCGGAACTCAGCTCTTTCAGCTCAACTATTCAGTCTATACCAACCCGTGGCTGGCTGGCCAGCACTGCAGGGGACCCTATTTCCATGCACCATCATCAAAAGAGCACTGACGACACAGAGAATTGGAGGGGTTCACAGCAATATAATTTTCTTACCGACTTCAGAAAAGCGATTCGTAACATCCTTCGATTTTCCGAAGCCCTCCCGAACCCCACCACAATATCACGCCGTGCCAGTCGTTTGACCATTGGGCGACCGCCATCCTTGGCCTCCCTCTCATCCCCCAGACTACCTACCCTGCCTTCGCCATCAACGTTACGCTTTGTTCTCCTTTGTGGACTTTGGTATACTTCATCCGCATTATCGTCCAACACGGGAAAAGCGATTCTGAACCAATTTCGTTACCCGGTCACCCTCACCTTTGTGCAGTTTGGCTTTGTCGCGGGGTACTGCCTGCTCTTCATGTCTCCTCTCATTCGGTTTACGCGGTTGCGCCCCCCAACCCGTGCTATCTTGAGGGATACGCTACCAATGGGTTGCTTTCAAGTCGGTGGTCACATCTTCTCTAGCATGGCTATATCGCGCATCCCTGTCAGTACCACCCATACCATTAAGGTACGCCCTCATTCCGCCTTCATTCCGTTGCGCCAAGCCAAATACTAACCTACTTCCTTCCTTAGGCGCTGTCGCCCCTTTTCACCGTTGCCGCCTACGCCCTCTTATTTGGAGTGCGGTATTCTGCCAAAACATACGTATCTTTATTACCCCTCACGTTGGGCGTAATGCTGGCCTGTTCATTTGACACGTCTGCATCCAACTTTGTTGGTTTGTTATGCGCATTCGGATCAGCCATCGTATTCGTATCGTCAAACATTTTCTTCAAGAAGATAATGCCAACCGGTTCCTCGTCTTCCCGTCACAAACTCGACAAGTTGAACCTACTCTTCTATTCGTCGTCGATGGCATTTCTCCTGATGATCCCAATCTGGGTCTCTACCGATCTGCCACTACTCATGGCCGCGCGGGCGGCAGAACCTGGCCACATCATCCACCCTTCACAAGGACACTCTGCTGCCCATTCGGTCTCATACTATACCTTCCTCAATGGAATCGTCCACTTTGCGCAAAACATTATCGCCTTCATCATCCTCGCCTCCGTATCTCCCGTTACCTACTCGATCGCGTCTCTCGTCAAACGGGTGGCCGTAATATGTATCGCACTAGTTTGGTTCAATCAGCACATCCACCCTCTCCAGGGCGCCGGCATCGGGCTTACCTTCTTGGGACTTTGGATGTACCACAATGCCAAAGGTGATATTGCCCGCGGGGAGACGCGGCGACGCGGTGTCGAGGCAGCACGGGAAGGCGTGCTACCGTCTTCGCGTTTGGATGAGCGCATTCTTGACCCAATTGCGAACGATCTTCCCCCTCCAGCGTACGAACGACCAATAACAGAGCAGAACTTGGCGATGTCAAGTGCGCGTCCTCCAGATGTATTGACAGCGCCAATCCGTTCCAAGGTGTACACGCCCCTGCATATCGACATCGCAGCTCCCTCGTCGCATAAGGGCGGCCCACCGCTATCGGGCCCATACCCGTCACCACCGGCGTCTTTGGACGAACCACCACTGATGGCTGCTCTAACCGCAGTCGCTGTGCGCGCATAGTATCACTTGTTCAAGCCGATCAAGGCTACTCTTTCATGGCCAGTTCACGGTGCTATTATAGACTTGGACATGAACCATATAAATATATAACGGATTTTTTCGTGTCTTCTACGCATTATCAACTGTTTACAATTCATTCATTATGAGATTCATAGACCAAGTAGGGAGGCCAAATGCTTTGTAGTCAATGTTTGGTCGTTTTATTCTCTGTTGGTTCGAGATGAACTTTGTTCTGCGTCCGCGTTATATAGTGTGTATACCTTATCTGACCTAGTTAAATGTCATTCTACTTCGAAACGTTGGGCGTTTACCGGTTTACCCGCTACACTGGTAAGCTTATGGTGAATGACCAGGCTATTACGACAAGCATTACCACGACATAGGGCTGCCATCATCACAATCGGAACGAAGGACTCGTTTTCCAAAGGCTTTTTTTTCACAATAGTTGAAGTGATGCCCCCGCGTCGTACGACGACTGCATGGGCCTCTCCTCGCGGATCCCTTCCGTCAGACCGCATTCGCCCTCCTCAGCCACCGCAGCCTGCACCGCCCGCAAAGCCGGACAAGGGAAAGGGAAAAGCCAAAGCGACATTGCGCGATCCTCCCCCAAGTGCTGCGGTGCGCAAGCTCGACGAGCTACTCGCTGGTCTCCGTTCCAGTTCCTACCAGCTCAAAAACAACGATAACAACAACAAAAATAAAAAGGCAACGGCTGTTGATTCAGGGGGTTGCTTCTGCCAGGGTACGTACATACGAAAAATGGTTTATAAGATTCACGGGCATGTCGCTGATATATTGGCTGTGTGTGCAGCACGCGTTCACGCGTTATCTGAATACACCCCCCTCTGTACCGTCTGCGGTCTCGTCCTCTGTGCACTACACGCCCCATACCGACCCTGCCCTCACTGCTCGGAACCGCTCCTCGCACCACCAGCGCTCGCCGCGCTCATCACGCAACTCGAAGAACTGCGCTCACATACGCTCGCGGAGGAAGCTGCGGCGCGTGAACGAGAAGTGGAAGAACTGCAGCTCAGAGAGGGCGCCTTTCCAGCTTTGAATTCGTCCTCCTCTTCAGCCTTAGCAGTACCTGGCAATGGAACTCCCAACGTCGTCCTCCCAGTCCCTCAACAACATCGAGTTTTGTCTGTGGATAAGCGCACGAAGCGAGTCAAGGTAGAGTCGTATTCTGCAACTGCGGTGGTGGTGGGGTCGGTTGGTGAAGGGAATTTAGGAGAGGAAGAGGAGGAGGATTCGAGGGTGGTAGCGCCTCCGCGGGAAGTGGAGTATGTGCGGGTGCGGCGCGGGTCTGCGACGCGTTGGACGGACTTGAAGGGTGGTGGGGCGGCGGCGGGTGGAGCAAAGTACGTCGCGTCGTCATCGCTGCCCGCTGAACCATCTCGTGGTCAATCTGAACAAACGAAGGGACGGGGAAAGAAGGGCAAGGTACGGCATACCGTGCCTGGGGCAGCACCTGCATGAAACTGTTTCGTTCAGGATGTTTTTGTTTTTGTGGTCGCGCTTGCGTTATCATTAATACAGTCAGCGCAGAATAGAGGACAATTTGATCGTTCCGTTGGCATTCCGTTGGTAATGTTGGAAACCGAAAACATTTGCATGTCGAGGAGCCGAGCCTGGCAGGCACTTTCAGGTCAGTCACATGTCTAGGTCATACGCCATATTTTAGACTCCGTTTTGGTTGTCTGTTAATGACACTCAATGAGCGCTATTTACGTGTGATTCGCGAGATCCTTTTGTAACATTGTAAACTTCGACCCTCGACACAGGCAGGCACAAGGGCAGGCGTGACAAACATGCTGTCTTTCATTTCACTAAACAACGTGGTTTCAATCAAAAAGATTGTGAGACAAGCTGGAGTTCAGTGCCCCAGCCAAGTCGATGTCACGGTCGGGTATCTGGGGCTCCGATGACTAGCTTTCGTCAACATGGCCGCATACCTTCGAACTGAGTTTCTTCAGTTGTCGCCACTGAGACGGGACGGTGTAAAACTGAGTATGACTGGCGTCATCTTTTGATAAGCATCAATCGTTGACATTCGGAATTCAGCCTGAGGTATGCTGTTGTAGTTTTAACTTGCCAAGCCAGTGGGCCTACGATGTTTGATTGGGGACATGTACTCGTACAACATGAGCAGGCTTCGGGGGTATGACGGTCACAACATCGTAACCGTCGTCATGAATGAAAAGGGAGTGGACCTAGACGGTACACTCAAATGGTTCGAGGAATACCACGGGCAAGTTTTGGCCAAGTTCCAGGCACAGCATCGCAAGCTACCTTCATGAGGCCCTACGGTCGACGCCGGCGCCAAGGCATTTGTGGAGGGATTGGCTTACTTGATCCGTGGGATAGACTCTTGGTCATTTGAGACGGAGAGATATTTTGGGTCCGAAGGACCAGAGATCCAGATTGAGAATGAGACTTTGGAATCTTATCCTTCCGAGTCAGAAATCGGTGCTCTGGGTTTATCGCAACCCAAGGGGTCCACGTTCCTTGTGCGTAAACTGAAAAGGTTGCTCAGCCCAGCTATGCGGGGGCTCCACGCTCACAGCCCATCTGCCAAACCTAGCGTTGGATCACTCTGCGCTAGTGGTCTAGGTTAGACAAGTGTCCCTGCGTCAGTTTAGAGAAACCCGTACATTTGTAAGAACTAGGGACTCCGTGGCGTAGGCGCAGAGCGAGTCCATGGCAGGATGTGCTATGACCTCATCCGGAATGTCCAGACTAGCTTCTATAACCGGGTAGGCCGGATATCCAGCGATTGTAAGCCGCCTGAGCTTTAGGTAGTCTTCAATGCCTCTGATATTTCCCTTTGCGCGATCGGCAGCCTCATCGGCCACTGCGTACACATACTCTGCAAACGTTTTGATGAACCATTTCTGAGCTGAATAGCTTAAAACCTTGATGGCACGCAACCAGAATCTGATCGTGATCAATTAGGTATGAAATGCATTCGCCGTGTGAGGCGCAGTAGACATACCGTCGTGTTATCTCGCCGAGCTTTGGCTCGCCCTGTGGGCGTTCTTTGTGAGGGTTATTGATAGCGTCCATGACCATCTCGGTCTAAACCCGTGCGCCATCACCGTTGGCCTTGTCGGTGAACTCGTCAAAGATGAAATAGATCACCATGAGATCACAGGCGACGCGAACGCCATCTGCGAATTCTTAAACAAAACACGATCTCAATTGATGTTGACGCACAGACATTTATCAAGAAATGGGAATACGAGAGCGCCGAGAAGGGCTATGGATCCCATGAGACTCCCCGAAGTTGCTAACAAAAGACGGGTGGCTTACGGAAGTTACACAGATCAAAGGCTTTTTGGGATTTGGCGTCAAGTACTCCGAAGCTCTGCAACCAAGCGTCGCATTCTTGTTTGACCTCTGTATAGTGCTCGCTCAGCTTTCGAGGCCAGGGCCATTGAGCAAGAGGGTCAGGGAGATGAATCTTCGACATCGCCGTCGGATAAATGTTACTGTTGAGACCCGGTGGGACTTCAAGTTGTATGCACGAACGACTGTTGAACCACTAGCACTTATATAGCTGTGCGAGACCATTTTCCTGGTAAAAGACCAGAGTTCGAGACATCTCAACCGAGACAGGGCTCTGCCTCCATCTATCTAGTGTCGTCTGTCGTCCTGGGTCTTCATTTCGGGTCGACCGGGATGCATAGATCAGGACTCTCGCGTTGGCCCGATAAATTCAAAGTACCGGGGTAATGGATTCTTTAGACATAATAGCACTCACCGGGAAGCATGGATCCTGAACTGGGCGGAGATTGCAAGGTGGTTTGGCATGTTTGCGGCAGCGGGCGGCGGTTCCGAGTCAGCTTTACCGTATGTATGGGCGCAAGAGAAAGGTACCTTGTGCCTTTTTGCGATAACTGACTACACAAGAACAAAAGACCACTACAGACTAGGCAGTCAGGTGACTCAAAGCTCAAGAACCCAAAGCAAAATGGCAGATGTCTACAACTCAGACTAGATAGCAAATCTTCATGTGCAAAAGTCCAGCAGGTATTTTGCACTATATGAGGGTACAGTAGGACAATGGGATTGAGCAAAAGCGATGAAGAGCAAATTCAAGCTCCGCTTGATGCGACGTACGCTTAGAAGTCGAAGGTAAAACGATAACTACCACCCTTCGTAACGATGTTGTGACAAACCTGTAGATCTTCCATATTGTCGCGAATAACATTTTCTGCCAGTGGTTTAATGGAGACGGAGAATGCGTGAGGGCAACACGGGTGCAGCTCCATGTTCCTGGTGTACTGCCACTGATTCTACGAGTGAAGACTACTGTATAACCCTTCCGACTTCCATCGCGCCAGCTCGCCCGTTGCCGTATCCTGTTACTGGTAGATCTGCCGCCCTATTGGAACCGGGACACCGAAATATAGATCAAGGCACTTCCTCTGCCATGGTCCTCCTAGCATCACACTGATCCATTATACGGCAGTCTATCTATCTCTGCAACATGAGCTTTTGTCCGGGACAGATTCGTGTTACGTCTGACGTATGTCGTTGCTTCTTTCCACTCCCTCTCTGTCTCTCAATTGAAAATTATTTGGCATTCGTCTTCTACTACGAGATCATTATCGAGACCTTTTTGAAACAACCGGTCGTCAAAATCGCAACAGCCGCACAGGCGCCGCAACTGCTATTAACGACGAGTGCGCGTGCGCGACCTGCGGTTTTTACCCGAACATCTCTGGATACGGGGACGGGTGCCGCATGGAACGTGTTGCGGGTGATACACGCGGGGACTGGTCGAGAGGAGAACGGCGAGGTCCGGGACGGTTGGGTCCTTTTTCACCCCGCTGTGCAACGTCGCCGAGCAGGTAGCCACGGGGATCGAACTCGTCTGGAGACGATGGCTCTTCAGATTCTCCATACAAGACTGGGGCTCTTAACAATCTGGTGTGTCTACTGTGATGCCCACCTCCTACTGGTACTAACCCGACATCTCTCTCTGCAATGCCTACGGCCATCACCTCTCGTCCTTCTACAAGACCACTTCATGTCCCTACCTGCACATGCGTGTACCCCAAGGCCCCCTCGTGCCATCCCCACCACCGTCTGCCCTTCTCTTTTTGGTGCTTCTAGAATACGCCACTTCCTGGTCTGGTCGCCCCAACGGCGGACCCTTACAATCTTCCAAGCCCTGCAGCTGCCAGTGATGAGAATGACACAGACAGATGAACAGGGTATGATGAGGACACAGATGGTGATGCCATTGTGGCAACAATGACCAGTGATATCATAGACAACTTGGTTTTTTTTTGCCCCATAATCTGAGTCTTTTTTTTTACCCCTTATTCCGAGTTCTATTCAATAAAATTTGATTTTTAAAAAAACCTGTTTTCGCATTGATTTTGAAGTTGTTTCACTGGTAAAAAAAACTCTATTTTATGATTGTTTTTCACCCATTAACCAAGTGATTTAAACTAGCCGGGTTGTCGTTTTCAGTGACAAAACCAACAGGTGATTTGGACAGAAAATAACTCATTTGAATCCGGGATTAGGGACAGCAGGGCGGGATGACAGGCGTGGGAAGCATTGCAGTCTTGCAACAAGTACAGCCGAGATAAGCACAGACAACGCGACATCATCCCCAACCACTACCTCCTTGGGGCAGCGCCCGCCCCTCCACCAGTGGTGTCAAGTAACCGGATTCAATCTATCGATTTAGATGCTTTAGAATCCGAAATATCGGGTAATTAAAACCCGTTCTGGAGTGCACACGCCGCATGTGCACTAGTACCTGGTGCCAAAATGAATTCCCACACCGTAGTCTGGTACAGAAGGCTGCGGGCCATACAGTATACCTTCGGATGGAACCATAGCTCCCACTGACATCCACTCGGTCAGGCGTGTACAGATAAGGTGACCGAATCATGGTTCGAATCGATATGGCATCATCTCAGAGCCCGAGGATTTGATACACCTTCCAGGCCCCAGCTCCTCCACAAGGCCGCACGTCACAGAACCAGTATTATTGTATGGTAACCCTTACAATACCTTCCGCATATGCGTGTGCTGCATTTTCACAAGCAAGGTAATGGCCCAAATACTAAGCATCGTCTTTCTCTACTTGTTCACCCATGGTACGACTGGCTATCACGCTATCGATTAAGCCGCCATAATTGCCAACGTTGCCGGTGCAAGTATCAAGTAGAATGAAATAAATTTGAGGAATAACAAAAGCGTCACACGTATCAAGTCTTCGTCACTACTACTATTATAGCCCTGTAGTAGTGTCCTCTCGAACTGTGTCTACTTCCACGAATCCCATTGTCTTTGTTCTGGGCCTGAGGGTCCGTGTCGTTAGTCGTCAATTGATCGATCAATCAGTCAGTCATTCATCAGTACTGCATCAGTCCTCTCGACTGTGCCTGCTTCCGCCAAAGTCGGATTTATCTTAATTCTACCTTTTGGCTCTCCTATTTGTGAGGCTGCGAGGTATGGTATGATAGGTACCTGTGCCTGACCTTGCTTAGCGGACTTTGAATTAAGCCATTTCAGCCCGCGTGACGGTAGCATGACGTTGACGAAGAAGCGGTACAGTAGGTTGTCCGCTCCACCCCTAGTTTTTTCGACCTTTTCTTCCCAGCGGGTCATTCCGTCAAGAGATCTGCAAATAGTCCCCTGGGATTGGTCACCTGAATGAAGAATGTCTGCTGCCTCCTCCCTAGCTCAGGTTAAAGCATCTCGCCTGGAATTCAATTTGAAATCAACTCGAGCTTTGGACAGAACGACTCTGCACTAAAAAATCTCCGGGATCCGGGATCCTTGATCGCCAATCATTAACAAATATCTGTGACCTACAAGCATCCTTGCCGTTCCGTTAGTATTAACGTGGGTAAGTCAAGTCATAGATGGTGGTATTTTGGCACCCACTTGCAAGGCTTATAAGCAACGCGGAACTACTTTTTTTCATGGCATTGACCATTGTCCCACTGGCACATCCTTGACGAAGGCAGCTTTCTTGAGAGAAAAATCATGTCCCCCCCTTTTTTTTTCCCGGATCCCTACCCTTCGTTTTACCCAGTCCCCTTCCCCTTGATCTCTCCAGATCCTTCCGTTCGTTTTCCCAGGTTTTTTTTTAATTATCCCTTTCCTTCTGATACCTCCACCAATGGTCCCCCTCCTGCTGGGACAGGATCCCAGGGGTGGGAGTCGAACACCAACCTCATCTCTACATTGCCTACCGTGACCGAAGTATACTCCAATCCTGGCGTTACAACCCCGCCTGTACACCATGGTGAGTCACATCAATCTCAATCTCAATCGATGATCCACACTCACAACACACCTCGGCAGCATCCCATGTTGTGTTAAACCAGCGCCCCGTATCCCATTCGAAGAAGCTCAGGCCTAAGTGCCTCATCTGTGGGAAAGAATATCATGCCAAAAAGGCGCTAAATCGCCACATGAATGATCGTCATTCGGAGGAGGAGGAGAAATGCCCACTCCCTGGCTGTCCTTTTAAATGTTTTGGGCGGCGTAAACTGGTCCGTCATCGTGTGAGTCCGAGTCCCAATCCACTTTCATATTCATCTCCTTACCGAGATCTCTACTCGTACAGCAAGCTCAGCATAGCTCTGGCCCTTGAACCCGCGCCCTCTTCCCTGCCTCGGACTTTCTTGTTAACTCGTAAATGTGGTTTGCTATGTGACGTTGTACTCTTACCTTCCACACGCTTCACAGCCAGGCGTCCATCAGCTTGAGTGTACGGAGCCCTACTGACGTATGAAGTACTATATGTACATCTTTCTTTGCTGGCAGAGAATGAGATGATTGGTTTCCCCGGTTAAAAACTTCTCCAATATCCGAGTGAGGTCCATCCTGTCGTATTTTGTGGAAGAGCAGGTGGTGTCATGTGTGAAAGTACTCACCCAGTGGGGAAGTGTGAATGTGGATGCAGCTTTGGCGACAAATTGTGTTACGGGAACACGTAGCCCGCGGAATTGGTACTTCTCTCCAAGTTTGTACCGTTCATCATCGGGTTCGGGTTCGGCGTAAGCCAGCTTGAGGTGTGCTCAGAGAGTGGACAAGGATCGCACTTTGCTCGAAAGGTTTTTTTTTTGAATCAGCATTTGTAACTTTGAAAGTGCAGCATGTATACAAAAAACAACGACGCGCTCGCCACTCGGTCACCAAAGATAACTAACTGACAGCGACCTGGGTGGCGGGGGGAAAGATGAATGTGGCAAAGTGTGGGTGTGTGGGGGGTATGAGGGAGCGGGGGGCGATTGCCCCCCGTGGTCTTCCGGGGGGGGGGGTCTAATACATGCTCAATGAACTCCACGAGGGCCTTGCCTCCTGCTGAGGTCCTAAAGATGTTGATGGCGAGGTCGGCGGTCACTCGTCTGAGGAATCGATCTCGTGCTTCTCTAAAGAGATGGCATTCGAGGATGACGTGGGTCGGGGTCCGCGGTCTATGCGACCGCACTGACAGTCGTGGGGGTCAGGTGCACGTGGTCGGTGTGTCTCGCGTTGTACTCGCCCGTGAAGGCGTGCTCGGTATGTTCGAGGTGGGAGGTCTGGTGGAATGTGGTTAGGTGAGGACGGATGGGATAGATTGTTACAGACAGTTTGTGCTGAAGCCGGGCTCGGGGTCCAGAGCACTCAGCCGTGGTCCTCCGGCGGTGAGTCTCCGAGTCACTCGCCTCCTCTGTCGCACGCAGTCTTGCGACTCCTCGATAATTAAAACGAGGGGGAGCCTAATTTTGTGCTGAAGACGGTGTTGGTGGAGAGGGTGGGTGAGAGGTGGGGTGTCGCTCGCGGACTGCGTAGAAGAAGGGCATCTGATGATAATATGAGTGAATGGAGAGGAGGTTGAGCTGTACTGGAAACCAGGGGCACATAGACCGTGGCATGCTTAGCGTTTCCTGATGGAAGCATGTTGAGCAGGGACGGATAGCGGGACAGAAAACTGGCGCCCGCAATGGTCGGACAAGAGGGCCAGGGGCTGGCCGGTTGGTAGTTGGTGTAGGGAGCAGTGGACAGGAACACGACGAGCATTGTATTGTAACTGGGGGATAGTTGGTGCGATGGTGCGATGGGCAGCGCGAGCAGTGGTAACAACGGAGTCGGGTTCCTATCAAAAGGCTATGGCTGTTTTGGTATCGGCGACGACGAGGTCTACAACGGCCCGAGTGGTCTATGGTGTACAACAGAAAAAGGCCTGTGTGAGTGGGCCACGGATCATTTCAGCTGCGGCGATGACAAGTCGCTGTGCCGAAGGCGGCGTCCCTGGATGTGGCGCTGATCCGACGACTGTGGCCGGGTTCGGTGGTCTACTTGCTAATCCTGCCTATACACAACGCATGCGCCAGCGCACTTCCAGCGCACGTTGGACCGACTTCAAGTTGGGCAGAATTGGGGACAAATCCTTGGCGGTAGACAGTTATGAGGCCGAACTTGAAGGGCTGTGGTGTCCGTGAGAAATCGTCTTAGCCCACCGTTCTGTTCTGTTCCTTTGCATGGATCGTCCTTGACAGTTAGTTGGTCACCAGGTAAAGGGCAGCGCCTCCAAGGGGGATTGTCCTGGAAGGGAGGAATCCCGCGTCCGCAGGCACCAGCCTCTTGAGACGGCATATCCATGTGTCCAGCATCGGGCATAAGTGGGAGATGTGAGGGGTATGCCACTACTTCACTGTACACAGAGGAGCCTGATATATGGTGGGTGTGTGTGGACAAGGTAGTGGTGAGTTGATGAAAGGGTTCGCGCGGGGCGGTGCGAAAGCCCTGACGATGATTCCTACAGTGACGTTTTGCACCGCCTGTAAGGCCTTGACGTAGCGTTTCTGATCCAGGAACACGTTTTGGGTGTCATATGTTGGGGAATGTGCACAGAAGTTGAAGCCAAGGCCCGGGCACTGGCATCAGGGAAATTATCGCTGGATCCATTACTGGAAGTCTGTGCGGTACCGCACTTTCCTGCCAGTCATACAAGCTGGGCGACTGAGACCACGGACAACACGAAGGTGCAAGCGAAAAGCTAGAAATGCATCACAATGATGTGACTGGTTCTTATGAGACGAGGCCGAGCACTGAGTTTGAAGATCGACAATTGAAATAGTACATTTTGGGCACAAGCACTTCGTAGCATCTTTCCCACCACACCACCCCCAAACGCCGCGTCTATGTTCTAGAAATGGCAAAGCAACAAAGGAGGCTATTCTGGGATGGACATACTATTGTATGCCGGTTGCAACAAAGTGTCATGATTATCGTGTGGCATTGCTAGCGCCCGTCGATCATTAGCTAGTTGAGACTCCGACTCGGAGTCTGAGCGCTATCACTCGGGGTCACACAACCACCTTGTTCGTCATATGGACTGCCCCTCTCTGGCTGGCCTGGAAATTGAAGTGACCTTTCTACTACCCGATTGCTGTATCCTTCTCTCTCAATAGATCTAATCTAATCTCAATCGCGCCTATTCTAGCACTGTAACTGAGCTGTCACTGTCTCCTGTGTCTAGTAAACCAGGGGTTTGAGAAGTAGCTTCGAGATACCACCGCATCGTGAGCGTGTCGCTTCAAGTCGACGATGCAAAGCACGATACGCTCGCGACCACGATGTAGGAAATTTGGCATGTGCTACATATTGGTCCTTACATTGAACTAGCTGATTTCGAGCACCGTTTTGCGATATCGTGAGAACTTCCATGATACTGTCTGCGATTCCCTGCCCTACTCTACCAGGCAACACTCAAAATTAGCTCATAATTCTTTGGCATGTTTCAGGTGAGCGGTTTTGCTTGTGTCTCTGTTCTTGTATCTAACACCCCCGTCCTCCAGTTATTCGATTTCCTGAGTCATTGTCAACGTATATCACTTGGTCCCTCACTGGCAGTCCCAGCAAGTCAGAACGCTATCTTTTCAACCTGACGAAGACAAATAAAGCCGAGTTGAGATAGCTGTGTCAGACCAGATTCCATCCCGATGGTTGGGGTGTAACCAAAGCGCTGCGAGCTTGCACCGACGACGATGGGGGATCCTGGTTCGCTTGGTTTGTGAAGGTGAGCTTTCAGTTGGAGGAGGCAGTTTTGGTGGTGAAAGTTGAGGTTGAGGAAGCAAGTTCAAGTTGCTTCCAGGCTGGAGGAAGTGACATGCTAGCTTTCAATCGAATCGATAGTGGTGGTAATTATTTAAAGAAAATGAAGGGTATTTTTATGAAGAGACGATGCCAGTGCTTCCGCGCTCTCCGTCCTCTGTGCCGAGTCCACGTACTCCGAGTCATCCATCTGATGATCGTCCATTCATCTCAACCGTCTCAACTTGAAGAACAAACTCAGCCGTGAGTATTCCTCTTCCGAGGTTGCCTGCATCGACGATTACGCCAGCAGCTAGTCCAAGTGTCAACAGTACCAATCCTCTTGACTGTACTCCACTCTGCGAGACACCTGAGCATCATTACAGATAACGTTAACCATCTTCTCCAGTATCTTCATGGCTTTAGGCCAGGGGGCATCAAACAACGCAGCGAGTTGAACTTCGAACTGAACTTTGCGATCTCGCCTATTACACCCGTGGCCCTGAGTCGTGGGAAGGAGGCGCCTGAAGTAGTCGTTGTATCTCAGGCTTGGCGTGAGGGGGCTCCCTCAGAAGGTCTCCACTTGTGGCTGAGAGGCAAGCCTGCGACGCGTTCCGATTCCGTTGACGCCCCTCCACGTGCTCTCCGAGTACTTTAAGTTCTAGTATATCATTTTTGTTGTCTCATCACTTGGATGACCTCTGCTTGATTCGTTGGCAGTACTAACCCGGATTTCATTCAATTGATGGTATCCACAGAGATTTACTAAATCGATAACAAATTATGAGTGATACGTTAGTACCATTGACATAGCTAGTCTACTTTGTATATATACGTTGCGGCAAGTCTCGTCCCCTCCAATTGAAGCAAGGTTTGAGCCGACATCGTCGGCATTTCCAGTTCAGATTTGGCAACAGGTTTGGGGTCTGGGCTGAGACTTGGGCTTTGCGAGTTCTCGAATGCATATACCCAAGCCTTCTCGGCTTCCAAGGCCTGTAATGTTGTCATAGCCGGAGCTGATCCCGTGAAGGGGCTAGAAGGAATAAAGGTATCAGAGTCCAGATTTGTGCCAAGAAAGTGCGATGTGTCCATAGATACGGCCCATTATCATGATGCCATGCTAGCGCTCGTTTTGAATACACGGTCAACGTTTCGTTATATTAGGTGAATCAAACGTAAGATATGACGCCCGCTTATTGTAATGATGTTCCAGCCTCAGCTCATGAAAGACGTCTGAACCTTGTTCAAGTTGTCAGATTCCAGGGCCTAGATTTGTCTTGTCCACCAGGCCAAAACTCCATCAGTCGCCGAGTATTTACTCAAGATGGCGAATAACGGGCCGGATTTGTTCACGACTTTTTGGTCAACATTCCGACATTCAGTCGGCCACTGCCTGATGATCTCCACCATGCCCGAGTTCTTTCCCCGACATCCATCATGTCTCGGATAGTTACCTCCCCCACCGTCAGTCCACCTCTTTCCCCACCACCTAGCGTGGAACCCGGCCCAATGCAGTCTCGCCGTGTACAGCACCGCAGGGGATCTTCAAGCGCCGCGGACCCATGGGGCGCAAATATCGAACTGAACATGAATCCTGGTCGAACTACGTCCTGCAAACTGACAATCGTGCGCGTCAATCCGACGCCTCAAATCCAACTCGATGAGCAGCCGCCCTCTCCTCAACATCGTCGACATTTTGGCCTTTCCACTCATTCCCAGAATCTGCATCGACGCCATGGACATGGTAGCACGGGGAAAACCGAGAATGCGCGTATGAGCTTCGCTTCAGCCTCTTTTGCCCCGCCGGGGTCTTCCGCAGGGCACGGTCCACGCCCGGGAAGCCCGACTCACGGTTTGCATCGACATCCCTCTGTACCCAAGCCACGCTTGTCTGCGGATCAACTCGTTTCGCTTGCTCAGCAGTCATGTAATCCTCAATCTGCGCCCTCCTCCCCACGCACGCCTGGCGAATCAGTTACGGCAACAGCCGGCCTTGGCCGCACGTCATTCACCGCAATTCCTGATGACGTATTTCTTCCCTTTGTGGAACGTGCCGATGAGGTCAAGGCTCTCTTTAGTACTCCGCAACCCGGGGCACGCTTGCTCGCTCTCCTCGCGCAGACGTTTCCAACTCAGTCTGTGTCCGAACTTCCAGTGACAAATGAAGCAGTGTTCGGTACAGACCCTCGACAATGGTCCTCTGCTCAACTCGAGTATTGGATGAAGCAAGTTGACCGGGATACTGCTCCGGATGAGGTCTGGGTTGGCCTCACCCGTCGCTGTGTCCTATATCACAGCGAGCTCATCTGGGAGAGAATCAAGGGCGCCCTTGGGGCGCCACCTGAGCTCGAGCCTGACGGCTTCGAGGAAGACCCTTTTACTCTGGACAATCCACTCACATTCAACGACCTGAAATCGGGCCCTTCTCAGGCTCCAGATTCTCCGGAACAACTTATCGAAGCTCACCCACCTAACCCCGATGCAACGTCTCAGCCGACGCCTGACAATGTATCGGAATCCAACACATCGGCTTCTGTGGGGGACGATTCTGTCGTCTCGTTGTCTATCGAGCCCGTACTCTTGAGCACCTCATCTGCGGCCGAACACGACCGTCCGCCGACACGCCCAGGTGGTCACCGCATGCACGACATTTCTGAGGACGTGCAGGGCGAATCTAGCGAAAACGAAGGGGACCGGAGCGGCAGCGGCAGCGAACCTACTTCATCCTCGCGCGAGATCATCCAGGGTTTACGCTTTTCGACGGCGCCTGTCCCACCCGGACTGTTCGCGACGGATACTGGGCACATGACCCGATCACGCGCCGTTTCTATTTCTACGTCGCCCGTGGCATTACAGCAACCCTCTCAAATCCCTGACGAACCGCCAATGAGGAGAGGCTCGATGGGTGGTTCGCGCAGGAGGTGGAGCTATGCAGCCTCGAGCGCAAGCAGCGAGCCGTACGATGCAGTCGGTGAGCGTGGGCCAGGCAATCCGCTCTTCCCGAGTAACTTTGCAAAACTCGCTCTTGGGCCGACGCTTACGGCCAAGTACGTAAACTTACTTACGCGGTTCCTCTGTTCAGTTTTTCTGACGTATTCCTTATTTCGCCCTCCTTGCAGTAACCCCGCTTTACGTTCGCGCGACTTCCCTCCCGCACCTGCGTTTTCTAACCCACACGCAATCCGGGCTGGAGTCCTACGCGGTCGGCGCGATAAGCCGAGCTGGGCTGATGATTGGGATCCGTTGAAACATGAGTATGCGGTTACGGCGAGCGAGGGTAGCGTCGGTGGTCATTGAAACCTTGCAAATTGTCCGGAGCCTAAGGTACTGATAAGTCTTTCAAACACTTGGGACAGAAACAGCGACTTCAGTCCCCACTTGGAATTTCCTGTTATTTTGAAGCACATTTGATACACAAATCGCGATACTGAACCACTTGGCATGTAACAGTACCATACAGAGAACAAATCGAAGTATCAATCTATCCAGCTGCTTGGACAATCCTTTCTCGTGTTGCAGATCGGCACGCATTGCGGCGCAACTATGCTTGCACCATTCGTATTTCCTTTCTGAAATTCCCAGCGCAGCTACGTGTCATAGGGAAGGGAGGGGCGTGGCGTATATATAGGCCCTACGATAGGGTGTGGGTACAGATGACGAGTCAGGACGTAGCAAATTTTGACTGCATGCTACAAACTTCAAGTACAGGCATCATACGTTTGCTACTCTTTCAGCTTGCGATTGCCTCAATTACTGAATACGCGGCGGGGTTCTGTCTGAGGCAAGGGGCCTGGGATCCATCATAATACATTTGGAGACGTGCATGAAGTCACGACGTACTAGTAAAGCCTCCACAAGTGACTCTTCACTCTTCAGTGTGCAAAAGAAAATAAGGCATAAGACCTGGAAGATAACTCGTGAGATCAAAACGCCTATTAGGTGGAGTCGAAGCCTGGGGTGTCCGGCTCTTGAAATGGCACTGACCTTATAAATTGTGAGCGTATACTGTAGCCCAATTTGATCCGTGGACAAAATTCGAAAGATCAAGCCGGGTTACGTGTTCCCCTGCAGTCCAGACTGTGCTAGGTCTATGAAGGCCTCGGCGGTGAAGATCGGGTACCCAGAACAAAAGTTCTTTCTCCTCTCCATATATCCAACCGTCGTCTTCGATCAGGGACTGGTCAGTAAAACAAATGTTCTCAGGATCTTCTGTTGCGACCTTCTTCAGATGAGTATCTCCAGGAAATGCACCCGCTACGGCCTGTACTGTTGACACATCCACCACCTGAATCGTGAGATCTCGTGAGCCCGATGCAATGCGCTGCCCATCAGGTGAGAAGGCAACAGCATGGGCGTGTCCAGTAAATGGGCCTGCTACGACCTGTCCTGTTGCCACATCCCACACCCGAATCGTGCGATCCGACGAGGCCGATGCGATACACTGCCCGTCTGGAGAGAATGCAACAGACACAACCGACGAGGTGTGTCCAGTAAACGGACCCGCTACGACCTGTCCTGTTGCCGCATCCCACACGCAAATCGTTTTATCCCTGGAGGCTGATGCGATACACTTCCCGTCCGGTGAGAATGCAACAGAGAAGACACAATCGGTGTGTCCAGTAAACGGGCCCGCTACGACCTGTCCTGTTGCCGCATCCCACACGCAAATCGTTTCATCCCATGAAGCAGATGCGATACGCTTCCCGTCCGGCGAGAATGCAACAGAGGAGACCAATAAGGTGTGTCCAGTACAGAGGCCTGCTACGACCTGTCCTGTTGCCACATCCCACACGTAAACCGTTTGATCGATGGAGCTCGATGCGATGTGCCGCCCGTCTGGCGAGAATGCAACAGAATTGACATAATCTCCGTGTCCAGTAAACGGACCTGCTGCGACTTGTCCTGTTTCTGCATCCCACACCCGAATTGTGCCATCATACGAGGCCGACGCGATATGTTTCCCGTTCGGCGAGCATGCTACAGATCTAAATGATCTGGCGTGTCCAGTAAACGGACCCGCTACGACTTGTCCTGTTGCCGCATCCCACACGCGAATCGTGTAATCGAACGAGGCCGATGCGATATACTTCCCGTCTGGTGAGAATCCAACAGATACGACATCAGATATGTGTCCAGTAAATGGGCCCCCAGGATCTGTCTTGTTGCCACATCCCACACGCGAATTGTTTCTTTGGCCGATGCGATACGCTGCCCATCCGGAGAAAATGCAAGAGCATAGACGACGTCGTGTACAGTAAACGGGCCTGCTACGACCTGTCCTGTTGCCGCATTCCACACCCGAATCGTTTGATCTTTCGAGGCCGATGCGATAATCTTCCCGTCCGGCGAGAATGTAACAAAGTTAACTGGTTCGGTGTGTCCAGTAAACGGGCCCGCTACGACCTGTCCCGTTGCCGTATCCCACACCCGAATCGTGTGATCGTCCGATGCCGATGCGATACGCTGCCCATCTGGAGAGAATGCAACAGACCGAGCCGATTTGGTGTGTCCAGTAAACACCGCTACGACCTGTCCTGTTGCCGCATCCCACACCTGAATCGTGTAATCATCCGAGGCAGATGCGATATGCTTCCCGCTCGGCGAGAATGAAACAGAATAGGCCAAGGTGGTAAATGGGCCCGCCACGGCCTGTCCCGATGCCACATCCCACACGCGAATGGTGTGATCGATCGAGCTCGATGTGAGGCGCTTCCCATCCGGTGAGAATGCAACACCCATGACAGTACCAGTGTGTCCAATAAGCGATACGGCTTGTCCTGTTGCCGCATCCCACACCCGAATCGTGTTATCACCTAAGGTCATTGCGACACGCTGCGCGCCTGGTGAGAATGCAATAGCATAGACCCAATCATTGTGTCCAGTAAACGGACCCGCTATGACCTGTCCTGTTGCCGCATCCCACACGCAAATCGTAGCGTCGAGCGAGACCGATAAAATACGCTTCCCGTCCGGCGAAAATGCGACAGATCTGACCGAATTTCCAGGTGCGAAAATTGTCATTTCCAATGCTGGCCAATGAGACAACTGCCCGCGTTCGAAGGTCAAAATGCGAGGAAATTGTTGAAAGTATTGATTGAAGATTCGGGAAGAGGTTGGCGCGAAAGGGAGTGCAGAGACATAAATGTGCGGAGCGCTTCTTGCCACTGGCATTCCGAAATATCGCACAAACGCGGTTGCATCATTCACCAACGTCAACAAATCCTCCACATCCGCTGGGGAAGGCTGTAGAGATTTGATGCAATAGTCAGTACAAGTCATGTCTCGTCAAAGGATGTACCTACCTCGTGGTCGGACTGTAACCACGTCTTCAGAGATGACAGTGCTGACAAAGCAACGCTCACACAGTTCTTCACGCTCAGGACTTCCAACCAAAATAGAAATTTGGCCTCGAACAGGGATTGAAGCTTCGTGAATAGATCGTAGTCGAAAATGAGATGTTCTAAATGATCTCCCCAGAAAATGCAGGCATACGATAGGCCAGGTGGAATATGTTCTGCGATTCGAGATTCGAGGTCCGTGACATCGCTGTTGGCAAGATGTGACGACTCGAGTTGGCAAATATTGAACTTGAGGTTGTCGAGCATTAAACCAAGGCAGGAATGGGCCAACTGATGGTGGGCATCGCCGAGGTCCACATAAAAGATGCCACTCTTCTTGTTCGTCAGAAAGTCACGAAATGAGGTATGGAGAGGAATGATGGGATGCATTTGATCAGATGAAGTCGCATTGCTCAGGAGCGAGCCAAGGTGACATAGAATTCCAAGAACGCGATCGGAATCGTCGGGGTCGTCTTTGAATACATGTTGTCGCAAAGCAATCAAGCAACCGATGGAGAGGGGCTCGATTGCAGCAAGAAGTTGTCCCATGACAGATCGAAATACAATCTGTGCTTCATCCGATTTGAAGTACCCTTTGAGAACTTCTTCGTACAACTCGTCTAACAGACCTTGTCCATTTCGACCTCGAGAGTGTCCCAACATGCGCTGTACGCATTCTCTCTTGCTAAGGCCAAGACTATCGGGGCTGTTTATGAACCCGCGCGCAACGGTTACCCACTGAAACAGGCCCTCGGCTGCCTTCGTTAGCTTGACACCGTATTCTTCGAACACGTCTGAAGACAGCTCGCTCTGAAGGTACAAGTTAATATCTTTCTCCGTCTTTGCAGCCAGCTGGGCATCATCCATGAAGAGGACGCGAGTGGACGATGCATGGGCGAATGCAGATTGAATTCCATTCTCAGGCCTCGAGGTGATGAGGATGCGGAAATTCGAGGGGAAATCGGAGAGGCGTTGGGCGAGGAATGTGTGTAATCCTTTGTTGCCGATTGCATCCCCGCTCTCATCCAATCCATCGATCACGATGAGTATCGGATCGCTAAGCTGCACGTCCTTGAGCGGTTCAAGGAGCAGGCCCTCGAACAGTGTACGATAGTCTCGCGCGTTACGAAGAGAGGTGTCATTCCTAATGATCCTCCCAAGGGCGAGCTTGAACGCAGGACTGCGATCGGAGAGATCACAGGCTAGCGTTGTGAAGAGCTGATACGTCTTGTCTTTAGAGTGCTCCTTTCGCAGAAAAGCAAAGTAGGAGCCGAGACACTTTCTCTGGAAACGACGCGCGATCTCATGCGCAATCGAGGACTTTCCGGTGCCTGCCTGGCCAAGGATGATGAGCGCACGTTCAGATTCGGGATTCTCGACCCATTTGATGATGTAGTCGAGGAAATCCTCTCGAGTGCCTCGAAGACAGCGCTTCTCATCGCCGAATGGCCAGCCTCCCGTATAAGGCAATCCTCTGATGATTGCACCACATTCTATTGCCCCTTGTCAGATCAACAACCTGATTATGTTTTGACCACCGAGATTACGCACCCATTAGTTCTTGATTTGAGATGTCCACAACCTGTGGCACGGGAGTTCCGCTCTCGTAAGACGTTGACCCGTTTGGGGCAATCTGGATGAGCAATGTCAGAGGATCGTTCCTTCGAAAGTATGAGTGGGAGACGCCTACGTGTGGTCATTGCGTTGTTGAATGATATGCGCCAAGAGAGATAAAAACAGCCTAGCCTGCAGAACAGTTTTGTACAAATAGTGAGGATGATACTACTTGGGACATACCTGGAATACTTGAAGGGTATTCGACAATTTCCCATCATACTGCTTGACCTTCCTCAGCATATCGGTGCGAAGGAGGACCTTCTTCATCCCCTTCACCTCAGCACATTTTGACAGCGCTGTGTCAATCCCATCCAAGTCGCTTGAATTGAATTAGACCACGGCGTACATTAGTAAGAGAAAAAGGCACCTCTGAAGGGATCCTAAGACGGTGAGCAGGTCGGATGGCAGTTCTTCTTTCTTCAAGCCATGTCTTTGGCACATTTTACCTACGTCGACAACGACGTTCCCAACGTTGTGTAGTTTTTCCATTACTACTTCCCACTCTTCCTTGAGCTGTTTCACTTCCTGATTTACAATCATCAGCACATAGGGTGTTTAAGGTCCGATGGTGCGCTTACATCTTTCATTTTGAGAGCCTGGAGAATAATGCCTGCGACTGGGGAGATATACGGTATCTTTCCAGCCAGGGAACTGAGTTCCTTGAGGGCGGAAAGAGTCGGGTCTATTGCGCTGAGCACAACATCAGTGCTTCCACCGATCGGCTCGGATGAGCAGGATTTGGGGGATCAGGAGCTGGATAAGGTGCATTCATGAGCTATTGAAATCGACACATTAAAGTAATACAGACAGATAGAGCAGTTATTGCCAGAGTCGGTCTTACGGAAATTGCGAACATGTTTCCTGAAAAAGGATGATTTGGACGACATGTTTCGAGTTTATTGTTGGAGGGGATGCGATGAAAGAATGCTTCAGGTTCGGGATGGGACTCGGAAACGTGGCCCTGGCGCTTACTCTGAGCTAGTACACATGACCATGACCTTCTGCACTCATCGATTCCATAGTTTCTATCTGCAGGAGATCAGCACGTAAAACAGTTAGAATGTCAATTGGCGACTCAACAAGTACAGTACTCTACGTATTCAACAACAGTACAATACGTCGGTCTTGCCGCAAGTTTGCTCCCGGCCAACGCTCCCGTTGGCCGACCGATCAGCTCAAACCTTTTTGCTACATCACTAGCTTTCACAATATCCCTCGCAAGTATTTCCTGCCAAATTATACGAATCGTTCTTGACTAGATGATGCCCTTCCGAGCCTTTTCAGCCGGTCATTTCTGCTTTTGAAACTCCTATTACGCCAAAAGAACGACGATTCCCAACTCTTTCCCGACGGCCGAGGTATTTGCTCGTCGAAAAGATATCAAGTGGGCCGCGTCCAATATCCATGCTGGTGGTGCTGACATGTAAGGATTTCTGAGTCTCGGCACTTGTTAAGGCTTACAGTCATTTCTTACTGACTGAAGACCGTCACCGCATTGTCTCCACGAACATTTTCTCAGGAGTTCAAAGGGGTTTCCAGGCCTGGAATCGGCAATGATACACTACAGGATTCACTTTCGCCGATCACGACTTGCTCCCATATCCTGTTGAAGTCTGACGACATCTCATGGTGCTTCGCACTGCATCGCGCAGGGCGAGGTGTACAACGGCTATTTCATCCTGAGCGGCTTCACGATCACGTCGAACATCTGGTGAGTGGACCCACCTTCTTCCCTCTCGTACACCTACTATTTCTTTCTCACGGCTGCACAGGTCCTTCCTGTATGATCCCAGGTTTTGAAGGTTCCGTTTACCTTTACGCCAGATCATCTCGTTGTTTCACCAGGTAACTCACCGAGCTCGACCATTCGACGTCTCCCCATGGTTACGGAATAATACGGATGTCGGTAAGTACCAGCGCAACCCCGGCGCGCAGCTTGCGGCAGTTCATTCTGTTCATCTTTGCCTCGACAGTGCTGTCCACGCTCTATACTGGCAAGGTGACCATCCGAGAATGATTCCAGCATGTCTTTGTTCTCTGCCCTTACATCGTCTCTAATTTGCTGACTAGGATTTTCATGCTTGCGAGTCTGCTCGAGCCGAGGTTCTTCATTTTGCGATGTGCGAGCGCAGCCGGGCACGTTGGTGAGTTCAACTGTGAAGGGAAATGGGGAAGGCCTTGATCGGCTGTCCCTTATTCGCAACTGCAGAGGCTGATCGCCGCCATCAGTCAACATCTTCGCTCCTAAGATGGTTTGACCCTGCTCAACACGAATTCGTCTTCGTACTAGTAGACCATTTTAAGCAGCAGGGACTGACAAGGATGTATAACACTAGCATATAATAGTAATACAGTCCTTTAAAAAATTAGCATTTTTATCCCGCAACATGTATCTATGATAAAGACGCAGTCTCTGGGTATAGGATTAGATCAGGCGGCGGAGGGAGTAAGGGTGGCGTGTAAAGTTAAGCGGGACGGAGAGATAACTGTTGGGGGTAGGCAGGGGAGGTAGACAAGAGTAAACTATCTATGTGGTAAAGCTGTATGTAGGAGGGCTAAGAGGAGATTAACCCAGGTTTCAGGTCTGTCTCGGGGCCATGCAGGTACGCGTCGTTTTGAGGAAAAGTTTACTGCGCTGTGCCTAGAGGATGGAGAGGGAGGAGTCGCGATCGATCGGGCATAGGATTTCTGCGTCGGAGAAAAGTGAAGTGTGCAGTGCGAGACGAGACGTGGTCCACGGTCCGGATAGGTGCTCCGCATGGGCAGGAGACGGGCTGACCGGGGTGGAAGCGCTGCGTATGAGCCGATGAAGAGATGGCCGGTGATGAGCCTAACGAGCGTGGAGAAGACTGCGCGGTCGCAGCCTTTCGCGCCTTGAATGACGGGGGAGGTTCCTGTGGGGAGCAGGGAGGGCGATGTAGATTTGGGAGAGGCGGTCACTGTTCACCAGCGGGAGCCCCATTCCTCAATGAGGCCGCTTTTGGCGACTTGTCGTTGGTAGCTGATGGTGTGAGGCTCTCGGTGGTTCGGTGGGAGGGGGCGCGAGGCGATCGTGTCGGTGAGGTGGCGGGCGCGTGTGAAGCTGACCAGAGGCTAGTGGGGGGTGATATGGCAATACTGAAGCACCTGTGGAGTGAGAGGAGTTTGTCTGCGGTTTGTTTGAAGGGAGGGAGAAGGGTTGGCCTGGGTGTGGCCAGTACTTTCTCTCTTTCGTTCTTCAACATCGAGGCTCGGCCGAGCTGGTAGGTTTCGGAGGATGAAATCGATGAAATTCCAACTAGGAAAGAGAGGGGACAACGTCAGTAAAGGCAATGAGCTTGAGCTTGAAAGGTTTTCTTGTCATGACCTCGTTCGAAATGGTGTTAAGAACGGCTGAAAACCAAAGGTGGCGCCACCAAAGCAAAGGTGAGCTCGCTCACCTTTTATACATCTACTATCGCCCTCAAACCTCTCGGAAGTACCAGGACCCGATCATCGCAGCAACATGGTCCGTGTCAGTCTGCTGCTGTCATCTTCAAGTTATGAACCCATCGCACGCCTTTTCTATATCGCTCTTGTCAAATCTCCGACGGGCACCCTTCTTCCCCCAGTGAAGAGAGGATGGATAGGCGTCTCGCGTAGGAAGCGGAGCTATGCAGCGCCGAGCGCAAGCAGCGAGCCGTACGATGCAGTCGGTGAGCGTGGGCCAGGCAATCCGCTCTTCCCGAGTAACTTTGCAAAACTCGCTCTTGGGCCGACGCTTACGGCAAAGTACGTAAACTTACTTACGCGGTTCCTCTATTCAGTTTTTCTGACGTATTCCTTATTTCGCCCTCCTTGCAGTAACCCTGCTTTACGTTCGCGCGACTTCCCTCCGGCACCGGCGTTTTCTAACCCACACGCGATCCGGGCTGGAGTCCTACGCGGTCGGCGCGATAAGCCAAGCTGGGCCGATGATTGGGATCCGTTGAAACATGAGTATGCGGTTACGGCGAGCGAGGGTAGCGTCGGTGGTCATTGAAACTTTGCAAATTGTCCGGAGCCTAAGGTACTACTGATAAGTCTTTCAAACACGTGGGACAAAAACGGCAACATCAATCCCCACTTGAATTTCCTGTTATTTTGAAGCACATTTGATACACAAATCGCGGTACTGAACCACTTGGCATGTAACAGTACCATACAGAGAACAAATCGAAGTATCAATCTATCCAGCTGCTTGGACAATCCTTTCTCGTGTTGCAGATCGGCACACATTGCGGCGAACTATGCTCGCACCATCCGTATTTCCTTTCTGAAATTCCCAGCGCAGCTACTTGTCATAGGGAAGGGAGGCGCGTGGCATATATATAGGCCCTACGATAGGGTGTGGGTACAGATGACGAGTCAGGACGTAGCAAATTTTGACTGCATGCTACAAATTTCAAGTACAGGTATCATACGTTTACTACTCTTTCAGCTTGCGATTGCCTCAATTACTGAATACGCGGCGGGGTTCTGTCTGAGGCAAGGGGCCCGGGATCCATCATAATCCATTTGGAGACGTGCATGAAGTCACGACGTACTAGTAAAGCCTCCACAAGTGATACTTCACTCTTCAGTGTGCAAAAGAAAATAAGGCATAAGACCTGGAAGATAACTCGTGAGATCAAAACGCCTATTAGGTGGAGTCGAAGCCTGGGGTGTCCGGCTCTTGAAATGGCACTGACCTTATAAATTGTGAGCGTATACTGTAGCCCAATTTGATCCATGGACAAAATTCGAAAGATCAAGGCGGGTTACATGTTCCCCTGCAGTCCAGACTGTGCTAGGTCTATGAAGGCCTCGGCGGTGAAGATCGGGTACCCAGAACAAAAGTTCTCTCTCCTCTCCATATATCCAACCGTCGTCTTCGATCCGGGACTGGTCAGTAAAACGGATGTTCTCAGGATGTTCTGTCGCGACCTTCTTCAGATGTGTATGTCCAGGAATTGCACCCGCTACGGCCTGTACTGTTGACACATCCAACACGCGAATCGTGAGATCGTCTGAGCCCGATGCAATGCGCTGCCCATCTGGTGAGAAGGCAACAGAATTGACAAAAAGGGTGTGTCCGGTAAATGGGCCTGCTACGACCTGTCCTGTTGCCGCATCCCACACCCGGATCGTGTGATCGTCCGAGGCCGATGCGATACACTGCCCGTCTGGAGAGAATGCAACAGACAAGACCGATTTGGTGTGTCCAGTAAACGGACCCGCTACGACCTGTCCTGTTGCCGCATCCCACACGCAAATCGTTTGATCGCCGGAGGCTGATGCGATACACTTCCCGTCCGGTGAGAATGCAACAGAGAAGACACAATCGGTGTGTCCAGTAAACGGGCCCGCTACGACCTGTCCTGTTGCCGCATCCCACACGCAAATCGTTCCATTCCATGAAGCAGATGCGATACGCTTCCCGTCCGGCGAGAATGCAACAGAAGAGACTGGTGAGGTGTGTCCAGTACACGGGCCTGCTACGACCCGTCCTGTTGCCGCATCCCACACGCAAATCGTTTGATCGGTGGAGCCCGATGCGATGTGCTTCCCGTCTGGTGAGAATGCAACAGAATTGACCGATTCGGTGTGTCCAGTAAATGGACCTGCTGCGACTTGTCCTGTTGCTGCATCCCACACCAGAATCGTTTCATCATACGAGGCCGACGCGATATGCTTCCCGTTCGGCGAGAATGCGACAGACTTAACCGGTCCGCTGTGTCCAGTAAACGGAGCTACGGCTTGTCCCGTTGCCGCATCCCACACCCGAATCGTGTGATCGCTCGAGGCCGATGCGATATACTTCCCATCCGGTGAGAAGACAACAGATTCGACATCAGAGATGTGCCCAGTAAATGGGCCCCCAAGGGTCTGTCTTGTTGCCACATCCCACACGCGAATCGTTTCATTATAAAAGGCCGATGCGATCCGCTGCCCGTCCGGAGAAAATGCAAGGGAATGGACGTAGCTGTGTGCAGTAAACGGGCCCGCTACGATCTGTCCTGTTGCCACATCCCACACCCGAATCGTTTGATCGTCCGAGGCCGATGCGATAATCTTCCCGTCCGGCGAGAATGTAACAAAGTCAACTGATTGGGTGTGTCCAGTAAACGGGCCCGCTACGACCTGTCCCGTTGCCGCGTCCCACACCCGAATCGTGTGATCATCCGAGGCCGATGCGATACACTGCCCATCTGGAGAGAATGCAACAGACCGAACTGATCCGGTGTGTCCGGTAAACACCGCTACGACCTGCCCTGTTGCCGCATCCCACACCCGAATCGTATGACCATCCGAGGCAGATGCGATACGCTTCCCGCTCGGCGAGAATGAAACAGAATAGGCCATTGAGGTGGTAAATGGGCCCGCCACGACCTGTCCCGATGCCACATCCCACACGCGAATTGTGCCATCGCTCGAGCTCGATGTGAGGCGCTTCCCATCCGGTGAGAATGCAACACACCAGACAGAACCAGTGTGTCCAATAAACGCTACGGCTTGTCCTGTTGCCGCATCCCATACCCGAATCGTGTGATCATCCAGGGCCATTGCGACACGCTGCGCGCCTGGTGAAAATGCAACAGCATAGACCCAATCATTGTGTCCAGTAAACGGACCCGCTATGACCTGTCCTGTTGCCGCATCCCACACGCGAATCGTAGCGTCGGATGAGGCCGATAAAATACGCTTCCCGTCCGGCGAAAATGCGACAGATAGGGCCGAATTTCCAGGTACGAAAATTGTCATTTCCAATGCTGGCCAATGAGACAACTGCCCGCGCTCGAAGGTCAATGTGCGAGGATATTGTTGAAAGTATTGATTGAAGATTCGGGAAGAGGTTGGCGCGAAAGGGAGTGCAGAGACATAAATGTGCGGAGCGCTTCTTGCCACTGGCATTCCGAAATATCGCACAAACGCGGTTGCATCATTCACCAATGTCAACAAATCCTCCACATCCGCTGGGGAAGGCTGTAGAGATTTGATGCAATAGTCAGTACAAGCCATGTCTCGTTAAAGGATGTGCCTACCTCGTGGTCGGACTGTAACCACGTCTTCAGAGATGACAGTGCTGACAAAGCAACGCTCACACAGTTCTTCACGCTCAGGACTTCCAACCAAAATAGAAATTTGGCCTCGAACAGGGATTGAAGCTTCGTGAATAGATCGTAGTCGAAAATGAGATGTTCTAAATGATCTCCCCAGAAAATGCAGGCATACGATAGGCCAGGTGGAATATGTTCTGCGATTCGAGATTCCAGGTCTGGGACATCGCTGTTCGCGACATGTGACGACTCGAGTTCGCAAATATTGAATTTGAGGTGGTCGAGCATTAAACCAAGGCAGGAATGGGCCAACTGATGGTGGGCATCGCCGAGGTCCACATAAAAGATGCCACTCTTCTTGTTCGTCAGAAAGTCACGAAATGAGGTATGGAGAGGAATGATGGGACGCATTTGATCAGATGGTGTCGCATTGCTCAGGAGCGAGCCAAGGTAACATAGAATTCCAAGAACGCGATCGGAATCGTCGGGGTCGTCTTTGAATACATGTTGTCGCAAAGCAATCAAGCAACCGATGGAGAGGGGCTCGATTGCAGCAAGAAGTTGTCCCATGACAGATCGAAATACAATCTGTGCTTCATCCGATTTGAAGTACCCTTTGAGAACTTCTTCGTACAAGTCGTCTAACAGACCTTGTCCATTTCGACCTCGAGAGTGTCCCAACATGCGCTGTACGCACTCTCTCTTGCTAAGGCCAAGACTCGCGGGGCTGTTTATGAACCCGCACGCAACGGCTACCCACTGAAACAGGCCCTCGGCTGCCTTCGTTAGCTTGACACCATATTCTTCGAACACGTCAGAAGACAGCTCGTTCTGCAGGTACAAGTTAATGTCTTTCTCCGTCTTTGCACCCAGCTGGGCATCATCCATGGAGAGGACGCGAGTGGACGACGCATGGGCGAATGCAGATTGAATTCCATTCTCAGGCCTCGAGGTGATGAGGATGCGGAAATTCGAGGGGAAATCGGAGAGGCGTTGGGCAAGGAATGTGTGTAATCCTTTGTTGCCGATTGCGTCCCCGCTCTCATCCAATCCATCGATCACGATGAGTATCGGATCGCTAAGCTGCACGTCCTTGAGCGGTTCAAGGAGCAGGCCCTCGAACAGTGTACGATAGTCTCGCGCGTTACGAAGAGAGGTGTCATTCCTAATGATCCTCCCAAGGGCGAGCTTGAACGCAGGACTGCGATCGGAGAGATCACAGGCTAGCGTTGTGAAGAGCTGATACGTCTTGTCTTTAGAGTGCTCCTTTCGCAGAAAAGCAAAGTAGGAGCCGAGACAGTTTCTCTGGAAACGACGCGCGATCTCATGTGCAATCGAGGACTTTCCGGTGCCCGCCTGGCCAAGGATGATGAGCGCACGTTCAGATTCGGGATTCTCGACCCATTTGATGATGTAGTCGAGGAAATCCTCTCGAGTGCCTCGAAGACAGCGCTTCTCATCGCCGAATGGCCAGCCTCCCGTATAAGGCAATCCTCTGATGACTCCACCACATTCTGTTGCCCCTTGTGAGATCAACAACCTGATTACGTTTTGACCACCGAGATTACGCACCCATTAATTCTTGATTTGAGATGTCCACAACCTGTGGCACGGGAGTTCCGCTCTCGAAAAGACGTTGACCCGTTTGGGGCAATCTGGATGAGCAATGTCAGAGGATCGTTCCTTCGAAAGTATGAGTGGGAGACGCCTACGTGTGGTCATTGCGTTGTTGAATTATATGCGCCAAGAGAGATAAAAACAGCCTAGCCTGCAGAACCGTTTTGTACAAATAGTGAGGATGATGCTACTTGAGACATACCTGGAATACGTGAAGGGTATTCGACAATTTTCCATCATACTGCTTGACCTTCCTCAGCATATCGGTGCGAAGGAGGACCTTCTTCATCCCCTTCACCTCAGCACATTTTGACAGCGCTGTGTCAATCCCATCCAAGTCGCTTAATTTGAATTAGACCACGGCGTACATTAGTAAGAGAAAAAGGCACCTCTGAAGGGATCCCAAGACAGTGAGCAGGTCGGAAGGCAGTTCTTCTTTCTTCAAGCCATGTCTTTGGCACATTTTACCTACGTCGACAACGACGTTCCCAACGTTGTGTAGCTTTTCCATTACTACTTCCCACTCTTCCTTGAGCTGTTTCACTTCCTGATATACAATCATCAGCACATAGGGTGTTTAAGGTCCGATGGTACGCTTACATCTTTCATTTTGAGAGCCTGGAGAATGATGCCTGCGACTGGGGAGATATACGGTATCTTTCCAGCCAGGGAACTGAGTTCCTTGAGGGCGGAAAGAGTCGGGTCTATTGCGCTGAGCACAACATCAGTGCTTCCACCGATCGGCTCGGATGAGGCAGGATTTGGGGGATCAGGAGCTGGATAAGGTGCATTCATGAGCTATTGAAAATAACACGGTTGTAAAGTAATACAGACAGATAGAGTAGTTGTTGCCAGAGTCGGTCTTACGGAATTTGCGGATATGTTTCCTGAAAAAGGATGGTTTGGACGACATGTTTCGAGTTTATTGTTGGAGGGGATGCGATGAAAGAATGCTTCAGGTTCGGGATGTCTCAGGCGTGGACTCGGAAACGTGGCGCCTGGCGCTTACTCTGAGCTAGTACACATGACCATGACCTTCTGCGCTCATCGATTCCATAGTTTCTATCTGCAGGAGATCAGCACGTAAAACAGTTAGAATGAAATTGGCGGCTCAACAAGTACAGTACTCTACGTATTCAACGACAGTTCAAGACATCGGTCTTGCCGCAAGTTTGCTCCCGGCCAACGCTCCCGTTGGCCGACAGATCAGCTCAAACCTTTTTCGCTACACCACTAGCTTTCACAATATCCCTCACAAGTGAAGACAGACGCTATTTGATCTTTCCTGCCAAATTATACGAATCGTTCTTGACTAGATGATGCCCTTCCGAGCCTTTTTAGCCGGTCATTTCTGGTTTTGAAACTCCTATTACGCCAAAAGAACGACGATTCCCAACTCTTTCCCGACGGCCGAGGTATTTGCTCGTCGAAGAGGATATCATGTGTGCCGCGTCCAATATCCATGCTGGTGGTGCTGACATGTAAGGATTTCTGAGTCTCGGCACTTGTTAAGGCTTACAGTCATTTCTTACTGACTGAAGGTTGTCACCCCATTGTCTCCACGAACATTTTCTCAGGAGTTCAAAGGGGTTTCCAGGCCTGGCATCGGCGATAATACACTACAGGATTCACTTTCGCCGATCACGACTTGCTCCCATATCCCGTTGAAGTCTGACGACACCTCATGGTGCTTCGCACTGCATCGTGCAGGGCGAGGTGTACAACGGCTATTTCATCCTGAGCGGCTTCACGATCACGTCGAACATCTGGTGAGTGGACCCACCTTCCACCTTCTTCCCTCTCGTACACCTACTATTTCGTTTCTCACGGCTGCACAGGTCCTTCCTGTATGATCCCAGGTTTTGAAGGTTCCGATCACCTTTACGCCAGATCATCTCGTTGTTTCACCAGGTAACTCACCGAGCTCGACCATTCGACGTCTCCCCATGGTTACGGAATAATACGGATGTCGGTAAGTACCAGCACAACCCCGGCGCGCAGCTTGCGGTAGTTCATTCTGTTCATCTTTGCCTCGACAGTGCTGTCCACGCTCTATACTGGCAAGGTGACCATCCGAGAATGATTCCAGCATGTCTTTGTTCTCTGCCCTTACATCGTCTCTAATTTGCTGACTAGGATTTTCATGCTTGCGAGTCTGCTCGAGCCGAGGTTCTTCGTTTTGCGATGTGCGAGCGCAGCCGGGCACGCTGGTGAGTTCAACTGTGAAGGGAAAATGGGGAAGGCCTTGATCGGCTGTCACCTTATTCGCAACTGCAGAGGCTGATCTCCGCCATCAGTCAACATCTTCGCTCCTAAGATGGTTTGACCCTGCTCAACACGAATTCGTCTTCATACTAGTAGACCATTTTAAGCAGCAGGGACTGACAAGGATGTATAACACTAGCATATAATAGTAATACAGTCCTTTAAAAAATCTTTTTATCCCGCAACATGTATCTATGACAAAGACGCAGTCTCTGGGGTACAGGATTGGATCAGGCGGCGGAGGGAGTAAGGGTGGTGTGTAAAGTTAAGCGGGACGGAGAGATGACTGTTGGGGGTAGGCAGGGGAGGTAGACAAGAGTAAACTATCTGTGGTAAAGCTGTATGTAGGAGGGCTAAGAGGAGATTAACCCGGGTTCCAGGTCTGTCTCGGGGCCATGCAGGTACGCATCGTTTTGAGGAAAGGCCATTACTGCGCTGTGCCTAGAGAATGGGAGGGAGGAGTCGCGATCGATCGGGCATAGGATTTCTTGGCGGGGTCGGAGAAAAGTGAAGTGTGCAGTGCGAGACGAGACTGGTCCACGGTCCGGATAGGCGCTCCGCATGGGCAGGAGACGGGCTGACCGGGGTGGAAGCGCTGCGTATGAGCCGATGAAGAGATGGCCGGTGATGAGCCTAACGAGCGTGGAGAAGACTGCGCGGTCGCAGCCTTTCGCGTTGAATGACGGGGGGAGGTTTCCCTGTGGGGGAGCAGGGAGGGCGATGTAGATTGGGGAGAGGCGGTCACTGTTTCACCAGCGGGAGCCCCATTCCTCAATGAGGCCGCTTTTGGCGACTTGTCGTTGGTAGCTGATGGTGTGAGGCTCTCGGTGGTTCGGTGGGAGGGGGCGCGAGGCGATCGTGTCGGTGAGGTGGCGGGCGCGTGTGAAGCTGACCAGAGGCTAGTGGGGGGGTGATATGGCAATACTGAAGCACCTGTGGAGTGAGAGGAGTTTGTCTGCGATTTGTTTGAAGGAGAGGGAGAAGGGTTGGCCTGGGTGTGGCCAGTACTTTCTCTCTTTCGTTCTTCAACATCGAGGCTCGGCCGGGCTGGTAGGTCTCGGAGGATGAAATCGATGAAATTTCCAACTAGGAAAGAGAGGGGACAACGTCAGCAAAGGCAGTGAGCTTGAGCTTGAAAGGTTTTCTTGTCATGACCTCGTTCGAAATGGTGTTAAGAACGGCTGAAAACCAAAGGCGGCACCACCAAAAGCAAAGGTGAGCGAGCTCACCTTTTATACATCTACTATCTCCCTCAAACCTCTCGGGAAGTACCAGGACCCGATTATCGCAGCAACATGGTCCGTGTCAGTCTGCTGCTGTCATCTTCAAGTTATGAACCCTTCGCACGCCTTTTCTATATCGCCCTTGTCAAATCTCCGACGGGCACCCTTCTTCCCCCGGTGAAGAGAGGATGGATAGGCGTCTCGCGTAGGAAGCGGAGCTATGCAGCGCCGAGCGCAAGCAGCGAGCCGTACGATGTCGTCGGTGAGCGTGGGCCAGGCACTTTGCAAAGGCTCGCGCTCGGGGCGACGCTTACGGCCAAATACGTAAACTCACTTGCGCGTCCCTTCTGTTCAGCTTTCTGACATCCTTTGGTATTCCTTATTCCGACCACGGCTGAGACCAGTTAAACACTCGTATTAGCCCCTTCACCTTAGGCCCCATTTAGTTATGTAGCCGAGGGCGTCTTTGTAACTTGTGTAACTTACATGCAGCGCTATTCAAATTGGATTTTTTTTTAAAAGAAATTCCTTTTTCCGACCTCTCTGCTTTACGTTCGCGCGACTTCCCTCCGGCACTGGCATTTTCTAACCCACACGCAATCTGGGCGGGTGTCCTATACGGTCGGTGCTGTAAGCCGAGCTGGGCCGATGGTCGAAACATGAGTATGCGGTTACGGTGAGCGAGGGTAGCGTCGGTGGTCATTGAAACCTTGCAAATTGTCCGGAGCGCTCTTTCAAACATATGAGACAGAATCTCGGCGACATCAATCCCCGTCTAGCGAAAGAGAAGAGGAGGGTGCTCGAAAGCGAGGTTGTTATAATCTCAGCCAAGAAAGAAATGCTGTGCTAGTACCAGTGTTGTGCCGGTCGCAAGACTGTCGTTAAAGTCGCTGACTGTCACCGATGTGACTTCTCGCAACCAAACCACGACCACGTTTGTTGACCTGGTCACATCCAGGTTTCAATTCCCTCACTTCTTCAAAGGACGAACTCTCTACTACCCGTTCCCTCATCCTGAAACCCCCTCCTCTCACCCACTTTCTTTATGTTCGCTCTCTTCCCCTTCCCACCCCTGACTCTTACGGACATGCCTTCTTACTGTACAGTGGGGAGAGGTTGCTGCAGTCAGAGGTGTCGGTGGACACGGACTGGAGATGGTCACTCCTTAAGGCCCTTTCGCAGGGTCTCAATTTTTTCCTCTCGCTCCCTTCGGGGGGCTCCCTTTATATTCTTTTACCAAACAAGCTGGTGTTGCCTTACCTTACAAACACTTCCACTAAGTCCCCCTTTCTTTCTTTTGCCTCTTCTTTTACTTCTTCTCTCTCTTCCTTTTTGGATCCTTCCCCAGAGCGCACCATTGAGCTACGGCTCTTCAAGGAAACTTGGGCGTGTGTCCCTGGAGCCTCGGAGCTAGATCGTCTCCTCCGGGAACTTCAACCCACCCTGGTGGTTGACCCCCCAGCTCCCCCCTCCAACCTCGCCTTTCACTTGTGGGCGAGGGAGCTCGCCTCCGGCGAACTCCCTCGCACACCAGGCCATAAAGCCTGGCGTGCATGCCCTAACACTCCCTCAAATCAACCTCCACCCTTTGTACAAGGGCTGCTCTCCCACAAGAACAGACACCTCTTTACATCTGGGTTACAAATCCTTAGCCAACATGCCTTCTTCACAGATTACAGCGACCAGTTCCGGCTGCTGGCGGAAGACAACACTTTCTGCCCTTGCAATGACGTCTCTTTTACACCCACCCTATCTCCTTTACACTCGGGCCCACCCACGCCGCCCCCCATTCACCATTACTCTATCAACCACGTCCTCTTTGACTGCCGCCTCCACTCCGTTCATCGGGCCTCCACTCTAGAGGGCCTCTCCTCGCAATACATCTTCTCTACAGAAGCAGGAGGCCGCCGTCTCGCACAGTTCTTACTCCTCTCACAACAAGGCCTTCGGCCCCTCCCACCCCGCCCTGACCCTCCTTGAATGATTCCGGCCTTCAGCCGCGCTCCCCCCTCTTTCTCCCTCTTCTTGTTTTTACTCCTTCTTCCTACTCCTTTATCTATCTTGTTTCCTTACTTGTGTCTCCGTCTGGATAGTACCTTGTACAGAGTAACTTAGTCTTGTCGCAATACACGCGGGGACTCTAAACCCCAATTCAAAAAAAAAAAAAAAACCACGACCACGACCTTATTGAGTGCCAGGGGGTGTCCCAGTATATTATGTAATGCAATTGATACTTGCATTGTATGTACATAATGGGATATCGTGTTCGCACGATGAGTTCAAAATTACCTTAAGTAGAATAGGTCTGATGTAGCCACGACCCTTGCGCACACAGAGGCAGGACCCCATGGCAGTGATCATGGCAGTGCTGGCACCCACAAAGTCACAGACGTGTGACCGTTGACGACCTTTAGTGACTTTCTCACGATTTACGGTCAGTGACTTTGGCCTGAGGTCACCGACCGGCACAACACTGGCTAGTACTAGACTATTTTTACTCTAGCTGCTCATTCCTCTTCCGCTTTTTCCCACTCACTTTGGTCCGGTGGTATCTTGTCATGCAAGTTGCACACTGGCACTACCCACGATCAAGTCAATATTCCAAGAATGACCAGATAACGAAAAAAGAACAGACTTAAATATTGTGAACATCATGATAGACTGTAGCCCAGTTTGATCCGTGCACAAAGTTCGAAAGATCAAGCCGAGTGTCATATTTCCCTGCAACCCAGACTGTGCTAGGTCTATGAAGGCATAGGCGGTGAAGGTCGGGTACCCAGAAAAAAAGTTCTTTCTCCTCTCCATAAATCCAACCGTCATTGTTGATAAGGGATTGGTCAGTAAAATGGATGTTCTCAGGATGTTCTGTTGCGACCTTGAGATGAGCATGTCCAGAAAACGGGTCGGCTACAGTTACTGCATCAAACATGTGAATTATGCCGTACGAGGCCGATGCAATACGCTGCCCGTCCGGCGAGAATGAAACGCTGATCATTGAGGTGTGTCCAGTAAATGGGCCCGCTACAACCTGTCCTGTTGCTGCATCCCACACGCGAGTCGTGTGATCGTCCGAGGCTGATGCAATATACTGCCCATCTGGCGAGAATGCAACAGACCGAACCGATTCGGTGTGTCCAGTAAACGGGCCCGCCACAACCTGGCCTGTTGCCGCACCCCACACCCAAATCGTGTGATCGTCCGAGGCCAATGCGATACGCTTCCCGTCTGGTGAGAATGCAACAGAATTGACCCAAGATCTGTGTCCTATAAATGGGCCCACTAAGAGCTGTCCTGTTTCTGCATCCCACAAGCGAATTGTGCGATCGTATGAGGCGGATGCAATACGCTTCCCATCTGGCGAGAATGCAACAGAATTGACCCAAGATCTGTGTCCAGTAAACGGTCCCGCTAAGAGCTGTCCTGTTGCTGCATCCCACACGCGAATTGTGCAATCGGACGAGGCCGATGCGATGCGCTGCCCATCTGGCGAGAACGCAATAGAATTGACAGATGTGGTGTGTCCAGTAAATGGGCCCGCTACGACCTGTCCTGTAGCTGCATCCCACACACGAATCGTGTGATCGTCTGAGGCAGATGCGATACACCTCCCGTTTGGTGAGAATGCAACAGAATTGACCGATTTGGTGTGTCCAGTAAACGGGCCCGCTGCGACTTGTCCGGTTTCTGCGTCCCACACGCGAATCGTGCGATCTCTCGAGGCCGATGCGATATGCTTCCCGTCTGGTGAGAACGCAACAGAATTGACCCAGGAGATGTGTCCAGTAAATGGATCCACTAGGAGCTGTCTTGACACATCCCACACGCGAATCGTCGCATCATCTGAGGCAGACGCGATATGCTGCCCGTCCGGAGAAAATGCAACAGAATTGACAAACGTGTGTGCAGTAAATGGGCCCGCTACGACATGTCCTGTTGTCGCATCCCACATGCGAATGGTGCAATCGGACGAGGCCGATGCGATACGCTTCCCGTCCGGCGAGAATGCAACAGAATTGATCGAATAGGTGTGTCCAGTAAATGGGCCCACTGCTACCCGTCCTGTAGCCGCATCCCACACGCGAATCGTGTGATCATTCGAGGCAGATGCGATACGCTGTCCGTCCGGCGAGAATGCAACAGAATTGACCGAATAGGTGTGTCCAATAAACGGGCCCGCTACGACCTGTCCTGTTGCTGCATCCCAAATGCGAATCGTGTGATCTTTTGAGGCCGATGCGATACACTGTCCGTTTGGCGAGAATGCAACAGACGTAACCGATTCGGTGTGTCCAGTAAACGGGCCTGCTACGACCTGTCCCGTTGCCGCATCCCACACCCGGATCGTGCGATCGTGCTCGGCAGATGCGATATGTTTTCCGTTCGGCGAGAATGCAACAGAATTGGCCATTGAGGTAAACGGGCCCGCTACGATCTGTCCCGCTGCCGCATCCCACACCCGAATTGTGTCATCGAACGAGGCCGATGCGATTCGCTTCCCGTCTGGCGAGAATGCAACAGACGTAATTGATTCGGTGTGTCCAGTAAATGGGCCTGCTACAACCTGTCCTGTTGCTGAATCCCAGACGCAAATCGTGCAATCATCCGAGGTCGATGTGATACGCTTCCCATCCGGTGAAAATGCGACAGCGTTGACCGATCGGCCACGTGCGAAAATCGCCATTTCCAATGGTGGCCAATGAGACAGCTGCCCGCATTCAAAGGTCAATGTGCGAGAAAATTGTTGAAAATATTGATTGAAGATCCGGGAAGAGGTTGGAGTGAAAGGGAGTGCAGAGACATAGATGTGCGGAGCGCTCCTTGCCACTGCCATTCCGAAATACCGCACAAACGCGGATGCATCATTCACTAATGCAAACAAATCCTCCATATCCCTTTGGGAAGGCTGTCGGGAATCGAGATTTGATGCAATAGTCAGTACAAGTCATGTCTCATTAGAAGGTGCCTACCTGGTCAGACTGCAACCATATCTTCAGAGATGACATTGCAGACGAAGCAAGGCTCACACAGTCCTTCACGCTAAGAACCTCCAGCCAAAATAAGAATTTGGCCTCGAACAGGGATCGAAGTTTCAAAAACAGATCGTAGTCGAAAATGAGATGTTCTAAATGATCTCCCCAGAAAATGCAGGCATACGATAAGCCAGGTGGAATATGTTCTGCGATTCGAGATTCCAGGTCTGGGACATCGCTGTTCGCAACATGTGACGACTCGAGTTGGCAAATATTGAATTTGAGGTTGTCGAGCATTAAACTAAGGCAGGAATGGGCCAACTGATGGTGGGCATCGTCGAGATCCACATAAAAGACACCACTCTTCTTGTTCGTCAGAAAGTCACGAAATGAGGTATGGAGAGGAATGATGGGACGCATTTGATCAGATGAAGTCGCATTGCTCAGGAGCGAGCCAAGGTAACATAGAACTCCAAGAACGCGATCAGAATCATGGGGATCGCCTTCGGGCGCATATCGTCGCAAAGCAATCAAGCAACTGACGGAGAGCGGTTCTATTGCAGCAAGAAGCTGTCCCATGACGGATCGAAATACAGTCTGTGCTTCATCCGATTTGAAGTACTCTTTGAGAGTTTCTTCATATAACTTGTCCAAAAGACCTTGTCCAGTCCGACCTCGGGAGTGTCCCAACAGGCGCTGTACGCACTCTGCTTTGCTAAGGCCAAGACTAGCAGGGCTATTTATGAACCCGCACGCAACGGCTGCCCACTGAAACAGGCCCTCGGCTGCCTTCGTTAGCTTGACACCATGTTCTTTAAAGACGTCCGAAGATAGCTCATTTTGAAGATACATGCTAATGTCTTTCTCCGTGTTGGCAGCCAGCTGGGCATCATCCATGAGGAGGATGCGGGCGGACGAGGCGCTGGAAAATGCAGACTCGATACCATTCTCAGGCCTCGAGGTGATGAGGATGCGGAAATTTGAGGGGAACTCAGAGAGGTGCTGAGCGAGAAATGTGTGTAGTCCTTTATTGCCGATTGCGTCCCCGCTCTCATTCAATGCATCGATAACAATGAGTACCGGATCGCTAAGCCGCACGTCCTTGAGTGGTTCAAGGAGCAGCCCTTCGAAGAGTGTACGATAGTCCCGCGTGTTACGAAGGGAGGAATTATTCTTAATGGCCCTCCCAAGGGCGAGCTTGAACGCAGGATTGCTATCGGAGATATCACAGGCGAGCGTTGTGAAGAGCTGATACGTCTTGTCTTTATATCGTTCCTTTCGCAGAAAAGCATAGTAGGACCCGAGACAGTTTCTCTGGAAACGACGAGCGATCTCATGTGCAATCGAAGACTTCCCGGTGCCCGCCTGGCCAAGGATTACGAGCGCACGTTCAGATTCGGCATCAGAAAAAAAGATGGCCCACTATATAATTATGTATTATGATATATAATACCACATTTGTTGTATGTCTTGCCAGTCCTGCAACAGAATGCATTGTGAAACGGCTGACATTGAAATGTAGTTGATGCAGACCATGTATTACCATTTATTAGAATATACTTGAGTACATTGTGAATCTCTACTGTATGGGAATGTATTGAGCTTGACTCATGTACTGCCATGTACAACAATTTGCTAGTACAGTTTTGTGTTACATCTCAAATAAGCATGTTTCAGGCCAGACATCATGATATAATTGCAGAACAAATAATTCATCTCATTAAGGAAGGTGGGGCATCCACAGCATGCCTAGGATCCACAAACAGAAACCTCATGTCGAGAACAATTTGCACTTACATGGTGTTCCTCCTCCCACTTGAGCTCTTTGTCTGCAGGATGATTAGGGAGATGGCACTACCCACACCGCTGACAAAGGAGAACACGTATTAGGCAACGGTTGATGAAGCTTGGAACAGACAGATTTGATTATTAAGAACGTCTGGAGAACGGGCGACTCACCAGGGTGATTGAGCAGGCGCATCGCATTCTCAGTTCCTGAAAGTATCCCAAGGTCATCCCCTCGGTCCACCGATTGTTTCGCTTGTAAAATTGTTGGGTCGAGTTGGCATCCTTGCCCTGCACGACGATATCTTGCTGCGAGTCGGTCCCCGCTTTGATCAGACGCGCGATCGCGTTGGTGATCGCCAGAGCGGCGGCTAGGTTCGAGTTGTGGACTTGCAGATCGATGGTGGAGAAGTGCGTCGAGTCGTGCGGACGCGCCATGAACTGTTGAAGGCGTTGCGTCGCAGCCTCGATCGCCCTTGTGGCGCCGACCATTTCTTGTTCGACGAGATCGCCAATGTCCCCGTTGGCGTTAGCGAGAGACTTGCCCTTGGGGATGATCGCCTCGACCGATTCGGATAGCTTCGTGAGCGCACCGCAAACTTCGCTGTTATTGCACATCGCGACGCTCATACGTTGTTTGCGGTCGACGAGTTCGAGTGTGTAGCATAGCTGTTTGCAACTCCACCAGTTGATCTTGTAAAATGACGACACAAATATCAAGCTCCTCTATGCGTCCGAAAGATGTGTGAGGAAGGCAATACGCACCCGCTCATCCAACGAACTTTTGACTTGCGTCTTGCAGACTTTTACCGCCCTCCTCCACGCTTTTCTGCCTATCCAACGTACTCGCAACTTCTGTATCGACCTGATCGATGCGGCCGACAAGCCTGTCGCAAGTGTGCCTCCTGGCTATGCGCCACTGAGCCATCTATCAGCGCAAACCAGTCATAAAATTGTTGTGGAGATCAAGATAAAGATACGATTCACAGCGGGAAAGACCGGAACATCGACTTGGGACGGAACAACGCGGGCCGGGTTCGAAAAATCCATGCTCGACTCGACACTCTGTGACAAGTAATGGGCAAGCACGCTCGTAAACGTCAGCGCAAGCATAGGCCAAAAAGCGAATCAGCCGTGCCTCCAGGTACAGAGGCGCTGTTGGGTGGTGATGATGTCAACAAGGACGACGAAGAACGAAGGCCCGAAAGTCTACTCTTCGACAAGCAGTTCGTTAAAGAGCGAAGCCTCACCTGACTCTGACGGACACGAACCCGAAGCCCTTCGCCCCCCCCCCCCCCCCTCTCCTCCTCCTGTCTGGATTGGCTGCTTCGGATGTAGTGCATGGGAAAGGCCGGCTGATGCGAGCCCGGTGTGGGAGGACAGGAACTTGAACCAAGTTTGACATGCTGTAGGGGAGTTGACGGGGGGGAAGCATTGCTGGCAGAGTCCTCTCGTGAAGGCTGTAATGATGCTGAGTTGCAAGGGATAAATGGAGAACATAGAAGGGACTGACTCTAACTGTGGATAATGGTAGAGAGGGTCTCCGCTCAACAGCAGCATTGAGGGCTGCCGCACTTTTGGTCTCAGCATCTTTGGCCACCCGTTCTAAGTCAGACGTATCACCATCACACAGTTCGAGGGCTCCGTCGACGCACCAGAGGGTAAGGCAGCCCGAAAGCAACCTATATGCGCTAATATATGCTCTGATTCCAATGTACAACAGCATCCACGTCATCTTGCGGGGCAGCTACGAGCCCGTGCACCATCCCGCGCGCCTTGCAGTGTTTGTACTCGTAGCTGATACTTCGGACGACCCGGATGACTCATCAAAAGAGTGCTTCGGAGAGCGATATCACGCTCCTGCGTGCGGGAAGTAGTGATGGTGGTGCAGGAGGTGACACAGACATCGAGCTTGGGAGAGGGATGTTGGAGGCGGATGGCCGTGGTGGAAGAAGAGTGCCGGAGTACTCGAGAACTCCATCGCGGACGCAAAAGAGGTTTCGGTGGTGAGCATGGTAGTTGAAATAGAGGCAACGTGTCCTCATCGGTAGTGGCTAAGTGGCTTGGGTGGGGAGGTGCGCCATGGGAAAGAGGGCAAGAGAGCGTGAAGTTTCAAGGGAGCTACAACGGCCGGCGGCCCGGAGTGGAGAAAGTGAAAAGTACTAGTCTGGTGGCTTGGGCCCGTAGTAGGTCCAGCGCGTGCAATCTTCCCCTTGAGTTATGAGTTAAGACAGAGAATGAATCACTTTCAAAAACAAACTACAAGCTTCCAGACTGTGACAAGAGACACTACATACTAGTAGATGAAAGAGAATGATGTTGGCCAAGTGTGAAGCTCGTAGTGAGCAAGCTTGGGTGACCCGGGCCATCCCAGCACTGGCAGGCAAGCTCCGAGTCGGCGGAGTCTCAGACTCGAGACTTGGTCGCAGACAATGAGTACTACATGCTATGCCTTTGAATGTAGTCCTATGTAGAGGACATAGTCCAAAGTATTCTGTATCACATTACTTGTATTCATGATGAAATTTAGTTTGTGCATTACATTGAGACACATTTCTGTTGTCCCTATGCCAATGTCACCGGCAAGTCCTGTATCACATTGTATTGTGACTGCAATTCCCTTGGCCCAGTGCAGGGCAGATAACAAGACCTGCTTGTCAGATACAGTGTGACCCCATCTCATATATTGTGGTGTGAGACTTTTTTTTCAATCTACTCTTGGCTGCATATACTGTAGTCTTCAATACTTAGCAAATCCGGACTTGTAACTATTACGATGTCATGTATTTCCATATATCCGGCTGTCACTTTTTCTGATGGGGGTTCTCGACCCACTCGACGATGTAGTCGAGAAAATCTTCGCGTGTGCCTGGAAGACAGCGCTTCTCATCTCCGAATGGCCAGCCTCCCGTATAAGGCAATCCTCTGATGATTAAACCACATTCTGTTCCCTCTTATCAGATCGACAATCCGAGTACAGTTTAGCCATCATAATTACGCACCCTCTAATTCTTGGTTTGAAATGTCCACTACATGTGGCACAGGAGTTCCACTCTCGATATGATGCCGACCCATTTGGGGCAATCGTGATGAGAGCAATTCTAGTGGATCGTTACTTCGAAGAGCGGGAGCCGCCGGCGTGTGATCGACAGGCTGGGTACCCTATCGGATGTCTCAGCCAGGTTCACTCGACAAGACAAGTACCATACATTGCGTTGTTGAATAATATGTGCCAAAAGAGATAGAAACAGCCTAGCCTGCAAAAACGTTTGTATAAAATAGTAAGAATGATAGTTCCTCCGACATACTTGGAATACTTGAAGGATGGTCGACAATTTTCCGTCATATTGCTTGACCTTCCTCAGCATGTCGGTGCGAAGCAAAACCTTTTTGATCCCTTTCACCTCAGCACACGTTTTCAGCGCGACGTCAATTCCATTCAGGTCGCTTGATTTAGATTAGACCACGGCATGCCGTAGTAACAGGAAAAGGCACCTCTGAAGGGATCCCAAGACAGTGAGCAGGTCGGAAGGCAGTTCTTCTTTCTTCAAGCCATGTCTTTGGCACATTTTACCTACGTCGACAACGACGTTCCCAACGTTGTGTAGCTTTTCCATTACCACTTCCCACTCCTCCTTGAACTGCTTCACTTCCTAATATACAGTCATCAGCACATGAGGCGGCTAAGGTTCGATTGTGAGCTTACATCTTTCATTCTGAGAGCCTGAAGAATGATACACGCGACTGGGGAGATATACGGTATCTTTCCCGCCAAGGAACTGAGCTCCTTGAGGGCTGCAAGAGTTGGCTCTATCGCGCTAATCACAAGACCAGTGCCTCTACCAGCCGGCTCTGATGAGGCAGGATTTGGGGGATCAGGAGCTGGATAAGGCGCATCCGTGAGCTGCTGAAACCGAGACATTATTAGTAAAGAAGTACAGACCGATAAGGTTGTTTCCAGAGTCGATATTACGGAATTTCCGAACACCTTTCATTGGTTCGGACGACATATTTCGAGCCTGTTTTAGAGACAATGTGGTATGAGAGAACGAGTACGACGTGAGAACAAGTACGACATCTGGGAATGTGGCGCCACTTACATACCCTATAGAGTCTCCGCCCGAGTCTCGCACTCACGACGACATTCTGAACTCACCCTCTGAGGCTGTTTCTGTCTTGAAAACAACTGCAAGATATCGGCATGTAAAACAGATGGCTTCCCTTAGTATAGTCGTAGAACAGGCTTTCACCGAGAACAGCTAATGATGATTAGTCTTGCGAGTGCTATACGAGTTCGTTCTTTACTGGTTGACTAGATGGTGCGTTTTCAAACCTTTTCAGTTATTTCTGGTTTGAAAACCCTATTGCACCGAAGATCAAGTGGGTCGTGTCCAATACATATGACGACACTGTAAGTCTCGGCCCTGCACCTGATGAGAGCTGTGGTTTCTTTAATTACTGAAAGATGTCTCCACAATGTCGTCCTTCCTCCTCTCCATGCATTTCCCCAGGATTTCAAAAAGAATTAAAAGATTGCCAGGCCGCGCTCAACCCACATCGGCAATAACAGACTACAGGACTATGCAGGAAAACCCTCCCGGGCCGGTAAGTTACCGGTAAGTCACCTCACGTGATGACTTTCACGTGGCTATTCTGAGAGTGTCTCTGAAGCACATTGACTCCCCCCGCTTTTTTCCCCCGTGATCAAGCTGATTCCTGAAAGACACTTGTTACCTTGCTTGTGGAGTGCAAGGTTAAGTGTGGGCGATATTCGACCGTTGTAGGAACCATCAAAACTCCACGTGACTTACACTCTCCACATGGCTCTTCTGACAAACCCATTCAGGAGCTTCCGACAGACTCCTAAGAATTTGATCGATGATAGAATGATCTGGAATTTTTCAATGTCAACTACCTGAGATTCAGGGCGGGTGTCCTATGCGGTCGGCGCGGTAAGCCAAGCTGTGCCGATGGTTGGGATCCGTCGAAACATGAATATGCGGTTACGGCGAGCGAGGGTAGCGTCGGTGGTCATTGAACCCTTGAAAATTGTCCGGAGCGCTCTTTCAAACACATGAGACAGAATCTCAGCGACATCAATCCCCACTTGACATTTCCTGTAATCTCTGAACTAAGTCAACCATGACAGCGTTCGGTCTGTCATGTTGATGAACTATGCCTTTTGTTCTATTATTTTGAGGCACGTTTGATACACGAATCATCATACTAACCACCTGCAGTGGCATTTAACAGTGCCATAACGAATCAAAGGATCACTGGCAACGTATCAGCCACTTGGACACTCGTTTCTCATGTTGCAGATCGGCACGCAGTGTGGCGATCTATCCTAATTCAATCCCATCCGCATTACCAGTGCCTTTCTGATTTTCTAAGCGCAGCTACATGTCGTGGCATCACGAGAGGGTGTGGATACAAAGGACGACGTAGCAAATTCTGACTGCACGGTACAGACTTCAAGTACAAGCATCATACGTTTACTACACTTTCAGTTTGTGATCACTGAATGCGGGGTTCTGTCTGAGGCAAGGGCATCCATCCATTTGGAGACGTGCATGAACTGTCAACGTACTAGTGGGGCCTCCACAAGCGACACTTAACTTCAGTGTGCAAAAGAACACAAGTTGTAAGCCCTGGAAAACAACTCTTGAGATAATCTGACTTCAAACGTCTAATAGTAGAAGTTCCCCTCCCTCTGCTTCATATCCAAGTCGGAGCGAGGGGTCCGACTCTTGAAATGGCACGATCTCAAAATTGGCCACAGCCAAGTCCAGGTCCGGGTCCTTGTGATCAACTTCAAGATTCAATGGGCTGTTCTCGAATTCCGCAGTGCATTATTGCGAAATCTTCGTAAAAGCAGAGCACTGCGTCTATGATTCCTTGCCTAATCCACGTCATACTACTGTCTCCGCAGCCTCCGTACGGACAAGGGCGCGCAGATCCTTACTCTGTAATAATTACGAGGAAATTTCACTGGCTATTCTATCGAGTTAAAGGGGAAGGAACACGACAGAGTGGCTCTACTAGGCTTCATTCCTTGAAAATAGACGTGATGGTCGATATGCCTCCCACCTTAACGACACCGCCGCGGGTTCAAGATCTAAGGATCTTGTTTACGAGAGCCAATGAACGCGGGATCAGAAACCTTCTCCACGAGCTACGGAAAAAACTATGCATCTGTGGAACCGGGAGGGCGAGCAAGTCGAATGCTCGAAAGCGAGTCTGTTGTAATCCTGGTCACGTGATCTGGACTTTGAGTTCGGCCATCAATCCTCTCGAGATGATATTCATTGATCGCAGCCATTGACATTACGGGCTACAACTTGAGTCAGAAAGTCTAGTTGTAAGTTGTATGCAACTACTTTACTACTTATTAATAGATGAATTTTAAACATGTACGGCAGTCCAATTAGATCCATGTACAAAGTTCGAAAGGTCGAGCAGAGTTTCATGTTCACCTACAATCCAGACTGTGCTAGGTCTATGAAGGCATCGGCGGTGAAGATCGGGTACCCAGAGAAGAAGTTCTTTCTGCTCTCCATAAATCCAACCGTCATTGTGGATCAGAGATTGGTCAGTAAAATGGATGTTCTCAGGATCTTCTGTTGGGACCATCTTCAATTGAGTATGTTCAGGAAATGGGCTTGCCATGGCCATTCCTTTTGTCACATCCAACATGCAAATCATGCCGGACGAGGCCGCTGCAATATGCTGACCGTCTGGTGAAAATGCAACAGAATTGAAAAGGGTGTGTCCACTGGCACTAAACGGGCCCGCTATGACCTGTCCCATTACCAGATCCCACATGCGAATCGTGTGATCCCACGAGGCCGATGCAATACACCGCCCATCTGGAGAGAACGCAACAGACTGAACCTCTTCGGTGTGTCCAGTAAACGGGTCCGCTACGGCCTGTCCTGTTGCCGCATCCCACACATGAATCATGCAATTGTCGGAGGCCGATGCGATACACTTCCCATCTGGTGAGAATGCAACAGAATTGACCCAAGAGGTAATAAATGGGCCCACTATGGGCTGCCCTGTTGCCGCATCCCACACGCAAATCGTGCGATCCCACGAGGCGGATGCGATATGCTTCCCGTCTGGCGAGAATGCAACGGAATTGACACCTCTGGTGTGCCCAATGAAGGGGTTCGCCACAAGCTGTCCTGTTTCCGCATCCCACACCCGAATTGTGCCATCATCAGAGGCCGATGCGATGCACCGCCCATCCGGCGAGAATGCAACAGACCTGACAGAACTGGTGTGCCCAATAAATGGGCCAGCTACATCTTGTCCTGTTGCCGCATCCCATACGTGAATCGTGCGGTCGTACGAGGCAGATATGATACGCTTCCCGTTTGGCGAGAATGCAACAGATTTGACTGGTTCCGTGTGGCCAGTAAAGGGGCCCGCTACGAGGTGCCCTGTTGCCGCATCCCACACACGGATCGTGCAGTCTGTCGAGGCCGATGCGATACACTTCCCATCCGGCGAGAAGGCAACAGAACTGACCCAAGAGGTGTGTTCCATAAACGGGCCCGCTAGAAGCGGTCTTGTTGTTGCATCCCACACATGAATCATCCCATCATTCGAGGCCGATGCAATATGCTGCCCGTCCGGCGAAAATTCAACAAGATTCATGAAGGCATGTCCCGTAAACGGGCCCGCAACAACCTGTCCTGTTGTCGCATCCCACACGCGAATCGTGCGATCCCACGAGGACGATGCGATTCGCTTCCCGTCTGGCGAGAATGCAACAGACCTAACGAATCCGGTGTGTCCAGTAAACGGGCCTGCTACGACCTGTCCTGTTGCCGCATCCCACACCCGAACTGTGTGGTCGTCCGAGACCGATGCGATACACTTCCCATCTGGGGAGAATGCAACCGAGTTGACAGAAGCGGAGTGCCCAGTAAACGGGCCCGCTATGAGCTGTCTTGTTGTCACATCCCACACGCAAATCGTGCCGTCCGACGAGGCAGATGCGATATGCTTCCCTTCTGGCGATAATGCAACAGAATTGACTGGTACGGTGTGTCCAGTAAAGGGGCCCGCTACGACTTGCCCTGTTGCAGTATCCCATACCTGAATCGTGGAATCGTACGAGGCCGGTGCAACACGCGTCCCGTCCGGCGAGAATGCGACAGACCAGACAAAACCGGTGTGTCCATTAAACGGGCCCGCTACGGCTTGTCCTGTAGCCGCATCCCACACGAAAATCGTGCCTTTGTCGGAAACCGTTGCGATACGCTGCCCGTCTAGCGAGAATGCAACAGACATAACCAATTCTGTTTGTCCAATAAACGGGCCCGCTATGACCTGGCCTGTTGCCGCATCCCACACACAAATCTTGTCAGAGCCCGAGGCCGATGCGATACGCTTCCCGTCTGGCGAAAATGCGACGGATCTGATCTCGCCACGTGCGAAAATCGACATTTCCAATGCTGGCCAATGAGACAACTGCCCGCGTTCAAAGGTCAATGTGCGAGGAAATCGTTCAATGTATTGATTGAAGATCCGGGAAGAGGTTGGCGCGAAAGGGAGTGCAGAGACATAGATGTGTGAAGCGCTTCTTGCCATCGGCATTCCGAAATACCGCACAAACGAGGATGCATCATTCACCAATGCCAACAAATCCTCCACATCTACATCCGCTGGGGAAGGCTGTAGAGATTTGATGCAATAGTCGGTACAAGTCACGTCTCATTAAAGGATGTGCCTACCTCGTGGTCGGATTGCAGCCATATCTTCAGAGATGACAGCGCTAACGAAGCAAGGCTCACACAGTTCATCACGCTAAGAACTTCCAACCAAAATAGAAATTTGGCCTCGAACAGGGAGCGAAGTTTCGTGAACAGATCGTAGTCGAAAACGAGATGTTCTAAATGATCTCCCCAGAAGATGCAGGCATACGATAGGCCAGGTGGAATATGTTCTGCGATTCGAGATTCCAGGTCTGGGACATCGCTGTTCGCAACATGTGACGACTCGAGTTGGCAAATATTGAATTTGAGGTTGTCGAGCATTAAACCAAGGCAGGAATGGGCCAACTGATGGTGGGCATCGCCGAGGTCCACATAAAAGATGCCACTCTTCTTATTCGTCAGAAAGTCGCGAAATGAGGTATGGAGAGGAATGATGGGACGCATTTGATCAGATGAAGTCGCATGGCTCAGCAGCGAGCCAAGGTAAGATAGAACTCCAAGAACGCGATCGGAATCATGCGGGTCGTCTTTGAATACATGTCGTCGCAGAGCGATCAAGAAACTGAGGGAGAGAGGTTCCATTGCAGCAAGAAGTTGTCCCATGATGGATCGAAATACCGTCTGTGCTTCATCCGATTTGAAGTACTCTTTGAGAGTTTCTTCATATAACTTGTCCAAAAGACCTTGTCCAGTCCGACCTCGAGAGTGTCCCAACAGGCGCTGTACGCACTCTTCTTTGCTAAGGCCAAGACTAGCGGGGCTGTTTATGAACCCGCACGCAACGGCTACCCACTGAAACAGGCCCTCGGCTGCCTTCGTTAGCTTGACACCGTATTCTTCGAACACGTCAGAAGACAGCTCGCTCTGAAGGTACAAGTTAATATCTTTCTCCGTCTTGGCAGCCAGCTGGGCATCATCCATGGAGAGGACGCGGGCGGACGACGCGTTGGCGAATGTAGATTCGATTTGATTCTCAGGCCTCGAGGTGATGAGGATGCGGAAATTCGAGGGGAATTCGGAGAGGCGCTGAGCGAGAAACGTGTGTAATCCTTTATTGCCGATTGCGTCCCCACTCTCATCCAATCCATCGATCACGATGAGTATCGGGTCGCTAAGCTGCACGTCCTTGAGCGGTTCAAGGAGCAGGCCCTCGAACAGTGTACGATAGTCTCGCGCGTTACGAAGAGAGGAGTTACTTTTAATGACCCTCCCAAGGGCGAGCTTGAACGCAGGATTGTGATCGGAGAGATCACAGGCGAGTGTTGTGAAGAGCTGATACGTCTTGTCTTTAGAGTGCTCCTTTCGCAGAAAGGCAAAGTAGGAGCCGAGACAGTTTCTCTGGAAACGACGCGCGATCTCATGTGCAATCGAGGACTTTCCGGTGCCTGCCTGGCCAAGGATGACGAGCGCACGTTCAGATTCGGGATTCTCGACCCATTTGATAATGTAGTCGAGGAAATCCTCTCGAGTGCCTTGAAGACAGCGCTTCTCATCTCCGAATGGCCAGCCTCCCGTATAAGGCAATCCTCTGATGACTGCACCACATTCTGTTGCCCATTGTGAGATCAACAACCTGATTATAATTTGACCACAGAGATTACGCACCCTCTAATTCTTGATTTGAGATGTCCACGAGCTGTGGAACGGGAGTTCCGCTCAGACGTTGACCCGTTTGGGGCAATCTGGATGAGCAATGTCAGTGGATCGTTTCTTCGAAAGTATGAGCGGGAGCCTACGTGTGATCATTGCGTTGTTGTATGATATGCGCTAAAAACAGCCTAGCCTGCAGAACCGTTTTGTACAAATAGTGAGGATGATACTACTTGAGACATACCTGGAACACTTGAAGGGTATTCGACAATTTTCCATCATACTGCTTGACCTTCCTCAGCATATCGGCGCGAAGCAGGACTTTCTTCATCCCCTTCACCTCAGCACATGCTTTCATTGCGGTGTCAATCCCATCCAAGTCACTTGAATTAGATTAGAGCACGGAATGATTTAAAAAACAGGAAAAGGCACCTCTGAAGGGATCCCAAGACGGTGAGCAGGTCGGAAGGCAGTTCTTCTTTCTTCAAGCCATATTTTTGGCACATTTTGCCAACGTCGACAACGACACTCCCAACATTTTTCAGCTTCTCCGATACGACTTCCCACTCTTCCTTGAACTGCTTCACTTCCTAAAATACGGTCATCAACACATAAGATGGTTGAGGTTCGATTGTGCGCTTACATCTTTCATTCTGAGAGCCTGAAGAATGATACCTGCGACTGGGGAGATGTACGGTATCTTTCCAGCCAGGGAACTGAGCTCCTTGAGGGCCGCAAGAGTTGGCTCTATGGCGCTAACCGCAACACCAGTGTGCCCATCGATCGGCTTGGATGAAGCAGAATTGGGGGGATCAGAAGCTGGATAAGGTGCAGTTGTGAACTATTGAAGACGAGGTATTAAAGTGATACAAACAGATAGGGTCGGTATTACGGAATTTGTGAACACGTTTGCTGAAAAAAGACGGCATCTTTCGATTAGGGACGATGATAGGACTTTGTCAAACAGTTCGCAACGCCCTGAGGGCACGTGTTGTTGTTAGAACTCCGCCACGCAACGCCCAAACAAGTGGCCAGGGCTGAGCTCAACTCTGGCGTCGCCGATAGCGACTTGTCCCGCATCTCGCTACGATTTGTTGAGGTCCAACAACTCCCAATGGTAAGAAGGACCACGTCTACAGCGACTATTTTATCCCCGAGCGGCTTCACGACCACGCCGAAACTTTGACAAGTGGACCACACCCTCCCCACCCTCTTCCCTCAGACTCTCGCACGCCTACTATTTCGTTTCTCACGACCGCACAGGAACTTCCTGTATGATCCCAGGTTTTCAGGTTCGATAACCTTTAGAACAGACCGACTCATTATCCCTCCTGGTGCCTTGCTGAGCTCGATCTATTTGAGGTCGCCCATGGCTATGGATACCGGTAACTCGGCGGTAAGTGCGTGCAGTCCAAAGTCCTCTATCGAGGTACTACGGCCTTGAGTAACAGTGCAGCCCCGGCGCACAGCTCGTGGAAGTTCACCCTGATCATATTTGCTGCGACATTGCTGTCCATGCTCGATATTGACAAGACCAATGGCGTTATCTCAGAGTCCAAGAACGAGTTCTCCCTTTTCTATTCTTACGTCATCGCAATCATCGCACTCTAATTTGTTGAATAGAATTTATATGCTCACAAGTCCAAGTTTCTGCGTCTTGCGATCTGCGAGCGCAGCCGGGCATGTTGGTGAGTTCAACGGAGTGTGAAGGGAAAGGAGGAAGCCTGTGATCGGCTGTCACTATAGTGAGTCCCTTCAAAACAGTCCGACATTTCATTCCGATTCTCTTCTTCAGCATCTGGCTCACTTTTGCGACCGGTCTTTCTCACTACCACGTAGTTCCGCGCTGGCCACGTTCGGTAAGGACTTATAACCCTGTACGAGCCGAGGACGAGTGCAGACAGCGCCATCATTTTACTGTGGCTCGCGTTTTCGACCCTGAGATGACCCTGCGGGCGCTCTATGCGTTTTTTGTGTTTATAGACCTGGATGTACTTTACTAGCATATGGTAGTAATATAGCCCTGTCTCAGCATCCAATTGACATCGAGGCTCGGCTGGGCCGGGTTGGTCTCGGAGGATGATGTTCCAAAATAGGAAAGAGATTCCGAAGAGGGGACAACGTCAGCAAAAGCAGTGAGCTTGAACTTTGAAATTTGAAAGGTTGTCTTGTCATGTCCTCGTTCGAAAGGTCGTAAAGAACGCCTGCAAACCAAAGGCGGCGCCACCAAAAGGAAAGGTAAGCTCGCTCATCTTTTACACATCCAGTATCGTCCTCAAACCTTTCTGGACAGTACCTCGACCCGATCATCGCTGCAACATGGTCAGACGATGGCGCTATCCATGACGTTTGCAAAGCCCTCTCTCCTCGCTTTAGAGAGCCAAATTCTATCGTCAGTCTGTCCCTGTCACCTTATGAACCGCCGAAGCCGCTTCGGGGCTGACAAACATCCAGGTGGTGTTCAAAGCCCTAATCGTCCTCCATGTCATGATTCGGAACGGTTCGACGGACAATGTTCTACAATACTTGTCCTCTTCAGAGGTGTTGCGCTTAAAGAACGTCGGTGGCGGACAATGGGAAGGTATGTAATCGTTCGCTTGCCTTTGCCTTCGATCTCCCCATGTCAGACTGAACCTGGTCAGGTTACGATGCACCCAAAACTCTTCAAAATTACGCTCTTTACCTTGATGCACGCATACGCGCATATCGCGATCTGAAACACGATGCTATCCGCGTCCAATCCGAAACAAACCGTGACCTGCGTTTATCCATGTCACTCGAGGAGGATACGCGTCGTGGTAACAAATCGTCCTCTGAAGGGGAAACGAACAAGTTCCAGCCCCCTGGAGGTGCAGCGAGGCGTAAGACAATTATGGGACGCAAACTCCGAATTATGACGGTGGAGAAGGGCCTGTTGAGAGAGACCAAGGTGGTCCAGAAGTTGTTGGACGCACTTGTGGAATGCAGAGTAAGCCCCAATATCTGCCTCATTATATGATTTTCTCTGACCCACACGACTGTGCCAAGTTTTACCTTGACAACTTAGAGGATGAACTAACCATCACATCTCTCCAGATGCTTGTCAAGGATCTTCTCATCCTCTTTCAGGCTGTTAACGAGGGTGTTATCAACGTTCTCGGTAACAACCCTGATTGAGCTCCCCTGGTGCCATGTGCTGATACCCGACTTTGTTCAGAACATTATTTCGAAATGTCTCATGTTGACGCGGAACAGGCCCTCGCCATCTACCGACACTTTTGCAAACAGGCAGAGCACGCGGTCGAGTTTCTCGGTGTAGCAAGGAAGCTTCAAAACCTCCTCAACGTTCCCATCCCAAATCTGAAACACGTAATGTCGCCCATCTCTCATTCGAGCTCTCCGTTCACCGTGTTTCGCAGGCCCCGGTTTCTCTCGTGGGGGCCTTGGAAGAGTATTTGAACGATCCAAATTTTGAGCAGAATAGGATCGAGTACAAAGCGAACAGAGATGCTGCGGATAAGAGCCTGAAGAATGGTCGATCAGTTGCGAAGAAAGCCGATCAAGGTGAGCGATTTGACCCAAGCCATCAATATTGATCACCCACGCAGCACTGCCTATGCAAGTGCCATCCACCTCAACTGCGCCGGCAACAGAAGCCCCCGGAGGATCGTCTTCGAAGGAGACCCCGAAAGCCGAAACGACCAAGGCATTGACGGACTTCTTTGAGACAATCGATAACCAACAGACGACTATCTTCAATCCGCAAAGTGCAAGGTTCGCACTTTTTCTTAATCATTCACTTCTCATCTTACTGTTTTCTACCAGTCCGACATCCGGCCAGTTTCAACAAGCAACGTACAACCCATTCAATGCCGCTAGCGCGTCAACCAACCCCTTCCCACTGGCTCAAGTCCAGGCTCAACCTACTGGTTTCTTGCAACCCCAGTTCACAGTTGTGCCTGGAGCCATTCAGCAGCCAGCTAGCCCTTTCCCGGCGCTTCAAGCGACGTCCGCTGGCTTCCTTCAGCCTCAGATGACAGGTGCAAATCCTTTCCGCGCAACCACTACACCGCAACAAGCGACTGGGCTTTCGCCTTTCGGTCCAAGTAACCCACTACAACCAGCGCCGACAGGTGCGAACCCGTTCTTCACGCAGAGTGGCCTCCCTGGAACAAATCCATTCCCGATGATGAATTCAACGAATCCGTTCCCCGTCGGTGCCCAGACGACGAATCCATTCCCTGCCGCAGCAAACGTCAATCCCTTCGCAGGGCTAAATAACTCTTCCTTCCCAAATGCGGCAGCTCCAAGCTCTTTCCCGTCTTCAAATTCGAACCCGTTCCCCATTCAGTCTCGGTCCGTCTCCCAACCGTTTCCCCTCGCGTCGTCCAGTCAACCCCCTGCCACAAACCTTCCCACCGCAAACGCGCCTATGCCCACATCTATGTTTAACGCACCTGCTCCTATATTCTCAACCCTGCACGCCCGGCATCAACACCTCTCACCCAAAGGAAACCTTCATCCCCACCACCGCAGCCGCTCAAACCGCATCAAACAGGTTCGCGCAATCCGTTCGGTGTGCCCAAGGCTCCCTCACCCCCACCTGTTCCCCGCCCGCCCACGCTTTTCGAGCTTGCAAGTGGCGTGGCTCAACCTCAGTTACAGCCACAACAGAGCCAGGCGCAGGTCAAGCCGCAAGCAACAGGCTTGCCTACGACCGCCTTTTCCAGCGTTGCATCTTCTTTCATTACTGGTGGCCCTGTCGGCGTACAGACGCCTCAACTGACCACACCATCACTCACCTCTAATACGACAACAACTGCGATACCCATTACCGCTACGACGACAGCGACGGGCTCTACTTTCTCTGATTCCATCTTCAGCTCACTCAACGGACAGCCCACAGGGAACACTGCAATGTCCAGCCAGCCGACCGGCATGCCGCCACTACGCCCACAGACGACAGGCTTCAGTGCTGGGATCAAGACGTTCAAGCCGACGTCGTCGTTTGGTGCGTCACTGCTTGAGACGCTGCCGCCGATACCGCAGTCCGCGCCGACGACGCCTACCCTTGAACCAGCTTCATCTCCTGCTGCCAGTGCGACCACTGTGCCCACAGGAGTAGGGCTCGGTGCGAATCTTGGCAGTGCATCGTTGTCCACCCCTGGTGCGTGGACAGCGACAAATGTTGGTACGGGCCTTGGTGGTAGTTTTGGCCTCAGCACGCAGCCGACTGGGTTTCCCACCAATGGCATGGGATCAGTAGTGGCGGTGGTTCCACTATCGGCGTGGGACTGCGTCCACAGGCGACCGGTGCTGGTGTCGGTACTGTGAACCCGTTCCGCGCTTCGGTCTTTGCTACACCAGGTGCTGGTGGCGCTAGTAGTATGGGAGCGCTCCCTCCATTTAGCGTTCCCAATGTCAACGCGGTGCCAGCTTGTTCTTGCCGCCCACGGGAGCATCACCTTTTGCACAGAGCTTGTTTGTCGGAGGGCAGACGAACGGGTCAAAGCAGCCCATGGCCAATGGCACTGCTGCTACGTCGTTGATTTAGGCTTTTAACTGTATTTATTATTTCTTCCACTTTTTTTTTTCTGTTTCCCCACTTGCGGCTGTTCGTATGCATACTCTCTCTCACTTTCCCCGTCGACCAACTGTGTTACCTTACATAGAACAAAAATTGTTCTGTCCCGATGCCTTCTTTGATGATGATACCTGGGGACGACTTTTTCTTGATCCAAATCATTCATTCGGACTCTCTTTGACTTTTTTATGGGGGCTGTCATACCCTACCGTACTCACCGTGTCAAAATGTAATAATTGGACCATTTTGGGTCGCCAAAAGCTTGGGCCGCGGCTGCGGCGCGGGAAGATTATACTTTTGTTGATTCACTCTTGCCGCGCACCACACGAGACGCGCCTCGGGCAGTCGAGGCCAACTTTATAATACTTCCGCCACCACAAACGTTTTGCTTGATATGTCCACGTACGTCTCGTCCATCGTGTTGCCAGTTTTTGAGTCATGTTTCCTCAAAGGTTTTCGTTTGCAGTACTAATAATAATCTACCCGCGCCCGTCAGCGTCAGTGACGCGCTCGATCACGCGAAACGGGCGTTCGCGTTGCGCAAGTACGAACAAGCAGTCGAACATTATGCCACCGCACTTGAACTCTTGTTCGTCTCCCCTTTCTTGATCACAACACCCCCCCCACCCCCAACTCATGTGTCCCTCACACACAGGTCAAAAACACACGAGGAAGACGCGCAGGAGATGGCGGATGTCTATTTCGCGTACGGAAAAGCGTTGCTCGAGAATGCTATCGCTCAAAGTCCGTACTTGGCAAGGAACAACAACAGGACGGCGCGGCAGCTGTAGAAGGTAAGTTATAACAACAATGTGTTTCCCCCCTCTCCTACTCCCTCCCTCGTCGTTCGTCTTGTTGATGAACGTGTTTTTTTTTTTGTTTTCGTTTTGGCATGCATGTGTGCTCGTGGTGTGCAGAAGAACCGATGCAGAACGGAAACAAAATCATGTCGTTTTCGGGGGATGCAGAAGAAGAAGGTGGTGGGGAGGACGATCCCGCGGTCGATTTGTTCGCCGAGGCGTCCAAGCCGGAAGCGACGGCGGAGGGTGAGGAGGAAGAGAGGCAGCAGCAGCAGACGAGGGGGACGAAGCGGAACCTGAAGACGATTTTAATGCGGCGTGGGAGGTTCTCGATCTTGCGCGGGCGATATACGAGAAGCGAATGGATGGGGATGATGAGATACGACTCAAAGTGGCCGACACGTTCATCGCGCTCGGTGACATATCCCTTGAAACGGGTGCGTTTTTCACCCCTTCTATCCAACTTTTTTTGCTTACCTTTGCCCCCCCCCTCAGAGAAATTCGACCAGGCTGTCACGGATTATAGCGCTGGGCTCGCGCTAAAAACCGAATTGCTCCCGCTGTCGTCACGTCAGCTTGCAGAGGCACATTATAAGCTTAGCATCACGTTCGATCTTACTGCCGGTCGGCTCGCGGACGCTATTTACCATGCACAACGTGCGGTCGAGAGTATAGAGGCACGTCTTGCCGAATTGCAGGCCGGCCTCGCCGGCACACTACCGCCGTTACCTGAACCCCCTTCGGACGCACAAGGCAAGGGAAAGGGTAAAGACAAGCGGGGAGCGCTTGCACCGGAGGAGCTAGTTCAGAACTGGAGTAAGACGCAAATCGAAGCCGAAATAAAAGAACTTGGCGAGTTGAAGAAGGATCTGGCTCTCAAGGTTATTTTATGCTCATTCTTTTCCTCGCTGACTGACTGAACATCGCGATTTCTCTCTCTCAGGTGGAAGAGTTAAAGTCGGCCCCTAACGATGAGCGGGACAGCGGGCTGTCTGCGCCAGAGTTGGCACAGCGTGCACTTGATCGTGAACTTAACGCTGCGCCTACTATTACGGCGCCTCAGGACCTGCCGGTGAACGACCTCACGTCGATGGTCGTAAAGAAGAAAAAGAAAGCGCCGCCTGTGCCCGAGGCGAGCGGCGCCATCGAAAAGCGCAAAGCAGAGGACGAGGCGCAAACGCCACCAGACCGTGACAAGAAGGCCCGCGTGGAGGAGACCTCTTCACCATGATAACTCTTGTTTGAGACTCGGTCCTTTTTGTATTTTTACTTTTGATATCTACATTACACTATGACTCGCTGCCCTTATTTTCTCTCTTGCACAATGCTTTTTTTTTTTCAAAAAGGCAACTCGTCTGCCCGGATAGGTTGATGCGTGTATTGCTTTTTGCCGGGTCCCTGTCCAAACTCGCCGACGATATGTCCATCTCGCCCTTGCTTCTCAAACGTACTTGTACGTCACCAGTCCGTCAAGTCCGACGGGTCCACGCGCGTGAATCCGTCCGGTGCTGATCCCGACCTCGGCACCGAACCCATATCGAAAGCCGTCAGCGAAGCGCGTACTCGCGTTGACGAACACGCCGGCCGAGTCGACGCCACGGACAAAGGTGCTACCCGCGTCTGTCGACTCGGTGATGATGCAATCGGTATGGTGAGAGCCATGCTTGTTGATGTGGGCTATGGCGGCGGAGAGGGAGGGCACGGTGAGCACGGATAAGGTGAGCGAGAGGTGTTCGGTCGTGTAAGCTTCGGAGGTAGCTGGAAGCACGTGCGTAGAGAAGAGGTCGAGCTGGTGCGCCGTTAGCGCTGCTGTTGTTGCTGCTGTGCGTGTCGGCTCGTCGCAGAGGAGCTTTACGTTGGAGGCGAGAAGCGCACTTGCGACTCGGGCCAGATCGTCTCAAGCAAGCTTTCGTGGACTAGGAGCGTTTCTACTGCATTGCACGCTGCAGGATAATCGATCTACACGGAGAGATTGAAAAAAAAAAAAAAAAAAAGGTTTTGGACATTACGCACCTTGGCGTCCACCACTATACGTTTTGCTTTTTCTCGATCGGCGGATTCGTCCAGATAGATGGCGCAGAGCCCATCCGCATGTCCCATCACGGCTATCCGCGTACTCTGCTGAATCGAACGTACGAGCGCGTTGCTCCCCCGTGGAATGACCAAATCGATGTATCGGTCTTGATCGAGCAGTGCCGTCACTTCCGCGCGTCTCGACGGTCTGTATGAACGTTCCTGGCAGCGCAGTGCGCCCCAAAGCAGCTTGAATCGTGCGCGTCAGCTCGGCGGTAGTCCGCGTAGATTCCTTGCCGCCTTTGAGTATCGCAGCATTACCTTTAAAAAAAATTATTAAAAAAAAAGAGGGAGGAAGGGGAGGTAGGAACGTTTACCGGATTTGAGCGCGAGTGCTGCAATGTTGATGACGACTTCGGGACGCGATTCAAAGATGACGAGTAAAACGCCGATCGGACAAGTGACGCGGTAAAGTTCCAAGTCGTCGTGCAACGAACGCGCATAAGTGATCGAGCCCGTGGGGTCCGGGAGCGCTGCGATGTCCGTCACGCCCTGTAGCATGGTATCCCATTTATCGCCCGCGCGCAAATCGAGTCGTTTCACGAGTGAAGACGTCAGTCTTCCCGCGGCTACATCTGCCTCTGCGCGCTACTCTCTTGCATCGTTTTAGCTATATAAAAGTGTTTGGGGGCGCACACTTGTATGAAACGTACGGCCATGTCCTCGCCATTCGCTCTTAAGATGACATCCTTGTTCGCTTCGAGTTGCTTTCGAATTTCTTGCAGGGCAAGTGTTCGCTCGGTGGTAGTGCTGACAAGCTGAGAAGCCTCGAACGCTGCTTTGGCAGTTTGAGCGATAGATTCTGCGCTTGCTAACATGCCTTTTTTTTTCTTGAAGTGAAATTTGAGGCAAAGTTAGTGTCAGGCCCGGATAACTCGGACAGAAAATAGATTTAGAGTTGTCCGGATCTTTCCTCGATAGGTACTGGATCTCAAGGCCAGTTGATTCAACTTTTGCGTAGTAGTAACTTACAGTGCTAGTGCTAGGGAATTTTAGCTGTGTAGGAAGAGATGCTGGAGACCGATAATGGATCGGATCGAGCTCAGAGGGAGCAGGAGCCCGAAGACGGGACAGCCAGGCACCCTGAGGGCAACCCGGCGTGGAAAACGACCGCTCCCCGTTGAGGGCGATCGCCCACAGCCATCAACTACGAACTCATTTCATGTGCCACATCAAGACCCTTTTTGTACATAGACTTATTTTTGCGCAGTGACGAAATCCCACCATCAGAAACAGAGACCAAGACAGCGAGGCCTACCCAACTACCCGACTATCCACTTTAACCTCTACTTTTTCCTGATGTGACCTCACGCCCAGATCGAGCGGCCATCTCGGGCTCCAACGGAGTCGAAGACTCTGATTTCGTCGTTATACCAACGATCTCAATCTTTTTACATCGTAATTAGTGAGGTACATTAGTTACAGATGTTCTAGTTAAATACTTCGTATCAGCACTTGTGAGGTGCATTGATTTGCCCCTTTCGTTTTTCCTTTTCGCGTGATCTCGTTTTCCTCTCGTTATCGCCTCATTCTCGATTCGGAGCTTCAATAGCTTCAATCTCTAAGTAGTACATGTGCATTATGATTCAATCGGTGCATGGACGAAGCAAAAAAGAGACAGGTAGTGTAGACAGGAGGCATCGTTCATATAGTTGCGTGCAATTACTTCTACTCCTGCTCCTGCCATTCCGAGTCCTCCGAGTCCCAATCATCACTGTCACTATCAGTAAGATAGTTGACTTCCTTCTCCGCGGCAGTAGTAGTCGACGGAGGCAAACCATCCAACACCACCCAACTTGAAGGGTCCTCTCCACGCTCCGTCTTCGAGGTGACAGTGCTCGAGCCAGCCTTGTTACCAGGAGCTTTGGCGAGTTCAGCTGTCATCACTTGGGACGTGTTGGCCTCAGCCTCAGCCTTGGTCTTTGCTTTACCTTTCGTTTCAGCAACCGTCTTGGCCTTGATGTCCGCATCCGCCCCAAGCTGTGCCTTTTCTCAGGCTTAACTTTTTCTCACTTCATTTTCACTTTGCTTACACCACGCTCGTCTTCTATCCGCGTCACCTCTCGCCTTCTTAGCTTCCAGCTTCAGCTTCGTCCTTTTCCTTGCCTTGCTCACTTCCTTCTCTTACCTCTGCTCTTTTTCTCGCCCTCCCCCATCCTAACTTTCCCCTTCTCCTCCTTTGCCTTCGATTCGATGTCTACTTTGGCCTTAGGTCCCTTCGCCTTTGACTCAGTGTTCGCCTTGGCCTTGGCTCCTTGTCCGCCTTGTTCTTCGACTCGGTGTCCGCCTTCGCCTTGGGGCCTGCGTCTGCCTTCGCCTTAGACTCGGTGTCGGCTTTGGCTTTAGGCCCCGTGTTGACCTTTGCCTTAGATTCGGTGTCGGTCTTGGCCTTGGACCCCGTATCAGCCTTTGCCTTGGGCTCCGACTCTGTCTTGGCCTTAGAATCAGACTCCGCATTGGACTTGGCTCCCTTAACGCGCCTGGCATTCGCCTCAGCACCGGCCGTCCGCTTAGCTGGCTTCTTGGCCTCAATCTCTGCCGCTGCCGCCTTTACACGTGCTGCCTCTGCTGCCTTCTCTTCTTCAGCGTCTGCAACTCGTGTCTTGTTATCCGCTTGCTCCTGCTCCTTGACTTCAGCGTCAGCTCGCTCCTGATGGGACTTGCTGGAACCAGCGATCGGAGCGTCGCCTTGCGACTTATGCGGTAGCAGGAAATCGAACAATACCGATTCGCCGGATTGCCTCTTGAACTGAATGGGAGGTGTGTATGCGCAGTGGGGTCAGGTGTAGTAAACGCAGGGGCAGGGATGGGTAGGGACAATGATGGGCTTTGGGGCCTGGAACTGGGGACAGTGGCATTATTCAGCTGCCCGAGGCGAGGATAGGTGAG